>VDFB02373365.1:161685525-162101074 GCA_007258455.2 Sequoia sempervirens
GGTAGTGACTTCAAAAAGGAGGCAGTCACAGAGATGAATAACTTGTTACAAAATACCATGTAAGGGCAGTCCTTACCAAATAAAGCATAGTCACTTCAAATAAATTTCAAGGACAGTGATTTTAAGGATGAAGATGGGTAGTGCCATGAAGTTTGTAACACAGATGAAGGAAGGACGGTCATAGCCTTATGACTATGATAAAGGTTGTTGATATGTCAATGGAGTGATTTTTAAAGCCAAGAGAGCTACTAAAAACCTATAGACCTGAGAGACATGGACCAAAGCATAATAACCTGATGAAAGTGACAATCCACATCACAATTTAAAGATAAATTGAAGTTTTTGAAGGATGCATTCTTTAATAAACCTAAGGGTCTTCCTATGCCACCTTAAGGCACTAGACATCTTCAAATAACTCCTATGACCTACCATCATGCAAAGGCATTCATGAGTTAATGACAAAAGGAGGTTAAAATTTTAGCTTGGAGGCACTTATCAATAGTTTAGGAGTTGATAAAGAGGTTGCATGGGTGGGACTTGAGTTAGGTGAAGCTTTCAAGGCACAAGCAAGCAATTTAGGGCAGTTTTGAGCCCTAAAAAGAAGGATTTTTCACTTTGTATGTCCAAGGAGCCTATTTCCATGCAAATTGTTGAAGACAACCGACACAATTAGCATACAAACTCGACCTCTTCCTCGATGACAAATTTGGTTATGCAAGAGGTGGATTTTCATCAAAACCAAGTGCCCAAGTTTGATTAGATTCAGTTCTTTCTATTCTCTTTTTGTTGTATGCAAAAGAAAGCAGATTGTAACTCTTTTTAAAGAGATTTTTTAATATAAAACAACATTTTATATGTATTTTGAAGTATTTTCAGATTTGTAACTGTGAAAACTCCTATTATTTCAATAAAAGTAACATGTTTTGCCTTCTCAAATTCACATGTGTTAATGTCTTTCTAAATGATTTGATCTGGTTTCTATGATTTTGCAATCTCAAATCCTTAAATTATGTCTCATTCTAAAAACATTTTATACTAGAATAACTGAAACTCATATAGGTCATAGGTTGTATTTCAACTAAAACTATTGAATGTATCAATACAACCTTCCTATGAAACATTGTTATGTGAGCTTGCAAAAATTGAGTTGTACATAGAGTAAATTAGATTTTGAGAGAAATTGTGAGTTGAAACAACGTTATAGTCTTATAATTTTTGGTGCATCACCTCTTGGGATTAAAATTTTCTTATTTATAGTCATCTTTTGTCCCTTTTCCTTGTCAAAGAAGTAGTTTATAGGAGATCCATCAAGGGAACCAACCCTCTCTAAAGGTTCATCTTCAACATAAGCCACCCACAGCTTGAAAATGATCTCATGTTTCACATGATAGCTAAGTTTCATACTTATCTAGGGTGTAATCCTCATGACAACAGTTTTGGCATGCCCGGTGGGATGTTGAAACTTGTTTCAATCATAGAATTACTCAGTTTTCACTAACATCTTGGTATATATAGCAGTGTTTCTAGATTTTTAAGGTGACAAACACATACTTGGCGACTCTACACTCTAATTTTGAAGCATATCTAGCATGAACAACACATGAGAAGAGTAGAAACAAGAGGAAGTTCAACTCCTTTTGAGTATTTGCAATTGTCACCACCTAGAAGAAAAGGGAGAGCAATAAGAAGAATCCTTAGCCCATCAACAAGGACACTTCTATGCCTCCAAATCATAGTTCTATAAAATTTTGTTCTAGGAAAATCCAATACCAAATCCATAAGCACCAGCAAAGCTCATGGCAAGGCAGTTTGCTTTTGCACCATTCAATAGGGGTAACCCATTAGATCCCGCCTAGCATGATGAAATACTTGTGGAAGACCTTAAGAGATTGTCTTTCTTCATTAGAGAATATCAAACTACACCTATTGAGCATATTCAGGATGTGGCCACACTGCGTGCAATTCACAATCTCACTACTGAGAATATGGGAATCAGACTCCTAGTTGCTTCATTGAAGGGTAAAGTATTACAGTGGTTTAGGATTTTACCTGTCAATTCAATTAGAACATGGGACCAAATGGGGGATCCCTTGTACAAGCACTTTGAAGATAAATTAGATCACTTGTCCTTTGTGGAATAGGTGACTACCATCAAAAGAGTATCACATGAACACATGACAAATTTCAATTTCCTTTTCCAAAAGACTTGGGATAGAATCCCACCAATGGTAAGGCCTACAACTAAACATGCATTTCTACATTTTATTAAGGCCCTTAACACTGATATATCTACGATGATTCAACCTATGGGTGGAACTACACTCCCTAGTGCATATGACATTGCCATTAGGGAATAAAACGACCTTATACAAGCTGGTAAAATATCCCCAAGGATCCCAATGCTTATTTTTCTAAAGGTGCAACCACATATACCATTTCCAATACCTCCTATAACTGATATACTTGATATATTGGCACAGAGTTATCAAAAATTTGCTCATGAAAAGGTTGCCCCAACTCAATCTCATTAATTATAAGAGATAAAAGGATTATTATAGACCATTGGAAATGAGTAAGTGAATATCATGAAGCAAAAAAATCAAAAATTTAGACCTTATAAGTTCAATTAGCCTAATAGGCCTCTTTACCAAGTTGATCCTCAAGGTCAACTCTAAGGAATTTCAACGCTACATGTCATATCAATCCTATAATCAGAATGTTGATAGCACTTCTAGAGAGCTTGTACCAATCTAAATAACATGGAACAAGACTATGAATGGTGTCTTCCATGCAACCAACCTCATATCGAGAAACAAATCTAGTGGTAGGGTCGGTATGTGCATCTATGTGGATAAGGGATTGTTGTGAAGAACGGTAGTCCGGAAACCAAGCCATATGTTCAAATGGAATGCTCAATCAGACCCTCATGGATTAGAATAGTATTGTTGCTTCACAAGATGCAGCACAAGAAACTCATGAACAACAAATTTATCATCCTAAGCATGGCCATCATGATGTCACTCTCATGAATTGGCAAGGTGAAGAGTTTTGTGGGGTGAATCATCCAAATGAATAAAATCAACCATCTCACTCCATATCAGCTAATATAAGGGCCAAAAAGAGGGTTGTTGACATAGGACAACAAGTTGATAAGGGGAAAAATCAGGCTTCTACAAGCCACCAAGGTACTGCTTGTCCATCACACTCACAAAATGTGCAAATATTATTAGGAAATAAAACATCATACCCAAAATCTTAATCCATTTCCTACATAACCCCATGAGAGAAAAACATGCATGCAAGTAATCATAATGCATAGATCAAATAGAAAAGCCACAAGATAACACAAGATATACCCTAGGAAAACCCTCAAGAGGGAAAAACCCAGCTAGTGGAACTCCTTAATTTTTTGTGTTCCACTGAATTTTGGTCTATTCTTGGCTAGTTCCTTGGTCCTGGTTTGTTGTCCTCTAGATAAGGGTTTTGAGTTTCAAGGGTTTAGAGTTTATGTTTTCACTTTTGAAACCTTTGTCCCTTTCTGGTTTCATTCTTCATTTGATATATCTTGGTCCACAGTTTAATGCTTTCCTATGGTTGGCCCCTTGAAATATTTTTGTTATCCTAAGTTGGACTTGTGCCTTGGGTTTTGTCATGTCTTTGTTACTCATATTACCAAGGTGGCCCCCTTTTACAAACAACTTTTGAGCATGTGCGAAAATACCTCACTTAAGTGATTCCTATTGCAAGCCCCCATTACATCGCAATTTGTCATTTTCTCATTGGCTTCGTTTCCATGATGAGTGATGCACTATTTTCTTCCTATCACTGGCTTTCTTCACATTGCTAATTGTTAATTACCCGCTATAACCATTTGCGATATGGGTGATGCCTTAACATTTCCTTTGCATCATTGCTATCCTTTGCATCGTAGTTTCTTTTTCCCCAACCAATTTTATTTCCACGATGGGCGATGAATATGCTTATTCATCACGACACCTTAGCACATCGCAGATTGCTTATTGCTGGCTTCAGTCATTCCCGCGACGCGCAATGAAACACTTGATTAAATATAAGGGACATGTATCTTGCATCTCACTCATCGTCGTTTCCCTTCACAATGTTGATTACATTCCCGCTCACCCAAAGCTTTGCGCAATACATGCTAAATAGTTATGATCTTGCCACTTGTCTTGATCTTGTTCCATCGCTTCGATCTTTCACATCGTTAATGCATTCTTGTCTCCAAAGCACATAACATCGATGAGTGATGAGTGATGGAGGAAGTAAAGAATATTCTCAAAGATGCTAACTCAAGTCAATACATCATGTAGCCTCTTTGCATCACAGTTCCACTTTCATAAACCCATATCAAATGTGTGATGCATGATGAGTTGCTACAATGAAAGAGAAGAGAGAGATATACTAAAGGAATATCCCAATCGAAGGGTTGAGAATGCAGCGCATACATCCTATGCATCGCGGATGACATTTTTCTAAAGAAAAGGAAGTAGCGATACACGATGAAAGGCTGACCTTTCTTTCACCGTGCAGTCTCAATGCATCAATGTTTTATCCCCAAACATGAATATCATTTTAGCGATAAGTGATGGGCTTATGAAAGGATATATTATGGAATATTCTTCTCATCAAGAGGATTCTTCACATCACATTTTTCACATTTTTCAACTCTTCAAGTCAAAACATAACAATGATGAGCGATGGATTTACATAAAAGGTTGGTGGTTGAGTTTTAAAGCAAACAGGTGACATCACCACAAGACATTACACCAAGTGTTCACATCGTTGATTCATAACGAAGCATCAAAAATCAAAAGGCTCTGGGCGATGACCATGGACAACCATTGATCATGTTTTAAAACAAAATGATCAAGGGTGAGAATTCAAAATGAAATGACTAAGTGTTAGATACGTCCTTGTTCACTCGTACGAAACGTCCCATGCCATTAATGGTGTATCTACTTGCATTTGAAGGCCATAAAAGATTGCATTACTCTTTTATGTATCATATTTGTAAGAATTCAAAGGAGAACACAAAGAAGGATACCTTGGATGCACAAATTAAAAAGTAAAAGAGATTGGGGCTCCCAAATAAGTAAAACTTCTATCTCTCTAAGTGATTTTCCTAGTAGGATTGAAATTAGGGTAAAATTGATTGGTTTTAGTGAAGGAAAATCACAGATTAGGGTTTTTGAAATAGTTGTTTTGAATTGTAAAGGGGTGAATTGTTAAGCTTAGGTTATTTAGGAAGGAAAATGGGTAGGGTTAGTTGCAAAGTTTTTGTTGAGTCAATTTCAAGAAAAGCCCTAGTTTCTTAGCTAAATTTTGGCGAAAAACCCTAGCTTTTTGTAATTTGTTCTCCATTAGTCAAGCGAGTGAATTGTCCAAACCATAAGCAAGGCCTAGGAAACCTAAGGTTAAGGTTAAGGCTAAAATCTCAGCAACTAGAGGTTTCAGAGGAATTTGCAAAGAAGGGTGCAAAAAGAGATTTTGCCCGTTTCATGGAGGGTGATCTCAAGAGGCACTTCCTGGGGCAATGTCGGTCGGGAAAAGAACCACTAGAGAGTGTATCATGACCAAAAGACTATAGGATTTGGCCAAGGGAATAGGAGAAGTTGCATTTCCCCAGAGTGGATGGGATTTATTTCTATATGCCTTCAATAGAAGAGGATCCAAGCGTTCAACTTGCAACTTGTGGGAATGTGATCTTGGCAAGTTGGTAGTTCCCAATGTATTTGTGGAGGTAGATTTGATACTGGAGATTGTTAAGAATTACAATTAGGAAGACATGATTATTCAAAGTGTAAATGGAGTCCCACTATTAGACATATCCAGGAGTCGAATAGTGGAGATTTTCAATTTGAATCTTGTTGCCACGGTTTTAATCAATTTTTCTGAATTATACCAGGAGTATGAGCAAAATAAATTTAGGTATAGAAGACATGTGCTGCCTAGGAACATGAGAAGAGATCAGAGGAAAAAGGATGTCTGGTTTGGACCAAGGGATATAGAGCCTTTTGAGTGTGATGAATTTGAAGATTACTTCAAGAACAAAAACTACAGTTTGTGTCACGTTCTTGCAAGGAAGTATGATGTAAAGATGAGTGTCCCACTAATGGTGATGGCCATTGACAACTAGAACAAGCACTCCAATAGAGAATTTGATTATGCAACTTACCTTGCAAAATAAATTCATAAGGATTTGGCGGGGTTAAGGGATGGGAAGCCTCCCTTGAGTTTCAACCATTATTCCCTGTTGATGCATATGATCTTGTGGATGGGCTGAAATGCATGGAGAAACTTCATGAAGTTGAGGGAGAAGGATGAGAAAGATAATGATCCTCCTATGCAGATGTGGACACATATCTAGGACCAAAATTTCCCAGAGTCCAATTATGTTGCCTTTTATAACAGGTTCAAATTTGGTGTTTTAGAAAGTTTGGGTTTGAAGCTAGTTTATAGGATTTTAAGAGCCATAAAGGAATTTAGAGAAGGTACCAAGCATGATCACAATTGGGTTGATTGGTGCCTACATGCACATTATACTAAAATAAGGGTTTATGGAGCAAAGGTGCCCCCACATTGTTTTCCTTGTCTATGTTTTTGATAGGTTGGCCTTTATGGAGATCATGTGGCAATTGGATGCCATGGATAAGGAGAACTTCAAAGATGTGAGGAAAGGTTCCCTCATTGGTCCTCAATTTTATTTTGCTTATTTCATTGTCACCGCCAAGGAGGGCTATGATAAATTTGGAACCATATTGAACATCCTCATAATGCAGGTTAATGTTGCAAGGAATTGTGATCTAGAAGGCTTTGTGGATAGAGATAGGAAGGTCAAAGGAAGACCAAATTTTTGGCAGTGCCACTTCCTCTACAATGAGGATGTTATAAGAAACTTGCTTTCAGATGCTACAATTGTGGGGAGAAAGAAAGAATGGATATTGATATGTGATACATAAAATAATATACTGAAAAAGAATCCATTCTATGTTAGCCCTTACGCCAAAATAAAGGATGCTTACAAGCAAGCCATGGCTATGATTGATGACTATCAAAATGGGAATTTCTTTGAGAAAATCAAGAAGCAAAGGAAAAGGCCAAAGTCATCAAGGAGCAAAATGATGCTAAGGAGCCTCCAAGCTCAAGATATTCAAGGACAACCATTGGGAGTTGACAAAGAGCCAGTAGTCAGTCCATTGGTTGAGTACTCTATGACAGGGCAAGCTAGAGAGAAGCAGTTTGTAGAGCATGTACCCACTGAACAGGGGGTGGAACAAAAATTCCCCTCTCCTATAATAAAAAATGCTCTTAATCCCTACATCCCCAGTAGAAGATATGTAAAATGGGAATATGATGAGGATGCAGATGATTACGCCAGAGTTAAATCTTGTAAGAGTTCATGAGTGATGACTCTTTTATTCAAACAAAATAATTTAAAGATTTTTTTATCCAAATAAAAGGCCAAGAAATAAAGAATAGGATTGAAAGTGCTAAGGCACAAACAAATGCCTCACAGCAAGAGGAGGTGGAGAAGGCTGAAGAAGATAAGATACTAAGCGAGATTGTAGCAATGACTCATGCAGAAGGCATGCAATTAGTTAAAGATAGTGGGATTATGTTGTTGCCCAGTTGGGGTTTGTCCTCAGCAATTGCATTGGATGCAATTAGAAATGATCCAAAAGTCTCTATATCTAAGGAACATTTTGACAACAAAGTTTTTTGCTCTAGTTTTAGTACCAAGCTTCACACACTAGCTATTTGGTCTTGTAGAACCCCAATTCTATACCTACATAAACACAAGAAACAAAAACAATATTATATCAAATGCAAGTGAGAATCAAGATTCCCCATGAAATCCATTTGCAATGCTCATATAGGAAAGAAAATGAAGAAATAAACCAAGAAAGCAATGAAATCCTATTTTAAGATGCAAACTCTTAATCCCATGGGGGAGTTGGTGCCAATTTGATGTGGAAATTGGCCCTTTCCCAACTCCTATGCAAGCTTTGATGAAGATTGGTGGATGATTGAAGCTCCTTGGTGAAATTTTGGCATAACCTTGCTATGAAACCATGAAAATGATGAACATGATGAACTTTGCTATGAAATGGATAAAATTAGCTCTCAATGTGAAGAGAGTAACTTTGCTCTAAGTTTTGGATCCAAAATACAAAGGAAAGCCTCTTATTTATAGATGAGAGTGATGGAGAATGAGGCAAAAGGGAGCAATGTGGGATCATTCAACATCTAATGGGAAAGTGCCACTTGTCAAGATGTGAATGGAGGAAGCTTGAGCACATTTTGATGAATGTGCACAATAAATGATATTAGGTGGAATTTCAAATTTGAAAGTTGGCTTGTTGGAGGGAGAAAAGAATGACTTAAATGCCACTTGGCTCAATGCACAAGGACATGTAAGAGGAGTTAAATGCTTTGTTGGAAGGACAAATCCCATTTGGAGGGATTTTCAAATTTGGAAGAATATTCTCCTTTTATGCCATGTTGAAAATAAATAGAGATTTAATAAATCATTTAAATGTATTTTCATGTGCAAGTGGTAAAATCTAGAGGATTTAGGTGATTAGGATTAAATTAATTAGGATTTGATTAATTTAATGATGGATTAGATGATTTGACCATTTGATTTAGATTTTTGGATTGAAATAAATCAAAATGTGAGGAAAATGATTTAGACTTAATTAAATAAAGATTTTGATTTATTTAATTAAAGAAGATGGTGTTAGATTAAATCAAATAAAGATTAATTTATTTAATTTAATGGAATGACTTTAGAGATTAATTAAATAAAATGAATTATTTAATTAAAAGAGGAACTATAGGATTAATTAAATAAAAAAGATTTATTTAATTAATAGGAGATGATGACTTGATCAGATAAAATTGATTTATTTAATTAAGAGATGAAATGTGATGAATTTAATTAAATAAATATTATTTAATTAAATGATTAGCAGAGAGATGATTCAGGATGAACTGGTGTTAGTAAAATCAGGATCAGGTGTGATTGGTATATTTTCCATATCTACAAGTCCATGGCACCAAATACGGGGAAGCCAAAGGTTGTCAAATCAGTTGAAGAGTGATTGGGGTACTTATGGTACAAAGAGCTATTGGAATAACCCCCACACAAGCAGCTAAATTGATAATGCATGCAACAATATTAAGTGTAGACACAACATAGATTTCTCAAGAGATATATGAAAAGTTATTGGAAAAGTATAACACTCTCTTGGATGAATGCAATAAGCTGAGGGCCACTACATCCCATGCAAGCTTATCACAAAGAGCCTTGCCCTCCCCTTCCTCTTTTGAATTGACTTCACAGGACAAGGAGACTCTCTCTCTAAGGATTAAGAGCTTGAAGGAAGAGTTACAAGTAGAGAAGGAAAATGTGGAGAAATCCAAAGCAACTACAACAATTGTATCCAAAGAAACAATTGGCAACATCTTGCAACATAGGCTCTCACATGCATTGCATAAAATAGATAACACTTGGAGTGTGTACAAAAGTGTTCGTAAAGCACATCATAGATATATCTAGGTACAAGATGCTTTTTAGAATGTGTGGAGCAAGTGGAGTGCTAGGACTGGTGCTCTTAAGGAAATGATGATTAATATGAAGGATGACCCTGAAGCACCCACACACATCCATGACTTAATAAAAGCATTTGATTTGTTGGGAGAAATATCAGCTTTCCATGGGAAGTTGGCTGTGCAACTACAGAACAAAATCAAAATGTTTAGAGATTTGGAGGGGTATGGAGTGCCAAAGATTTTAAATGAGGAGGGAGCATTAAATGACTTGAACACATGGAAGGAATAATTTTGAGATCTCCTCAAGGTTTTCCCTCAGACCATTTATGCTTCTAGAAATCCTGATTATGTTGCATTTAATGTTGCCATTGATGACATGTTTAGAATTGAGGTAAACATGGATACATTTATCAAGGAGGCCAAAATAATGATGGACGCTAGATACAACCTACATGATTCTAAGATACAAAGGTTGTCGGATTTGAATTGGCCTACTAAGGAGGAATAAAATACATGACTTGAAAGGTTTACAGATTAATCCTTTGATATATCAATGCTTAAAATATTGTTTCCTCCTCACTTCAAAGTTGCTAATGGGTTGTTGCTAACATGGACATTGTTTCACCTTTTCCATGTTTCAATGCTTTTATGTTTTGTGTCTTGCAATTTTGGGTGCACATGGAAGAAATGTTTTTTCTCGTGGAAGGAATATCTTCATCAACTAATGTGCCTTTTGGAAGGCGGGAAGTATCTTCACCAAAAAATGAAAATAACTTTTATCTCTTCTAGGATATTCCCCCTCATGGTTTGCAAATATAACTATATTTTGGAATGAATGGTAATTGTCAAATGAAAAAGTGACATGTGTACATTGGCTTGAAGCTTGTTTTGCTCCCTTGTTTTTGTAAAAGGGAATTCAAGGCCAATTGTACGGGTCGTTGATTGATCTCAGAGAATAATTTTTGTAAGAGACAATACATTAAATAGAATTGAGTCTGTATCTAGGTTAAGAGTCTTTTGTTTTTGTAAACAATTTTTGATAATAGTACTAGCATTTGAATATAAAGAATGACATAGTTTCAAGCCCAATTCTCTCTTGTTGTATTCATCATTTGAATTATCAATGAAATAATCAAGGTTTGTTTCAATGGTCTTCATTGTGTTCTGATGAATGCATGGTTTTTTCTTTGTCCTAATTCAAAGAATTAGTTAAATTGCTTAGATGAATTCATAGGTTTATGTGATTTGAGTATCAAGATATATGATAATGACTTCTGGTTTTGGAATACTTGAGTATAGTGTTGTAATGCAGGGTTGTAGAAGCTCTGTAATGCTAAGTGCTAAGATGTTTAATTTGGTTTGCATTTAATTGGACTATGTACCCTAGGTTAAGGCATTGTTCCCGGATTTGTGTTTGTGTTGTAATATTCTTGATCATTCACAAACAATACATTCAAATCACTTAATTATTTAAATTTCTTTTTGAAATGTATGTCAAGTCAAGGTTTACCATGCTCTATTGCTTTTGAAACAATTAATATGTAAAGGATTTTCAAGATCTTTGCATCTATTGAATTGTCAAGCAATTATGTTTAAAGCTTATCTGTTATTTACAATGTACAAGGTTAATTGGCATAGAGGATCTTAAATACATTGTGTAGGATCACCCTCCCGAGTTTCACAGAGCCCAAAGTGTAGGAGGAAAGCCTTTCTAAGCTTTCACTCATTCGTTGGTCAATCCCTCCAATTAGCTAACCATTGGAAGATGGCAATTCCATAGGTTATTTTTGAAATTAGCTTGGTATATTAAAAACACCAACAAATTGGTGACTCTGCTAGGGAACAAGCTTATGCAAAATCTCTAGTCCAAGATCAAAAGTGTAGAGTCATATATCTTGTAAATATGTATCTATCCATGAGAAATTTTGTTAAATTGTCCCGCCATGTGTCAAATTGAACTTGGTTTGTCATAGCTCCAAGCAAATTGTACTCTCCTTTTTCAAGTTTCATTTGAATTATTAAAGGTCTATCTCAAAAGTCTTTGTATATGTAGCTTCCTGCAAATATGTTTGAGATTCACAAATATTTTCACAATTCCCATCAATTTTGGGTGGCGACTCTGAGTTTATGTGCCAATATAATTGCATTCATTACAAAATAAGTGAAAAGAGCATAAAGGGAAGTTGCAGAGAAGAAAATGAAAGGAACCAGAAGCAACATTGAGAAACATCCTGAAAGGAAGCTGGAAGAGGAACTACCTCACAAATACAAGACATCATGGAAGGAGAAACATGCTCAAACAAGTAAGTCCACTGATCCCCCAATACCTGAAGCTTATAATTCTAGTGAAGCTATTCCAGATAAGGAAGTATATATGGCATGCCATGTGATAATGAAGAAACCCTTGCTACAACTTTTCCTACTGCTAAGTTGCTAGCCAACAAACCCCTAGTCCTAAAGTTTCAAAAGAATATGCACCTTGGAACTTCTGGGACAAACAATTAGATCCAAATTTCACAATTAGAAGGGCTAATCCTAGAACTACCTCTATTTTTCACTGAGAAAAACTTCAATATAGAGGGAGATCTAGAAGTAGGAATCCTAACCCTTTTACACTGAAGGAATTAGTGAATCTCACAAGTTATACACTTGATATTTTTGAATCTGAAGTTACTCTTGAGGATCCTGAGGAGGTAATAAATGATATAACACAACTTCAGGAGGAGGCATTAAGACTTGATGAGTTGAATAAGAAACAAAGCAAGGAAAAGGAGCAAAAGCTAAGGGCTGCTATGATGCAAAGAGATCAATTAAGGAGAAGAGTAGAAAAGATGAGAGAAATGGTGGATGAAGAACCACCTCCTGAAGATTTCTCTAAATCGGTTGTTAAAGAAAATTTAGATCATCTGAAAGTAAATGTTTTTGTTGGAACAATTGCTAATAGCACATGTACTAGTTCCATTGTAACAACCAAAGTCTCAGACCCTCCTGCTACTACAAAAAGGTCTCAGCCTCTAGATATAGGGAAACGTCCTATACGCCAACCCAAGCAAGTTATTCCAACTACAAACCCAGGTATTTCAATCACAAATACTTCAACCACAAGTGCTCCAACTAGTTCCATCCCCTCAAATGCACCCCCTGACCCTAAAATTTTGAGGTTACAATTGATTAATGAGAATCTACAAAAGGAACTGGACAAGATGCAGATTCAGGCTGCAAATGCTGAGATGGAAAGGAAGATTTCTTTCCTTAAGTCATCAATTCCTAATCCCCATGCATCCACATCTTAGAACACACCCCATTCAACAACTCAAACTATTGGCACGAATACCAATTTTACATCTATTCATTCCATTCCTATATCCCAGCCACAAAATACTTAGTCTGGTGGAAATATCCCTCATAGGGGTGGTGGTGGAGGACAAGGTGGAGGTGGTGGTGGAAATAGGAACACCAAATTTGGAAATCAAGATGATGGTGGAAGTGGAAATGGAGGTAATAATGGAAATGGGAATGGAGGTGGAAGTGGAGCAGCTAATACACAATCTGGTAGCCAAGATGGTGGTGAACCTCATAATGATCAAAATGATTAGTTTACCACAAGACCTATGCAACTGAATAGATATATGTAATTGTGCTTTGTTGGGATTTATGGTCATCCAAACCCTATCCTTGATGATATTAGAAATGTGTTGGTTAATTTTTTTGGTAACAATTCCATTAGTGGAGAGGATATCTTAAGATCATTTGATAACATGATGGATGATTTTGAGGTTAATGTTGAGGATGTAATGATGAAATTGTTCATGCAATCACTCACTGAGGATTCTAGGGAATGGTATAGAAGTTTTCCTATCAGAAGCATTGGGTCTTGGGAAGAGTTTAAAAGGGTGTTTAAAGAGAAATATGGTGATAAGACTGATCCAAGACTTATGCTAAATGAATTCTACAACATCTCTAAGGGTTCTAATGAAATGGTTTCTAATTTTAATGCCAAATTTCAAAAGGCAATGGATAGGCTTGCCTCATAGTTTGAGACCAAATGATGATACCTCCTTGGTCACCTACTATAATACCTTTTATTCCAAAATGAGCTATCACTTGAGAGACAAGAACCCTCAAAATTTGAGGGATTCCTTCAAGACTGCATTAAACATTGAGAGCAATAGGAGAGCATCAAGCAAGGTATGGAGAATGGATGATGTAAAAATATTGAAAAATCCTAAACATGATAAAGGATTTGTAGGAAAGGGATCTTCTATTGAAGACAAGTTGGACAAAGTTTTGAGTTCTATGAATGATCTCAACAATAGACTAGATAAACATGAAAAGGGGATTGGAAATTAGAAGCCACGTTTTCAGAAAAATGAAAAGCCCCCAAGACTCCAAGATTATCCTTACAAAATGAATTGGAAAAATAGAAAGCCAATCCACACTAATAAGAAAAATACACAAGATTAGGCTACACTTGATCCTCTATAGAAGCACTCTGCTAACTTTTCTAATGAAACTCCCTAGTGCATTGTTTGCCAAATGCCTCATTCTTTCCACCAATGCACAGTTACAAAACTGGCGGAAGTTGAACAAGATGCACCGGAAAGCTATGACCCTTCTCATGACCATGATGTAGAAATTAATGTAATTATGAGCAGATATGATCTTGCTGATGATGAATGCTCATTTGAGGAGTATCATGAACTTGATGTGGGCAATCAAAGACATAGATTCAGTGCATATCACCAACAAGTTCTCTCTGATGAAAATAATGAAAGTGATCATAATGTGTGTACATAAGAAATGATAGAGGATGATGTATCTCTAAGAAGACCCTCAAATGAGGAGATTGAAAAGTTGATAGTAGCTTTGGCCGCACAAGAAAGAAGCTCTTACCACTTGAGAAACAAGGTGGTAGGTGGAGATTAGGGTAAGGGGGGCAGTATCTTCATCAAGGAGCAGAATGCAAATAGCAAAGGATCAAATGTTGAAAACAAGGTGGATGAGGCTAAGGCCAAGGAAGGTAAGGTGGGAAAAATCTAGGCAAAGAAGACTGAAAATACAAAGGTTGATGGAGAAATTATATCTCCTGCTATGAAGGCAAAGATGCAAAAGCATAATTCTGAACTAGAGAAGAAGGAAGCTAAGGCTAAGGTCAAGGTGAAATATGAACAACAAAAGGAAAAAAAAATTGAGCACTTGGTATGGTACCATATGGTTTACTTAAGTATACTTCTATTGACATGTTTCAATTACTTTCACAAGTCAAGGTTACAGTCCCTTTGCTTGATATGATGAGGATTGAGGAGCACAAACAAAAGGCAGTGGCCCTTATCAATGGTGCTACTACAACCTATAATGAGACAGTGGTGTCTACTCCACCCAAAGTGAATGGAAAAGAACTAAAAGAGAAGGAAGTTGAGGGAGCAATTACTGAAATCCCTCAAATTTACTTGGGTACCATGATTATTGCTTGCCCTGGTAATATAGACCCATTTTTTGTAACCTTGATGATTGATGAGAAGCTATTAAAAAATTGTATGATAGATTCAAAAGCCTCTTCAAACATAATGCCGATTGAAATCATGAAAGAGATGGGACTGAAAGTAGATAGTGCTTATGGCAAGTGCTATTCTATGGACTTTAGGTAAGTACCTATGATTGGAGTAATTAAAGAACTTCCTTACAAACTTGTTGCATTCCCTGCCAAGGAATTCACCATGAGCATTACAATGGTGGATATCACATCCAACTATGGAATGTTGTTGTCAAGGAAGTGGAGTGCCTCCATGGGGGGAAGTATGCAATATGATATGTCTTATGCCACATTCTCCATCGATGGTAAATACATAAAGTTGGTAATGGAATCTAGAGTCCCACATGATTAAGTTTGCCCCTGAAGAGGATCTAGAATTCATTTTGTAGATACTGGCATCAATGATTTCAGGATAGAAGAGTTACCAGAAGAAGGTGATAGGCAACTTGCACTCTTGGAAAGGGAGATAATGAAGTTATCGGATAATAATGACCTCTAGACTATGCACTTTGATGGGGAATGTTCAAAGGATGGGTCGGGTGCAGGGGTAATATTGGTATCTCCTAGTGACAAAACTTTCAAATTCTCATTCACTCTTTCATTTGCATGTATAAATAACGTAGTAGAATATGAAGCTTTGATGTTAGGGTTAAGGTTAGTTGAAAAGCATGGTATTAAGAAGTTAAGATTCATTGGTGAATCAAAGTTAGTTGTATACTAGGTCAAATAAAAGTATGCATCCAAGAACAAATGCTTGAAACAGTATATAAATGCGGTCTTGGACTCAACTGAGTAGTTCAATGCTTTTGGTATAGAATGGTTGGAGAGAGGCAAAAGCTAGATGGCTAATTTATTAGCCAATATTGCACTCTGAATTGATGATATAACCTTTGTTAGAATCTCCAAAGTGGAGGTATGTAGACAAGGCCTTTAATCCTTGACAACATCCAAAACTGGCAAGTCTTCAATGATAATGAAGACATACTAAGGTTTTTGATGTGTAGACCAGTATGAAGGTTAGGAGATTGATTTTGCAACATTTGTTGAAATTATGGATGGGAAAGAGACAGTGTTTGGCAATGAAGTTATACAACTTAAGACAAATAAGATCTCTAAGGGTCTTGTGGCTTTAGAAAGTGTCTTTGATGGCCCTAACAAGAGCAACACCAAGAAATCTTCCACACATCTAGAGGACCTAGAGGAGGTGAACCTAGGGACTAAGAGTGCTCCAAAGAAATTATATGTGGGCAAGAAAATGAAGCCCAAGATTAAAGCAATGATGATTACTTATTAAGAAAGTATAGGCATGTTTTTGCCTAGTCTTACGATGACTTGAAGGCATAAAGAGAGGAGTTGTTTCAACACGAGATTCCTCTCAAAGCAGATGCCAAACCATTCAGGCAGAAGCAAAGGCCCATTAACCCCATCTTAGCATAAAAGATGTAAGAAGAATTGGTGAAGCTGAGGGATGCTGGCATAATCAAGCCTATCAGACACTCATCTTGGGTTTCTAACCTTGAGTCAGTGAGGAAGAATGGTGACATTAGACTATGTGTGGACTTTAGGAATGTTAATGTGTCATCATTAAAGGATAAATATCCACTACCAAACATGGAATCCATGTTGCAAAAGGTAACTATCTATGATCTTTTGTCAATGATGGATGGTTTTTCTAGCTATAATCAAGTAAAAGTAAAGGAGTCTAAGCAGTACAAGACTTTGTTTACAACTCCCTGTGGCACCTACATATATGTAAGAATGCCATTTGGCTTAACTAATGTAGGTGCAACTTTTCAGAGAGCTATGGATGTAGCATTCTATGATTTTATAGACATTTTCCTAGCAATCTACCAAGATGATTTGACCGCCTACTCTAAGAAAGAAAAAGACCATTGTATGCACTTGGAGAAAATTTTCATCAGGGCTCTAGAATATGGAATCTCACTTAATCCAAAGAAGTGTGGCTTTGGAGTCATTGAAGGAAAATTGTTGGGACACATAGTGTCAAAAGGAGTGAGAATTCACCTTGAAAGGGTAGCTACCATTGATAAAATCCCACAGCCAAAGAATGTAAAGGGAATTCAATCATTCTTGAGACAAATAATTTTTTTGAGAAGATTTGTCACAAATTTTGTAGAAATCACCCGCCCCATATCAAAAAATTTAAAGAATGGTGAGAAAGTGGAATGGAGTGAAGAGCCAAGTAAGGCTTTTCAAAGGATTAAACAAGCAATCAAGGAGGCCCCAGTCCTTAGGAATCCTAACTTCTCGAAGCCACTGCAGATCTTCTCCTTTGTGTCTTTCCACACCATTTCTGTAGTACTATTGCAGAAAAATAAAGAAGGATTTGAGCAACCAATTGAATTCTTCAGTAAGTCACTTCAAGCTGTAGAGCTGAAGTATGACTTGATAGAAAAGCAAGGATATGCATTGGTTAAAGCTATAAAGAACTTCAAAACTTATCTTATGGGAGCTACAATTTTTGCATATGTTCCTAGTCTTGCTATTAAGGACATCTTCACCCAGCAAGAAGTCATGGGTAGGAGATGTAGATGGATAAATAAAATACCAGAGTTTAATAGTGATATTCAGATTACCAAGCTGGTAAGGGGCCAAGGTTTAGCCAAACCAAAGGCTGAAAATTTTTTGGAGGCCAACCAAATAAATCAAGTAGATTACTTAGACGTGTTACCTGTTTGTGACATGCAGACTTGTGATTGGTACAAACATATTGTCCACTACTTACAAACAATGCAATTCCCATAAGGGTTAACAAACAATGAAAGAAGAACTCTCAAACTGCATGAAATCAAATATGTTATCATTAATGATGAACTGTGGTGGAGGAATTTGGACGGTCTTCTATTGAAGTGTGTTGATAATGCAAAAGACTTGGAGCTTTTAAATGATATGCACAGTGGAGTATGTGGTGGGAATTACATGGCAGAAAAACTTGCTCACAAAATCTTGAGAGCAAGGTTTTGGTGGCCCATAGTGTTTAAAGATGCCCACAAGCTAGTGAGGGCATGTGATGCATGACAAAGATTCTCTAGGAAACTCAAATTCTCAAGGAACTTGCCACTAAGACCTGTTGTTGTCCAAGCACCTTTTCAACAGTGGGGAATTGACTTTATAGGAGAGATATCAGACAAGTCCAGTGGAGGACATTTTTGGATTCTTGTTGCTACTGATTATTTTATCAAATGGGTGGAAGCAATCCCTACTAAAAGGGCAACAAGTAAGGTGGTCATTGATTTCCTATTGGACAATGTATTAACCAGGTTTGGGGTGCCTAAAAAAATTGTTTTAGACAATGCAATATGTTTCAAGTCCAAAGGGTTTACAAATTTCTATACTAAACATGGGATTCAGGTATCTTATTCTTCACCATATCACCCATAAGGCAACAATCAAGCTGAATCAAGCAATAAAATCCTAATGAAGATCATTAAAAGGATAGTAGAAAAGAATAAAAGAGCTTGGGACTCAAAGTTGAAGTTGGCCTTGTGGGCAGATAGGGTAACAATTAAGAAAGCAACAAAATATGCTTCATTTGATTTAGTTTATGGCATAGCTACAAGGTTACCCCAGAATAATCTAATGAAGATGTATAAATTTATCCAAGAATATAATGAGGACATGTGTGATGATATGCAACATAGAAATGACACTTTGATGGAGGTAGATGAGATAAGGAGAGATGCTCAAAAGATGAATGCAAAGTTGAAATTACAGGTCAATAATTTGTATGATAAAACAACCTCTCTAAGGAAATTTGAAGTAGGAAATATGGTATTGATATGGAATGCTAGGTTTGAAGACAAGGGAAAGCATGGAAAGTTTGATGCTCTATGGTTAGGCCCCTACCTGGTTAGCAACACCCATGATGAGGATTCCTACTTTCTTCAAAATTTAATTGGTGAACCTCTTGAACTACCAGTACATGGACAGTTCTTGAAGCCATACTTTTTTTAAGGTATGCTCTTTTCCATGTACAGTGTACTTTTATGAAAATAAATTTGTCTATAGGTTTGGTTTGGTTATGGTTTTCTCTGACTACCTTGTATGAGTTGTTTCCTGGTTTTTTGTTCTCTGTATTGGTCTGCTTCAACCAGAGATATCTGAGATCCCGCCATGCCTATAAGAGGCATGCATCCCCAATCAGAGCCACTGATGGAACCCCTTCATTTTTTTTGTTCCACTAAATTTTGATCCATTTTTTGCTAGTTCCTTGGTCCTGGTTTGTTGTCCTCTAGATAAGGGTTTTGAGTTTCAAGGGTTTAGGGTTTATCATTTTCACTTTTGAAACCTTTATCCCTTTTTGGTTTAATTCTTCATTTGATATATCTTGGTTGATGGTCTAATGCTTTCTTGTGGTTGGCCCCTTGAAATATTTTCATTATCCTAAGTTGGACTTGTACCTTGGGTTTTGTCATGTCTTTGTTACTCATATTACCTAGGCGGCCCCATTTTAGAAACAACTTTTGAGCATGTGCGAAAATACCTCACTTAAGTGATTCCCATCGCAAGCCTCTAGTGCGTCGTGATTTATCTTTTTCTCATCCGCTTCATTTCCGTGATGAGCGATGCACTATTTTCTTCCTATCGTTGGCTTTCTTCACATCACTAATTGCTAATTTCCCACTATAACCATTTGTGAGATAGGTGATTCCTTAACATTTCCTTTGTATTGTTGTTTTCCTTTGCATCGCAGTTTACTTTTCCCCCGCCCATTTTATTCCCACAATGGGTGATGAATATGCTTAGTTCATTATGACACCTTAGCACATCATGGATTTCTTACCATTGGCTTCACTCATTCCCGCGACGCACAATGAAACCCTTTATTTCATATAAGGGACACGTGTCTTGCATCCCACTCATTGCTGCCACCCTTCACAACATTGATTGCATTCCTCGCTCACCCAAAGCTTTGTGTGATACGTGCTGAACAATTATGATCTTGCCACTTGTCTTGATCTTGTGCCATCGCCCCACTCTTTCACATCACTAATGAATTCTTGTCTCCAAAGCACATAACAACAATGAACGATGAGCGATGGAGGAAGTAAAGAATATTCTCAAAGATGTTGACTCAAGTCAATACATTGTGTAGCCTCTTTGCACTGTAGTTCCACTTTCATATACCCATATCAAATGCGCGATGCACAATGGGTTACTACAAAGAAAGAGAAGAGAGAGATATACCAAAGGGATATCCCAATCGAAGGGTTGAGAATGCATCACGTGCATCCTATGCATCGCAGATGGTATTTTTATAAAGAAAAGGAAGTAGCGATACGCGATGAAAGGCTTAGACCTTTCTTTCATCACGCGGTCTCAATGCATCACTGTTTTATCCCCAAACATGAATATCATTTTAGCGATGAGTGATGGGCTTATGAAAGGATATATTATGGAATATTCTTCTCATCTTGGAGATTCTTCACATCGCGGTTTTCAAATCTTCAAGGAAAAACATAACAATGATGAGCGATGGCTTTGCAAACAAGGTTGGTGACTAAGTTTTAAAGCAACCAAGTGGCATCACCACAAGACATCGCACCAAGTGTTCACATCGTTGATTCATAATGAAGCATCAAAAAGAAAAAGGCGCTAGGTGATG
Organism: Sequoia sempervirens; assembly: GCA_007258455.2. Lineage (NCBI taxonomy): Eukaryota > Viridiplantae > Streptophyta > Pinopsida > Cupressales > Cupressaceae > Sequoia > Sequoia sempervirens. Next base: position 161,706,261 of record VDFB02373365.1, read on the forward strand.
AGCATGGAGAAACGTTGATCATGTTTTAAAACAAATTGATCAATGGTGAGAATTCAAAATGAAACAACTAAGTGTCAGATGCCTCCATGTTCGCTCGTGCGAGCTGTCCCACGCCATTAATTGTGTATCTACCTGCATTTGAAGGCCATAAAAGATTGAATTGCTCATTTTTGTATCATATTTGCAAGAATTCGAAGGAGAACACGAAGAAGGATACCTTAGATATGCAAATTCAAAAGTAAAAGAGCTTGGGGCTCCTGAGTAACTAAAATTTCTATTTCTCTGAGTAATTTTCCTAGTAGGATTGAAATTAGGGTAAAATTGAATGGTTTTAGTGAAGGAAAATTACATATAAGGGTTTCTAAATTTTTTTTTTGAATTGTAAAGGGGTGAATTGTTAAGCTTAGGTTATTTAGGAAGGAAAAGGGGTAGGGTTAGTTGCAGAGTTTTTGTTGAGTCAATTTTAAGGAAATCCTTAGTTTCTTAGCTAAATTTTGGCAAAAACCATAGCTTTTTGTCATTTTTTCACCATGAGTCAAGTGAGTGAATTGTCCAAACCATAGGAAAGGCCTAGGAAACCTAAGGTTAAGGCCGAAGCTCAGTAGCCAGAGCTTTCAGAGGCCTCTGAAAAAGAAGAAGGGTGCAAAAGGAGATTTTTCCCATTTCATGGAGGGTGATCGTCAAGAGGCACTTCCTAGGGCAATGTCGGTTGGGAAAGGAGAAGGTATCATGATCGACAGAATGTAAGATTTGGCAGGGGAATAGGAGAAGTTGCATTACCCCAAAGTGGATGGGATTTATTTATGTATGCCTTCAACATAATAGGAGCCAAGCATCTGACTTACCACTTGTGGGAATGTGATCTTGGGAAGTTGGTTATTCCCAACGTATTTGTGGAGGTAGATTTGATACTGGAGATTGCTAAGAATTACAATTAGAAAGACAAGATTATTAAAATTGTAAATGGAGTCCCGCTATTGGACATATCCAGGAGTCGAATAGTGGAGATTTTCAATTTGAATCTTATTGCCACGGTTTCAATCAATTTTGTTGAATTATACCAGGAGTATGAGAAAAATAAGTTTGGGTATAGAAGACATGTGTTGCCTAGGCACAAGAGAAGAGATCATGGGAAAAATGATGTCTAGTTTGGGCCAAGGGATATAGAGCCCTTTGAGTGTGATGAATTCAAAGATTACTTCAAGAAAATAAACTATAGTTTGTGTCAGGTTCTTGCAAGGAAGTGTGATGTAAATATGAGTGTCCCACTAATGGTGATGGCCATTGACATCCAAAACAAGCACTCTAATAGAGAATTTGATTATGTAGCTTACCTTGCAGAAGCAATCCATAAGGATTTTGTGGGGTTAAGGGATGGGAAGCCTCCCTCGAGTTTCAACCATTATTCCTTGTTGATGCACATGATCTTGTGGATGGGTTGAAAGGCATGGAGAAACTTCATGAAGTTAAGGGAGAAGGATGAGCAAGATAATGATCTGCCTGTGCAGATGTGGACACATATGTGGAACCAAAATTTCCCAGAGTCTAATTATGCATCCTTTTTGTAACAGGTTCAAATTTGGTGTTTTAGAAAGTCTGGGTCTGAAGCCAGTCTATAGGATTTCAAGAGACATAAAGGAAATCTTGAGACCCTTGGAATTCAGAGAAGGTACCAAGCATGATCACAATTGGGGTGATTGGTAGCTACATGCACATTATACTGCAATAAGGGTTTATGGAGCAAAGGTGTCCCTGCATTGTTTGCTTGTCTACATTTCTAATAGGTTGGCCTTTATGGAGACAATGTGGAAATTGGAAACCATGGATAAGGAGCACTTCAAAGATGTGAGGATAAGTTCCCCAATTTCTCCTCAATTTTCTTTTGCTTATTTCATTGCTACTGCCAAGGAGGGCTATGATAAATTTGGAACCATGTTGAACAACCTCAAAATGCAGGTTGATGTTGTGGGGAATTGTGATCCAAAAGGATTTGTGGATAGAGAGAGGAAGGTCTAAGGAAGATCTGGTTTTTGGCACCGCTTCCTCTACAGTGACGATGTTATAAGAAACTTTCCTTCAGATGTTGCAGTTGTGGGGAGAATCAAAGAACGGATATTGATATGTGATACAAAAAATATTATACTGAAAAAGAATCCATTCTATGTTAGCCCTTATGCCAAAATAAAGGATGCTTACAAGAAATCCATGGCTATGATTGTTGACTATCAAAATGGCTTTCTTTGAGAAAGTCAAGGAGGCAAAGGAAAAGGCCAAAGTCATCAAGGAGCAAAATGATGCTAAGATAAGGAGTCTCCCAACTCAAGATATTCAAGGAAAACCATTGGGAGTTGACGAAGAGCCGGTAGTCAGTCCTTTGGTTGAGTACTCTGATAGGGAAAGTTGGAGAGGAGCAGTCTATAGAGCATGTACCCACTTAACAAGAAGTGAAACAAAGGTTCCCCTCTCCTGTAATAAACAATGCTCTTAATCCCTATGTCCCCAGTAGCAAAATTGGAAAATGGGAATATGATGAGGATGCAAATGATGATATCAGAGCTAAGGCTTGTAAAGATTTCATGAGTGATAATTTAAAGATTTTGTTATCCAAATAAAAGGCCAAGAACTAAAGAATAGGATTGAAAGTTCTAAGGCACAAGCAGATGCCTCACAACAAGAGGAGGTGGAGAAGGCTGAAGAAGAAAATATACTAAGCGAGATTGCATCAATAAATCTTGTGGAAGGTAGGAAATTAGTTAAAGACAAAGGGATTATGTTGTTTCCCGGTTGGGACCTGTCCTTAGTAATTGCATTGGATGCAATTAGAAATGATCCAAAAGCCTTTGTGTCTAAGGAACATTTTGACAACAATTTTTTTGGCTTTGGTTTTAGTCCCAAGCTTCACACGCTAGCTATTTGGTCCATGGCATCAAATACAGGGAAGCTAGAGGTTGTAAAATTAGTTGAAGAGGTGATTGGGGTAGTTATGGTACAAAGAGCAACTGAAATAACCCCCACATAGGCAGCTAAATTGACAATGCATGCAACAATGTTAAGTGTGGACACAACACATATTTCTCAAGAGAGATATGATAAGTTATTGGAAAAGTACAACACTCTCTTTGATGAATGCAATAAGATGAGGGCCACTACAACCCATACAAGCTTATCACAAAGAGCCTTGCCCTACCCTTCCTCTTATGAATTGTCTTCATAGGATAGGGAGACTCTCTCTTTGAGGATTAATAGCTTGGAGGAAGAGTTACAAGTAGATAAGGAAAATGTGCAGAAAGCCAAAGTAGCTACAACAACTGTATCCAAAGAAATAATTGACGACATCTTGTAGCATAGGCTCTCACGTGCATTGCATAAAATAGATAACACTTGGAGTGTGTACAAAAGTGTTCATGAAGCACATCATAGATATATCCAGGTACAAGATGCTTTTCAGAATGTGTGGAGCAAGTGGAGTGCTAGGACCGGTGCTCTTAAGGAAATGATGGTTAATATGAAGGATGACCCTGAAGTACCCATACACACCCCTGGCTTAATAAAAGCAATTGATTTGTTGGGAGAAATATCAGATTTCCATGGGAAGTTGGGTGTGCAGCTACAAAACAAAATCAAAATGTTTAGAGATTTGGAGGGGCATGGAGTGCCAATGATTTTTTAAATGAGGAGGGAGCATTAAAGGACTTCAACACATGGAAGGAATAATTTGGAGATTTCCTCAAGGTTTTCCCTCAGACCATTTATGCTTTTGGAAAGCCTGATTATGCTGCATTGAATAATGCCTTTGATGACATGTTTAGAATTGAGGTAAACATGGATTCATTTGTCAAGGAGGCTAGAATAATGATGGACGCTAGATACAACCTACATGATTCTAAGATATAGAGGTTGTTGGATGTGAACTAGCCTAATGAGGAGTAATATAATACATGGCTTGAAAATTTTATAGATTAAGCCTTTGATATATCAATGTTTAAAATATTGTTTCCTCCTCACTTCAAAGTTGTCGATGGGTTGCTTCTGACGTGGACATTGTTTCACCTTTTCCCGTTTTAATGCTTTTATGTTTTGTGTCCTACAATTTTGGGTGCACGTGGAAGAAATTTTTTTCTCGTGGAAGGAGTATCTTCATCGACTAATGTACCTTTTGGAAGGTGAGAAGTATCTTCACTAACAAATTAAAATAACTTTTGTCTCATCCAAGATAGTCCTCCTCACGGTTTGCAAATATAACTAGATTTTGGAATGAATGGCAATGTCAAATGAAAAAGTAGCATGTGTACATTGGCCTAAAGCTTATTTTTCTCCCTTGTTTTTATAAAAGGGAATTTAGGGCTAGTTGTACAGGTTGTGATTGATCTTAGAGAACAATTTTTGTAAGAGACAATACACTAAATAGAATTGAGTTAGTATCTAGGTTAAGAGTCTTTTGTTTGTGTAAATAATTTTCGATAACAATGCTAACATTTGAATATAAAGAATGGAATAGTTTCAAGGCCAATTCTCTCCTACTGTATTCATCATTTGAATTATCAATGAAATAATCAAGGGTTGTTTCAATGGTCTTCATTGTGTTTTGATGAATGTATGGTTTTGTCTTTGTCCTAATTCAAAGAATTAGTTAAATTGCTTAGATGAATTCATAGGTTTGCGTGATTTGAGTATTAGGATATGATAATGAGTTTTGGTTTTGAAATACTTGAGTATAGTGTTGTAATGCGACATTGTAGAAGCTTTGTAATGCTAAGTGTTAAGCTGTTATTTAATTTGGTTTGCATTAATTGGACTTCGTACCCTAGGTTAAGGCACTGTTGTAGGATTTGTGTTTGTGTTGCAATATTCTTGATCATTCACAAACAATACATTCAAATCACTTAATTCTTTAAATTTCTTGTTGAAATGTATGTCAAGTCAAGGTTTACCATGCTCTACTACTTTTGAAACAATTAATATGTAAAGGATTTTCCAAATCTTTGCATCTATTGAATTGTCAAGCAATTATGTGTAGAGCTTATCTGTTATTTACAATGTACAAGGTTAATTGGCACAAAGGATCTTAAATAAATTGTTTGGGATCACCCTCTTGGGTTTTGTAGCACCCAAAGTGTAGGAGGAAATCCTTTTCAAGCTTTCACTCATTCGTTGGAAAATCCCTCCAATTAGCTAACCATTGGAAGATGGCAATTCCACAGGCTTATGAAATCAGCTTGGTATATTAAAAACACCAACACCAGCCTCCAAAAACATCCATACTCCATCTATTATTCAATAATAAAGCATTACAAGAGTTACAAAATACCTCTAAATCATCAAGTCTCTCCAATGCATCCTCCATGTGTCCAAGCATGAATTCACACATCCCATGCCATGCTTCACATATGCACTCCTCAAAAAGACTCAATAATGACAATCCACTCACCTATCCAACCTTAAACACTAAACATGTGCTTGCTTTTATAGATACAAGCTCACAAAAATACAACCAAGTGGTAAGATAAAACCATGTACCACAAAACCATGCAAATATACCACTAATCCCTTAATATAATATTGGGTACTAAGTTTCACTTTTTAAATTTCCCTAATATTAAATTATTATCACATGTCTCTCACACATTAAATAATAATACAATGTTACAATACAACATAAAGTGATCCCCAAATAATTACCTAGTGTGATTAACCAGGTGCATCACAACTAAAAAATTATTTAATTACAATATTATAATATACCATTTTATGCAATTGTGTACAACACCATATCCCAACATTCTCCCACTTGTTGTATACATTGCACAAGGGATCAATCAATGAAATTCATTATCATAGCCATACACATAACCACATGAATCTCTAGCATGCTCTCATGCTCCATCAAGATACCTATAATAAAACCAAAGTGACCACCATCTCAAGCAAGAACTCTTCTCATCCTCCAACGTGACACCTATGGAAGAAAAGGAACATGCTAAGGTGAAGATGCACCAATCCAAGAACACAAGCATCAAATCCAAGTGATAACAAAGGCTCTAAGCAAGTTTCTATCAAGTAAAAAACCCACATGATTAGAAATAGCACCCACAACACATGCTAATACATCCAACCATCCATACCTGCTAGTTATTAATAACATTAGTAAACTCATGCCAATAACATATGCAATCCATAAAATGCAATCACAAGTTCCCTATATCAAACCCGTCAATGAAGAACATACATATCCAAGAATTCCCACTACATGGGTAATTTCAAAGCATATCAAGTCTACCAATCAACACTATCCAAGGTGTGATAAATGATCAACAATGAAGTACCAAGAACAATAACAATGATCTACACATGCAACACCAATAGTTGCTTAATCTCTCACAACATGTCACCACAATCCTCCCAAATCATAAGAACATGAACCTCCAAGAAGGAACCATAGAAATGAAGAGAGAAAAACTATAAACCATAACATGTCCTTCTACCAACACCTCAAATTGCAATGATGTGTCAAGTATGATCTCCTTACAACCCCAAATGAGAAGCCTCAACAACACCCAAAACAACATTCAATCTCTTATGTCAAACACAACATATGTATCATGCAATAATTCCAACTGGATGTAAGCCTCTCTAATCAAGAATATCAAACTCAAAGTATCCATTCCCAAATCAAGAAATCATCCCATAAAACATCTCCAAAACTCCTCATCAATGAATGATAACATAAACTCAAATGCACAAGGAGATAACCATGCTAAACATCCCTCAAAATGAATCCTTCAAAACTAACTATCCATAGCTCAAGGTCCATAACTATGAAATATTAAGTAATATAAACTCATGCTAAATAATCCTCAAATTAGTCTCCCAAAATCAATCACCGTGACTCAACTCATTCCCATGAGAAATCAAAGCACTAAACATAACACATCTAAAAAAAAAGGGAAAATACCTCTCAAATGATAAACCACCAAGTAGACCAAGAGTTGGGAATGAGAATTCTCCTCCAAGATAACGAAGTCATCATGACTCACTTCAAGAACAATCTCCTCTAAAGGTCCATCATGAACTCACGTCCATATCGAGGTGAAATCTCCTCGGACTTCCTGTTGAAACCTCACCAATAGTAACCGTCCAGAGTAAATGTCTCTAGTCACAAGAGAACTCCAACCTCACCTACATCTCCATGTATCCATGAGCACCTCCAACCGATCAATTCATGCTAAAATCCAAATGCAACATAACATCCTCATGAAGCTCTCGAGAAAATGATCAATGTACTCAATACTGTAATGTCGTAAAATTGCACCCCTTGCAATTTCACATACATTCTTCCATCCACTCCCTTAGTACTTGTGTAGGCTAATTTTAGCCCCTGCATCACCCTTCTTCCCTTCTCAAGATGCTCCAGGACCCCTTTTCAACAACTACCCTCATGTTTCAACTTTGTGTCAAAACTTGTGCTTCTCCCATTCTCATTGTTTTGTAGTGTGATGTATTTGGACATTAGCGCACCATGTAGACGTCCGCACACCGCTAATGTCCTATGATGTTTCAATGTTCAAACGACTATTTTCGTGCATGTTTTCCACTTGTCATCTAATTTTGTCGATGGTAACGACTGGGGATGCCTTGTAACCGCTCGATAAGCTTCTTTTCCCTCTGTAAAATTCATCCTTTCAACTCATTTGGCCTTCTAGCTTCACCTCCAGCTTCATTCTAGTTTCTAGCTTCTTTCCAGCCTTGGCTCTAGCATTTTCTCTCTTGTTGTTTTGCTTGCACAACTCAGTACAACTTGTTACAACAACTTCAACCACTCTTAAGCTCTCTTAGCAACACTCTTTGTATCCCTCTTGGCTCTCACATCTATCTCCCTTGCCTTATGCTTGTGAGCATCCTAGGATTCCATATCCCCTATCTATTGCATCCTTACTTCGTGATACAGGTTCTCCTCCTTGAGCAAGGATTGCTTTTATCACCTACATTTTGTGATACGAGTTCTCCTCAAGCGAGGTTTGCTTTTATCACATCGCACTTGCATACTTCATTTCTCTCTATCTATTTGGATGTCCTTGGAAGTGGGAACACCAAAATGAGGGTTTGACTAAGGCAAACCCCTATACAGCCCCAAACACTTTCTCCAGATCTTATGCATGCAGGTTTTGAAGAAATTCATTTGCTGGAGGCTTCATCACTTGTGTGGTTGTGAGCATTTCTTTTCTATCTCTTATTCTCTTTATCATTTCTATTTCACTTTATTTCAGCTTTATCACATTCTGTTATTTCCTAGTGCTTTTGAAGTTCTTAATAATTAGATTGCTAGTAGTCGCTAAGATATTTTCTATGACATTCTCGCTTTCTAGTCCATACGGACGCTAGCACGCCAAAGAGACACTAACGCATCGCGCTGTTGTCCCAAACCCACACTGTCGTCATTTGGCTGAGAGCTTGTCAGTTTGCCCAGAAAATGTTCGTGGCCTACTCTTTCTGATTCTAGAACTCTCGTGCTATTACTTGAGCTAGTTTAGGGCAGTTCGCCCCGTGAGGCTCTCTGAATGAAGAGAACTCATGAGTAGCGAATCCCCCTTCTCTACATTTTGGTGAACCCGATATGAACCACAATATTTTTCAAAAAACTAGGAATTTATTTACCCCTACTTGGTGGGGTCATAACTTTTGACTTGGTGCTTGAAATTCAAAACCGTTTGCACCGTTGGAAAGGCCTCCAAGAGAAATAGTTTAGTCCCTAAAATACAATGCCTTCAACTATCAAATGTTAGGGACTGACGCAAATTTCAACCCCAAATTCTACCCCAAAGACCTCTGAAAATGCAAATTACTAGAACCTAGAAAATACCAAAAAAAATCCCAAAATCTGTATTTTTGTTTTTTCTTAGTTCTATCACCTCTAGACTGCTCCGGATCAGTTGACTTGTTTATTCATTGTTTATTATACTTAGCTTACTATATTCAAAATGAATTTAATATCGTCTTTTTTTAGTTCAGTATCTGATTTTATTCAAAGCATTAATGATGTTCCATTTCATGCATGTGATGGTGACTTGGCTTTACCTATGTCACTGGATATCTTTGATCCTTCTCAAAAAATTCCTCTTTCTTCAGAGGATATCTTGTTGCAGGAAGATGAAATCATTGATATTTTTCTTAATATTACTCTACCTTCTCTTTATTCCAATGCACTCTCTTCTAGAGATGATGTGTTAGCGAATGATGAATCTCCTTCCACATTCGATCCTGCTCAAATCAATGTTGATAATATGTCTTCAAATAATTATTCTACTAGTTGTGATGATTCTATAAATGTAATATGTCTTTGCTTCCCCTCAAAGGCCTAAGAGACCCATCATTTATGTGACTCCAGCTAGTCCTTCTCCTAAAAGGATTTGTTCTATTGACAGTGTCCCATTTGATAATGATTCTCCAGATCTTTCTAAGGCTCCCTCTTATAGAGTCAGTAGCCCATTCTTATGAGAATAGTATGAATAAGCAACCAAGCCCTCCTCAAGCACCTAAACCTATGACTAAAGCACCCAATGATTACTATCTTGTGAGCAACTTCGAGTTACTCCGATTAAGATCTCACTATGGGAATTGCTTCAATCTACTTCAGTTTATCAAGGTATGCTTCAAGAAGCTTTGCAAAAGATCCTCTTGCCTTCTTCTGGTAGGCCAACAGATGCTGATACGTTGATAACTCATATTCGTGTAGATTCATCGAATATTACGTTCTATTCGTAGGAACTCCCGCCTCTAGAAGTACAAAAGCAAGCAAAACCTCTAATGATCATAGTTAACATTAACAACATTGGAATTAGACGTACTCTCATTGATGTCGGCTCGACACTCAATGTATGTAGCATTTATCTATTTCCTAAGATTAATATTGATCCATCTTCTCTTAATGCTTCTTTTGTTGATATTCATGGGTTTGATAATGTTGGTTGACAATGCCTAGGCATGGTAGTCTTGCCTTTGAGGTTGGGACCTGTTACTATACCTACCCTTGTATATGTTATGTCAGAAAAGTTACCATATAATCTTCTTCTTGGTAGACCGTGGATTCATGCTATGGGTGCAGTCCCGTCTACCTTGCATAAATCTATTAAGTTCATTTGTAACAATAAAGTAGTCACAGTCAAGGCTGACCCTGATGCTATACACTTGTGTGAAATGGCAGCTATTGGTCAGGTTTCGGTTGTGCCTACTCTTATTCCTTCAGTATCTTCCAATGTGTTGATTTTTACTCTAGTAGTACCTACTACAAAGGATACTTTTGAGATAGATGTCCCTGAAGAAGATCCTTCTGAAGCAAAAAATATTAAGTCTGCTCCTTCTACCTCTTCTCAAAAGAATGCATGTCTTGGTGATGATTGGGGTTCCTTGGAATTTATAGATTCCTTCATTAGGGAATATAAAGTCGACCTGATCCACTTAAACCTTCTGATAACATCATCCACACTCGCGATCAAAGATGATTATTCTTTTGTATCGCGGATAACGTGAGCATAAATTGTAATGTTCTTAGTGTTGATCCTCCTTATGAGGAAGATGATTACGCTTCTGCTAAAGAGGATAATGTTGGCATTCCTGTTAATAAGGATGATGGCGATCCCATAGAGGAGCATAATCCCCATTGTTGGAACAATGCTCTCTATGAAGATTCTCCTTCTCAAGATTTGCAAACATGTTATGGCCCCCAATTTAAGCTTGTCTCTAAATATGGTTATGGGCGTAATGAACAAGGCATTCAAGTCCCTATGGAATTCTTACCCTGTAAGCATAATTTGGGGCTTGGTTGCTCGAATGAACAATCTAAATAGAAGTCATGGTTGAGTGACATGAATTCTTCTCAACCTCGTTTTCTTGAAAAGATTCATCCTCCATTGTCTTCTATCTTTGTGTCTTCTTCTTATGAGCAGTGGAGTCTTTCTCCACAAGAGAAAGGGTTGCTTCCTACTCCTCATTCTTTATCTGAGCAAGAGTGTATTTTGTTGAGGGTTCTTAAAGCCCGCTTGATTACTCTTCCTTCTCCTACACGTAAGAAATTTCACGAGCATGATAAAGAGAAACATTCTTTCTGTGTATACCATCGAGTGCTTGGCCATTCCACTAGTAAATGTAAGACCTTGAAGGATAAGATACAACAACTTCATGATTCAGGTGCCATCACTCATTTTTTTGCTGATGCACCTATCTTTTCTTCAAATTACAAGTGATATCGAAGTTTACCCCTATCTTGCATGTTCTAAGTATCTTGCATGGTTCTCCTCCCTTGTATGTTGGGGGCAATGATAACTTATTCTAGAGATGTGTGTCCCTCTTAAAGGACCCCCTCTCTTCTCTATGTCTTTTAAATGAAGCATCTCTTGAGTGGACCCCATTTTCTCTTGAAGGGTTCTTGAGGGACCCCCTTTGAAAGCCTTCCAATTTGTTAACGATCTGCGTGACTGTCCACTCGATTTCCTGTGTGGCTGCTTTGTTTTTGGACATGCTTTATCTTGTGGGTAAACATGTCACTTTGCAGGTGCACCTATAAAGCCGTTTTCCAATTTGACTCTACGGAGTCCCCTTCTTTGGGTTTCCTCCATGAAAGGGATCTTGGGGGATGCCTCCTTGCAGGTTTGTGGGCCTGTAAGGCGCCTTCGTCTAGGTTTCCTTTATGTGAGAGATCTTGGGAGATACCTTCTTGCAGGTCTGTGGGCCTATAAGGTGCTTACTTCACAGGGATTCCTTCATGTGAGATCTTGGGGGTCGCCTCCTTGCAGGTCTGCAGGCCTGTGAGACACTTTCATCCTGCGGGATTGGTCCATCGTTGGTCTGAGGGCCTTCTGTGTACTTTGTGCAACTTCATAGTTCTGCGGGGCTATGGAGTCCTTCATTCAAACCTCCTCAGGAGAGAATACCTATGGAGCCATCTCTCTTGGAATTTTTATTCCCTTTTAACTTTTCCATATTTCTTTGCTCATCTCTTTCTCTTCTCAATTGTGTATATCGGATCAAAGATCTGCATCTTCTTCATCTTGAGTATATGTTATTTCTCTCTTTGATATTGGTTGCTTCTTTTGGGTGCATTCTTCTCTTGAAGCAATCAATCCTTACATTCTTCTCTTCATCTTAAAATTCTTCTATGTGTTATTTTTTAATTTAGGGATGACGCATAGTACTGAGACAACCTTTTACATCGAGGTATTTTTCACTTTGCTGACTCAAATCCTTTAGTTTTTGGTGTGCTAACATTATTGTTTGGTGCAGGTTTTTCTTGTCTAATGTGTTTGTTTTGTAGGTCTTCATCCTGGGGGCATGCTTCCTTGGTTCAAAGAGTTATTTGCTTCCTCTATAGTATCCTTTTTGCATTATGATGTTATTTATGTTTAGTAGATTTCCTTTAGCGTGCACATTAGTGTAGATTCATATGCCCGCTAAAGTGGGGGCAAAATGAAATGTCGTAAAATTGCACCCCTTGCAATTTCCCATACATTCTTGCATTCGCTTTAGTGTCCACTCCCTTAGTACTTGTGTAGGCTCATTTTAACCCCTTCATCAGCCTTCTTCCCTTCTCAGGATGCTCTGGGACCCCTTTTTAGAAGCTATCCTCATGTGTCAACTTTGTGTCAAAACTTGTGCTTCTCCCATTATGATCATTTTGTAGCGTGATGTATCTGAACACTAGCGTGTCGTGCAGATGTCCGCGCGTCATGCCAACATCCTATGATGTTTCAACATTCAAATGACTATTTCCGTGCATGTTTTCTACTTGTCATCTTCTTTTGTCGGTGGTAACGACTAGGGACGCCTTGTAACCACCCATGAAGCTTCTTTTCCCTCCTTAAAAGTCATCCTTTCAACTCATTTTTCCTTCTAGCTTTACCTCCAGCTTCATTCCAACTTCTAGCTTCTTTCCAGCCTTGGCTCTAGCATTTTCTCCCTTGTTGTTTTGCTTGCGCAACTTAGTACAGCTTGTTAAAGCAAATTCAAGCACTCTCATGCTCTCTTAGAAACACTCTTTGTAGCCCTCTTGGATCTCACATCTATCTCCCTTTCCTTATGCTTATGAGCATCCTGGGATTCTATATCCCCTATCTATTGCATCCATACTTCATGATACGGGTTCTCCTCCTTGAGCGGGGATTGCTTTTATCACCTACATTTTGTGATACAGGTTCTCCTCGAGCGGGGTTTGCTTTTATCACATCACACTTGCATACTTCATTTCTCTCTATTTATTTTGTTGTCCGTGGAGGTGGGAACACCAAAATGGGGGTTTGACTGAGGCAAACCCCTATACAACCCCAACACTTTCTCCAGATCTTACGCATGTAGGTTTTGAAGACATTCATTTGTTGGAGGCTTCATCACTTGTGTGGTTGTGAGCATTTCTTTTCTATCTCTTATTCTCTTTATCATTTCTATTTCACTTTATTTTAGCTTTATCACATTCTATTATTTCCTAGTGCTTTTGAAGTTCTTAGTAATTAGATTGCTAGTAGTCGCTAAGCTATTTTCTATGACATTCTCGCTTTCTAGTCTATATGGACCCCAACACGCCAAAGAGATGCTAGCGTGTCGCGTTGTTCCTTGAGCTAGTTTAGGGAAGTTCGCCTCGTGAGGCTCTCTGAATGAAGAGAAATCGTGAGTAGTGAATCCCCCTTCTCTACAAATGCCAAGAGAAACAACAAGATCAATGTCAAAGCTCCAACCGTAGAATCAGGAACCTATAATGACATCATGATCTAACCATCTCCTCCTAGGATATCACATGCAACAATGTATAAACATCATGATCTCAAGAGAACCCATATTATGTCAAAAAATTGAAGCTAGCATCAAGAGTAAACCATGAAATAATATCAATCACACTCTAAACCAATAAACCACATCTCCAATCACATGAAGATAACCACCACCAATGATAAATCATGTCACAACCAATAACTCCCATTGAACTGTGATGCCGAGCTACACATGGCATCATGACAACCATCTCCTCCATGAAGATCATCTAGGTCCACACATGCAACTGAAATTCCAATCATAACAATTAGAACCAAAATCTCTAAGCCAAGAAGATACAACCACCATCAAACCATCAGGAACCAATCCTACACCACCAAATCATCACTGTTAAAAGCTCCCACTAAAAGTATATAACCAATGAATGTACCAAGTTATCATGACATCATGATAAAACCACATGCTATAAGTCCCATAAACCGACTAATCAGGTACTCTAATCATCCATCCTCTCATCCTAAAGCAACATACCAATGCAAAAATAACCACAGACAGGCCAACTAATAAAATTTGCATCAACACTGAACCAATCTCGTGGATATAGGCAGTCCACATCTGAGTTATCCCACTGCAAATGAATAGGTGGCCAACCCACACACCTGCATAACTCATGATCAAAATAATGAAGCATGCAAACTCATCATCACATTAGTAACTTGCAAACTAAGATATCAAAGAAGATAATCCTATAGACATCAAGACTCAAACACCAAATCAACCATATTTGTCAAACATGTCCACAAATGAGTAACCATAGTCAAGGAACCAAATAAGCATCAAGGAGATAAGAAAAACCTCCTAACACCAAACCAAATCACCACCAAACAACCACATACATGATCATGTCGTGCCAATGCTGAAATGTACCTATATATCCATAACACTATAATCAAATCCAATGTTGTACCTACACTCAACTATCACCCATACAAGACTTCAAGTCTCCACTTGTGTCAAACCATGTCCTCAAAATCGAAGACAACCTATGTACCTGTCACCATCAAATTCCAACTCTAAAGAACCCTTGTAAACATATACCAAGAAGCACCAAACTGATAATCAACTGTACCATCATAAATATCATATAAAAACATGTACTTTCTCAAGATTTCACCTCTTGACTTGTCTAGATGCTCACACAATCACACCCTGAATCTCAGGCACCTACAAGTGATCAAACAAGTACAATCTATTCTTTGTACCACAAACTAAAAATATGACTAATCCACTATGTAGAAAATAGTCTATGCTCTCAAATGCCTATTCAAAATTGAAAATATGATTTTGTATGCAAAAGTTATGACCAAAACCATGTATATGAGAATATCTAGATTTTTGGCCCCAAAAACTGATCAAAACTACAAAATCAGGAAACCAAACCTATACCACTACGTAGTGCTCAAAATCAACTTTCCAACGAGTATAAGAAGTCAAAAATCCAACTCTTTGGGCAAAACTTATGCTAGTTTTAAAAAAACTACGAATTTGGCTATATAAAGCAAGCTGGTGGGTGCTTGACTGGTGGCCCCCGGGTGGGCCGGTGGCAGCCCATGGGTGGTGGAATAAAAAACAAATTAAATTTCATTTAATTTTCAAATTTTCAAACATCCCTACTCACCCCATGCGGACGCGACAACATTTTAAATTTTGGTTAAATGTCCTTTTTGAATTTTGATGGTTTGTTTGAATGCCCGTGGGGGGGCTAGGTGAGAACCCCACGGTCACCCACCAGATCAAGGGCCCTGTCGAAGGGGCTAAGCCCTATCAGACAGGACCCTGTCGATTGGCAGGACCGACGACGTACTGTCGAACGACCCTGTCGATCGGTGTACAATCACTGACAAGGGTATGGGGGTTTGCGGACCCCCCAAAATTTATTTATTTATTTTTTCAAAAGGTTTTTTCAATTAAGTTTTGTAGGATTTTTTTAATAAATACGACCGATAATATTTTTTATTTTTCATAGGCCAAACATATAATTTTTTTCTGCAGATTAAAATATTGACGACTTTGTAGCCGTATGACTGAGGGTCTTGGGGCTAAAAAAACATTTTTTCCAAAATTTCCAAAATAGGGAAAATTTTATATCATTTTTTGTTTCTCAACCATCCTGGATCCAATGGTGAGGTCCATTTTGTCTCAAGAGTTCATCTATAAAATTTACTCTACAAAACCCTCATATGAAAGCTCAATCCAAGAAACCTCTTTGTCTAAAATTTGCATGCCTTAGATTTGTAATAAACCCAACAAATATTGACAACCCGAAAACCCAAATCTACAAACAAACACCTACAACATGTGTGAACCATACTTTATAATGCTTTAAATCTAACATGCATTCCCATGGATTCAACTTTGCATAAATCTACTCTAACAAGGGTTATAACCAGAAACATGGAGGCTCACATCTCCCATCAACCATAAAGCCCTCATACCACTTGTTAGGAAATAAAGAATCATACCCACAATCTTAATCCATTTCCTACATAGCCCCATGAGAGAAAAATATGCATGAAAGTAACCATAATGCACACATCAAATAGACAAGCCACAAGATATATCTTGGGAAAACCCTCAAGAGGGAAAAACCCAACCTCCAAAAGCATCCATACTCCATTTATTATTCAACAATAAAACATTACAAGAGTTGCAATGAATACCTCTAAAGCATCAAGTCTCTCCAATGCATCCTCCATATGTCCAAGAATGAATCCACACATCCCATGCCATGCTTCACATATGCACTCCTCAGAAAGACTCAATAATGACAACCCACTCACCTAGCCAACCTTAACCACTAAACATGTGCTAGATTTTATAGATAGAAGCTCACACAAATACAACCAAGTGGTAAGATAAAACCATGTACCATAAAATCATGTGAATAAAAAACCACTAATCGCTTATTTAATATTGGGTACTAAGTTTTCACTTTTTAAATATTCTCTAATATTAAATTATTATCACATGTATCTCACACATTAAATAATAATGAAATGTTAGAATACACCATAAAGTGATCCCCAAATAATTACCTAGTGTGATTAACCACACCTCCTAGGTGCATCATAACTAGGTAATTATTTAATTACAATATTATAATATAACATTTTATGCAATGGTGTACAACACCATATCCTAACAAATATTACCAAGAGGCCAAGTTGTGGCAAACAAAGATCAGCCTAAAATTCAGCCACAACCATTATAAACACAAGGAGATGTTCGTTCTAAGAGGACAACAAAAGGTTAGTATAATTATATTCAACATTTTGGAACATATGAAAAAGAAAAGATCAGTATGTCAATGTGGGATTTTGTGTCTCTTCCTAGGCAAAAAGATTTGTTGCAAAAGGCCTTTTTTAACATTGCCTTGTCAAGTGAAGCTTTCAGAGAGAAAACTATAGTTGCACTTGCCAATACTCCCCAAGCTATAAGTGAACAACAAACCAAAGATGTCAAACCACCTTCGTTTTATCTATCTTTGATTATTGGCCAACACCTTGTCCATAAATGTATGGTTGAATCAGGAGCAAGTAGCTTTGTAATGCCAAAAAAATAGTAGACAAACTTGAATTATCTTATGAATCTCTTCTAAAAGGAGTTGTACAGTTGGATGGGACAACCATTAACACTATTGGATTCATTAAAAATTTGAGCCTCAACTTGCATGCTTGTCCAAACTTCTCCATACCTCAAGACATTTATGTCATAGATTTACCACCATATTTTTCTATATTCCTTTTTAAAAAAATTACTGCAAAACTGGGAGGTTATCTATCTACTGATTGGTCACAATTTTTTTTTAGAACAAGGTATGGCATGAGAGTGACTATCAAATCAGAGCCCATAGAAAAATACCATATAGAGCTATATGTTCCTAGTGTTGTTAATGCAAAATTTACCATTCGTGAACAAGAGGAACAACTTGTTATCCAAGAGCCTAATATTCCCATAGAAGGCATATCTGATTTATTTTTAGATGAGTGGGTAGTTGATAACAGTGTGAACAGTAGTTAAATGAGCTTTAGCATTTGTATTTTGATGGGTCAAGGAGTAAAAATGGTGTTGATTGAGGGGTAATGCTTGCGTCTCCTATAGGTGAGAAGTACTATTCAACTTTCAAGGTCACTTTTAGTTGCACGAATAATACTATAGTGTATGAGGCACTTATTCATGACCTAGAATGGGCAAGGAAGAGAAAAATCAAGTGCTTGTAGGTTTTTGGGGATAATGAACTCATTTTAAATTAGGTGAGAGGTCTAAATGTCTCAAAAAATGACTTTCTCAAGTCTTATAGACATAGAGTTTGGGATATTATTGAAGAATTTAATGCTTTGAACTTGTTTTCCATACTAGAAATAAAAATAAATATGTTGATAGGTTGGCTGTCATAGTAGCACAATATGATATTTTGAATGGCATCGACAATGGTAAGGTACAATAGTATGTAAAATTTGTAGTAAGACCTTCAATACTTGATAATAAAAAACATTGGTGAGTGTTTGATAGTGATAAGAAAATTGCAATTTTTTGATTGAAGAGGCTGAGTTTTTAGTTGCCTACCAAGAGAAATTGCAATAGTAGTACATCGAGCAAATTATATAGCTGAAAATTAACAAGTTACCCAAAAGTTTGGTCTCATTAGAATCTTTTAGTTCTAATGATTAAGAGAAAAGGGAAAATTCAACATGCAAGTCAAATAGGATCACTATGAATAGGTAAGTATTTTCAAAGACAAGCTTTTGAAGTTGGGTAAAATATGCACATTTAAAGAAAGGATTGATTTTATTGAATTATGTCAAGAGTATGATGATATTTTTGTATGGAAATGTAGTGATTTGAAGGGGTTTTACCCTAATCTTTCCCAACACACTATTGAGCTTGAAGCCAATGTCAAACCTATAAGGAAAAAATAAGGGCCATTGAACCCAAAATTAGAGCCACTCATGAAAATGGAGTTGAGCAAGTTGATAGAGGATAACATTATCTTTCCTATCAAACACACCTCTTGGATCTCCAATCTAGTTCATGTTAGGAAGAAGAATGGAGAAATAAGACTATGTGTAGACTTCAAAGAACTGAATAGAGTCTCTCTCAAAAATCACTACTCGATGCCTTCTATGGAGCAAACTTTACATGTTGTATCAAGTTTTGAGATATTTTCGTTGTTAGATGATTTTATGACTATAATCAAGTTTTAGTAAGAGAGGAGGACCAATATGAGACTGCTTTCACTACCAAATGGGGTACAATGGCATACAAAAGAATGCCCTTTGGATTGTCCAATGTTGGAGCAAATTTCCAAAGGGCAATCGACATGGATTTTCAGGGGTTAATAAACAAGTTTGTGTTGGTTTACCTTGATGATATAACTATTTTTTCCAAGGATGCTAACGAACACTTTATTCATCTAAGGAAAGTATTTGATAGGTGTAGAGAGTATGATGTTTCACTTAATCAAAAGAAGAGTATCAGGTGGGTGCAAAAAGATGGGGGACCAAAAAGGGATTTTAAGTGGCTACATTTTTTTTGAAATCGAGAAATACTGACCTTGGATGACAAACTGAAGATAGTTACACTCAAAAATTTAAGATGCAATGAAAACAAGAGTTGTAGTGCTCTGAATCTACTTTCTAAACTACTATTATTTTTCAAAAACGGTAGAGATTAAGGGGTTCAAAAAGGGGGGCCACACAAATTGCTCCTATTTTTTTTTTAAATATAACATAGCATCTGATGTGGCCCCCCCTAAAATGTTAACTTTTTTTAGTATTTCAAAAATTGTTTCGGTTAGAAATTAGCTAACACCATGTAGTTTATCCCTGATTTTTTTGCTAATTGTTTAATGAATATATGATTTTCTACTAATTTTCAAAGTGGACACGCCTTGAAAAATAAAAATTTGAGGATGCTCCCCCCTAAATTTTTTGAAAACTGATCGAAAATCATTTTTTTTAATATGTATAGAATGGAGTAGTGTTTCTAAAAATTTAATTTATTTGAAATTTCAATGAACAGTTAAAAAATAAAGTGAAAAATATCAATATTGGTTTTTGAAAAAAAATGGATACACCAACAAAAGAAATCAAAGATGAAAACCTTAACATACTCAAAATATGAAAAAAATTACATGGTTAGATAGCTAAGAGAGAGCTTAACATTACTATGGTATTTTTTTGACTCGACGTTGAAACACATGCAAATCTAATGGGGAGCATGCTCAAGATTATGTCAATTTTTTTACAATCTACAAAAACACGTCTTTGGACATTGGAAAGTCACTTCAAGCCTTTGGTTTGGAATCCCAAGGAAAATCCAAGCCAAAGGCTTGAAAATTTCCAAAGCAAATAAAAACGTGGGCGTGTTATAACACACTCATGTTATTTAAGTGTTTTTACAAAACGTGAGTGCGTTATAAAACACACATTATGTCTTGCATTGAATTTTTTTTCTCTTTCTTGTTTTCTTTCTCTTTCTCTTTCTCCTTGTCATTTAGTGAAATTAATGAAATATAACTTAAATTATAAGAAAGTAAATGTACATATGTAAATGTCAACTAATAATTAAATGTTTATTTCATGTATATAGTTTTAGGATGTTTGAGAATGGTTTTAGATCTCTAGGAGTTAATGCAAATTCTAGTTTTTGGAAGATCTTATAATTTTTTAGATAGTCAAATTTCAATAATAAGCAAGTTGTATCATATTTCTCTCTTTATCTCACTCATTGCTTATCCGTTATGTTTTAGACCTCTCTCTATCCCTTTATCCGAATCTCTCTCCCTTGAGCTCAAGAACTACCTCTCTACCTCTCTCTCTCTACTCTCTATATCCCTCACTCCCTCCTCTCTCTACATCTCTCTATCTCCCCTCTCCTCTCTTTCTACGTCTCTCTCTCTCTCTCATTCTGTCTCTACTATCTATCACCTCTCTCTCTCTCTCCCTCTCCCCTTCCCTCTATACTTCTCTATCTCACTCTCTCCCTCCCTCTCTCCTTCCCTCCCTATCTAATTTTCTCTATCTCCCCCATCTCTCTCACTCTCTTCCTTCCCCCCCACCCTCTCTCTCTCTCCACTCACCATTATCTCTCTATCTCTCTATCTATCTATCTATTCACCTCTCTCTCTCTCTCTCCCTCCCCTATCTTTATCTCTCACTCTCTCCTTCCCTCTACTCTTTATCTCACCATTCTCTCTCTCCCTCCCCCCTCCCCTATCACTCTCTTCTCTCCCCTTCCCTCTCTACTTCTATCTATCCCACCTATCTCTCCTCCGTACCCCCTCTCTCTATCTCTCTCTCCTTCCCTATCTACTAGAGAGAGAGAGGGAGGAGAGGGAGATAGAGATAGAGAGAGAGGGAGAGTGGGAGAGAGAGACAAAGAGAATGGTGAGATAGAGAGAAGTAGAGAGGGAAGGAGAGAGAGGGTAGGTAGAGGGAGGGAGAGGATAAGTAGAGGGAAGAGAGGGGGAGAGAGGGTAGGTAGAGGGAGGGAGACAAAAGTGTGTGTGTGTGTGAGAGAGAGAGAGAGAGAGAGAGAGAGAGAGAGAGAGAGAGAGAGAGAGAGAGAGAGAGAGAGAGTAGAGAGGGAGAGGGGAGATGGAGAGTAGAGAGGGAGGGAGAGAGAGAGAGAGAGAGAGAGAGAGAGAGAGAGAGAGAGAGAGAGATGGACAAGTGGAGAGGTAGTTCTTGAGCTCAAGGGAGAGTCAGATAAAGGGATGGAGATAGTGAGAGAGAGAGAGGTCTAGAGCGTATTGGATAAACAATGAGTGAGATAGATAGAGAGAGAAAAATGATACAACTTGCTGATTACTGAAATTTAACATGGTGATTACTAAAATTTGACTGTCTGAAAAATGATAAGATCTTCCAAAAACTAGAAATTTCATTATAACTCCTAGAGATTCAAAACCACTCTTAAACATCTTAAAACTATATACATGAAATATAACTTAAAGTATAAGAAAGTAAATGTCCATGTGTAAATTCCAACTTATACTAACATTCATGTATATAGTTTCATTGAATGACAAGGAGAAAGAGAAAGAGAATAAGAAAAAGAAAAAAATTCAATGCAAAACATAACGCGAGAACATTCTAAC
Organism: Sequoia sempervirens; assembly: GCA_007258455.2. Lineage (NCBI taxonomy): Eukaryota > Viridiplantae > Streptophyta > Pinopsida > Cupressales > Cupressaceae > Sequoia > Sequoia sempervirens. The sequence continues at coordinate 161,728,174 of VDFB02373365.1, forward strand.
ACACTCATATTTTATGCAATCATATAACACGAGTGCGTTATAACATGCTCACGTTTTGTGCAATCACATAAGGTGAGTGCGTTATAACATGCTTGCATTTTGTGCAATCAAATAATATGAGCGTGTTATAACACACTCACGTTTTGTGAAAGACAAACCATAATGTGAGCATGTTTCATTATAATGAGTTTGTGTTTTCTCTATTTCAGGAACCCAAAAGTGGAGTGGCCACTTTTTGGTCCCCCATTTTTTTGCACTTACCCTATTTTTGTTGTTCATGAAGATAAACTTCTTGGCCATGTTGTGTCAAAATATGGAATTGCCATTGATTTTGAGAGAGTAACTGTTATACTAGCTTTTCCTTTGCCAAGTCACAAGAAAGGTTTACAAATTTTCCTGGGTAGAATAAACTTTGTGAGAAGATTTATATCTGATATAGCTTATCTTTTGAAGCCACTAACAACTATGTTAAAGAAAAATGTTTTTTTTAGCTGGACAAAAGAAGGGAAAATAATTTTTGAGAATATCAAGGAAGCTTTAGCATCTACACCTACACTTATTAATCCTGATTTTTCTAAAAAAATTATCTTGTATGTTTTTGGAAGCATAGATGCAATCTTAGCCATGCTAGTGCAACAAAATGAAGAAGGTTTGGAGCAGCCAGTTGCTTTCTTTAGCCAGAAGAATATGAAGAAAGGTATTATTTTATTGAAAACAATGTGTTAGCTATGATTATAATCCTTAAAAAATTTAGTCATTTGGTTTCAAATAATAAGATAAATTTGATGGTTACTCACCCAAGTGTCAAGGAATTTTTGCTAAACAAAGATTTGAATGACAAGAGAGCTGGTTGGATAACCAAATTCATGGAATATGACAGAAATAATGTTGAACAATCTAGATAACTAAGAGCGGGGGGGGGGAATTAGCTATCATAAAACAATTTTCTTAACTTTAATTAATCCGGAGCAAACTACTATCAATCAAAAAATAACCAAATAGATATGAACATGAAAGCACACAACAACACCATGCACAATGAACACCAAAATTTACATGGAAACCCAAGAAGGGAAAAACCACGAAGAATGCTAATTCTCAATTATAAAACATTGGTTAAGGTGACACCGATTAAGGTGATTTTTACAAAGGCTCACTGCCAAAATGCCCACTATAGGTAAGGCTCACTGCCGGTTGGGATCACTGCCCGATTAATACATCTAATTACAAAATAGTCTCACTGACAAAAGTTAACTAATGAAGTTGCATCTGCATATGCATGAATTCAGTTTCGCTTAAGAGCACAACATTTTTCTACATCAGATCCGGTCAAGGAATCTTCTGCATACCTTCCTTGCACAACCTCTACAAATTAAATTACTTCTTCCTTCGCACCCTTCTTATATATTCACACACACCACACTCCACACTTCTTGTTTTTTAATTGAAAAAAAACAACTTATACTTATACCATTTCATGCCTTCATAATATCCTAAGCTTTCCAAACACAAAATCTTCACAAAACATGTCGGCTTGAAGAACAATCTTGAAATATTCAATAAGGTACGCTAGCACCAGACCCAAAAAGGTAGGTCACACATAAATATATTCTTACCATGTTACCAAGGGACCCATAAATAGGTCATACATAAGATAGGTTCATTACATAATTATCAAACTATGGATTACATGAAATATATTTCGAAGATGATGGGAATGCCACAACCAAGACCAAATCTTGGTTATCATCAATTTCAGTATCAACCAGAGAAACTCAATTTGGCACACCAAAACTTGCAACATGCTATATGAATATCCGAATAGCAAGGCTACTCGGAGTAAGATTTGAACATAGTATCCAACATCAAAAGATTAGTCTTCATTATTCTACATTAACTTACTTCCATAGATGTCCCAAGAAGAAGTACTACCATAACCAGATCAAAGATGACATCCACACTACAACATCAAAGCATACGATAGGATAGATCATTTCTGTATATCAGCTAGAGCACAACCGTCTGGATCTAGGTTTTGACATCAATGACAACAATGCTAAATCATCTCAACAACTTCTCAAAAATATCCCCCTTTAGAATTGATGGCAAAATAACAAAAAATCAAAAACATAAAACTTCAAAACTTCAAGCACTCCCCCTTTGACAAGCAATTCAATACCTCTTCTTGTTTTTGTTTTTCTCTTCATTTTTCTCCCCCTTTTTTTCCATCAAAGGCAAAGGGAAAAATAAGAACATTCAGGAGATCAAGTAAAAATAACACTTTTCACATGAAAAATCTTCTTGTACCTTTCTCTCATAGTTGGAAGAATCCTCTTCCAAGCTAGCACTACAGAAACCATTTTGGCACACATACTATCTAGTAGAGACAACAACATAAATGAAGATGAACAGTTCGAAGACAGGCATTGTCATTCACAATTCTCTACATCAGAAAGTATCCCGGAGAGATGATCTAATCAGACCTCAACAATTTCTTTGACTAACAAGAAAGTTCTAACCACATCTTCCCTCTGTCTCTGAGTAGACAATAACTCAGCTTGCAACTCTCCAACTCTTATTCTCTATTTTCCACCTTTATCTTTGAAGAAGTCAAAACACTTCCCAATATCATTCAACTCAAATTCAATAGCTTTAATTCTACTTCTAAAATTATCAACAGTAGCAGGCCACAAGAGATAATACCTATAGATGCCAGACATCTCCTTAATGCATTCTCTTGTCTCACCAATGTGTTTGGATAACTTTTGTTTAGCTTTGTCACACCTTCTCTCAATCATAGCTTGGAACTTATGTCCTTCAGATCCTTCCAACAACAACCTTTCTTCAAAAACTTCTACTAGATCATCCAGTAATGAGTTAGAAACATTTGAAATAGTAATACCCTTTTTGAGCTGATAATCAACAAATGCATCATTAATTCTAAGCCTACTGACCGAAGAGCAGGGAAACTACATTTCACCAATATTTTTCATATCACCTTCATCCAACACCAAACGAACTTCATCTAGATCGATAGAGTTAGATCTAGGCAGAGACTTTTCTTCCTTCTCCTTCTCTTCTAAGATAGCAATGACATCCTTTGTGTTAATTTTTCTCCTTTTAGGTTTTGAAGGGAAACCACTAATGACAACCTCTAACTCCTTCTTTCTGGAGAAGGAACCCTCCTCAAACTAACCAAATGCTATTATGTTGGGGCACAGATTCATCTGCAAGGATGAGAAATAGACTTTGCATGCACTTTCTATATCTTCCATACATTCCAGATACCTGTAGACTTGCTTTCCGACAGGAATGCCAGACTTCCACTTAGCATTCTCCTTTGACGGTAGCCAACTTAGGAAGTAAAATACTAAGCATATGAGTAGAGATCCAAACTGAAAAGGATAACTCTCAACCAAAGACATTCTGACATTCTCAATTAGGTTTTCTATTATGAGGCTACACAAGTCAAACTGCTTATTTTCCTTCACCATCTTATGTGCGAGATACACAATAATAGCCGAAGTAGAACCTTCACGATTTTTGAAATAGATTTTGTAAGTGATACCATAAGCAACATACCTCACTACATGATTGGCAATGGTATTTATCAATAGAGCTCGGGGTTCTTTGTCAATACCAATCATTTCCTCCACATCTTTGTATTTCACCATTTTTTTCCCAGGGAGGTCACCAACATTGCACAAAAAAGTAATAGCTTCAATGAATTCCTTAGTGATCTGATAGGGTTTATCCAAAACAATGTTGCCATCTTTGAATTGACTCAACATAAACAAGATAGATTCTCTGTTGGAAAACCAAGGAAATTCTCCCCAAAGATCCATACCCAGAGCACTTACATTCTGCAATTCATCATACTTCAACCCTAGTTCCATTTCCTTCATCTTCTAATGGTCAAATTCGTCCAAATCTACTACCTTCAGCCTTAGTAGAATATCGCCACTCAATTCTCTATCAACGGATTCCATTGTCACACTTATCTTCTTCAATCATTTATCGCTCCATGAAATTCTTTCTTCTTTGCAAATCGTGAGAAATGTTTTAACAACTCCAACTTTTAACCTTAATAGCTCATAATGATTTCGCTGCCAAAGACGCGCATTGATGACATCAACAATTGTACTTCGCCTTTCAATCAACCAGATTAATCTTCTTCATATATCACCAACCGGGTCAAACTTAGTCACACCAATATAACTTTGGTGAGGGGGAACCGACAAGATATGCATAGCAACACTCCCCCTGAGCCAAAGCAGTTGGATCAGACTATGGAAGAGATTGTACCAAGATCCGGTACCAAAAAGGAGTTCTCCACACTCATTTCCTTTTTATTCCATACCATGATGGTCTTCTTCTTAGATTCACCAGATTCTACAACCTTCTTTTTATTTTCAAGATTTTATGGAGCAACATATCTGCATGTGTTAGCATAATATCTAGGTTGACTGCACCTGTAGCATCTTTGTCTTGACTTGACTGAGTGAACCCTAGATCTACATTGATTAGCCTTGTGACCATAACAATTACCATGAAAGAGATTATTCATTCCATTCCTTTTATCCGGATTACATAACTGACTTTTGCAATGACTTGCATTGTGACCAAACTCGTGATAGTTAAAGCATTGAGTGCTCGATTCCTTCTTGCTTCTACACTCTACAACCTTATGTCCAAAATTTTTGCATAGAAAATAATAGCCATTAAATGATAAGTACCTTTGATCATTTGGTTTCTTGACCGATGGTCTTTTAGGTGTTCTAAAGTTTTGGACCTTGCTTGTTACACCAAATCTTGTTTTAGCTTCAATTGTTATGTCTTCACCCTTAGTGTTCTGATTTGAGTTTTCATCGGTGAACCCAATTCCTCCCTTATCCTTGTGACATTTTTTTAGGGACAAGAGTTGATCTAGAATTATGCTACTTTCACAGACTTTTGCTTCAAATTTCAACCTTTTTAACTCTTGATCTAACTTCTCATTTTCTTCTAATTTTTGTTTGATGGTATCCTTAGATTTTCTTCAGTCTTCTTCCATTCTTCCATTTTTTGTTTGATGGTATTTTTGAGATCTTCTTCAGTCTTCTTGCACTTATCCAGTTGCTATTTTAAATCCACAATACTTTCCTTTGAATCCTTTGGCTAACCTCTCCGTGTCTTGCTTTGAATTTCCATATTTGCTCCCTCAGCTTTGCGATACAAGCATTTGCTTCTTTAAGGTTTTCTTTCAATTCTTCATTTTCAGACTTTGTTCTTTCCATATCATCTAGTATTGTCTTCAGTTCTTCCTCAAGGTAATAATCTCCTACCATTTGTTCAAACTGCCAAGATCTCCCTCAAGCGGTTAAGCTCTGATACCAATTGTTGAACAGTCCGGATAATTGAGAGGGGGGGTGAATAAAACAATTTTATTAACGTTAATTAATTCAAAGCAAACTACTATCAATCAGAAAATAACCAAACAAATATGAACATGAAATCACACAACACCATGCACAATGAACACTAAAATTTACGTGGAAACCCAAGAAGGGAAAAACCACGGAGAATGCTAATTCTCAATTATAAAACACTGATTAAAGTGACATCGGTTAAGGTGATTTTTACAAAGGCTCACTATCAAAATTATCACTACAGGTAAGGCTCACTGTTGGTTAGGATCACTACCTGATTAATACATCTGATTACAAAATAGTCTCACTGACAAAAGTGAATTGATGAAGTTGATCTGCATATGCATGAATTCAGTTCTGGTTAAGAGCACAACATCTGTCTGCAATAGATCCAGTTAAGGAATCTTCTACATACCTTCCTCACACAACCTCTACAAATTAGATTACTTCTTCCTTCACACCCTTCTTATCTATTCGCACACACCACACTCCACACTTGTTTTTTCATCGAACAAAAACAACTTATACTTATACCATTTCATGCCTTCATAATCTCCTAAGTCAGCCAAACACAAAGTATTCACAAAACATGTCAGCTTGAAGAACAATCTTGAAATATTCAATAAGGTACGCTAGCACCGGACCCAAAAAGATAGGTCACACATAAAGATCTTCTTACCACATTACCAAGGGACCCATAAATAGGTCATACATAAGATAGGTTCATTACATAATTATCAAACTTTGGATTGCATGAAATATATTTTGGAGCCGATGGGAATGCCACAACCAAGACCAAACCTTGGTTATCATCAATTTCAGTATCAACCGGAGAAAAAAAATTTGGCACACCAAAACTTGCAACATGCTATATGAATGTCCAGATAGCAAGGTTACCTGGAGTAAGCTTTGAACAAGTATCCAACATCAAAAGATTAGTCTTCATTATTCTACATTAACTGACTTCCACAGATGTACCAAGAAGAAGTACTGCCATAACCAGATCAAAGATGACATCCACACTACAAAATCAAAGCATACGATAAGATAGATCATTTCTATATATCAGCCAGAGCACAACCTTCTGGATCCAGGTTTTGACATCAATGACAACAATGCTAAATCATCTCAACAACTTCTCAACAAATAAAAGTCACTATGTTGGTAAGAGGCAAAGGGTTGTGTGAATAACTGGTTGGTAAGTTAGAAAACAATAAAGAGGTTGAAGAGGAAGTTTTTTTTGTGCTTAATAATGATTATCAAATGGTTGTCCCAATTTCTTCTTCAAGTTGGGTGCATGAAATGATGCATTATCTTCAAACAAGTGAGTGTCCTAAAGGTTTAAACAATGCAAAAAGAAGATATTTCAGGTTGCAAGCAATCCCTTTTTTCATTGTCGATGACATCTTGTTTAGAAGAGATTCCAATGGTGTATTATTAAGGTGTATTGAATTTTATCAAACTAACAAAGTTCTTGAAGAGTTCCATGATGGGGCAGCTGGTGGTCATTTGCACCAAGAACAATAACCTTCAAAATAATGAAAGTTGGTTACTTTTGGCATGATTTATACAAGGATGTACCTACATCCAGGTAAGAAAGTGGAAAGAGTGTGCTATATTTTTCAGGAAAGCAGAGGTTAGCAACCTTACCATTTCATCCAATTCAAGTAAAACAACCCTTCATGAAGTGGGACCTTGATTTATTAGGCTCATTAATCCACCCTCGAGTTTAGGACACAAATGGATACTAATAGCAACTAATTACTTTACCAAATGGATGGAAGGGGTAGCATTAAAGGAAGCAAATGAAAAATCAGTCCTAAACTTCTATGAAGATTTGGTTGCCAGGTTTGGAACTCCTAAATCCATTATTTCAGATAATGCATTGGATTTTATAGGCACAAAAATAATTGATTGGGTTGTTAGAAATGATATAATTTTTATTGCTTCATTTAACTATTACCCATGAGGTAATATTCAAGTTGAATCTACCAATAAAAATCTGATTAGGATCATCAAAAGAATAGTAGAAGACAATCAGAGGACTTAGCATAGTAAATTGAAATTAGCCTTATGGGCTGATAGGATAACTCCTAAGAGGTCAATAGGTAATTCACCTTATGTACTTATGTATGGAAAAGAGGCAAAGCTGCCTATTTCAATTGAATTACCAACACTTAGCCTCATCAAAGAGTTGGAATTGATGGAGGAAGAACCAATGGAAATCAGACTTGCTGAGCTTATTGAGTTGGAAGAAATAAGAAAGAAAGTAATGCAAAATTTGGAGTTTCATCAGGCACAAATGAAGAATACTTTCGACAAGAAGGTAGTCCCAAGAGTTTTCAATGAAGGAGATGTAATCCTAAATGGGATGAGTTGAAAAGAATACCCAGAAAGCACACTAAATTTGATGCCATATGGAGTGGTCCTTTTGTGATCACAGGTTGCAAAATACACAATGCTTTTCAGCTATTCAAATTTTATGGAGAAGAACTACCAATCCTAATTAATGGGATTCGTCTCAAGCATTGCTATTAAGGTAATGATCCATAATTGTAACATAGTAGGATGGGTTTTTGTAACAATAAGTGTTGTAGCACATTTTCTTTCAGTCTTTTGCTTTCCTCCAAGTGTTGATGCACAATTTCATTTTGTCCTTTTAGAGGATTGTTTGGGTCTTGTTTTATGTTGTTTGGTATTGTGTTGTTCTTATTTATCTCTCTCAATCATGCCTTATATTTTATTTCAAGCCTAAGTGACTCTATTGCCCAAAAAATATGCAAGTCTACTAGTCTTATGAGTTTTAGCAGGAAAAATACCCTCATAGGTTGCCAAGAATGTTGTATATATTTCATAGTCATTAGCATTCATTAAATGTTTGGGTTAAATGATTATTTTTTTGGGTCCTTAATCCTCATAAAAGGCGTTGGTCATATTGTCTTTAGTTTGAAGCTTGTGTAAAAAAGGTTTTAATAAGATTATCTTGCCAAATACATCTTTCCCACACCCAAAAAGCCAAGTGCTCCACATTGCATGCAAGGAAGAGGGAAAATACTAAGCTCGAATTCTCTTTGAGTTTTCTAGGGTTTCATCACAAAGAGGCTCTTCTTTATTCTACAAAGTTCAATGGTGACCATCAAAATTTTATTTTCCTGAGGTTCATTGCATGCAAAATGGGTGTTGGACTATATTTTATTGAAGACAAAGAGTTAAAGGGAGTTGAAAATCCTTTGAAGTCATGGAATTTTAGTCTCACCTAGGGCCATTCATTATTGAAGTCGTGGATCTTTTAATGCATAGGTATGTATGTTTGGTCCTTTGAATCCCTTACACTATCATTATTTTTATTTTTTTTGAAATGATGAATGTAAGAGATGATAGGAATTTAGGAGTTGAAAATACATGCTCAAACTAGTATACTCTAAAAATAATAATAGGGAAAGAAATAGATGAAAAATATTCATGATAGATGGGAGGGCAACCCCAATATGAGTTTAGTTTCAAGATCAAACAAAACCCTAACCTATGCTAATAAACATTTGCAAATCATAATGGAGAATAAATTTCAATACCCTGAGGTAACAATGAGAGTCAATGAGATAAAAGGATGAACTATAAAAGATAGTGAAGCATCATTAGGAGCAATATTTTAGAAGACAATCACACAAATGAAAGATAGTGGGTATATAGAGAAGTATAGGTTGTGTTCTCTTATGAATAGGCATAAAAATTATGAGATAGAAATATACCTCTCAAATCCTGTATAGTCCAAGTGATTAGAAGATATTGTCATATAAAAAAGAAATAACAAAGGCAAGATTTATAGAGTGACAATAGCAAAGAGATGCAATCTCATGTTCATAAGAGGACAATCATATAAATGTGTCTATGCATACTTGAAGTTGAAATAACAATGAGCATAAAGGATGTTGAATTTGTAAATATGATAGTTTTTATGTCATATACAATGATAGACTTTAAGAAGGATAATCATAGTTTATATGAAATTGAAGGAAGACTAGACATAGTCCTATGGTCACAGGGACAAGATAAAGGATATAATGACTCTATACATATTCCCACTTGTGAATGATCCTATATAATTTTAGGTGACCATATGATAGATATTGTTATGCACAATCAATAAAGGTCACCATATTAACATGATAGTCACCAAGAAAAGAAGTGGACGGTCACAAATGGAAGGATAGTGACCATGAAATTTAGAAAGGATAGTGCTCAATAGTGCTCCTAAATGATCACAATAGAGGATAGTTCAGATGTTGGAGAAGGATCTTGTCTTACAAGTTCTTTGACATAGAGAGAACATGTATAATGAAAACACAAAGACAATGATTTCTCTTGTAGCATGATAGGAGCAAGATTTATAGAGGACAATGGTATGAAGAGTAGCATGACATATTGAAATCTACAAGATTGTGTAGTCAACAATCCATTAAAGGGGTAAATTCATGAATGCATGACAAGTGACATATGACAACACTCATAAAAGATTGACAAAATTCATGTTAGAAATAAATTGGTGACAACCTATACCAAGGTTGATTACGGGCATTCTACAGGGTAAATGATAGTAAGAAGTATAATTCTCTATAACTTGGGATGATTGTTGAAAATATCAAATCTAAAATACATGATGCTTATGCAAGAGACATAATGGTAAATTCAAGTGTTGACTTCTAGGTGCCAAATGAGAATAGATTTGAAGAAAGGTTAGTCATAACAATTAAATGAAGAAGGATAGTTCACAATCCAAGATGCACAGTACTATAAAGAAGGCAGTCATATGAACAAATGAAAAACCTAAGAGAAGGACAACCATTTAGGTAACTGAGGATAGTCATGGCTTTATGATTGAGATGAAGACAAAAGGTAGTTAAGAGCAAAGTTTATAGCTATATATGGTACTTCATATATTCTTATGGAAATCATAGAATCAATGGGTTGGTGATTATTAGGGTTATCAACCTAGTGTTGTTTGTACTTGATCTCCTAGTGGAAAAGGTTGCATTAATAATCAACGCTACAATCCTATCATATTCAGGGGCATAGGTACATACCCTACTGATCTTCAAAATGTGGTTAATAAGAAAAAACTTACATCTGATAGTGGGGATAAATTTTTTTGGCATCAACTTCACAGTTTCCTAATCATACATCAATAGTAGTAATACTATGACTAAGTGTGTAGAAAAAAGCATTTAATCATAGTCACAAGGAAAATATGAAAGGATGATCACTTTGAATTAAGAAGATAGTAACCCTGCAACAAATAGGACAGTCCACCATGAAAGCTACAAGGATAAGTGCATCATTGTAAGAGGACAGTGCGTAATAGATGAAGGGTTGAGTTGAATCTTATCATTTCCAATGTCAAGGAATTAGGATATTTTTCTAGTTCCTTTTAAAGTTATAGAGCACAGGGAAAGCATGTAACAAATGCAAAAAATATATTGGAGAACTTTACCTTGAATTAAGACAGGACCAAGAGGCAACAATGATAATAGATAAAGTACAATTTTAAAAACATCAAGAAATGGATTGAGGATAGTGATCCCATCTCAAAGTCAGAGATCTAGAAGTAGGGTAGACTACTAAAATACTAGAAATCCCTTAAGGCAAATGAAAAAAGTCGTACGAATTAAAACTAAATAGGATAGTCTGAAGAAAAATCCAACGTTAAGATAGTGAAAGATGGATTAAGACAATGAAGGATGGTTTAAGCACAAGACCAAGACTTAATAAAGATCTAAAGGTCAAATTCCATGAAAATTTCATGTAAAACTTTACCACCTTCATTGTGAAGTACATAGAGGACAATAATCACAAAGTAGTCATAAAAAGTTGAAAAACCGCAATGACTTCATTAATAAGGAGGCAGTCACAAAGATGAATAACTTGTTACAAAATACCATGTAAGGGTAGTCCTTACGAAATAAAGAAGTCACTTCAAATAAATGTCAAGGACAATAATTTCAAGGATGAAGATGGGTAGTTCCATTAAGTTTGTAAAACAAAAGGAAGGATAGTCATAGCATTATGATTGTGATAAAGGTGGTTGATATGTCAATGGAGCAATTTTTAAAGCTAACAGAGCTACTAAAGACCTACAGACCTAGAAGACATAAACCAAAGCATAATAACCTGATGAAAATGACAATCCACAACAAAATTTAAAGAGATAAATTGAAGTTCCTGACTTGCATGCATTCTTTAATATACCTGAGGGTCTTCATATGCCACCTTAAGGCACTATCTATCTTTAGATGACTCCATATGACCTACCATCATGCAAAGGAATTCAAGAGTTAATGAAAAAAGGAGGTTAAAAGTTCAATTCAGAGGCACTTATCACCAATTTAGAAGCGATAAAGAGGTTGCATGGGTGGGACTTGAGTTAGGTGAAGTTTTCAAGGTATAAGCAAGTAGTTTAGGGTAGTTTTGAGCCCTAAAAAGAAGGCTTTTTCACTTTGTACACCCAAGGAGCCTATTTCCATGCAAATTGTTGAAGACAACTAACACAATTAGCATGCAAACTCAACCTCTTCCTCGAGGACCAAGAGGTGGCTTTTCTTCAAAACCAAACACCCAAGTCTGATTAGAGTCAGTTCTTTCTATTCTCTTTTTGTTGTATGAAAAGAAAGTAGATTGTAACTCTTTTTAGAGTGATTTTTCAATATAGATTTTTTTTTATATGCATTTTGAAGTATTTTTAGATTTGTAACTGTGAAAAATCCTATTATTTCAATAAAAGCAACATGTTTTGCCTTGTCAAATTCATGTGTTAATATCTTTCTAAATGATTTGATCTGATTTATGTGATTTTGTAATCTAAACTCCTTAAATTCTGTCTCATTTTGAAAACATTTTACACTAGAATAAATGAAACTATATAGGTCATAGGTTGTATTGATACATTTAATAATTTTAGTTGTGAAAATATTCAATTTTCTTTCAAAAAACTTGAAATACAATATTCCTATGAAACATTGTTATGTGAGCTTACAAAAACTGAGTTGTGCAAAGAGTAAAGTAGATTTTGAGAGAAATTTGAGGTGAAACAATGGTAAAATTTTATAATTTTTGGTGCATCATCTCCTAGGATCAAAATTTTCTTAGTTATAGTCATCTTCTATCCCTTTTCCTTGTCAAATAAGTAGTTTACAAGAGGTCCATCAAGGGACCCAACCCTCTTTGAAGGTTCATCTTCACTATATGCCACTCACAACTTGAAGATAATCCCATGTTTCACAGGATAGCTAAGTTTCACACTTTGCTAGGGTGCAATCCTCGTGACAACAATATGTGATTCTCTTATATTATTGATTTATGCCTCATTGCTACTATTTTATGGTGATGTTATTATTTATTTATTGTTGTTATAAGTTCACATAAGATGGTGTTAGTAAGCATGTTATGTTGCATGATTTTTAGCATCATAAAGAAGATGGACCTAATCATGATAATTCCATATTAAGGCAACTTAATTTTCAGATTTGCATATAAGTTTCATATTTTCATGTTGCTATAATTGAAGCCTTGAATCTCATCCATTTAAGTCATATTTGGATAGAGATTTAATTTCCAACATTTGTTATTAGAGCCTGTTATTTCTCATCATTTTGCACAATTTTTTCGAAAGATAGAAATGTTAGTTTTTATTTTAATATAATTCCTAGGCATTTTAAAATTTATTTCCTGGCATCCTATATATCTCAACTGAAATTCATTGAAAACCAAGTGAAAAAATGCCAAATACTAAATCTTTTTAAAATGTTACAATCAGTAGTTGAGATGGGAATGTATTCCTGATAATATTTTTCTCTAAAAATATTCTTTCTAGGAATGCATTTCTTACACCCTTTTTATTTAGGATGCATGCATTGCACCATTGTTCTTTCATAATTACATATTTAATTGTTCTCATGTTCTTGATAAGGCACTAAAAAATGGTAATCATTTTTTGGATAAAACATATGTATTTGGCAACTTACACTTCACATGGTTACTCTTCAAATCATATGTATTCTCTTTTAATTTTTCTTTTTAAAATTAAGTTGAGTTGAATAAGGTGAAGAGGAAGCCATGAAATGAAATAATTTCCAATAGATGAAAGAAAATCCTTTTCAATCTAATGAATAAAATCTACATCATTTCTCAGGGGTGACAACTTTGTTAACCTCATCAATGCTTCCTCTCACACGATATTTAATTAAAACACAAATAAAAAAGAAATATAATCCCCTTCATTCTTCTTTGATCAATGGTTACATATTTGTCACCATGGTTAACTATAATCTACATCAGGGCATGGGGTCATGAAATTGTGAGTTATAGGAGATATCCTTTTGTCTTATTATGTAGTGTTAACAAAATCAAATTAAATTCAATAAAGATTTTGAAAAAAACAAACAAACAATAAAAAACTTAATACCTAGCCTACTCCACATCAATGATCGCGATGAAATCCTTAAATATAATAAAACAAAACTATTTAGTTAATTTTGGTTCCATTCAATAGAACCATACAAAAACCATGCAATAAATTAACTCTACAAATCAACCAATTATATAGTGGAGAAAAAATAGAGGTTGAGGGAGAGATAGTTCTTAAATTCCAAGCATTCAAAACCTGTATAGATTGATCACAAATAGTATGAATCTACATGTCCATTGTCAACATGAGAGAATAAATATGTTCCTTTCAATCACACTCTTCACGACCACAATATATATTAAAAAATGCATCTTTTCTTATTCTTTAGTAAGTTGAAATGTCACCTTGCGTGGCTTCGAACAACGTTCACATCCTAATGGGGATTGTCTTGGTTCAAATCTTTGTTTTTAGGCCAAACATGCGAATCTTTACATGTTCTTTTGTTACTACCAATTACTTCTATATAATAATTCTTTTTCTCCAAATCCATTACTGGTTGGATTTTGGTGGGATTCATTTTTTACCAAATAAGAGGATGATGTTTGTTGGCCTTAGATATTTTTGTGTGGGTCGGAGAAGTGTTGTCATGTTATTGAAATATCAAATCCTTCACTCTCAAATCATTATCCCAAACTAATGAGTCACCCTCAGAATAGAAAGACCTTTACCTTTTCTAACTTCAAACTTGAAGGTTCTCCTCAAACATCTTCCCAAGATTGTCGTTTGATGTCAAGGAGCTATCTACAAACTAATATGTCAATTGGGCTTGGTGGTGCATATGACTTTGCACAAACATCTCTGAAAAAAAGGGAAAATTGGTAGCACTATAAGGTGGATGGGACCTAAAACATCCTACCTTGGATGCCAATTATATAAACTATTGCCTTATGTTATATGTGCTTATAGAGGCCTACTGTATAGTTTGACAACCAAGAGTCTAGCATGCCTTTTCCAAAATGGATTGCATGTATTTTCCTTGGGCCTCAATTCGAAGTTGCAAATATCTTTGAACATGGACCAACCAATCAAATCTATTATATTAAAATTGGCATATTTAGAAAATTTGTTTATGTTCATCTAATTTAGCAATAGTAGATGCATGTATATTAATAAAATGAGATATAATCAATAAATCGTATATGCTTCAATTATTCTCCTCAAGTTGCTCATGAAGTCTTCTTTATACTTCCATTTGCATTCTTAGTTCCTTGATTATTTGGAAGCTCCTGGTAATTTTAGAGATGATAAGCTATCAATATGGATTTATTCTATGCTACAACTCATTTCTCCCTCTCTGTCACTTGCTTTAAAGGATATAAAACCTTTTTTTTTTTTTTTAAATGAAAAGATGTTGACTCATATTCAGAATCAATAAGGATTATTGATTACAAAATATTCCTTAATTTTTGATTTTATTTACATGACTCTTTAAACCCTTATATGTGACTATAGAACACCTCTTGGCGTAATTAGGCCTAATAGCTTAGGAATCTCTTCATGAAAGGGTGGCTCATGGGGCTTAATATTTTTCAAATGGACCTAGGTAGTGTTTCAAACCAATCTAAAGATAGATGTGTTAAATATTTTTGGCATTAGACAGTAGTGCATTTAAGACATTATTGAACATTCAATCATTGTTTTCATATTTCTCTTTATCTATCTCTCTATTAATCCAAATAGTATGACTATGTATGTCCATTGCCAACAAGAGAGAATAAATTTGCTCCTTTCAATCACACTCTTCACAACCATAATATAATTGAAAATTGCATCTTTTCTTGTTATTTAGTAAGTTGAAATGCCAAAAATGGATATCCTAATGGGATTTTTCTTGGTTCAAATCTTCATTTTTAGGCCAAATGTGTAAATATTTACATGTTATTTTGTTACTACCAATTTATTCAATATAACAATGCTTTTGCTCCAAATCCTTTATTGGTTGGATTCCAATGATCCATTCATTTTATACCAAAGAAGAGGATGAAATATGATGTCCTTGGAGATTTCTATATGGGTTAGAGAAATGTTTCCATTTTCTTGCAATCTCAAATCCTCCACTCTCAAATTATTATCCCAAACTGATGAGTCACCCTAAAAATAGAAAGATCTTGGCCTTTTCTAACTTCTAACTTTAATGTTCTCCTCAAACATCTTCCCATGACTTTTATCTGATGTCAAGGATTTTTGTATATAACACTCTATCAATTGGATTGGTGGTGCATATGACTTTGCACATGCATCTCTAACAAAGAAGGAAAATTTTCAACACCACAAGATGGGGGGGACCTGAAACATCCCACCTTTGATGCCAATTTTGTAAATTCTTTCCTTTTGTTATCTATGATTATAGAGGTTTGCTACATAGTTTGGAAACCAAGAGTCCGACGTGCCTTTTCCATAATAGATTGCATGTATTTTCCTTGGGCCTCAATTCAAAGCTACTAATGTATTTGAACCTAAACCAAACAATCAAATCCATGACATTAGAATTGGAATATTTGGGAAATTTGTTGATATTTTTCCCATTTAACAGTGATGGATGCATGCCTATTAATTAGAATGAGATATAATCGATAAAATTATATGCTTTAAGTCTTCACCTCAAGTTTCTCATGAAGTCTTCTTTGTACTTCCATTTTCATTCTAAGTGCCTCGATTATTTGGAAGCTCTTGGTAATTTGATAAATGATAAGTTATCAATATGGATTTATTCTATATCATAATTTATCTCTCCCTCTCTTTGTCACCTGTGTTAAAGGATATAAAACTTGTTTTTATATCAAAATAGAAAGTTGTCAATTCATCTTCAAAAGCGAACACGATATACATATTACAAAATATTCCTTTTTTATTTTATTTTATTTATGTAGACACCTAAAATTTGACCTTACCAAACCACACCTAATTTTAGCCTAGCATAAGCCATTAATTAAATAAATATATATTAATTTAATTAATCACATCCTTTCTTCCACTTTCATCCTAACATTTAATTAAATAAATATTTATTATTTATTTAATTAGTTTTCCCTTCACACGATCCCAATAATTAAATATTTATTTATTTATTTCCACTTTACCCTTTATCCTTATCCATTTAATCCTAGCCCTCTAACTTGTTCACATGGATCATAATCTAAAATCACCATCATGTGACAAGTGTCCCATTCACATGTCTAACCAAATCTTTGTCTAGATTCACTGAACTTAGACACCTCCCCAAAAGTTAAACTAACTTTTTATTTTATCTATTCATATCATATCCTCCCTCTTAATCCTAGCCATTCACATAAGGATTTTATCCTTATCCCAATCTTAAACCTAGATCCTATCCCTCATGTGATACTTGTCACATGAATAAATCTTTGATCATAACCCTAATCCTCATTCAATCTTATCCATTTCAATATCAATCTATCCTAGCCCTTGATTTTGCCTCTTGAAAACTCTATAAATAGAGGTTCTCATCCTTCATTAAAAAGATCCAAGTTTGTTATCGTATCCTTCTGCTATCATTTTTCTATTTCATTTGAAATCATATCAAGGTTATGCTAGTTTATTGAGTAATCCACATCATATCACATCAAAAGAAAAAATCAAATGGAACTAGGGTGTACTCCATTTTAGCTCATCTAGGAGGAGGAAGATTATTTGAGGTAAATATTTGATTTTCATGCATTATCTGATGTTGTTTTGCTTCATTCATTCTTTCCACATATTTAGTTTACATGGCTCTTTAAAACCCTATATGTGACTATAGAATGCCTCTCAATGTAATAATGGGAGGTGTGATTGGTTAGCAGAGTTATATTTCCTAGTGTTAAAATTTTGGTTTTGTAATACTTTGTGGAAATAGGAGGTGTGTTTGGTTTGGAGAGATATTTGGGGCTTTCCACGACAAGGTCTTGATAAAATTGCTAGATATTTACATTTAGAAGGAGCATTTCTTTATAATATTTGCTTATTAAAATATTTTTCAAAATAGTGTCTTCTAGAGTTATATTTATACATTTTAATGAAAAACTTTTTTTATTTGTGTTAAGTTTGGTACAAATGACTTATTTGGTCCATAAAATTAAATTTTATGATTTATGTAGTGGATTCAAAGGTATGAATGTAAGGGATTGGTTTATCAACTATGCGCTTGGTTTTGAGTGGAAATTTAGGAATTTCTAGTGTATGGTTTAGAGGAAATTGTTATATATATATATATATATCTATATTTGGTAGCAAAGTTGTAGTTTTGCTAATGTTAGTTTTGTTGTACTTGATGAAAATTTGACTACAAATGAACATATGTTAATCTTCAAACTTCATAATAAATGTGAATCTTGAACCTTGGTTTTTAAAAATTTGGAGCATATTTTACATAACTAGTAGGTGATAGCACAATAGTGTGTCCCACTTTTTGGCCTAAATAGGATGCTTAAAATCAACATTTTTCAATATTTTTTAATTTGTGATAGTTATAAGAACAAACAATCAAGAATTTAAAGATTATAAAAACTAATAAGTTTTATTTTCTATGTAGATTCAAACTATAATTTTAAGTTTATAAAGAATTATTTATCTTTTTTCAATCATTTTTTTATTGAATGACATTATTTCATAATACATAACTTTCATTACAAATAAAAAAATCATGATTTATTACAATTAGAACATTAACTTTAGTATCTAGTGTGTGAATATTTTTTGATAATTTTTTATTGATTTTATTTATTATTAATTTTTTAAATTTGTACTTGTAACAAAGATTTTTGGCACCCTAATCCTTTCAAGCACTTCTAGGGTTTTTCACCTAAAAGGAGAAAGAAGGGCCAAAATGGGCAATGTTACACTCAAAATCAATGCAATATGGATGTAATATACATAGATGTAATGTTTTAATGCAAAAAACTAATAATATTGATTGATTAATGAATGTAAACTAAAGGAAAACAACTTTTTTGAAAACACATTGTGTAATGCAAGAACACCTAGAAATGAATGCAAATTGTAACAAAACTTGACAAAACTGAAAGTGTGCACCTAGAATATGGATGGAGATTGTAAATGGCTTATGGAATGCTGTTGATGCCAGTTTTTAGGCCTGGTGGGACTCATTCGCCATTCTGGGCGAATCAGTCCCAGTTCTGCAAAACTCTTCTAGAACCTGTTTCTGACAAAAGGGTATCTAAAAATGCAGAAAACCAAAAACTAACCTTGGAGTGGGACTCATTCGCCACCCATGGTGAATAAGTCAACTTTTGAATTTTTGAATATTCAAAGGTGGAATCCGGAGCTCTCGGTCTGCACTTTGATTCTTTATAGGTGTTTGCTTTTGAAACTTTGATTTCCGAACTTGAAAGTAAGTTTTTGTTGATATTTTGACTTGTTGAATGAAGAGAAGGCTTAAACAACTTTGCAATACAATCCTCAATGATTTCCAAGCTTCCAAGAGACCTAAATCTGCAAACACACAAGACAAGAGAGAGAAATGTTGAATGTTAGGGCATGGGGGTTTGCCTTGGTCAAACCCCTTTTAGGTAATTAAACCTGTAAGTGTGGAATAAGTAAACTAAGAACACTTCTTAATAAGACATTATATATCAAAGATTTAAAAACAATTAAACTAATTTAAAACAAGAATCTACTGAAAGCGTCATATTGTTCTCTATCTCTAAAGATTTATTAAGTCACGGGGCTCTCAGATTTGGTAAGCATTGTGACTGTGAAAATACCAATCTAGAGAATGAGATGCTATTAAATACAATGATGTAATCCTATATGATGATATCTAAATGATATGATGAAGCTACAGTAATCTATGCTGACATGAATCTGATAAAAGAAGCTATAGTGATCTACGATGCAACTATGATATTGATTCTACTGATGCTATGATTGCTATTGTTAAATGATAATGCTATTGCTAAGATGCTTGATTGCTTAATTGATGTTTCTATAGAGTAAGTTTGCACAAAGTTGGATTTGGATCCATTTCCTATAGAAGAAGGCTTTATTTATAGATTCACGACAACAATTTTGTGAAGGGGCAGCACAACAAAGGCCTGGATTTAATCTGGAAGATTGAATGGTGAGAGATGAAGAACCTTGAGCTGATCATGGGAATGGTTTCTCCCCATGAAAATATCAGGCCAAATGATAGGAAGAATCAAAGAAGGAGATGAAGAAGTTGATTTCCAATTTGTCTCCACAACTTTCTCGTGAATGCCAGTTGAATTAATTAGATATAAAATATATAATTTTATTGGTGAGTGAATAGAGGAAATTGCCTTTATTTGAATATTTTGATTTATTCAAATTAGAAAAAGAGAATAATTAATTTAATAAAACAAACTATAGAATTTGTTTATTAAATAAATATAGAAGAGATATGATAATTAAACAACAAAGCATTTAAACTTGTTTATTTACTTAAGATAAAATAATGTGATAATTAAATAACACAAACTATTGAAGTTGTTTATTTAATTAAAATTGAAGAATTAGAAAAATGAACTATAAATAAATATTTCTATTTATTTAATAGTAGATGAATTTAAGGTTAATTAATCAAATACATCGTATTTAATTAATTAGATTATCCAGACCATTTTTAGGTGTATACATTTTTCCCCTCTTTGAAGTGATGTGTTTACACATTGCTTCAAAGAAAATTTTGTTGCTGCTGCCATTATCGACAAAAAATTTTCAGTATGCCCCAGACTTGCCCCAGACATTGATTTTAGCTGATGATGGATATATGCCCCCTCAGGAGATAAATTGATGAATTTTATGATTTTTTTGGAATTTTTCAAAAAAAATTGTGATTTTTTTGATGTTTGATAATGATGATTTATCTCCCGAAAAAGAAATATTGACTTTGCAAAATTGATTAAATTGATGCCCTATTTTTCCTCGTGTTTGATTGATAATCACTTCAGCCAATTGTTTGATTTGATGACAGGATCATGATTGACCTCATGATCGATGAGGATCAATGATAGGATGATGATGATTGACCTCATGATAGGTGAGGATCAATGATAGATTGATGATTGATCTCATGATAGGCGAGGCTCAATGATAGCTTGATGATTGACCTCATGATAGGCGAGGATCAATGATAGCTTGATGATTGACTTCATGATGGGCAAGGATCAATGATAGCTTGATGATTGACCTCATGATAGGCAAGGATCAATGATAGCTTGATGATTGACCTCATGATAGGCGAGGATCAATGATAGCTTGATGATTGACCTCATGATAGGCGAGGATCAAATAATAGATTGATTGATAGGCTGATTGATATTGATTGATAAGCTTGCTGATTTGCGATATGTTATGATCATAGGAGGATTTTAGAATTCTTCAGTCTCGAGAATGCTTTCCAAAGACTTGGGAAATGATTCCACATCTGGTGCTTGTCGATATAGATATCATCAATTGATGTGGTTTATCATCTTTGATTGATATGCCCCAGTATAGGATTGATTAATGTATTGAGACTTGATGATGTACTAATACTTGATGTATACACTGATTCAGTTGAGACATGATGATTATTCTGTCATGTTATTGATTTTCCAGCCTTGGAACATCTTAAATACATATGCAAACTAATATAGATGCAATCTACTTTAACCATGCAAATCTAAAGATGCAAAGGTTGTCATCCTAACAATCGATTTGTCGTGCTTTTACCATCATTGAGCCTTTAAAATATTGAAAGTGAGTACAAGCATCGATGGTATAATTTAGACCATGATGACTTGAGTACTTCTTTCATGGTTTTTGATATTGCAAGTTAACACAAGCATCTAGGTATAATTAAACCGAGATGAGATGACTTGAGCATTTCTTGCGTTAAACAAACAAGAATTAACCACTTTCCTACGTGAATTGGAATGTCATCCATGATACTTTGTAGAGAACTTCTCACAACAATTCACACAGTAATTATGATTAATTCACAGACAACAGACAAAGAAAAATCATACTCCTTCCTTGCTTCTCTAGTTCAATACATCATTGCGTTGCTCCAAAGATATGATATAAAAAATCAAAGTACACAACTTTTGAACATTCAAGCTAAAGTGATAAAATCATGATTCAAAAGAATATCATCCATTTAGATTAGATTTGATTGATTGATTTAAGCTGTTTGATTTGGATGTTTTGATCTTCTGTTGATTGATGATTGATTGTTCAATATTGAGTTTCCCTATGATCATTGTGTTTTGCTACGTTTGTCATACTGATTGTTTTGTCTATTTGTTTTAGCTCAATGTTTTATTTCCCCCAGTGAGTCTAGGATTTTTCCCCCAAGCTAGGGTGGGACATGACCACATTGCAATGATATGATAATAAGATTTTATTGCACTTTTTCAGATTTTATGATTTTTTGTATTTTTTTGACTTTTTGACTTTTTTGTATTTTTCTCTTCTTTTTTGGATTTTGTAGTTTTTTTTTGTTTTTTGGATTTTTTAGGATATTTAAGATGAAATGAGATGATATGACTGATTGAAGGAATAAGATGCCCCACAATAGGGGTAATGCAACCATGGATAAATGATAGATCAAAATGAAAGATTCACTGCAAAACATGTCACACAAGCAACATATCTCTTGTCAAAAGATGATAATGGTTGATTGATTAAGATGCTAGGAATGATTGATTCCATAAGGCATGATAAGTACTTTGGATCACTAATTTCCTCCAAGTATGATAAGATTGATGATTTTTGATGATTGATTGACAAAAGATATGAGGATTGGATAATGTTTTACAACTAGGCTCAAATATGATTTGCTTGATAAGATTCAAGGTTGCAAAGGGACATGGTGACATGGATTTTTATAAGCTAAGAGATATGGAATGGAATAAATCAAGGATAAAAATAATGAATGGGATGATCAAGATAAACTAGATAAGATACAGACGCAAGGGACAAGTATCTTGCCCCTATTCCTTATCAAGACCAAGGAAAGGAAGAAAGGATGTATTTAGTAAGAATGATGGAATATGGATAAGATGAAAGATATGGTATGGAAGATATGGATAAATCATATAGGATAAGATATATGATGTTCAAGAAGATCCTTAACCTTGTCAAGATCAAAGGCGGAAATGTAAGGAACGAGCATAGAAAGGATAATGACCATGAATGATAAGATGGACGAAACTTGTCCCTAAGTGTAGAGTGCAAGAGGAATATGGAAGATAGGATATGGATGATAGGGAGATGGAGAAAGGACTTAAGCATCAAGTTTCACAACCAAATATCCCTCTAATGAACCATGACAATGGGAATTAGACTCCTAAATGTTGGCAGATTATTGATATGATGGAAGAATCTAATGACTTATGCAAAGGTTTGGATTAAAGGAGAATGATGGGGGATGAATGATAGATAATGGATAGGAGTTTGGAAGGCCTGTTGATGGATAGATGGAAAGGATGGAAAGATCAACGTTGGCACACACCTTGAAGGGTGGTGGACTGATGGAGGAAAAATGGATTTGGAAGGTGATAGGTTATTAGATGGAAAATTGGAGGAAGATTTTGGATTAGCAAATTTGGATTCCAATTGAGATTTTATTGCTTCTATGAGACTTTTAGGAATCCACATGACTTTTGACTTTGATTTTTGCTTTGTGGGCCTTTGTGGGCCTTTGTGGCCTTTGACATTTTTCTTTTTGATTTATGGACCTTTGCGGTCTTTGAAATTTCCTTTTTGCTTTGATGGTCCTTTGTGGCCTTTTATATTTTTCCTTTGATTTTGGATCAAATTTTCTTTTATTTTTGCATGTCTCTTTGAGGAGATATGTTGATCCTTTGATACATGTGGATTTTGATATAGAAGCTTTTGATATTTGGCACCCAAATTGCTTCCAAGAGCAATGGGAGGGGTGGATTGAGATGAATAATATGGAGGTATTATGGATGAATTAATGTGGGTAGAATTTTGAAAGGGAATCAAGGATGTGTGCCTTTGTTGTTCTTGAGAAATGGGATATGGACCTAGGATAGAGGGAAGGTTTGATGGACTAGGATGAGGACCTAGGATAAATGGAATGTGTGATGAACTAGAATGAAGACCTAGGATAGATGGAAGGTTTGATGAACTAGGACACTTAGGCATATAATCAAGGCTGTGGTGATATGGGTTTCTTTGAACAGAAAGGGGTTCTAGGATACCTTGTTCATGAAGGCCTAATCATTTTCCTTTGTAATTCATACTTTGACACATTCGTTTACCAATGGGATATGTATTGTTTGTGAAACAAGATGCAAGTCCATTTTGGGGAGGATATGATATGGATGAGAGGATAGGTGTTGGAAGTAAACCGAAATGGATAAAGGTGGAGGATCCCAATTTATAGGTTTGGGGTTCATGGATAGCTTGAATAGGTGTGACAGGCTCTTGACATGGGGAAGATGGGGTGTTTTGATATTGACTTGGAAAAGGATCATGAGGTGGTATGAAAGGCATATCTTGATCATGAGAAGGATAAACATCTTCATGGGATGAAAGGGTATCCTTGAATGGAAGCATATCTTGATCTTGATGAGGAAGGGAATCATGAGATTTTGTAGAAAGCATGTCTTGATCATCAGTTGGTAAGACATAATTAGATAGGATGGAAGAACTATCACGCTCTTGTGATGCAATAGAATCATGAGATGGTATGGATTGATTGGATGATGTGGAAGAAGAACTTGGAAGGATACTTGTCTCTTGAGATGGAAGGGAATTATTTTGGATGAAAAGTGAAAGGAGGGGATCGTCATAAGATTCTTGAGAAATGGGATCTTGATCAAAGATTGGAAGAATTTGTGGAATTTTGATATCATGGGATGGAGTGAAAAGAATATTTTGATCTTGATGTGTAGGGGAGTCTATGCTAGCATGCTTTGGATTGAGAGATTGACATGAATCATTGGGTGTTGAAGATATGATAGAAGAGGATGATTGGATGGAATTGTTAACTTGAGTGAAAGAATCTTGAGGTTTATTTTGGCTTATGGTGGATGGAGATAAATTCATGACATGATAGGATTGCTCAATATCATTTGTGTTTGAGGACTTAGATTTGGGCTTATTGAACTTTTGTAAAAATTCAAAGACATTGAACTTGGATGATGTAGTATTTGGTGAAGAAGGTCTCATGTTCATTGTTTGGTCAAGAGGATATGGGTAGATGTCTGGCAACAATATCTTTCTGTGGTTTCTCTTTGTATGTCTTGGAATTGTTGTTGAAGGTTTTCCATCTGCTGAGTTAAAGCATTCAATTGATCCTCATCTATTTCACCCATGGTGGTTTGAGTTTCAATTTCCTGTTCTTTGGAATTTTAGTCTTCGTGACCTTGTTAAAATGGACATACGAACATTATTGTTTTCAATAAACTTTTGATCTTAGTTTGGTATAGTGTCAAGGATATTAACTCAAATCAAATAGAATGATAGATTCTATTGATTAGACTAAGTTGATAAGTTTGATTTTACGGTTTCATTTCTTTGATTTAGGATGACTAATCCTGAAACTTAACTTACTAATCAAATGTGTTTGATTGAGACACTTTTGGATGGTAGATCTTGGTTTTATTTGAAAAAAATCAATTGTAAAGTCTAGTTTATGCAGGTTTAAGACTTTGTTTTGACTGAGAAAATGTTTTTGTTATGATAAAAACCTAGATTTTGATGTTAACTGTTTGATTGATTGGAAAAATAACTCTCCGGTTTTTCATTATGTGGATGCGCTATAATAGATCTTGTATGCGCTAAAACAAACTATGGATGTGCTAGAAGACAGGGTGTATGCGCTGTCAGATAGGATATATGCGCTAAAACAGAGGTTGGTTGTGCCAAGATACTAGTGGATTATGGTGATAGACTATGCAAATGTGCTATAAGATAAGACAAATGCGTTGAAATAGTGTTTGTATGCGCTATTTGGATGAAAAATGCGCTAAAAGATTGGGTGTATGCGCTAAAACAGACTGTGTATGCGCTAAACTGGAAGTTGTTAGTATGTTCACAGTTTTGTCCGTTTGTTCTGGTTTTTCTCAGTAAAATGACTAATTCCAGGTTGTAATTTTCTGAACAAACGAATGTTTTGAAAGGGTGTTTTGCTTGTAAACCTTGGAATTTGATGATCTAATTAGATGATACCTGTGAAAATAACTTCACACACAAAAGCTATATTGTAAATAGTTGTTTTAGATTCTATGTATTAAACATGTAGTGAGTGTTCAAGAATCAAACAAGATCCTCCTTGATTTCCACTGGTTTTTGACAAAGAATACACTTCAAGCAGACTCACTCTAAAGGTCAAAAAGGCCATTGTTATAATCAACAACCCACATCTTAAAATTGCGTCGACTCACATAGCCGTGTCACCCCCTAGAGGGCGCCCGTGTTTTTGTGTTTTCCAAGCGTGTACTCAAAGTTAGATTTCTCGATCCCTTGAGCAAACGGTCCTTGGAAATTATATGGTGAGTGTCTTGGGGGAAGATTCTTCCCTCCCCTTGCACTGTGAGTATTACAATGTTTGGTTACTGACATAGTTGGATTCTACACTATGGTTTGTAGATAGGGTTTCCGCTCAGAGCGACAAATGATAAACTCCCTCAGGAGACCTCCCAATCTTTAGAACAAAGATTTTGGGGATGGTTATCTTGTACACTTTCGGTAAATGTGGGTTTCCCCAGATTCACTTTTATTTTATAATGGGTTGGAAAACCTGGCTTTGGTTGTTCCCACTCAGGTCATTCCCGTAGGGTGAGTACTTTTTCCCACTATGACAGGCTTTCTAAAGGATTTAACAAAGCATAAAGTGCATGAAATTAAAAGATGAGTCTGACATTTTGATCACCCAATTAAGGGGAGAGCATAGGCCTATCACCGTACAATCACAACAATGTTCAATTTTTAAAGCCCAAATGACAATTTGTTATTCTACGTGAAAATATTGCTTCATAAAAGACATGATGTTCATTTTAATCGAGATAGCAATGTATGATGACTACCCTAGGATTGGTGTATTTTAATCCAAATGACTACTCTAGGATTGGTTCATTTTAATCCAAATGGCTGCCCTAGGATTGGTTCATTTTAATCCAAATCCAAAAACCAGTGAGTTTCTAATGTTCTTTTTTTTTAAACCAACTTTGACAAAGCTTGTGTAGATGGTTAATTTTAAGCCCAAAGTAATTCTAGTTGGTCCTAAAGCATGAATGACAAATAACATATGATGGGTTATTTTCCCATGAGTGTTTGAAAACACTATTACAATGGATATCAAATGCTTTTTCTTTCACTTCAGTGCTCCATGTTCCTCTTAAAACCTGCAATAAATGCTCAAAATGTTAGATGAGATCAAGAAATAAGAAGATATAAGGCTTAGATGAATGATTAAGCATAAAAACCTTAAAGCTTAGACCAAGTTACAATGTGATTTGAATTTAAATATAAAATTTACAATTTTAACTCTAAAAAAATAGATAAATACCTACACCATTGCATAGCTTATGAAATTCTACCCCATTTCAAAAAGAAAAGCTTCGAAAAAGACCTCTATATGACCAACATATGGCCATTTTAAGTTTGACTATAAAACTGCTAAAACAAAGGTCTATGGGCTAAAAGATTATTCATATGCGCTAAAAGAAGTATCCAATGTATGTGCTAGAATAGTCTTCAGATGCGCTAAAAGAAGTGTCAGATGTGCCAAAAGAAGGCTTTGGATGTGCCGAAAGAAGCTCTGGATGTGCTCAAAGAAGTGTCAGAAGTGCCAAAAGAATAAAGAAGTGTTAGAAGTGCCAAAAGAATAAAGTGTCTGATGAGCCAAAAGAATCCTTTGATGCACTAAAAGAAGTGTCAGATGAGCTAGAACAGTCTTCAGATGCGCTAAAATATTTTTCGGATGCGCTATAAGAACTCTCGATCACGCTAAAACATAAACACACCGAAATCTGCAAACGCACTTTTTCAGAAAATTGTTAAAATTGGGGTTTTGCCCCACGGTGGGTGCCAAAATGTAAGTGTGGAATAAGTAAACTAATAACACTTCTTAATAAGACATTATATCAAATATTTAAAAGAAATTAAACTAATTTAAAACAAGAATCTACTAAAAGCGTCATATTGTTCTCTATCTCTAAAGATTTATCAAGTCACGGGGCTCTTAGATTTGGTAAGCATTGTGACTGTTAAAATGCCAATCTAGAGAATGAGATGCTGTTAAATACAATGATGTAATCCTATATGATGATATCTAAATGATATGATGAAGCTATAGTAATCTATGCTGACATGAATATGATAAAAGAAGCTACAGTGATCTACGATGCAACTATGATATTGATTCTCTTGATGCTATGATTGCTATTTCTAAATGGTAATGCTATTGATAAGATGCTTGATTGCTTAATTGATGTTTCTGCAGAGTAATTTTGCACAAAGTTGAGATTTAGATTCATTTCCTATAGAAGAAGGTTGTATTTAGAGATTCACAACAACAATTTTGTGAAGGGGCAGCACAAAAAAGGCCTGGATTTAATCTGGAAGATTGAATGGTGAGAGATGAAGAACCTTGAGTTGATCATGGGAATGGTTTCTCCCCATGAAAACATTAGGCTAGATGATAGGAAGAATCAGAGGAAGGAGATGAAGAAGTTGAATTCCAATTTGTCCCCAATTTGTCTCCACAACTTTCCCGTGAATGTCAGTTGAATTAATTAGATATAAAATATATAATTTTATTGGTGAGTGAATAGAGGAAATTGCCTTTATTTGAATATTTTGATTTATTCAAATTAGCAAAAGAGAGTAATTAATTTAATAAAACAAACTATAGAATTTGTTTATTAAATAAATATAGAAGAGATATGATAATTAAACAACAGAGTATTTAAACTTGTTTATTTAATTAAGATAAAATAATGTGATAATTAAATAACACAAACTATTGAAGTTGTTTATTTAATTAAAATTGAAGAATTAGAAAAATGAACTATAAATAAATATTTCTATTTATTTAATAGTAGATGAATTTAAGGTTAATTAATCAAATAAGTCGTATTTAATTAATTAGATTATCCAGACCATTTTTAGGTGTATACAAAACAAAAATAGAGAAATAATGTAATGAAACATGCAATAATGGAATCAATACCTTGCCATGATGTTTTATCTTGAATGTCTAGCAAAACATGAAGATTTAGCCCTCTAATGTCTTTGGAAGCTATCTTAATGACTTGCAGTGATGAAACCCTTACTTGCTTGACTTGAGATGGAAGAATGATGGATGATGAATGAACTATGAAAATGAGTTAATGGATGTGAATTAGGGTTTAGAGACTTGATTTTATAGGAAATCCACCTTATTTGTCCGTTAATTGGATCCCTAAGGCCGACATGTAAAAATAATAAACTTAAATTTTAGTTTTTCCTGCTCAAAGGTCAAAATTGGCCCAACTGGGACTCATTCGCCACCTTGGGTGAATCAGTCCCACCTGGAAAGGAATCATTCGCCACAGGTGGTGAATTAGTCCCAGTGGGGCCCATTTGCCAGCTAGAATGCTAGGAAGTTAAGAAATAAGGTTTATATGATGTCTATGTCGGTTATTTCATCAAATATTACCTTAGGATGTAAAATATGGGTTAATAGGGGCCTATTAGTGATGATGTGAAGGTCAATTAGGGCTTGGGACACAAAATTCAATGTGAAAGTGTGATTAAATACACTTTACAACACTAAAATGAGGTCCACATAGCCTAGGAAAGCACAAGAACCAATGTGAATGTGCAAGACACATTACAACACTAGTTTAACATTAAGTTTAAGTTATAAGTCTTCTAGATTGATGTAATAATGTTATTAAACACATTTTATAATGTTGAATTAGGGGAAAATAAGGTTTATTAAGTCTAGAAAAGCGTGAAAGTCCTTGACAACACTTTACAACACCTTTACAAGACATCGTTAAAAGCATGTTATTCAATTTGCAGGGGTCCAAGACCTAGTGTGGATGCATAAAATTCCTCACAACACTTGAATCAAGGCCTCATTAAGTTCAATTATCATGAATTATTCCCATGTCAAGCAGGTTGCCTTTTTTCTACGGTACAGTACTAATACAAATTTTAAACCTGTATTATTTTTTAACATTTCTCTTAATATAAATATCAAATTTTAAAAGTTTCTTTTTCATTCAAATGAAGACATCTATATGGAGTGCAATGCATTTTTTGAGATTTTTTTAATTTTTTAATTTTTTGTAATGTCTTAAATAAAAGTCATTATTTTTTTGTAATGGACCCACATTCATGATAAAACTAGAAAATATATAATATTAAAGAAAATATAATTCATATTATATTTTTTGTAAAATTAATATAAGGATTGCTTACATACAAAATGGCATTTCCAAATGACTTATTTTGATCCTTCAAAAGGTGAAGCAATTTTTTGTTGTTGTTGATATTTTGATATGTATCGAGGAGACCCATTTAGGGGTTTGAATTAAGCCTAGGGGGATTAGATGCAGTGGGGTTTGACCAAAGGTGGTTTAATCTAATCACCTTCAATCAAACCCTTTAGATGAAACCCCTCTAAGATTAAATCATTAATTTTTCTAAAAAACATGTGATTTCAAGCAAAAATTAAGATGTCTCACAGGTGGGACATAATCTATTGTACTATCACACTCAATACAAAAACATACCATATAAATCTTTAATTTATGCTCCAAACCAAGGAAACCTCCAAATATTGTGAAACAAAAGAAAACAAGCATTGGAATGCTAGGAAACTTACCAAAATATTTTTTTTAAAGTTCACAATGGATGTCTTCTCTTAGCAAAAGGATAAATTTGTTTTGTAATTATTAGGAATGTTCCAAAAAAATATAAGGATTTAATCCTTTAGAGTTTTAGAGGTCATTCATTGCTAGGGTTTATCCCCTCAATACACCTCAAACCCTTTTGCTTTGGTTATTTCATGATCCTTCTATATAATCATTCTTTTCACAAAAGTGACTTATTCATCTGATAGAGATCCTTTAACTTATGTCTTTGAGCCCCCAAGTCTCATCATCCTACTAGCCCCCTCATAAGAGCAACTGGTTTTAGCTTACATCCTCATATATAATATACTTTATTATGGTTTATTCTTTTGACTAGTGTGTGTAGGAGTTTATGGTAAGCTCCTCAACACCCCAGGATCACCTACAAGAGAAAATAACTTCCACAAGAGAGATGGTAGAAATATCATGCTATGATTAAGGATGCAAGAATGCCAAAATGATAGCCACAATGAATATGGCAATGTACATATGATGCCTTGCTTATGTAGGCAAGGTGAGGAATAAGATTAGACAAGATCATGACAAGTGTCTTAATCCTATCACATGAGACAACTAACTCATAACAACCTAAGACACAAGAATTAAATAAGTTCCAACTAGATAAGATAACTAATGCGTAACTAGAAAGATTCCTCCCTAATTAATGCTAATTAGAAAGACACTCTCCTAGGACCTAAGTGGACTTAACAATGCAAATAAGACCTAGATAGGTAAAACACCTATTTACACCAACACCCCCCTTAAGTATAACTTAGGGAGTCGATTATTATGCAAATGACACAAAGATGGGTCTTGAGTGTGAGACCATGTTAGGTACCCATGTATGAATACAAATGCAATCTCACAAATGGAGAAAAGGAGAAAACCCAGTGGGACAAAATCCTCCTCAAAAGAAATATGAAATACAATAATTCTCTCCATGAAAAATGAGAGGACAAAACCCCATTAGAGGAAAAAGACCCCCCATAAGAGAGATGAGGAAGAGACCATTTATCCCCCTCAATGAAAATATCCATCACAAATCCAATCAATCTCCATCCACACAAGGGATGAAAAGAGAGACCATACAACCCCCCTCATAATGAGATAACCTGCTACAAAGAAGTACTGGAAGCACACTTGTGGAGTAACATTGAAATCCTTAATTCAACAAGCAAAGTAAAGATAACTCTGATGCTAGAAACCATATTAGAGTCACTCAAGGAAGAAAGTTAGAATCATGATAAAATAACAACAAACTCGATGCCAAGGAACACTGGAAAACTCTCAAACTAGCACAATCCTAGAATCTATGAAGCAATAGTTGATTGAAAAATGATCTAGAATTGAAATGAAGTGAAAAGATCAAAATTGCACCCTCCCAACTTGTAAAACATCCAAGTAATCTCTAGGAAACCCTTTGGGGAAAAACTAAAAATAATGATCAGCTTGTGATAGATATAAAAAGTGCATGGATGGCAATATAGAGCTCCTCAATACCTTTCCAACACTGCAAGAATAAGAAAAATAGGAGATCGTGGAAAAAAGTTATGACCTTGGGAGCCATAAAACAAGATCTGACTTCAACAGTAATAAATGCCACAAAATAACAAAATTATGAAAAATAACCTGCACCACTACAAAATTGGCGAAGCCATCTTCTTGACGATATCTCATTCAAAATTTTTTGCCTCTTGGATTGCAAGTTATAACAAAATGAAAAAAACCCTTAAAAAGGGCATATGTAGAATAACAAGGTGCAAAATTGGAGCCCTTAGTTTCTCCATATGACCATCGACAGTGAAATGGTTTAAAAAATGGGATGTTGCTCCTAGCAGCGACACCACTTGGGTGGGGTGCTCGGGGGGCGGTAGGCCCTAGGCCATGCCACTCGGGGCATACCCTGCTAAGGTGGGCCCATGGCTTAAGCCCCCTATGACCAAGAGTGGTGGTGAAACAATGTTGACGCAATAAATTTTTTTTTCGACATTAAAATATTTTAAAAGAAAACTTTTATAGTAAAAAGCTTGACAATAATAAACTGCGTACTGGAATGACTAAGCAAAATGGTACAAAGAGGACAAAGGTGGAAAGATAGTGACTGATAATGGAAATAAATAAATCGTACCCATAGAGATTTGACCATTGATGACATCTACAGAGGAATATACCTTGCAAAGATAGAATATGTTGTTCAATGCCGACTGCGTAGACTGTTGTTTTGTACTATATGACTGAGTATGAATCCGTATGATTGAATAAAAAAAACTTTCCCTGATGCCTTGATAAAAAAGTGACAAAAATAAATGAATTGAAAATTGATCCTTAGGATCTCAGGCCTTCTAGATGCAATGGAAAGGTTAGTTTTCACCCAAACTACTTCAAAAGATTAGCTACCTCCAAGATCTGGCAACTGAAACCCTTCCTTCAAACCCTTGCAGATTTGGTAATATATGATGAAAATTGACGAAATGAAAGCCAAATTTGACTTTCTCTAACACTATGGATTCAATTGCAAGGTTCTCAAAACCCTAATCACATCCAACAAGGATTTCATGCCAAGATTGGTCCCTGAGATTGTTGGAAATAGGATGCCATTTAATTGCAATCCTAAGCATTATTTATTTCATGTGTCTCCTAAGTCCTTGGAAAGTGTTCTCAAACACTAAGATTAGAAAGAGATTAATTTTGAATGAAATAATCATGTTAATTGACATTTGTAATTAATTCTAAATGATAGGAGCATGTGAGGGTGTCCAAGATGAGTTCCTAAATATTAGGAGCACATGAGGCGCCCACATGGAAGGTGGAACCGACCTTGAGTTAAGTTAACTATTTAGAGGAAAAGATAACACTTTTGTAATGCATGTAAAGACCCTATAAGTTAGGGATTGATGTTTACATGCATGAAGTTTAGTTCAATTCAATTCAGATTAGTTCAATTCAGTTCAGTTCAGTATCATTTCAGTTTAGTTTAGTTTAGTTCAATTCAGTTCAATTCAGTTATGGTTTAGTTATCCTCAGTTGCATGTAGTGAGTTTCAGTTGAATGCTAGTTGACTTCGGTTAACTTGGAATGCATGACTAATGACTTGGGTTCAATGACAGATAACAGGTGACTACTTTCAGTTAACAGGGGATGATCATTCTTGCATGAATGGTGGAGAGATATGTTTCAGTTAACAAAGAATGACTTGGACCCACCTTGGGCACCCAAGTTGGCTTCATGGAGTTAACACTTTTGCATGATAAGATATTTTAGAAGGCTGAGTTAAGTGGGACCATTCTTAGGTGCCTACTTTGAGGATAAGCTTTGAAGATATCTTTGGAATAAAGGTTGAGTTATGACTTCAGTTTGGGACGCCCAAATGGATGAAGGAGTTGATTTTTCATTGTTTGTCACGGTAGAACTCTACTTGTAAGGGATAGGCGTAGGTTTTTGGTGATAAGCTTTGAGATTTGTAATTGTAACTCTTTGGAGTTTACAAGGTTGATTATTGTGTATTTATCTCAAGCAAATTGAAGAGAGTTTGTATTAGTTTTTATTGCAGGTTGTGAAGAAGATTTGTTGAAGGAGAAAGAATCATCTCAAGCAAGGATTGGAATTATTGTAATCTTATTTTGAGATTAAATAAAACATTGATTCTTGGTGGAGTTTTTCCCCGAAAGGGTTTCTCCATGGTATATGCTATGTATCTTCTAATATCCTATCTAATTCTTCTACAACCTTCTATCTTCATTCTACAAATGATAAAATGAATTAATCAGATAATCACCCACAAAGAATCTGTAACAAAGAATAAATATTTAGATCAACAATCATAAAGTTTTACAAAGTATTAAGCTACATAATCACCTCAATTTTCAACATTTGGTATCAGAGCTGAGGTTGGGTAGAGTTTGGGACGCCTTTATCTTAAAAGATTGAAGGTCTTTTGGTTGTAGTGAGAGCTTTTATTATTTTTGTTATTGTTGATTTTGGAAAATAAGTTTTGTTACAATGAATTCTTGTTTAGATATTGAAAGGTTCAATGGATCTAATTATGAGATGTTGAAATTAACAATGGAGGATCTCCTTGAAGAGAGAGATCAGTGGTTAGCTATTAATAATGAGACAAAGTCACCTACAACGATGTCAGATGAGGATTCAACTAAGCTTGATAAGAAGGAAAGAGGGACCATAAGATTATGTCTTGCTGATGCTATTCTCTTGAATGTCTCAGAAGAAACTACTACATATAAATTGTGGAAGAGAATAGGTGATATTTATCAAGCTAAAATTATTACTAATAAGTTGTATCTGAAAAGACAATTGTATTCTTTAAAGATTGAAGAAGGTGATTTTGTTGCAAATCATTTGAATGCTTTTAATTTGATTCTAAGTCAGTTAGAATCTATAGATGTAAAGCTAGAAGATGAAGAAAAATTCATTTTTTACTTTGTTCTTTACCAGAGTCTTGGGAAAATCTAATTATTGCTATCAGTGGTAGTGGTGCAGATCCTAAGACGAACAATATTATTCCTACTCTCCTATCAGAGGAGATGAGGAGGAAGTCTAAAATGGAAATCCAAGATGCCTTGTTTGTAAAAGGTAGGCCTGAGAAAAAGGAACCTAAGGGAGAGAAGTAAGGTAGGGGTAAGTCTGAAGGATGAAGTAAGGTAAATTGTTGGAACTGTGGTAAACCGAGACATGTGAAGAAGGATTGTAAGAACAAGAAAAAGAGTTCTGAATCTTCTACAGAGGAATCCTCAGATGACGGTAATAATACTTTGATCATTTCATGTAAAAATGTTAGTGATGACTCTTTGCTTGATGTTAAAGAGTGATCTTCATGAGGAGGATGGTAGTCATGATGCCATATGTAGCTCGTACCACGGTTCAATGGGAGTTGTTGGAAATGACATGGATGCATCATTGGTAAGGTTATCTTCATGTGATTGGGGATATGGTTTTTTCTTGGTTTAGAGTGGTTGCTATTATGTCATGGTTTACTCTTGATTCTAGATTAGAGTTTGGCATATTACATGTTCTCTTGAGACCAGGATGTATGTTATGGTGCATGTGATCTCCTAGTAGGAGATGGTTAGATCATGTTGTCATGTTTATGTTCCTAATTCATGATTGGAGCTTTGACATTGATCTTGTGTAGTTCTCTTAAGTATTGGGTACATTAATCATTTGCTTGATTACTTCATGATAGTGCTATGTTGCATTTGGAGTTTGGCATGGATTGGTTGGTTACAGTTCCTCATGGATACTTGGAGAAATAGGTGAGACTTGAGTTCTCTTATGGTAAGAGATATATGTTGGAATAGTTACTTGTAAGAAAAACTATTTTCAACAGTAAAGACTGAGAAGCCTACACCTTGGTTGAACATGAGTTCAACAGACTCGACGGTTTCACATGCCTCCAAAGAGGCAATTTGGATACAAAGACTTGGGAAAGGTATTGGTTTTAATTGAAAGTGAGTTAAACTTGAATGTGATAGTCATAATGCTATGTGTTTAGCCAAAAATACTATGTATCATGCTCATACTAAGCATGTTGATGTTTAGTATCACTTTGTGCAAGAAATGGTTGAGAGTGGGAAGGTATTAATTGAGAAAGTTGACACTTTAATTAATGTTGCACATTATCTTATGAAACCAGTTCCTACAGATAAGTTCTCTTGGTTTTAATCATTTTTTTGGAGCTTCATGATTATGCAGGTTGCATTTGAAGTTGGCATGGATTGATTAGTTGGTGCAGGAAGGCCATTGGCCTTGAGTCCTGTACTTGATTTATAATAATTATTCCTTGTTTAGAATAATTGCAATGTATATTGTCAAGTGGGAGAATGTTGGAAATAGGATTCCATTTAATTTCAATCCTAAATATTATTTATTTCATGTGTCTCCTAAGTCCTTGTAAAATGTTCTCAAACACTAGGATTAGAAAGAGATTAATTTTGAATGAAATAATCATGTTAATTGACATTTGTAATTAATTCTAAATGATAGGATCATGTGAGGGCATCCAAGATGAGTTCCTAAATAATAGGAGCACATGGGGCGCCCACATGGAAGGTGGAACCGACCTTGAGTTAAGTTAACTATTTGGAGAAAAAGATAACACTTCTGTAATGCATGTAAAGATCCTAGAAGTTAGGGATTGATGTTTACATGCATGAAGTTCAGTTTAGTTCAGTTCAGATCAATTCAGTTTAGTTTAGTTCGGTTTAGTTCAGTTAAGTTAAGTTCAGATTAGTTATGGTTCAGTTATCCTCAGTTGCATGTAGTTAGTTTCAGTTGAATGCTAGTTGACTTCAGTTAACTTGGAATGCATGACAGATAACAAGTGACTAATTTCAGTTAACAAGGGATGATAATTCTTGCATGAATGGTGGAGAGATGTTTTAGTTAACAAAGAATGACTTGGACCCATCTTGGGTGCCCAAGTTGGCTTCATGGAGTTAACACTTTAACATGATAAGATATTTCAGAAGGCTAAGTTAAGTGGGCCCATTCTTGGGTGCCTACTTTGAGGATAAGCTTTGAAGATATCTTTGGAATAAAGGTTGAGTTATGACTTCAGTTTGGGATGCCCAAATGGATGAAGGAGTTGATTTGACATTGTTCTTCATGGTAGAACTCTACTTGCAAGAGATAGGCATAGGTTTTTGTGGTAAGCTTTGAGCTTTGTAATTGTAACTCTTTGGAGTTTACAAGGTTGATTATTGCCTATTTATCTCAAGCAAGTTGAAGAGAGTTTGTATCAGTTTTTATTGCAGGTTGTGAAGAAGATTTGTTGAAGGAAAAAGAAGCATCTCAAGCAAGGATTGGAATTATTGTAATCTTATTCTGAGATTAAATAATACATTGATTCTTGGTGGAGTTTTTCCACGAAAGGGTTTCTCCACGTTATATGCTGCGTATCTTCTAATATCTTGTCTAATTCTTCTACAACCTTCTGTCTTCATTCTGCAAATGATAAAATGAATTAATTAGATAATCACCCACAAAGAATCTGTAACAAAGAATACATATTTGGATCAACAATCATAAATTCTTACAAAGTATTAAGCTACATAATCACCTCAATTTTCAACACAGATTTGGGAAGAAGTCTATAACACTAAAGATTTGATACCATGTAGGTGTTTATGGTGAACTTCTCAATACCCCTAGATCACCTGCAAGACAAAATAACTTCCACAAGAGAGATGGCCGAAATATCATGCTATGATTAAGGATGCAAGAATTCCAAAATGAATCCACAATGAATATGGCAATGTACATATGATGCCTTTCTTATATATGCAAGGTGAGGAATAGGATTAGACAAGATCATGACAAGTGTCTTAATCCTATTACATGAGACAAATAACTTATAACAACCTAGGACACAAGCATTAAATAAATGTCAACTACATAAGACAACTAATGCTTAACTAGAAAGATTCCCCCCTAATTAATGCTAATTAGAAAGATACCCCCCTAGGACCTAGATAGGTAAAACACCTATTTACACCAACAATGTGGTCCCTGCTTGCATTCCATGTGTTGAAATTTTATTGTGGCATGCCCAACCATAACTATCATGTCTTTTTTCTTATGTTTATTGAAATTGTAAGCATGTGTTCTATTAGCATGTGTTAAATTTTGATGAATTTTCAAGGTAAATTGGTAAAGTGGCAAGCAATTCTTCTAATTCACTAGCATTCTTTGAATGTTTGAAAGAATTTAATGTGTGTCAAACAATTTTTTTGTCTTCTATGCTAGTTGGAAGATCTAAATCATGTTGTTGTATAGTTCTCGCATCGTGACTTTGAAAGGTGGGACCTATTCTAAACATGCAATCGACTTTATCCTGTTGCAAATATTTCTACTTTACATGTTGGAGTACAATTGGAAGATTTATTTTGTACTGTAATTTCATATTTGATATTTGTTTTGTAGCGACAAAAAACAAAATGTTGACAAGTGTCATGGAGCTTGTGAACTCATATATTGAAATGAAGATATCTTATTGGCCTATGTGGTTGATGACTAACGAGAAATTGATTTCTCTTTGAATTGAGATAGCTTGTGACACCTTATTGCATTGCTCCTATTATTTATATCATGAGTTCACTTTCCTTGCTTTATGAACACAATGAGTGATGTGTCTAATGACTTAGTCTAAAATGATGAGATAGAGCATACCTGGTACTGTTTCATTACAAGGTGTTGCACTTAGTGTAGCATAATTTCTAAATAATGCTTTTATAAAGAAAAATAATGAACAATAAGTCTATAAGAATGATGATTAAGTGGGAACATGACTCTTTTATCTAGGTGTTTGTATTTTGTTGGATTGTGCAAAAACTATCAAGCCATGCATAGTGACACAACATTAGGCATTCATATGTGTCAAGGTAAAAGTTAAAAATTTGATGCATGTCACAAAATCACTATGCAAATTGAAGGTGCCTAATATGATATAGTCATTAGTATTGTCTCTTATAAGATCAAGACTAGAATTTAAAGTTGTATAAAAGGATTGTAAAAATCACCACCCTACTCCAAAGCACATACATACATTTAATACAAAATTGGTGAATTGAGCAAGTAGTTTTAGTCTTGGCATTTCAATCAATTGAATTATTCTTTGGTGCTAAACAATAAATTGAAGGTGTAGCTTGAACTATAAATTGGCATTGTCTATGAATATTATATTAAGGGAAAAAGGGTTGTGCATATCAGGTGTAGAAGATAATGGGTGTATTTTTGTAAATTCTTTTTGAAATTTCTCAATATTTTAGTAAGTTATAGTTTTTCTCATAATTAATAGTTTTATTTAGTAAATCTTGTCATGTTTATAAAATTTCCTAGTCCTCATTCACTTAAAATATATTGCACCCCTAGAAGTCCTCATCATGAGTCATGCTTCATCCTATATTAGTATAATCATTATAGGTCTTGATCAAGGCCTAGTTAGTCAGCTACTCGGTTATGCAAAAAAGGTTAGGCATGCTAAAGACATGCATATATTTTTTATAAATTACACGAAAGGGTTGAATTAATGAGAGACTCCATTATTCCCTTGACTAGTTGGGATATGTTCATGTATTGCTACTGTAGACACCCCAAATCTGACCTTATCACATAATTAATTAAAATTTAGAATTTTAATTAATTAGCCATAAACCATTATTCCCTAGATTTCATTGATTCATTAATTAATTTGTTATTTAATTATTTTTCAAATATTCCTCTAATTAATTAAATTTTTATTTAATTAATCCCATGTTTTCCCTTCTAAAGGTTAATTGATTTAATCTATTTAACCTTAGCCCCCAAATCCTAAATTCTTCTAATCCCATTAATTAGTTAATCCTAAATTTGTTAATTAATTAATCACTTCTTAAACCCCCATTAGCCTTTTTCCTAATTTAATATTCTTCCAACTCCCAAACTTGCCATCATCTGTCATGTGTTCTTTTCCTTCACATGTGTAAGCTTGCACATTTATCCAACAATTCTCCATCTCACTTGTACCATAAATACACTAAAGATAAATGTCACCTTTCAGTTTGACTTTAAATGAGGCCACCTCTCTCTTATCAATAAAATCTATAAAATTCCCACCTCCCTTAAAATAGGTAAAATTCAAATCTTGCCTCTTTTGAGAATCTTACCAAAATCACTCATTTTCTTGTCTAGTCTATATTATTTAGCCTTCACCTCTAGTTAACCTCATGTGGCACTTCTCCATTGCCTCTTTATTGAGATAACCTATTAATCTAAGTGTTTTATCTTTTGAAAAGATATTATCCCTCCATCTCCTTCCCCATGAATCTATAAATTGAAGCCTTCATTTTCATCAAGTCTTTTTTTTAGGTTGCAAGAATTAGGTAGCACCCCCTATAAACTACAGTGTGCCTGGTAAGATTTTTTCACGTGACCGATGATGTTGGCGTGACACGCCCTCTGGTACCATGGGGATGTATGGGAGACTAGATCTCATGAATTCTTTGCTGCAACAAGACGCTTTAGCCAATCGAGCTAGGCCCTCCGCCCCATTTTCATCAAGTCTTTTGCCACTAAGTACATGATGTCATTTTTCTATCACAATATCCTTTCTATACTAAGGTTATGTTATTTTTTCTATTGAGAAATCCACATCCTAGTATACTATAGTCAAGAGAAGATCAAGTGGAGCTAGGGTGCACTACACTTTAAGCTCAATCAAGAAGAAAGAAGAAGATTTAAGGTAAAATTTATAGTTATTGTATTATCTTTGTATTTGTTTCACTTTAGTCATTTTCCCCCTCTTTATTTTGGTACACCTGGTGGGACTCATGTCCCTATTACTAATTACTTTTGTTTGAGTTTTTTTGAGTTTCATAGAGGTTTGTAGAATGGTTCCTTTGACTGTGGTTTTGTGCCTACATTGTAAATCAATGCTTCTGCTAACGCGATACTTCCATTACAAGGTGGTGTATGCGATCTTGATTTAATACCTACATTTATTTGTATTTTATTTTTGACTTTTTAGCTTGTTATATCTTTTTTGTAGGTTTTTTATATGTTGTTGAGATTTATTTTTTAATTTTAAATCTTTATGTTGCAACAAATTTAATATTTCTCCTTTCTAGTGTTAGTAATCAGATCCATAACTATTCCTACACTTTTGTCACTACGCCTATTGTTTCTGTCACCACACCTATGCTTTTATCACCACACATGCTTTTTTCATTGTGCTTGTGATTCTATCATCATGTTTGCAATTTTTTCATTGTGTCTAAATTTTTTCACGCTTGTGTTGTAAGGTAAAAATACCTTTTTTTTCATATTAAAATCACTTATGCGCTTGTTCT
The DNA here is from genome assembly GCA_007258455.2 of Sequoia sempervirens. Taxonomy (NCBI): domain Eukaryota; kingdom Viridiplantae; phylum Streptophyta; class Pinopsida; order Cupressales; family Cupressaceae; genus Sequoia; species Sequoia sempervirens. The sequence continues at coordinate 161,769,722 of VDFB02373365.1, forward strand.
TTGTAAAGTTATGCTTGCACATTTTGATGCCTATGCTTTGTGTATCTATGTTTCTATTGTTTGGGGTTTTGAGTTTGGATTTTAGTTTTTCTACTAAATTATTGTCTAATATTGGAATTAAGTGATGCAACTTATTTTCATTGGTCAAAGTGAAAAATAAAGGAAACTACTAATGATTTACTTGCAAATTTGTTAGTCCATTTTTTTTGATTTCCACTAATTTAGGCACTAAAGTTAGTTTAGAATGTGAATGAATTTTTTGTTGCATTTTTGGGATTATTCTCCCTCCTTACACTTAGTGTGATTTTAGAGATAAAAAATCTCATGATTCCTTTTTATGTTTTAGATTAGATCCTAAGGCATGCTAGTTTTATATGTATGCTCTCCCCTTGCACCTTGTGTGAGCTCGGGGAACAAAAACACCTAGCACTAACCTTTCCCTTTAGGAAGTCTACTTGGTGATTTCACCACCCCAAAGGATGACCTTAACCATGTGTTTTGATAAGGTATAGAAATGGGGAGAATAAAAGTTGTACCCCAATCTAGTCACGTTGTGTCTGGCATAGCTTTAGGGCCTCTAGTGATTCAAAAGGCCAAATTAGATTAAATAAATCTATTCATATGAAATTGAACCATTTTTTGTTGAAACATTTGAGGATTACTTTAAGAAGACTTATATTGGCCTCTTCCAAGTTCTAGGGTCTGGTTACAAAGTGAAAATTCATGTTCATATGATTATGATTGCAATAGATATCTAGCATTGATATGCCAACAAACCATTTGATATTTCCTCTTTTATCACAAAGAATATTTATAGGGAACTTGTATCCTTGAAAGTTGATGATAAAATTCCTTGTTTCAAATGGTATTCCTTATAGCATCATATTCTATTATATTTAGGTGAAAATCCTAGGATTATACTCTTAAAGTTACAATTGCATCATCAAATAATATGTTAATTCCTATTCAAATAAGGACTTATGTATTGGATGTGCATTGTCAAATTTTAGATTATTATGTCTTTGAGGAATGCTTTATCGAAATAATTTTGTATATGCTAGGACATAAGACGAGAAAAATATCTAAGGCTTTGAATAATTTCTTGAGACCAAAGTAATCAAATAAATAAAAAGATTGTGAGTACATAAAACTGAATAATCATCAGAGTATATGGAGCATAAGTGGAGCCACATGCTCTTCCCTTTTGGGTCCTAGGTAGAGTAGCTTTCCTAAAGACAATATGGTAGTTGAATGAATTTCATGAGTAATTTGAGATAGCACAAGAAAGGATAATTTTTTCCTTCTATTATCAAATTCTCTAACTTTGCAATCACTTCCAAGGAGGGCCTTGACCTCCTAGAGTAAAAATTAATGGAATTCAAAATATAATCCGACAAATAGTGAAGATTTGACCCAAAGAACTTCATTGATCTAACTATAAATGAAGTAGGAGGATCAAGATATGAGCATCAGTTTGATGAATCTAAAGACTTGATAAAAAAATACACAACTAAGGAATAAATTGATAAGAGAATAATTGTTTGGGTGAGAAGTCATATGGGTGAGAAGAATATATCAATCTTTGATGCTAATTATAGAGGAGCATTTGAAGATATCAAATACCATATCTTCATAATATGATTAGTATTGATTAATGTGGGAACTCTATGAATTATACCCTCGAGCATTGCTTGTAATTTAGCTCCTAAGGAAAGTGCCATAGAAACCAAGAAACATACTCACTAGGTTCCAATAGTAGGTTCTCTAGTGAATACAAAAAGGAAGGTCCCTATGAAAATGGTTTTTCTTTAGAATGTTAAACCATTAGTTGATTATGACATTATTGAGGCTAGTGGGGAAAACATAGAAGAATATAAAGATATATTATAAGTTGTTGCATCACCCCAAAGTCCTATTTTTAATGTAAACTCTCTTGAAAGGACACTATTAAACTTGGAAGAAGGAAAGAGAGCCATCCAAGATGTTAGGGCCTTAGCTTGTGAAAAATTCCTTTCAGATAATAACTTTATTAAGTCTAACGAATTCATAATGTTGTTAATAAAATGGAAAGACCAATGCCAACTTGCAGAGGATTAAAGATAAGAAAAATAAAGAAGAGGAATATAGTGAAGAAGGTGCTACCCAAAGCATCCAAAAATAGGTCAACTTTGATATGTTGAACATAACACTAGAAGAAGGAAGGAGACTAGTAAGAGAAAATGGATGCGTGTTGCTACAAGGTTGGGATATAGCTTATGTTATAGTACTAGATACCATTAGGAGACAAGATGTTGATGAAGATGCTTTGGAAAATGAGAAACAAGCCAAGGATATCTACTTTGGTTCTAGATTCGATATAAAGTATGTGAGGTTACCCATTTGGGAATTAGCTCTAAAATAAACCTTGAGTGGCTCAAGATGTAAAGGAATTAAAGGGAAACTTAGTTCTAAGGAGACTAAGTGACACAATATATCCACAAACTAATTCTTTAGTAGTAATTATTTCTCTATTTAGTGATGCTACTACTAAAATATTGTAGGTAAATTTTAATAGAATACAAGCAAAGCATACAAAATTGATTCTTTAATATAATAAGGTTAAGTCCATGGTTGGACAACCTAGGATTATTTTTTTCCTAAGTCTACAACACCATTTAATTCTTCAAAAACCATGTCCCAACATGATAGAGACACTCTCATGCTTGGAAAAAATAGACTTAAGGAGGAGTAGAAGAAAATTTAGGATACAAAAAATGTAGCAAGAGAAAAAGGGGTAAATGAAGCCTTATATTTAATGAGTAAATGTCTTGACAATAAAATCAACCACATATTAATTAAAGGATGATGTTTGGAGAAGCCAAATTTGAGGTAGGTTTTGAGTACATGGATCCCAATATTAGCAAGAATGAACACTATTTAGGGACACACAAGATATAATCTTGATGTACCTAAGGTAATAATTGGCACACATGAAGTGGTTGTGTTGAACACTCAGGATACTGAGAGGGGGGGGGTGAATCAATATTCCCTGAAATTTAATAATTTAAAGGTACATTACAAAGCATCTCATTAAACTTGTAGAAATGGAAAGAAACATGTAAAGCATGCACAACAAAAATCAACATAAGAACACCAGATTTTACATGGAAAACCCTTGAAAGGGAAAAACCATGGTGAGGATTAACTCACTATATATCATAATTGGTTACAATAGATCACAACTTAAAGGACTCACTGTCTAGAAAATAGGAGGGCTCACTACCTAAGGAAGATCACTTCTTCCTAAATTACAAATGGACATACAAAAATGGCTCATTGCTAGAGTTTGAACTATTTACAATGCATCTTCTCTATGTTGATGATACAGTTCCTGGTTCTGCTTAGAAAATTGACTTTACACACTTCATCCTTCACTATCACTCTTATGTAGACACACAAGATTACATCACATTACCACACTCACATTACACTCTACATTCACTACATACACTAATGAATTGTACTTATCTATGCATATATATCTTTTGAAAACACTCATACCAACAACTATGTTGGCCTAATTGGATGAAGCGTGTGACCCTAAAGCCTATCAACTCAAAACTCCAACACACATACCTTGCAGAAGTAACCAAAGTGTGTTATTCACCAAAATAGGTCAGCATGACCTATATATACTCCCATGATTTCTCTTCATACAAAATTTAGTTTCGCACGACCCCAAAACCCTTAGGTTGGCACCACACAAACAAACTAATAAAACACCAACTAAATGAACCAATTTTTCATCCAAAACTTGACATATGGACCACCAAACCACTTGAAACTTGTAGTGCACACATATTTGACATCTCCAGGAACTTCTTAAAATCCACAAAGCACAATGATCATCCACGGTGGAATGGAGAGCATTCCAACATGAACTCTACACCTGTAACTTTGTCACAACTTAGTCTGATACTCTATCATTAATATCTTATATTGTAGAGGACATAAAAACCTAAAAATTTGGATATGGACTCCTTCAATACATACCAGTATTACCTCAATCCACATGAAAATACAATGAAAAGAAGAACAATGTGGACCTAAAAAATATTCCCTTGTTACATTGAAAATAAACTATCTCAGTCTGGAACTTAGCCAAAAAACACTTGGTCTTCTTTGGACTAAATTCATACTAATACAACAACAATTCTATAATGGGTTGACATCAATGAAAACACCATACACCATCATGCTCATGTTGCCAACAATATCCCCCTTTGTCATTGTTAGAAACACACTTCTTTGCTTCACTCCCCCTTTGACATCAAGGGAAAAGGGTAGTAAATCTGCATTACATCACCTTACTGATATATTTACATGAGGATATCTCCCCCTAACTATGTTATCCATCACCAAAAGAACAAAATTATACTGTAACACTCTCTACTAACTCCACAAATGTACATTGAGATAAAAAATTGTCTATACAATTCAAAAATAAATATACACCTTAATTGGATGATGTTTCCTTTAATTTTTCAAGGTGTGTCTCCCAATCCTTCTTGGTGCAAGCAAGCATGTTGCTCTAGTTTTCGAACTATACATAGAGGTCTTCTCCCTCTTCTAGAGAGCTAGGAACTGTTAACTTTTGCACAACTTTTTCAGCATTGGCCAAAGCTTCAATTAAAGATGTAAGTCTTAGACTTACAATTTCTTAGAGTTGTTTGTACTGCTTTATGATTTTATCTTTTTGATCCTGCAGTAAGAAGAATTGACTATGTATATTTTCAATGATAACTATAGTTTCTCCATCCTCATCATTCACTAGATCATACACACCTAAGGCCTGAGCAATTTGGGACTCAATTGAGTCCATCTGCTCCTTTATACTTTTTATATATAATGGCCACTTCAACATAATTGGAATAATATTTTTGCTTCCTCCAAACACTTTTGAACATCCTCTAAGTTGCCTTGAAACTTGGTATGTGTAATAGAACATTTATCTGAGGCATCAATTAGCCTCTTATCATTCAATCTCTTTGCCACTTCCTTCTCTGTCTTCTCTTCAAGACCTGCAGTGTACTCCTTAAAAGAATCTAGCAACAACTTCAATTGTTGTACACCTGTCAACGAAGTATCAATGGATACTTTGGGAAGGATTTTTTGCAAAATATTGACAGCCTCATCAAATAACTCTGTGCCTTTCTGGTGATTTTGCAGTATCTCCTTTCTTGTGGAGGCATGAAAAAAATCACCAAGCTACAACTTATGAAGAGGGGAAATCTTATCCATGTCCACTTGACCTTGTTGCATTAGAATTTGCAGTAGTTGTGTAGACACCACTGGTTGGAACTGCATTTGCATATCCAGAAGATCTTTGAATGAATCTCTGGAGGGTGCAAAGGATTCTTGGCCTGTTTTTGTGTTTTCTTCTTTATGTTTATCATTCTTCTCTTTCTCTCCATTGTTAGAACACTTTTTTGAAATCTTTTCAACTTTTGGAGGAGACATAGTTTGCTCCTTTTGAGCTTCAGTCTTCTCCACTTTCATAGGAGATATAATTTTTTCCTTTTGGGCTTCAATCTTCTTTGTGACTCCTTGTTCATATTCTTTTCTTTGCTCATCAATTGTCTACCCATATGGAGGGGAGTTATCTGTCATCCTTTCTTCTTGCTCATGCTCATGCTCATATTGCTCTTTGTCTCACTCATTGATTTCTAGGAGGTAGGTGTCTTGTTTCATTTCATCTTCATCACCCAAAGAAGCTCCTAATTCTTTAAGAATTCTTTCAGTAGATTTTACAATTTCTTCCCTTAACTTCTGTATATCATCCTTATCCTTTCCCATAAGAGTATTTACTCTCTGCTTTATCTAGAATTCTTGAACTTGCAACTAAGACAACTTAACTTTTTCCTCATGAGATAATGAGGAACCAATCTTCTCCAAGGCAAAGGATTTCATCTTTGCATCTGTGACAACATAATCTTATCTTCTTACACTCAATACTTTATTTAGCTCATTCAGAAACTGATCCGCTATCTCACCTAGGCCAACATTAAATGTCACCATGTATTTGATAATGGCCTCTTCAATTGTTGCCTTATCTGCATCATTGGCAACCAAATACATTTTAGATGTATCCTTTAGGATTCCAAAACTCTGCAATAGCACTGAGCAGTGCATCAAGCTTCATAGGACTGTGCTCATGGACCAGAGGTGTCTTCTCTTACTCCTTTCTCTTCTTTGTACTGGTATCTTCTTGAGAGACTTTGGATTTCTTTTTCCAAACCAATTTTACTTCTTCCTCTTCCTCTTCTTCTGATTTGATATACTTGTCCCTTTTTTCTCTTTCTTTCTGTCTTTTGTTTGGAGCCTTTTGTTGTTCAGGGAGGCTAGAGGTGCCCATATTCTTAGAACCACCTATTGGTTTTGTTCCACAGGACTTTGAAATAACAGGTGTGGAGGCTGACCTTCTTGCTCTCAATATGGCTTGTGAAGGAAAAAATGTGCCTTTAGACTCTATTATAGGGTTCATAGGGGCACCAAACTCATTTTCTAACTTTGCTTTCATCTATCCAACCTTTTCCTCAATATCCTTTTTTTTTCTTTTTCCAGGTTCTCTTTATTTGTTCTCTCTTCATATGCACCAAACTTGCCTATTGTTGGATCTCTAGGATTTCTCAATACAACCTCTGCAAATCTAATCCAATCAGATTCAACTACCTCATAAGGCAGCTCTGAAACCCAAACAATCTTGGGTTCAACTATTTCCATGTAGCAATTATCTTTGCTAACCATAAAAGTTATTTCATTCTTATGATTTTTCACAACTTTAATAGGAATCCTTACTCTGTTGCATTTGTGCTTGAAAAGGTTTAAGAATTCCCATGAAATTGAATCACAAGACTTAATATCCAAAAAAATCCTTAAATGATTCCTAATTTAAACAACTATAAGGATGTTATCTTGCCATATCTGGGAAGCTCATTGAGAAATTAAAACATCAAGCTTTCAATGAGAGTACCATACCTAAAATGGTACCTTTTCTCCTTTGTCCTTTACAAAATTTCCAACAATTGTAGTCACAGAAGCTCACATAGGTCAAAGTATTTACCTTATTTCACCATTTGATATGTCGTGTGTATTGTGGTGGTAGTGGCCGACCCTTCTGTATTTGTGTAGAATATCTTATAAGCAATAATCATTGAAGCATATTTGATCACCATATCTTTGATGTCATCAACTATTAGGGCACACTTTTCAAACTTGGCTCTGGTAAGTTTCATAACCACTTCATTCTTAATGGCCTTCATTACTGGGATAGGTCCTGTGGAGCTCAAAATAGTAACAACCCTTATTGCCTCTTTATTTATCATATGCGACATTGTCCATCCATATGAATTCATTGTGAATTATGCTTAAAACAAAATTCACCCAATCATCTTGAAAAAAAAAGTTGGGGAACTCTATCCAAACATCCAACTTCTTCTTCGACAAGATGGAACACTCTAGTTTCAACTGGAAATCATCTCTAGTTAGCTCTTTGTCCCTAAAATCCTACAACTTTGAATGATCATATTCGTCCATCTTCATATGAATGTAAATTCACACATCTTCTGTGTGCAACACATTTATAGGAACCCAAGAAAATGCACCTTCTTTATCTATTTTAGTTGATTTGTGCAGGTGCTAAACTTAAACTTAGGTCTTGGCCTCTTAGCCACATCAACAACTTGAGGAGTAAATATTATTTACTTCTCTAAACTAGGGTTTGTAAGAATTTTTAAATACCTCGAAGAATTTTGTTGGTAGGGTTTCGTTCAACACTCCGAAATTGCTTCAGATTGTGTTTGATTTTCTCTCCTCTTCTAATTTCTCAAATAAAAATTCCTTTAGAATATGTAAAATAAAATATAAACACTTTACCCATGACCTAAAATGTGCATTAAATACAACAACAAAAATTTAGGTAAAAAACTGTCGAGCTTTCTTTGTATCATCACAACCACATCTAAATACTCCATAAATCTTTGCATCAAGATATTTCTCATCGAACATTTCATCAATGGATCAAGCATATCAACCTTGTCATGCACTAGTATGCTGAATACATCAACATCTCATCTTTGGCAAGGGTCTAGAAATTTTTCCGTTAAAACTCCTCTTGAGCCAATGCTTCCTATCTATTTTTCAGAGGAAACATCTGCACCAAATTTTGGCACAAATTCATTCTTCACAAAATTCTCTTCTTTTTTCTTCTAGATATTGTTCATCTTCTTCTTTTCTTTTACGAGTTCAATCTTATTTTATGGAACAAAGGTTTTCACATTCTTTCCTATGCAAAACTTTACTATGTGTCCTAGTTTATTACATTTATAGCATATGACACCTTGTAGAGCAAATTTACTTCTTGCCATTTTAAATTTGTATTCAAAAGCCTTATGCCCAAACCCATTGCATGAGTAACAGTAACCATGAAATGATGAAAACACCATGCCATTATTGTAACCATTCATCATCTATCTTCTGCATTCACTAGCCCTATGACTAAATCTATTGCATGCATAACATTGACCAAAAAATGATTGAAAATTTCAATTCATCTTGCTTTTACATTTTACAGCTCTATGCCAAAATTTATAGCAAGAATAATAGTAACCATTAAAAGGTGGGTACCTTTGTGTAGCTAGTTGTCTGAGAGGAGGTCTATTGAAATATTTCTTCTGGTTCTTGACATGTTTGATATCGCTCTTCTTATCTCCAGTCTCCCTTTGTTCATTATTGTTCTTCTTAGCATTATTTGGAGTCTAATTTTCTTTGAGATTTCTCCTTTCTCAAATCCTAATCCTTCTTTGTCCTTATGAGATTTTTGACTAGCAAGCATATCATCAAGCAAGGTGGAGCTCTTCTTGAATTTGTCTTCTTGACTCTTTGCTTTCTCCAAATCTTTCCTCAAAGGCACAATCTATTCTTCAAGTCTTGAGCATTTTGCAGACTTGTCTTTCACTTTGGCATTAAAGCAGTCTTCAACTCTTTTTCCTTCTTCAACCTACACTTTTAAATTAGTAATTATCTCTTTTGATTGTTTGAGTTTCTCATTTGTTTCCTTGAGTTGATGTTTAACTTTCTTAACTTGATTCCTCAACTTCTTGATACACTCATAAGATTCCTTAAGATTTTATTTCAGATCTCTATTCTCACATTCTGCTTTATCCAGGTCATCAAGAGAAAATATGAGTTCTCCTTCCATATCAACTTTATAGTCTAATTTAGTAAATCCTTCCTTTTTCGGAGGGGTAGAATACCTTCTATTCACCATGTGTTCAATCTCCAAGATCTACCTCAACTGTTAGGCCAATTAAAGGAACCTTGCTTTGATACCAATTGTTGAACACACGAAATACTGAGAGGGGGGTGAATCAATATCCGTAAAATTCAATAACTTAAAGGTGCATTCATTAAACTTTCAAAAATGCAAAGAAGAAAGTAAAGCATGCACAAAAACAATCAACATAAGAACACCAGATTTTACGTGGGAAACCCTTGAAAGGGAAAAACCACAGTGAGGATTAACTCACTATATATCGTAACTAATTATAATAGATCACAACTTAAAGGACTCACTATCCAAGGAATCATTGTCCCAAAAATAGGAGGGCTCACTGCCCAAGGAGGATCACTTCTTCCTAATTTACAAATCGACATACAAAAATGGCTCACTGCTAGAGTTTGAACTGTTTACAATGCATTTGCTCTATGATGATGATATATTTCCTTGTTCTACTAAAAAAACCGACTTTACACACTTCATCCTTCATTGTCACTCTTATGCAGACACACAAGATTACATCACATTACAACACTCACATTACACTCTAGATTCACTACATACATAAATGAATTGTCCTTCTCTATGCATATATATCTTCCACAAACACTCATACCAATAACTAGGTTGGCCTAATTGTTGAAAATTGAGGTGATTATGTAGCATAATACTTTGTAAAACTTTATGATTGCTGATCTAAATATGTATTCTTTGTTATAGATTCTTTGTGGGTGATTATCTGATTAATCCATTTTACCATTTGTAGAATGAAGACAAAAAGTTGTAGAAGAATTAGACAAGATATTAGAAGATACACAACATATACCGTGGAGAAACCCTTTTGGGAAAAAACTCCACCAAGAATCAATGTATTATTTAATCTCAGAATAAGATTACAATAATTCCAATCCTTGCTTGAGATGCTTCTTTTGCCTTCAATAAATCTTCTTCACAACCTGCAATAAAAACTGATCCAAACTCTCTTCAACTTGCTTGAGATAAATAGGCAATAATCAACCTTGTAAACTCCAAAGAGTTACAATTACAAAGCTCAAAGCTTATCACCAAAAACCTACGCCTATCTCTTGCAAGTAGAATTCTACCATGAGGAACAATGTCAAATCAACTCCTTCATCCATTTGGGCGTCCTAAATTGAAGTCATAACTCAACCTTTATTCCAAAGATATCTTCAAAGCTTATCCTCAAAGTAGGCACCCAAGAATGGGCCCTCTTAACTCAACCTTCTAAAATATCTTATCATGCAAAAGTGTTAACTCCAAGAAGCCAACTTGGGCGCCCAAGGTGGGTCCAAGTCATTCTCTGTTAACTGAAACATATCTCTCCACCATTCATGCAAGAATGGTCATCTCCTATTAACTAAAATAAGTCACCTATTATCTGTCATGCAACTCAAGTCATTAGTCATGCATTCCAAGTTAACTGAAGTCAACTAGCATTCAACTAAAAATAACTGAAGATAACTGAACCATAACTGAACTGAATTGAACTAAACTGAACTGAATTGAACTAAACTAAACTAAATTGATCTAAACTGAACTGAACTGAACTTCATGCATGTAAACATCAATCCCTAACTTCTAGGATCTTTACATACATTATAGAAGTGTTACTTCTTACTCCAAATAGTTAACTTAACTCAAGGTGGGTTCCACCTTCCATGTGGGTGCCCCATGTGCTCCTATTATTTAGGAACTCATTTTGGACACCCTCACATGCTCTTATCATTTAGAATTAATTAAAAATGTCAATTAACATGATTATTTCATTCAAAATTAATCTCTTTCTAATCCTAGTGTTGGGGAACACTTTCCAAGGACTTAGGAGATACTTGAAATAAATAATGTTTAAGATTGTAATTAAATGGCATCCTATTCCCAACATTCTCCCACTTGACATTATACATTGCAATTATTCTAAACCAGGAATAATTATTATAAATCAAGTAGAGGACTTAAGGCCAATGGCCTTCCTGCACCAACTAATCAATCCATGCCAACTTCAAATGCAACTTGCATAATCATGAAGCTCCAAGAAAATGATTAAAACCAAGAGAACTTATTTGTAAGAACTAGTTTCATAATATAATCTACAAAATTAATTAAAGTGTCAACTTTCTCAATTAATACCTTCCCACTCTCAACCATTTATAGCACAAAGTGATTCTTAGTACGAGCATGATACATAGGATTTTTTGTCTAAACACATAGCATTCTAACTATCATATTCAAGTTTAACTTACTTGCAATTAAACCAATACCTTTCCCAAGTCTCTGTATCCAAACTGCCTCTTTGGAGGTATGTGAAACCACCGAGTCTGTTGAACTCATGTTCAACCAAGGTGTAGGATTCTCAGTCTTTACTATTGAAAATAGCTTTTCTTACAAGTAACCATTCCAAAAAATATCTCTTACCATAAGAGAGCTCAAGCCTCACCTATTTCTCCAAGTATCCATGAGGACCTGTAACCAACCAATCCATGCCAATCTCCAAATGCAACATAGCACTATCATGAAGTAATCAAGCAAATGATTAATGTACCCAATACTTAAGAGAAATACACAAGATCAATGTCAAAGTTCCAATCTTGAACATAAACATGACATCCATGATCTAACCATCTCCTCCTAGGAGATCACATGCACCATAACACACATCCTGGTCTCAAGAGAACATGTAATATGCCAAACTCTAATCTAGTATCAAGAGTAAACCATGACATAATAGCAACCACTCTAAACCAAGAAAAAACCATATCCCCAATCACATGAAGATAACCTTACCAATGATTCATCCACATCACTGCGAACAACTCCCACTGAATTGTGGTATCGAGTCACACATGACATTGTGACTACCATCCTCTCCATGAAGATCACTCTGAAACATGAAGCAAAAATTTATCACAAACAACATTAGCTGAAATAACCAATGCATCATTACTAACATCCAAGGATTCCTTTGTAGAAGAATCAAAACTCTCTTTCTTGTTCTTACAATCCTTCTTCACATGTCCTAGTTTCCCATCGTTCCAAAAAAGTACCTTACTCTTACTAGGGGTTTTAGACTGTCCTTTGGACTTACCCTTTCCTTCCTTGTCTTCCTTAGGTTTCTTTTTCTTAGGCCTACCTTGTACAAACAAGGAATCTTGGATTCCCTCTTTAGACTTCCTCCTGATCTCTTCTGGTAGGAGAGTAGGAATTATATTTTCCATCTTAGGATCTGCACCACTACCACTGATAGCAACAATTAGATTTTCCCAAGACTCTGGTAAAGAAAAAAGTAACAAAATGCATTTATCTTCATCTTCTAGCTTTACATCTATAGATGCTAATTGACTTAGAATCAAATAGCATTCAAATGATTTTCAATAGAATCACCATCTTTCATCTTTAAAGAATACAACTGTCTTTTCAGATACAACTTATTAGCAAGACTTTTAGTTTGATAAATATCACCTATTCTCTTCCACAACTTATATGTAGTAGTTTCTTCTGAAACATTCTAGAGAAAAACATCAACAAGACATAATCTTATGGTCCCTTTTTCCTTCTTATCAAGCTTAGCCCAATCCTCATCTGACATCATTGTAGGTGACTTTGTCTCATTACCAACAACTAACCATTGATCTCTCTCTTCAAGGAGATCCTCCATTTTTAATTTCCACATCTCATAGTTAGATCCATTGAACCTTTCAATATCTAAATGAGAATTCATTGTAACAAAACTTATTTTCCAAAATCAACAATAACAAAAATAATAAAAGCTCCCACTACAGCCAAAAAAACTTCAATCTTTTAAGAGAAAGGCATCCCAATACTCTACCCAACCTCAACTTTGATACCAAATGTTGAAAATTGAGGTGATTATGTAGCTTAATACTTTGTAAAAATTTATGATTTCTAATCTAAATATGTATTCTTTGTTACAGATTCTTTGTGGGCGATTATCTAATTAATTCATTTTACCATTTGTAGAATGAAGACATAAGGCTGTAGAAGAATTAGACATGATATTAGAAGATACACAAAATATACCGTGGAGAAGCCCTTTCAGGAAAAAACTCCACCAATAATCAATGTATTATTTAATCTCATAATAAGATTACAATAATTCCAATCCTTGCTTGAGATGCTTCTTTTTCCTTCAATAAATCTTCTTCACAACCTGCAATAAAAACTGATCCAAACCCTCTTCAACTTGCTTGAGATAAATAGGCAATAATCAACCTTGTAAACTCCAAAGAGTTACAATTACAAAGCTCAAAGCTTATCACCAAAAACCTATGCCTATCTCTTGCAAGTAGAGTTCTACCGTGAAGAACAATGTCAAATCAACTCCTTCATCCATTTGGGCATCCCAAACTGAAGTCATAAATCAACCTTTATTCCGAAGATATCTTCAAATCTTATTCTCAAAGTAGGCACCCAAGAATGGCCCCACTTAACTCAGCCTTCTGAAATATCTTACTATGAAAAAGTGTTAACTCCAAGAAGCCAATTTGTGCACGCAAGGTGGGTCCAAGTCATTCTCTGTTAACTGAAACATATCTCTCCACCATTCATGCAAGAATGGTCATCTCCTGTTAACTAAAAGAAGTCACCTATTATCTGTCATGCAACTCAAGTCATTAGTCATGCATTCCAAGTTAATCGAAGTCAATTAGCATTCAACTAAAACTAACTGAAGATAACTGAACCATAACTAAACTGAACTGAACTGAACTAAACTAAACTGATTCTGAACTGAACTGAACTAAATTGAATTGAATTGAACTGAACTTCATGCATGTAAACATCAATCCCTAACTTTTAGGATCTTTACATGCATTACAAAAGTGTTATCTTTTACTCCAAACAATTAACTTAACTCAAGGTGGGTTACACCTTCCATGTGGGTGCCCCATGTGCTCCTATTATTTAGGAACTCATTTTGGATGCCCTCACATGCTCCTATCATTTAGAATTGATTACAAATGTCAATTAACATGATTATTTCATTCAAGATTAATCTCTTTCTAATATGAGTGTTGGGGAACACTTTCCAAGGACTTAGGTGATACATGAAATAAATAATGTTTAGGATTGCAATTAAATGGCATCCTATTCCCAACACTAATTGGTTGAAGCGTGTGACCATAAAAACTGTCGTCTCAAAACTACAACACACATACCTTGCAAAAGTAACCAAAGCATGTTCTTCATAAAAATAGGTTGACATGACCTATAGATACTCCCATGATTTTTCTCCATACACATTTTAGTTCCACACGACCCCAAAACCCTTAGGTTGACACTGCATAAACAAACTGATAAAGCACCAATTGAATGAACCAACTTTTCATCCAAAACTTGACACACGGACCACCAAACCACTTGAAACTCGAAGTGTGCACATATCTGACATCTCCAAGAACTTCCTAAAATTTGCGGAGCACAATGATCATCCATGGTGGTGTGAAGCATTCAAAAATGAACTCTACATTTGCAACTTTGTCACAACTTAGTCTGATACTCTGTCATTAATATCTTATGCTTTAGAGGACATAAAACCATAATTTTTTTGGATATGGACTCCTTCAATACATACCATTATTACCTCAAAACTGCATGACAAGATAGTATAAAGTGGAACAATGCGAACCTCAAAATTGTTCCACTGTTACATATAAAATACACTATCTTAGAATGTGAGCCAAAAAACACTTGGTCTTCTCCGAACTAAATTTATATTGACACACCAAAAATTCTATAATGGGTTGACATAAATGACAACACCATACACCATCATGCTGATGTTTCCAACATGTTGGACTCCTAAATGATGTTTTTGCATTTCAAAGTAGATTCAACTTGACACTAAAAGAGAAAATGGATAGTTTCAAGATCTTAGAAGAGTGCCAAATGCCTTTGGTACTGAGCAAGGATTATGAAATGAAATCATTTGAGGATTAGAAATAAAATTTTCAAGGAACCACTCTAGTTGTGACTACATCAATTATCCAAGGTGACAAAGTTGATCCAATTCTATGCAATGCCAAATTAGACAACTTACTAAAATTGGAATTTGGACTAGAGAGCTTCATAAAGGAAGCTAGAATATTTTTGGATGCTAGCTACCTAGCCCATAAAAATAAGTTGATGAACATACTTGAGCATAATTATTCATCTAATGAATAATTTTCCAATTGGGTGAACCAATATATTTCAAAGTTGAATGATGTGATTCTTAGGTGTCATAGAGGTACATTTTGAAATCACTCTATTGCATGTCAATCTTTTATCTCCCAGATTTTTACAAATATGATTAGACAAATTAGTAGGAGTGATAATGAGTTTTAATATGCACAAAATATTAATTAAAAGATAATTAAAGGAATAATTGTTATCACAACATGGCTATAAAATCATATGATCCCAGTGGTTATGGTCATACTAGGTACAATATTTCTTGTTAAATTATTAAACCAATTATTTAAAAGTAGTTCATAATTGTTTGAAGGAGTAATCATAATGGTTGGGAGGTTATGTTATTGTTTCAATTTTGAATTTATCAGAACTTTTAAGAGAAGAAGAAAATTTGTCAAAGCTTAGAGTCTATAAACAAGATGGGTAGGATTGAAATGAACAGGACTGGCTAAAATTTGTTGTTGGTTAGTTACTCATCCCCCACCACCTATTTTCTATAGAGGATGAAGAGGTCCCCATAAATTGTGATTCTCAATGCTCGACTATCCATCACAACTAGTTTTACCTATATAGGTAATTCAACATAAAAGGTACCACTGGTCCTCTTGCTTCATGAGGGTTATGGTGTTTAATCATTTAACTTGGAATGTAGAGGCAATGTAGTGGCTGCTAGTTTTCCAACTTAACTAAGGAGGTGGAAGCCTATCTAGGTCATTTGTGGATATTGGATAGAAGGTGTAACTTTCTAGCATCATCCTTCTCTCCTTCCTTCACATTTTTATTCAACTAGGACTAAAGTTTCTCGTCTTCCCCAAAACAAGTTCCATGCTAACTCTCCTAGTCATATGATCGTGCATGGCAACATCAATTCATCCAAAATAAGCTTCTTCTTTCATGGCAACAACACTAATTACTATGGATAAATGTGGACTGTTCTACCTCCTTCCCATCACCATGATTTCCCTAATTCAAGATCCTTGTTAGTAAATACAGTTAGAGTATATATATATTTTTAATTGAATTATTCAATAGTTTATAGAAAATGATAAACTTATTCCAAGTGATTCATGTATTTCCCTCTCGTTTAGCTTGTAAGTTGTCAATGAAGTTATTTTAACATGACAAGTGTCACTTATCTATGGTGTCTCTCTTGGAAGTTTCTCCATATAATAATTAAATTTTTGCATTATAAAAAGGATGGAAAAAGCGGAGAGAAAACTCTAATTATAAAAGTATAGTTGTATGTGGAAGTATCTCTTCTCTATTTAATTGTATATGTAATATTTTCCCTGAATGAATGCTCATAATTTGAATTGTCTCCAATTAAATTTTCATACCTCTTTGAATGAAGTAGATAAGGGTTACAAATTTCTTCACACACATTTGTTGTGTTGAACTGTTGTTTGGTGTTATTTATTATTCAAGGAATAGTATAAATCTTTATTATTAATAGTAAGGGATATGTGGTTTGTGTGGTTTGTGAGGTTTTTATTGTTTTAAGGAAATAATAGGTGAATGAATCATTATGAGGGTTGTTACTATGAGATAAAAAGGTTGCATCGAGCACAAGACTGTGATTCTATTTAAGGCACCGATTTATATGTTGAACATCTTTCCCCAACCCATTTACTTTCACATATGAGAAACTCACTAAAGAATAAATTTATTCTTTAAATTATTACTTCATTCATACCAAAAATATTAATGATATGAGGAAAGCAATAATCATTTTCTATAATTTTAGAAATCCTTTTCATAATATATGAATCTTTGCAACTGAAATACACTGTAATACCAATATGTTACATATTTTAAACTAGTATATCAAATAGGTCTACCATCCTAGGCTTTGTAGAGCCTAAAGTGTAGGGGAGATTATCTCAACCTCTCTTATTTTTTATTTTTTATAGACTGCAGGAATTGAGTAGCCCCCTATAAACTGTAGTGCACCTGGTAAAATTTTTTCACATGACCAGTGACGATGCAACAAGCCCTCCGGTACCACGAGGATGGAGGAGACTAGACCTTGTGACCTCTTTCCTCCAACAAGATGCTTTATCCAATCGAGCTAGGCCCCTCAACCCATCTCAACCTCTCCTATTTGTTGGCCAACTATGTAACAATTTTAATCATAGGAACTATAATTTCATGGAAAATATTGATAATTTGTTGGAACACCAACAATAATTTAAAAAAAAAGAAATTAGCAACATGCATAGAAAACTAGGTAGAAGCCATTTTGACAAGGTAAAAACAATAAAGAAGTAAATGTTGACAAAATTCTACATAATTTTTTACCATGACATTAGAAATTACAACACTTGAAAAGCATAGTATACTTTATAGTGGCTTGCTAGTGTTTCAATGGTCTACTTTGGGCTTTTCCATAGTATGGTTCTAATGAAATTGTTAATTAATTGCATTTAATGGTAAAATTTTGAGGATTTTAAGTTGTGTCACAACTTTTGGAAGTAATTTTTGTGGTTTTACCAAACTCAAATGAATTAAGAAGAAAGTTGAGATATCATATTTTATGGTATATAATACAAATTGGAGTAACTCATTAAAATAAAAGTTGAGTGTAACTGTATGTAATGGATGAAAAGACAAATATTTTGTGATGGTAGCTAAGGATTCTAGACTAAATCAAAATACTTCAACATTCATAATATAAATATATTATAAAGAACTACATATTCAATTAACTCTTTTTTAAAGAAGCATAGGAGTTTCAATACAAAGTTTAATATAAGATCAAGATATAATAATATCAGTACATAGGAGACTAGGTGTTAGTTAAAAAAATATGAAAATAATGAAAAATAATTATAGTTAGTTTGTAATAAAAATTGAAACCTTAAAATTCTATTATAATTATAAATATTTAGCAATTAAAAAAAATCATAATGTGGAAAGTCCTAAATTGACATGTTTTAAAAAATAAATATTTAACAATTTCAAAATAACCAATACTATAGCAAGCTCAAAATTGATTTTTACAAAACAATGAGCATTAAAATACTAGGAAATTGGTATAAATAGATAGAAACATAGGTTTCTCCCATCAAGTTTTATGGACTTTTAATTGCTTTGATGGATGGCTACACTTTATTCAACATCTTTAATTTTGGAATATCTTATGAATAAATGTGAATTAACTAAATTGGAGTACATTCCCAAATGTTGATTAGTTATGTCAATTACTATTCCATTAATAAGCACATTCATTGTTCCTATCTAGGCAATGCCCAATTCATGTGATTTTCCACATGGTACTTCTATAAAATATAATTGCTATGTATCTCGGGTCATCACTTCACCCACTCATACTTTCACTACTTGTGATCACTTGAACAATTTATTGTAACAATTAATTCATTAAAATCTTCTCATTTTAGTGTGGAGTTTAAAAAATAGATTCTAGTTAGTTTAGTTTGACAAGTAATTTATCATTTATTTTAAAGTCATATTGTTATGCCTTGCATAACCACCCCATTTTGTTTTTGGTCAAAATGGGTCCCCCTTGTGTTTGTTTTGTCCTTGGTGTTTTTTTCGGGTCTTAGGAGTTGTTCTTTTTCTCCTAAGTCTTTGTTTTCTTTGCTTTTCGAGATTGGGTCGCAGGCATGAACTTGCACTTGTTCCTTTTCACAAGGGTTAAGTCTTTGTTCATGTCTCGGTCCTGGCCCCGTCCTTTTGCCTTGTTCTTTTTCTTTGTTGTTTTCGGGTTCGGGTCGCATGTAGGAACTTGCACTTGTTCCTTTAAAAGTTTTGGTTTTTGTACATGTCTCGATCTCGCTTTCTTGTTTTTGCCTTGCACATTTTTTTTGTGTTCATGTCGGGGTCGGGTTTCAAACCGAAATAGGAACCAAGAAATTTTCAAATTTCTTGTTCCTATTTCTAGCCTGATCCTGACGTCCTAATCCTTTTTCGTGTCTTTGTTTCCTACGGGATTTGGCTTCAAAGTATGAATTTGAATTTGCACTTATTTGAAAGTAAAAGTTCCTTCACATGTCCCGGTCCTGGTTCCCGTTCTGTCTTTCGGGATTGGACATCAGATTGTGACTTGTCCTTGGTGACTTTTCAAAGTTATAAGTTCATTTCATGGCCCGATCCCGATCGCCACTTGTTTGTTTGTTTGTCGGGTTCGGGCCTCGGTCCATTACTGAACTTCATACCTTTTGGAGTTTGGTCTCAGTCCAAGACTCGATCCCGATCCCTGCCTTCCATTGTGCCTACAACTTCATTTAATGACTTTGCTCAAATCCCGAGGCCTGACCAACTGCCAATTAATTCCATAACTAATCGCATGCGCGAATGTGTATAAGTCTCGCCACTCCTCAATTTTCGTCCATTCTGCGATTGAGAAGTTTGGAGATGAGAACGAGAGTGATGAGGAGCTAGGGTTTTCAGGAATTTGCCACAAATTTATCAATGTGCTACTAGAATTCTTGGGTACATTTGAAGGTAGGCTTTCTTGCTTTCGTTTTCTTCTCTTTGCTTCTTGTTTTTTCTTCTGTTGTTCTTGCGTTTCGTTTTCACATTTTTTTTTCTTTCCGTTCTTCTCATCTTTGTTTGGTCTTGTTTTTTTTTTTCTTTCGCACCATTTGGTGTGTTTCGTTCACCTTGGTGTTTTTGGTGTCGTCGTTTCTTCGTTTGGTTGTGGGATTATCCATCTCGTCGTGCCCTAGCTTCCTAGGGTTTTTGTTCTGCATTTGGTTGGGTTGTTTTGAATTGTTTTTTTTTGAATTCTCGACCGTTTGAAAGCAAGTGCTTTGGTCCACTCCATAACCCAGCCCCGAGGGCGTGTTCTGGAAATTGTTATATTTCTTAAAGCCTTCGTTATCCATTGCCTTCTCGAGTCCCGATCCTCACATCACCATTGGGATCGAGAATTGTGTCGACACTTGCCTTTTGTTCTATCCAGTGTTGGTTCCTTCGCTTGTCCGATCCCTACATCATCATCAGGATTGGGGTTTGGAATAGTACCATAAGTTTGGTTTAAGGAATTCGCTAAGTGCTCTTCAAAGTCTTGCTTTCGACCCTCGCATTACAATCGGGATCGGGAGTTGTTTCAGCACTTAACCTTTAATCTATCGTCTGACACGTAGACCTAGTATAGACCCAAGTCCCGATTCCGGACATTCATATCGGGGTTGGGACTTAAGGTTGACCCATTCCCATAAAATTTTTTAGGCTTGGTTCATCCCAACGCCCCGACCACATTGCGGGATCGAAACTCAGGAAGTTCCCAACACTTCTTCATCATAAGGGGTATGGTTTCAAATGACACCCAGACCCCGACTTCTGACATAATATCGAGATCAAAACTATGCGAGATCCCCTTCATGTTGGATAGTTGCCATTACTTGGTCACGCCCTGACCTCGACTCCCGACCACGTTGCGAGATTGGACCGCGGGTCAATACTCAACCTATTTTCTATCATATGGCTAGGTGCTTGTCCTAGACCCGAACCTGATCCCAATTCTTGAACACTGCGGGGTCAAACTTTGAGAATGCATTGAACTGTTTTAAGTATAGGTTTGGTACCTGACTAAGACCCAAACCCAATCTTGATTCCTGGACATGGCAGGGTTCAGGCTAAGGAATTGAATTGAACTTCTTTCATTAAACATGGGTCTGGTGCTTTGTCTTAACCCGATCCCGACCCCCAACAGAACTTAGTTTATGCATGAAATAGCTTAAGTTATGATGGAACCTGCAAAATTTTTATGTTCTATCTCAAGTCCTTGTTTCATTTGAATGGTGAGCTAACTTCTGATGGCTTAGGGTTCTTCTTATATCACTATTGAAGGGTTCTTGTACTGGCTTGGAGTCCTTTCTTTTGAAACCCCTTGCTCTAAAGACTTGAAAAACAATCTATTTCACTGTTGACTTCCTATTTCCCATTTTTGGTCACTTAAGAACATCTTATGTCATTCACTGTCATCGAGTAACCGGTCCCTTATGCCTAGGTCTGAATGTCTTAATTTTTATAAGGTTAAGTAAAGAGCCTTTTTGGCCTTTACATCCTTTGCATTATTATGACTTAGGAGTTTTGAGTCCTTTGTATCGTGTCATCCTAAGAGGGTCCCCTCCATTAGAACAACTTTTGAGCACATGTCTAAAGGTTTTCACTTAAGGCCCATCGACCTTTTATCCTTATCACTCATCACTGATTACTTCAGAAGTGCATGTTTCGAATTGGCGATGAGCAATGAAGCGGTATTTCTTTGATATCGCTCATCGCGAATAACTGCTGGAGCTCTTAATTTTAATGAGCGATGAGCGATGTTCCTTGTATTGTTAAGGGATTGCTTATCGCTAATGGATTTTGAGCCTTGAGTATTATAATAGCGATAAGCGATGCCCTCCGACCTTATGTTCTTATTTTCATCGCTCATCGTGAATATGTTGCGAAATGATAAATTTCAATTAGCGATGGGCAATATGATGGATTTCCCTTGCATCGCGTATCGTGGATATGTTTTAAGTGCTAAGTTCTATATTAGCAATATGCGATACATAATGTCACTATGAAGATCTCTCATCGCTAATTGCTCACAAACTGTATGAGGAGAATTAGCGATGAGCGACGACCTGATATTTTTGTACTTTATCGCTTATCGCAGATCCATTCCAAAGCTTAAGTTCCAAAACAACGATGAGCGATAAGATTCTCTAAAGGGTTTCTTTTGCTAATTTGAAAAGATCTTATGTGCGGTGTCTTTTGTACTATTGATTTTCATGTAGGTGCACGTGTCCTAATCTGATCTCTTCACTATATCTCCTTCGCTAATAGGATTCAAGGTGTGAATTAGCAATGTCCGATGGGGAAGTAAGCGTGATCAAAGGATGGGCCATAGTTGAGATTTCATTGCATGAAATACTTGCATCACTGATGGAGTTGGTCAAGAATGAGGTATACTAGTGATAAACGACTATTGCTGGAAAAGACAACGTGGAAGAATCCTGTGGACATCGTATAAAGAAAAAAGGAAAGTAGTGGGATGGATGGAGAACCGTTGATCTGGATTTAAAACAAGATGATCCAACAAATTGGAATTCATCGCAAAAGCATTCTCATTGCTGATTGTACCCTAAAAATTTGGGTGAGGCCAACGATGAGCGATGAAGTGTATGAGGAACTGTTCTCTTCAAAATGTTGGTCATATGTACTTCACCAATATTAATGAAGGAGCACATATTAGGTTGGAAATGCATGTTGATTGTCAGATCGCGTATGATTAATCAGGATTAAGGGAGGACATGGCGGCATTTGAGGTGGCATTGCTGTTTTCTAGGAACAAGTTGCTAATGGTTGAAAAACGATGCTCATGGTCACCATAGATGAAGTTTTAAATGCTTTAAGATTGACGACCCAGATTCAAAGCCGAGCTGCTAAGTTATCAACTCACTCGCGCGAGGAGTTCTTGAATCATTAATTCCTGCATGCTTCAAAATGTTTATTTAATGTAGATTGTTCTCTATTCATCTTCACCATCTTTCTAATTCTGCAGTGAATGTGAGGTGTAGGTTAGTGAAGAGTGTGAATGTGTTAATTCTCCCTGAGTTGAATAGTGAATGCTCGTGTCTTGGGTAAGTTAGTTTTCAATTGGGTCTTTGTTGATTGTGCTCTAGTCTGTTAGGATTTCCTTTTCTGGGACTTGTTGCAATTGTCTGGGTTTGTAGGTGTGTTTCCTTGCAACTTTGATTTAGAGTCTTTTGAATTATCAACTTCTGTTCGTTTTGGAGATGGGAAAGACAGGTGTTCCAATTCAGCCTATTAGGAGGTATAGTCGGCTGAATGTGTTTGAGTGCTATGAGGATATGTCTATAACTGAGCAATAAAACCAACCTTCCCCTAAGGTTTCAAAGGGTAAGAGGAGGGCTCAAGGTCATAAGAAGAAAGCAATTTTTTAGAGTACATACAATTTGAGAAACAAGACCATCCCTAAAGAGAGATGGTCAAGTTTAAAGGTGAGGAGCTGGTTCAGCTAGCAAAAAAGGCCAGGAAAAAGGAAAAGGGTCATAAAGCCTGCTGGGGAAAACATAATTCTCCCATTGTGCTCTCTAATAGTCCTTTAGATGTTGAAGGTGACATTGACTCGAGATATGGCCAGTATCTTCATTCTCTAATGCCATATGGGAGCTCTGATGATGATGTGGTGATGGTTCCTCCAATTTCGTTGAGGACAAGGAGTAGTTGAGCATCCTCCGATGCTGATGACTTTGAATACGGTCTTCTCCTTGTTTTTGTTTTCGATGACAGCATGGTCTTTGCATAGGAGGTATTTGTTTCAATGTGTCCGAGGTTTTGGTCTTTTACTCTTCCATGTTGATATGGAGTTCCTCTAGCTGATACAATACAAAATCTTTTTTGTTCAAACATGAATGTGGCAACAATGACTAATATCCTGCACATGTGTTTTGTCTTTTGTCCTCCCCTATTCTCTAATGATTGCATGAAACCGCCTGGAGAGTTCTTCTAGGATGCAGTTGAAATTAGGTTTTTGAAATGAAATGAAATGAGATGAAATGAAATTGTAACTCAGCCGGATGCTTGTTGCTCCCCTGTTTATAAAGGGGATTTGATGGCTGAAGTTACATAGTTCAAAAATTTTGAGTCCAAAATAGGTCAAGGTGAATACTATTCTCTTGGAGCAAATAGAATGTAAATAGATACATTAGCAAATATATTAGTAGCTAGTCTAGGGAAAAAGTTATACTGTATTAAGATCTTAAATATAGTTTTACAAAGCAATATCAGTAATGAAGGAGAATATTAGTTCTAAAATGTTGCTCTCCTATGTATTTTTCTTCCAAATTATGAATGAAGTTGTTAATCGTAATTTCATTTGTCTTTTGTCATTTGCACCAAATGAATGGACTTATTTTTGCTTCAGTTCAATGATTGATTAAATGCTAAAAATAGACCATTAGTTTGTGGGAAAGGGATATAGGATTTGGTAAGGAAGCAATATTTTAAAACACAATGAGTTAGATGCTACAAAGTGGCATGCTGATAGTCCATTAATTTCTGATGTTCAATCATAATTGTATTACTAATTGATTGCAAGTTATGACTCCATTATTCCCTCAGATAGGGCATTGGTTGTTCTATTAGTTTATCTCATGGCTGACTGAGCTAGTAATGAATTTGGTTGGGGATTTGAAATGGAAATGAATTCTTAATATACTTTAAATTACATTGCTCCAACCTTCAAGTATCAGCGTATTCCCTAAAACAAATAGTAATTTCATAAGAGGTCTACCAAGCCTTAGATGATGTTGGTTTCTTAAGGAATACATCTGTGAGGAAATGCTCTTGATCAAGTCGAGATATTATGAGCATAAGTAGGACTACCCTCCTGGGTCTCATAGAGCCTGAAGAGAAGAAGTGAGGTTCTAAATGCTTCACTTAAGTGTTGGCCAATCCTTAGCCTTGCTGATAATTGAGTTCTGATAGATTCATAGGTAAGGACTAAGATTAAGTTTGGTTCTTAAAAAATAACCAACAAGTTCTTGGTTCTATTTTGAGCCTGATGCCTGAAAATGAGCAAGTTAATTTGTTGAATTGAGTTTTCAAGCTGATTTAATATGAATTCTTGTGTTATGATGTTATTCCTATGTTTCCTTTTATATCTGATAATGGTCCATAGTGCAGAATAGGTAACAAATGTCTAAGTCTAAAGGAGAAATACTTGTTGAGGAAGTACCTACTGAGGGAACATCTGAGGGGGCATCAAACAAGGCTAACAAGAAGAGATTGAAACCATAACAACTTCCCTACACAATGAAATATAAGTATCAAGGGAATCCGGCCCCATCCAAATTTGACTATAAAGTCTCAAATATAATTGACACATTAGTGGGGCATATGGATTTGGGGCAGTTCCGTACAAATGTATTTTTAGAAGATGTTGCCCCAAGGGTCCAAAGAATTACAGATTTAGGACTAGCTCATGTAGCTAGCTTTCCTATTGCAGTACAGTGTCCTTAGTTCATTTTGATAGCTACTAAAACATATAATCCCACTCAAAGACAGTGCATTGATGCCCAAGGAAATGTGATTATTGATCGAACTCCTACCATGATTAGGCATGTTTTTGATCCTCCTCCTTACCCTGAACTTAAGATTATGACCGAGGCTCAGGCACTTTCAGTATGGAAAAGAAACGTGGAAGGAAATAAATAGGTCATCAACAAACGATGGATGAAGAAGGAAAATACGTCAGCAAAGAAAGTACCTGATAACTTGAAGAGGTTAGATTTTTATGAGAACATTGGAGACATTATTACATTGTTGGCTAGGGTATTTGGAAAGGAAAATTCTCATGTCTTCGAACCATGGATGTTTCCATTCATCCAGTTGATACTTGATGGAAAGAAACACTTGGATTGGGGGTAGATCATTTCAGAAAACATTCATGACCAGCTCCTCAAGGTGACATAGACCAAGACATTTTACATGTCTTCTTATGTTATATATTGTGTGGTGAGGATTGGAAGATTTCCTTGACTAAACACTATAGGATCAATGGATGATGGGCCAAATCAAATGAAAGTTTGGGAACACTATGACAAGTTGGAGATCAAGGAATTAGAGAAGCATTTCAAAAGAGTAAATGATGCTTTCCTATATGTGGTTATAAATCAGCTCATAGGGGACATGGGTTTCAGGTTGTCCCAGGAAGCCATGGAGTTTATTTAGGAATGGGGGTGTTGGTTCATTCAATACCCCAAGTCTACTTATTTTAGGCTGTTTGGTTTTGATGGTCATCCATTTAAATTGCTAAGATGTTGTGGCAATAGGTGGGTTCTCATGGAGTTTGCCAGATAGGCTGTAGAGGTAAATTTTGTTTTCTTCTCGCAACATAAGACTATTGCACATTCTTTTCCCTTGGAATTGGAATTGGGATTCTATTCTTGTTCTTCATCAGTTATGGCTAAATCTGCAACCGAAGAGTTCTAGGCTTTAAATTTCAAGCAACATACTTCTAGGAAGGATTTTGATCCAAAGAAGAAGATGCATTCCCTTTACCCTTCTCACTTTACTTAGCATGTTCCACTTCTTGAAGATTTTTGGGCTAACTTACAGGATCAGTTTGAGGTAAGGAAAATGAGCTATGAGAGGTTAACAGTTCCCCAAATGAGGGAGTTTGGTGTTAAGAATGATATTCCTAAAGGTACTACAGATGATGGGATCACTCTTGATCCCTAGTATGATATAGAACAAGTGGCCACAAAGAGTTTGGAGCCCATCAATTGGGCAAAGAAGGAGGAAACTAAGATTGGTAAAATATCATGTGGAGTTTTGAATAGAAGTTTAAAGTTGATAGAACTCTGGTTAAAACACCCAAGGGTTGCAGTGACTAAGAAAAGAGGTTCCAACAGTGAGCCCAATTCTTCCACAAAGACAAAGCAATATAAAGGGTAGAAGAAAGGTGTCACAACGGGAGAAACAACCACTGAGTAGCTTGCCTCCACAGAGGAGGAGATTTCATTGCAACAAATTGATGAAGCTTTGCGTAAGGAAAAGGTTACCTATGAGGAAACTACTGCAGGGGTTACTTCGGCTTTTTCTGCTACACCTTTGGCTATTGTTCACCCTGGAAAACATGCTTCTTAAGAAGGATCTGCTGTTGTTCCTCTACCTACTGAGGAAAGTGCTCCTACCATGCCATCAACTTTGGGAGAAGTAATTGTTGGAGAAGAGGAACAACCTGAGATTACTGTTGAGAATATTTCCTCAGATTCTGAGAGAACTCCATCTCAAAAGGGAGAAAGTCTGAATGGGAGGAGTATTTGAAAAAGGTTGAAGAAGAACTTGGAGAAGAAGGAACTGGGTTTGAGACTGACAATTTATATAGTGTAGAAATGGAATTGAATGATGTATTTACAGAAAAGGAACAACAAGAATTGATGGAAAGTGCTCAAAAGCTAGTTGATGAACAAGCTACCCAAGAAGAAGAAGAAAAAAAAAAGAAAGCTAAAGAGTTAGCTTAGGAAGTGGAAGAAGCTGAAGCACTGAAGAAGAAAGAAGATGAGGCCCATGAATTAGAAAGGAAGGATGCACAAGAAAAGGCTGCAGAAGAGGAGAACAAAGCTAAAGAGTTAGAGTAGTAAAGGATAAGAGATGAAGAAGAGGTCGCTAAGAAAGAGGAGGAAATGAGAAAGATAGAGGAAATTAGAGTTGAAAATGAGAGAATTGAATAGGAGAGGTTGCAAAAATAACAACAAGATTTGTAGAATGCTTCTCAGAGGATTGTTGTGATGATTGCTTCTACACCTCCATCTTCCACACCTCCAAATATTCAACAGGTAGCCACTCAGCCAACCACCCCCACTTGGTTAAAGCTGAATCTAGAGAAAAGGCAACAAGTACAAGCCCAACCAGTGACTTGGGATGATATGAGAGTTGAAATCGATAAGGTAAAGGCGAAGAAGAAGGCTCATGCAATACACTCGACCAAGTTAACTAATGCAGGGGATCTAGTAGCTGAGATTACTACTCCAATTGCTGATAAGGATGATAGAGAATTGCAGCCCAAAGATTATTAGATAATTATTGTTAATCTAGGAAAGCATACTAGAAATCAACAGATAAATTTAATTGACATTGTTGCTACTACCACCAAGTCTAGGCTGATTAAAGACAAGTAGGCCAAAGATGAGTTGAAGGCTCAAGTTGGTAAAATGAAAGATTTCTTAAAGGAGTTGATTTCATCTACTCCTGAGCAGCCTTCACCATCAGAGGTTCCCATTTTAATGAGCATAAAAGAAGTAGATGGTTTGATAGAGATGAAAAAGAAAGCCACCTGGGTTGACAATTGGCTTAACACCTTCAAATCAGATATGAATAAGTTATTTGATGAAGGTTTTAAGTATTATTACAAGGGGCTGAAGTTAATCAAAACCATAGAAGAATCTATGAAGAAATGGTGGGATGAAGAAGAGAAACTTAGAGAATACTTGGGAAAGCTCAGAGCAATTGACAAAATGATTGAGGAAGAGTTGGTACAGTTTCAGATTCTCGGTGAGGAGGATTCTGGATATATTGTAAAGGCAATTCATATATCTTCTTTTAAGTCAGAGACTCTTATTGAACATAGGATAATCATGCTCAAGAATGTTGAGGAGGTGTTTGAACATACATGTATATTTGAAGAAACTATTTCAAGGTTTACTAATAAAGCCTTGCCTCCAGACCAGAGACTTGAATCCTTGGGAGATATGAAGGATGCATGGGAAGAACAACTGGATAAAATGTTGAAAGAAGGAGATACTGCCAAATCACCACTCTTGGATAGATTGCTGGAGCTCAGATGTGACTTGTGTTGGGTAGCCAAGGATGTTGGCCAAATGAAAGTAACTGTTGATGCAGTGGAAAATAAATTTGAAGAATCAAGATTTAAGGTTGACTGGGTCGATGGACCAAATGATGACACAATAAAATAGTTTCTTGCTAGCTATGATGAATACAGTGGGACCCAACATAAAGGTGACCAGTAAAAGGTTATTTTAATTATCTTTTTTTTTGACAACAACGGTATCTTTTTGGGCGAATTCTGAAGAAAGGAATGACTGGGCAGCAGAGCTGGCAAGTCAAGAGTAACTCGCAGTAGTTGGCAGGGATCTAAATGATGACTGGGAGTTCAGATTTTGATTGAAGGAGAAGTTGGTGAAGTTATTCAGCTTCATAAATTACTATAGAGACACACATTGGAGTTATCTGAGTGTCCCTACATTTGTGGATCTGAAACCTCAGATTGTGAATCTTAATTTTTGATAGAAGGAATTAGTGCTAAAATTGTCTATATGTAGAAATTCTCCCCTCATTGTAAAGGTCGGCTAATTGAAGTCAGGATTGGCTGCCTAAGAGAGATCTAGGATAGAATTTATAGTTTAAAAGACTTTTTACAACTTTTTATGCAAAATCCTCAAAAAATAGTTTTACAGTTTTAATGAAGTTAGTTTATTTCAAAAGTTTGTCAGTTTAATGATAATGTTAATGAACAATAGTTATTCGTATGACAGTGAATTTTGCCGTGCATAAATGAAACTTATTTGATGGAAATCAATAGAAGATTATGAATCTAAAACTATTTTGTTAAATTATATGTGGATGGTATTTCTTTATATTTGTTGATCTATGAATTTTGGCAATGAGCTGGTAATGTGTTTTGTTTGAAAAGAAAGTTTAAAAAAAAAGTGATGATGAATGGTGTACGTTTTGAATTCTGCGCTATAAATGAATGCAATGGTATAAATTTTTCTGTAGATTGTGTCATTTTATGGTTTTAATTGGTTGAAGAAATTCTCATTGTGAAGTTTATATGTCTGAATTAAGAGAAATCTGCATTCATGCTTTTCTCTCCTAAGCTCTGTTCTATCTTTTGCTGTTTATTTACACCCCCCAAACGTTAGATTAGTTTATACTATTCAATTTTTATTCTTTACCAGTAGGCCCCTTGAACATTACAGTTGCATAGGCCATTGAGTGACAACAACACAGTTGAGAACCAACTACAAAGACCTTGGAAGATGGGTAGTTTATATTATTTGTCTTTTTCAAGAGAAATAGAGTAGAAATATTCTATTTTAATGTTGCTGTGTTACTTTGACCATCAACACATATTATGTGGGGGAAACCTATGTTCTTTTTTGTTTTTAGTGGTTTCCTAGTATTCCAATGCTTATTTTGTTGTACTTGGCAGTAGTGGGGGAGTAATTAGTTTGGGACATCGACTTTGGGCTTATCATGGTATGTTTTTTAAATTATTAAATATTTACATTTATTAGAATGTTGAGGGTTTCAATATTTTATTCCATGATGATTATGTGAAATACACTTTATATTATAAAATATTGGAGTTCAAATTTGTTATCCCTTGAAAGAAAGCTAGTTTTGGATATATAGATTTTGAAGGTTTTAAGCTTCATAATATCCTTTCTTGACTAGTCATGTTAATCATTATTCCCTTATTGAACAAATCCATTATTCCTATCTAGGTAATGCCCAATTTATTTTACCATGTGATGTTCAATTTGATACTTGTATGAAATTTACTAGTTATGTAGCTCATGTCATCACATCACCCACAAAACATTTTATTAAAACATATCTCCATGGGAAAAAAAATAACTCACATAAACAATCATACAACTCTTAATGACATCACTTTTCTAATTTCATAATTGTAATGCCTCTTGTCACTTGAACTTGAATTTTTCCATCAATCAATTCTTTAAATTCTACCTTCATAGATTTCCAATCCATTGTGACTATAACATGTTTCTCATTTTGTGTTCTTATAATTAAAACTAAAAATGCATACTTTTATTTTTCATGCAAATAGACCAGAGGTACATTGTATCATATCATGCTATTATTTCTTACATATTCCTTATTCAAGGCATATAAATAATCACCCTATACCTATTTATAAATATGGGATCTAAAATTACTTATGAACATGGTGCATGTCATTAATGTGCATGCACCAAATTGACATGGTAGATTATAATATCATATTTTATAGAATAAAATAATTACTTATTTTTATTACAATGTAACAAAATATCATCCAAATCACTCACTTATCTATCCCTTTTCAATGTTTCATCTTATATTATTAAGTTGTACTCATTATGCAGGAATTGTTCATGTAAAATACTAATAACTTGAGCAGGTTTAAGACCTACAGTGTTATGTTCATAAATATTATGTTTACCACATCTTACTGTACCCATTACATGTCTCATTATTACACGTAACCCTCTTTATATAAAACCAAGAGTAGTCAATATATGCAACATAATAGCATACATAATCATATCTTAAAAAATTACACCAAATCTTGATGGTTTTTTTCCCGCTCTTCCCTATTTGAACCTTCCTTGTGCATGGTGCCCAACAGTCATGGGGGTCCCCTTGACCCCCTCCCCTCCCCTTCCTTGTTTTGATAGTAAAAATGACTATGGCCTCTATTTTGGGTGGTATTTCAAAACTGAGGGGCCCTCCTTCTGTTAACACCACTCTGAACGGTCTTGACCCCGTGAACTTTATTGTTCTAATTTCCAAGGTCTGGAAAAGTGTTCTTTTTGGGAGCACCTGAGGTGACAATGTGTGTGAAACTGCTTTACTCAAGTTCTCTAAGTCAAAATGGAATAAAAATAAAACTTCCTAACTCCATGGTCAAAAGAATCATCTCCTTAATGGAGAACACTATGGATGGTAAATTCTTCTCTTTCCACCCCACTGTGGATATGGTTCAATGCTAGAATACTGCTAAATGGCATTTGAAGGGCAGTGTAGAGGTGAGGATTATGGCTGGGGGCTTGTTCCTCTTTAGGTTCACTTCCAAGGATGATCCTATGTTGATTCTTACAATGGGCCCTTGGATATACAACAAACACAACTTATCTTTGTGCAAATGGAAACAAATGTTTGACCTTGTTTTAGATCTGAAAAAAACAACTCCTATTTGGGTTAGGCTACCTAGACTCCCTCTCAAGTTTTGGAATGAAGTGGTGTTTTAATGGATTTACAACTCTATTAGCCACTTTATTATATTAGACAACATAAAAAAGTCTAGGTTAGTTTTTGCTTGATTATGTGTGAATATTAATATTCATAAGACTCTTCCAAACTTAATCATTATGGATTCCAAGTTTGGGAAGTGGTTGCAACCAATATGTTATGAAAATACTATAATATTTTGTCAAAATTGCTAAAAATTGAGACACTTAATCATTGATTGCAAAGCCCCCTTGAAGCATAACCAAAAACTTACAAATCCTTTCGTTCCAACAGTGGATGCATTGAAGGGCTATCCTTTCAAAGATGACATCTTGAATATTCTCAAATCCCCTCTTAAAGATAATATCTCTAATGAAGCAAATCTTGGTGTACTTGAGAACAAAGAACTTTAAGGATTTATCTCCTGTTAGGAAATAAAGTATATGATAGAAGATAGACAACCGAATATAGTGTTTCCAGAGGTCCCGAGGATTGAGCCCCCCCATCCCCTTCAATGGAAGATAAAGAAGAAAGGGAAATATCTAGGTAATACCATAACTATCAGATCTCAAAGATGACTTCCCCTCCCTATTTCAAAGCTTTGAAGAGTGAAACAAAAATGGAGATAAACTCACTCAAAACCCCTTTGCAGGTTACTTTGTCACTATCCTTGGGTGAATATTCAAACAAACCAAATGCCAATTATTGTTCCTTTGACAAGGAAAGATGGTCAACCCCCAAAAAGAAAGGAAAAAATAAAAAATCATATGTTGGTGCTGAGGCTAAGGCTGGCAGACCTTCCCAACAATAAAATAGACAAAGAGAAGCAATTTTTTTTTTCCATTGGTATGAAAATAAAATTGGAGACATCCTTCAAAACAAATTGTAAATAAAGATTCTGTCTTAGAATGATAAAGGGCTTAATAGACCTTAGAAGCAATTCTCCTTGAAAAACCGCCTTTTGGAAAATAAAATATATATCTTTTTACTTCAAGAAGTTAAAATGAATAAGAACAATTTTTAAGTCATTGAAAATAATATATGACCCACTGTTGAATTCTTTATATGTGAGGCTAGAGGGGCCTGAGGAGGTTTGGTTACTATGTGGAACCTGAAAAAGTTTGATGGTAATTAGATTAATCAATCTAGAAATAGCCTAGGAGTTAAATTATCTTCCATTGGTTTATCTTGAGATGTTTTAAATATTTATGCCCCTAATGTAAGAAATACCATAAAATATCTCTAGGTGGATATTGATGCTCAAGTCATGGATAATAAGGAAGCTCGGTAGATGTTGGTTGGGGAATTCAATTCCCCCCTTTTTCCCTCTAAAAAACTTGGGGGCTTAATTGATTACACATACATCATGACTAATTTAGCAGACTTGTTGAGTTCAATTGGACTTGTGGAAATAGATCTTCAAGAACAACTATTCAATTGGACTAATAAGAGAAATGGTGAACACCTTATCCAAGTTAAATTGGACCATTTCTTGGTCACTCCTAATTGGGACTTTATCAACAATTTGAACCTTTTTGCTTTACCTATAACTGTTTCAAGACCATAACCCACTTCTATTGGATAGGAAAGATAATACTCTTAGGTACCCACTTCTATTGGATAGGAAAGATAATACTCTTACTTTCCCTTTCCCATTCAAGTATGAGATCATGTGAGCTTTGTATCCTAACTTCAAGGACTATATATTGAAGTGGAGTATCCCTATTCAAGGTTTTTCTAAGTATAGGGTGAATCAAAAGCTTAAGAATATTAAAAACAAAGTGAAGGGATGAAATAGGTTGGTCTTTGGTGATGTTTTAGTCCACAAGAAAAGTCTAGCTACAAAACTTAAGAAAATTCAAATAAAAATGACCAATGGTGATGTAGTTGAGGAAACATGTTAGGTTGAGAATGCTTTATGCCTTGACTAGGTTACTACTTTAAAAAAGAGGAAATACTCTGGAAACAAAAATATAGAATCTAGTGGTTGAAAGATAGGGATAAAAACTCTAATTTTTTTTCCATTTATTTTCTTTAAAGTATAAGAAGAGGAATTTTATCTCCATAATTTTTGATGAAAATGGTTTTTCGGGTACTTTTTATGAACAAGAAGATAGCTTCTGAGTACTTTCAATCTACTATGATGGAACTAAATACTAACTATTTTTTTGAGTTAGAGAATCAGTTGTTAGACAACATCCTTGCAACCTTATCCAAGGATGAAAATGCTCTTATTTTAAGGCTTGTGTCTATGGAGGAATTTAGGACTACTACTTTCTCAATGGGGGCCTTTAAGGCACCCAACCTTGATGGATTCACCCCAACATTTTTCCAAGAGTTTTGAGATATTGTTGGGGAGGATATTTTCTTGGTAGCTAAATAATTCTTTA
The DNA here is from genome assembly GCA_007258455.2 of Sequoia sempervirens. Lineage (NCBI taxonomy): Eukaryota > Viridiplantae > Streptophyta > Pinopsida > Cupressales > Cupressaceae > Sequoia > Sequoia sempervirens. The sequence goes on from VDFB02373365.1 coordinate 161,804,159, forward strand.
TATTTGGGAAAATGATGAAACAACTAAATAACACTTTCATTTCTCTTGTCCCTAAAAAACATAACCCTTCAAATCTAACTGACTTCAGGCCTATCAACCTCTGTAATATTACATATAATATCTTCTCCAAAATTCTTGTGAATAGGTGTAGTGTCAAAATTGTCACCCTTAACAATTACACATTATGTTTTGTCCCCCTAATTTATCAGATTTAATTAAGCTCCTAATTTTCCAAATTATGCATTCCAAGGCCTAATTTTTACTTTTTTTCAAAGGATTACAAGCATTGAATAAATGCATCTAATTGTTATTTTTCTGCTGACTAAGTGTGTCTTGGAAATTTGGGCCAAGACCAATTCACCCATGGAAAAATGGGCCCCCCTTCTTAGCTAGGACCCAAATTCAAATATGTTGTTGGTGGATCCAAAATTCAAATATCAAGTGTCGACTTTTGGAATCTAATTTATGGGAAATTAGTATAATTGCATATAAATGCCTAGTTATTTTATCATTTGAAGTCTAACATGAAATTTATTAGCAAAATTATGATCAAGAGCACTATTGACCAAGTCAAGAGTAGCATTTCAGAGCTTTATTACAACAATTCGAGATCCTAACACCATGCCAAATTCTATGTGAGTTTATGTGTGTTCATGTTTATGTTTTGTGAAGGATAACCTTTGTTGTAAGTCTCCAAAGCATTCAAACATTCAAGAATTCAAGCGTAGCAAGATCCAAATCCTTGAGGTGATGTGTATGAGTTCAGTCCTTCAAGGAAGCCGTTGAAGGGTGGTGAGTTTCAACATTTTTATCATTCATCATTCCTTCCTTTCAATTATCATTCCAATCATTGACATTGCCATTGTGGAAGTGGAAACACTTACACGGGGTTTGATTAAGGAAAGCCCCTAAATGGCCCAACATTTTATCCCTCTTTGAATGTGCATGTTATAGGTTTGAAGAGGATCAAGGAGATATTGAAGGAAAATTCCCCATTGTTACATTCAAAGCCATAAAAGTTGTCAAGCTACAAAAACTCAGAAAATTCATTGACAATATTTTGATAATCCTGCAACTAGGAATCAAAAGCTTAGATCTAGCATTAGAGGACTAAAAAATTAGTTTCATGACCCCTCATAAAAGACCCATTTTCCCAGGGCAACTGAGTCCCTTTGCACATTCCAGATCATGATTTTGGTGACATGTACATATCATCTGACATTTCCTAGATCCACCTGCAATTTACAGTTTCAATTTGTGCATCTTCAAAATATTGCATTTTTCATATTGGGTCATATAGTTTAATTAGGTCAATCATTCCAAATAATTTCCAATTCATTTATAAGACTCAAAATGATTAGATCCAAGTCTGATTGACTCACCTTTGAGGTTGAAAGTCAATATTTATACCTTGTGGATTTGCATCCTAATGAAACCTTTAAAAAAATGGAATTGATCCTAGGTTATTTGCATTTATAACTTATCCTCCATCCCCCATTTCAATTTTTCTATGTTTCATTTTTGCGAACCTAGTATTTGACATCATAGATTTCTGATTTGGTAGTCTTTCAAATCCTAGATCTAGGTTTTATATCATTTTTTCTTGCATTTCTCATTTAGGATTTCACATTTTCATTATCACAAAAATCCAAAAATATTGCATCCATATTGCAGCATAACTTGTATTAGGGTGTGTTTCATTCATTTAGATCAGATTTTCATTTTCAAAATTGCATTAAAAAAGTGTCATTTTATTTGAAAATTGTCATACATTTGCATTTACATTACATTAGAAAATTCTAAAAAAATAGTCACAGTCAAACCTGTTTGCAGATAGGAACAACAACCTTAAACAATAACTTAGACATTAAGTTTTTCTGTTTTCAAAACCATGAACAAGGTCCCAGACGCTCTTGGGTGACCTTGTCCTTGTACAGGTGCATCAATAGTCTTTTTCATAGTTGTTTATTTCTATCTGCTTAGTTTGTCTGTACTTGTAGATTTTAGTTTTAAATTCATAACTGTATATCTTAAGGCATTTTGCATTTAGTTCATTTGGTGAAAGAAAGTACATTGTTTGTGTTCAAAATTTTTATTAAAAAAAAACATTATTTATAGGTCTTTTGCATGTTAGAATTAGTCAATTATTACAATTTAGATCTAAAGCTTGCATTCAAAATTTGTTCAAAAATATTTAACATCATTGCATACTTTCATTTTGCATCAAATTGGGATACATTAAGCAAATTCTAGAAAATTGTTTATTATTTTAGTTGTTTGCAAGTAGAATTAGAATACTTAAACAATGTAGTACACAATCAAACTTTTAACTTTTAGAACCCCAGACTAGGACTTAGACATCCTTGGGCTACCCTACCCTACTTGTCTTGTACAAACAAAATTTCTCTGAGATCTCTGTTACTATGTTTCTTGTTTGCTCCTGCTATCTGATTCATGTTTCTAGTTATTTTTTTGTGTTTGTTTGTCAATTTAGTGTTCATAGTGGGTACACTTAGTATTTTGAAACTTGTATGAGTTTCACAACCTAGATTCCTATTTCCAATACTTTAGTGAGATGTAGTTCTAGACTTATGACATCTCACATTGGTTTCACACTCGATGTGGATCATGAGTCTTCTAGCTCTTTCATGAAAAGTGTTGTCAATATTCAACCCATATTGGACTCTATTCCTGATTCTGCCATACCAATGACAACCTTACAAACACCTATCTTTATAGATGTTGGGACTATGGTTTCCCATGTTCCTAAAGACAAATTGAAAAAAATAGATAGAGACTTAGAAAAACTTCAAGACTTTGTAAATACTAAATAATTTGCTGGTATTGTAGTTCCTATAATTGACAACATGATGAAACTGATTAATGATGATCACATATTAGAGGTTGTGCGTAGCCTAGCCCATATAATTGTTGATAATGTACCTACAATTAATAGTTGCACTTAAGCTTTAGGATACACTCAAAGTCAAGGAGGAAGTCAAGTCTCCCTCCCTACAACCATATCCTCTATTCCTACATACACAAATCCAATTGTTGCTTCAACAATATAACCAAGCATTGACATAACTTCAACAATAGATCTTTCCTCTGGAAATCCTTATGATTTTGGATATTCAAATGTCACACCTCAAGTTCTATCCCCACTCATAAATATGCAACATAGTAGCCCACCTAATACAAACACACTTCCACCATATTCACCTCATTCCCAAAACATGTCAAGCAATGATTTTGTCATAAACCAAATCTTACTAAATGTAACATCAATTCAACAACAAATCTCAATAATGAACCAAAACCAAAGTGGACAACCATCACAATATATCAAGAGGAACCCATTGTCACTTGAAATATTGAAGGCACAAATATAAAAAAACATAGAGATATCTTGATTTGACAAGTACAATGGTAAAGGGGACCCTAACAACCACATATCAACATATACCATCATGTGTAGTGACTTTATTTTCAAGGATAAGATCCTTGCTAAAATTTTCCCTAGGTCATTGAAAGACATGGCCTTGGAATGGTTTTGTTCATTTCCCAATAACTCAATCCACTAATTTAATGAGCTTATTGATGCTTTCCTCAACCATTTCCAAGTCAACATTGGTCCTAAGATCAACATAATTAATTTAATGAGATGAAAATAAAAACAAGGTGAAAAGGTCATAGATTTCATAAGACACTATCAGTTGATATTATCGCAAGTTAATCTAACTCTTCCTGATATGAATATCTAACTCTTCTTGATAAGGAATATCCAAAGAATGTTCATTAATAATTTGTAAAAGGACATAAGAGAGAGATTATTATTGATTAAGTTTCCATCCTTCATACATTTATGTACGGCTCTTCATGACTATCAAAATTCGATTAGTAAGTATGAAGAAGCATCTTCATTGGCTCATGCTAAGAAATTCAAACCTGTACATCAAAAAAATTACCAACCATTCAAGAATCCAAACAAGAACTTTCTAACGATAAATCCATCCCCAAAAAATCATGTTGAGCCTCAATTTGCCACCATAAATTCAACCCCATACCAATTTAGAGAAAAAGATAAATAGTTCACCTCACTACCTAATTCCCTCCATGCAATCATGCTATAACTTTTGAGTAAGAACCTAATCTGCTCACCTCCAATAATACCTATGGATACAACCAAACCTCTATTGGGATTAAGGTGTCTCAAACTTAGAGTCCTAATATTGATTTAATTAATGTATTATTTATATTATTTAATTTCTTATGGTGTCATGCCATAAATTGGGACCCATTAGCTAGGTGGCATCCTTGTTGGAGGTGACTGGATGACACATAATCATCCCAAGTGGACATAGGCGTCCCAATTTGGAATTTGACATATTATAGATTCTATGATGCATCATAAGGAATCTATATGCATGGAGGAAGTTGGTGCCCAAGATCGGTTATGACAAGGCATAAGAGAATCGAGTATTTTAGGTCATTTATGATAGATTCTCTTACTATTGTAAGTGTTGTAAGTATGGAAGATTTTATGATATATTCTATGCCATATTCTATTACATTTGTAAGGCATATGTCATAGCCTATTTTTAGCATATTCTAGGTGCCCAAGCTTGGAGAAAGAATATTGCATGTAATGACACTTATAAGGGGTGTAAGGGAATGTTGTACATGTGTCCAAATGCATTTTTATGGCATGGGATATTGTGCCAAGTGGATTTAGATTCCCATCTTCTTCTAGATGCTTCTTCAAGCTTGAATCTCTCTATATATTGAGTGCCTTATATTGTAGAATGCATAGTTTTGTTTGCAGGTAATGAAGTGTTGTCGGTATCACTTTAGAACAGGTGTTTATTTTGAAGCACTTTTTGAAGAAAGATTTGTACTTGGGGCTATATTGTAACTCTTATTTGAAGTAATACAATAATACTATACTTTTGGAGGGTGGGGTTTTTTACTTGAAAGGGATTTCCCATGTATATTTGGTGTTTGTTGTATTTGTGTACTTGCTATTCTATTCCATTATTCCTATGTGTTTCTCATTACTATAGCTGTTTAAGGTGTTCAAAGGAAATTTTTGTAACTCTCCCCTACTTAGATTAGTGTAGGAAGCTATTTATGCTCACCAAGCTTCCTTTTAGTTGGTATCAGAGCCTGGCCAACCTTGATTCCTTTGTTGGGTTAGAAGGGTTTTTTGAGTTGATATTTATTTCAGTGGGTGTTTTGTAGAAGTGTATTTCATGACCTTGTTGCAGGAAAGAGATGGCAGGCACATCTAGGAGGATTGAGATGGAGAAGTTTAACGATGATAATTTTAAAATTTGGAAGCTCAAAATGGAATAAATGCTCGTAGATCCTGATCTATGGGTTGCTATTTCTAGAACCAAACCGACGAGCATGAAACAAGAAGATTGGGAGCTCATGGATTGGAAAGCCAAGGGTCTTATTATACTTTGTTTGGCTAATTTTTTCCTCCTAAATTTCCATGAAGAGAAGAATTCTACTTCTATGTGGAAGAATCTTGGTGATGTTTATTAGGCTAAATCCTTGGTAAACAAGCTTTTCCTGAGAAAGAAAATGTATTCTCTAAAAATGGAAGATGGAGGATCCGTGGTAGACCATCTAAATGCATTCAACATGTTGATTGCTCATCCGAGTTTTGTTGGAGACAAGATTGACGAACAAGACCATTGTATGCTCCTTTTGTGTTCGTTGTTAGATTCTTGTGATCACCCGGTGATGGCTATTGGAAGCACTACTTCCACCTTCAAGATGGATGAGGTAGTTGCCTCATTATTATCTGAAGATATGCGAAGTAAGTCTTCTGAGATGGACAAGGAGGCACTTGTTGTTTGTGGTAGACCAAAGGAGAGGAAAAAAGAAGGAAAATAAATATAAGTCAAAGTCTCTGAGGAGATCTAAGTCTCTTGGTAAGAAGACCAAGGAAAAATGTTGGAACTGTGGTGAAACTGGTCACTTTCGTAAAGATTGTAAGGAGGAGAAGAAGAAAAACAAGTATTTCTCTGATTTTGAATCAGAGAAATCATCCCAAGATGAAGGAGAATAATTTATTGTAGCCTTGGAAACCCATGCATCGAATATGTATGGCTAATAGATTCAGGTGAATATTTTCACATGACCTCTCATAGAGGTTGGTTCTCGAAGTATGAATAGTACAATGGCGAAGAGGTGTACCTGGGTGATGACTCTCACCTAAAGATTATTGGTCATGGAAGAGTCAAAATCATATTTCCTAATGGGAAAGTGAAGGGGATTGATGGTGTCTTGCATATCCTAGGTTTGGCATGAAACCTACTTTCTGTAAGTAAACTGAATGATTCAAGAGTGCAAGTTGTTTTCTCTAGTGGAGGATGCAAGATGACAAGAGGAGCTATGGTGTTAGCTAAGGGAGCTTGTATTGGTATTTTGTTTTAGCTTGATGCATGCATTGTATAGTGCAATAGTTCTTCTGATGTATAGAAGAAGAGATCTTTGGGTTCTTCATCCTCACCATTAGATCATGCAAAGAAGTATGTTACAACTACATTCAATGGTCATGCATTCTGGGTACCTAAGGGTGCTCATTCTATGAAAATGAAGCTTCATGCAGAGAAGACAATGTTATGGCACCAAGGACTTGGTCACATTGGTGAGAAGGGTCTTAGAACCATAAAAAATAAGAGCCTTGTTGAAGGCCTTAATGATTGTAATCTTTGTAAGGAAAGCTAAGGTGCGGAAACAACTCTCCTAACGTCAAAACCTCAGGGAAGAATGCAGAGACACTTTTAAATTTTACAATTACAGACCAATTAAGATGCACTTGAAAGAGATAACAGAAACAGAGAAATAATCATACACAGATGAACACCAGATTTATGTGGGAAAACCCTTATGGGAGAAAAACCCACCACACCAAGAGAAGTCACTTTGTATTACAGTAATGGAGATTACATACAGAGACCAAACTTATCTTTCTAATGTCAATTTACACCAAAATTCACCATGATCAACCTTGTACAAAATATTCAAGTTACAATACTCTCAGAATAGAATTCACACTGATCACCCTTTGAACTATTCATCCAACTGTTCATACATTCATCAAACTAGACTACATCTGCAATCTTTGAGTATATCCATAACACCCATGGTCTATCAAACTTCCTCTCAGTAACGGCCGCAACAGTCCAACTGCTACGGTTCCCATTCTGCTCCTTGATTGATCGAGGACAAACCACATAGGATGGTCAATCGGTCAAAGGCGTTCAACCTGTATTCACATGTTGGTGAGACACTAACTGTGTCTCCCCGATGCCACAAGACTCAACCATCGATGTCACCAAGAGTCATTGCTATTGACAAGAGGTTCCATCGAGTTCACAAGTCACATCGACCTCAGCATTGCCATTGGCGAGACTATCGCTACTCGCCAAGAGATCATACTGATATTCAAAGGTTACGCAGATATCAACTTTCCCTTTGGTGAGACTACCGCTCTTCGGTGAGACATCATACCAAAGTTCCCAAGTCATTCCAAAATGTCCAACAGTCGCCAGAAGTCATACCGACAATAGACTACCCAACAACATCGGTGAAACCCACACCCGTCGCCAAGACTTCACACCGAAGCCTTTGTGTTACCGTGAAGAATCCAAGTGTATGACTATCGGCAAGACTTTCTGGTGCAGGAGCACCTAGGAAAGAGGAAACACTAATCATCAGCTAGGAAGTCTAGTATGAAGTTTTTTTTTGCAATGTACCTGAGGTTCATGTTGACCATCTAGATTGAATTATAGGTTTATGAATATGTCTTATTCTGTAGTGATCAGTAGGTTAAGGAGTGGAGAGGGAGAATGAGTTACAAACTCATTTTTACTTAGTTTTCTAATTTTTGGCAAAAGTTGAAAAACACAGTGCGTTTTACAACTTTGCCATCTTTATCACTTACATGACCGACCAAAGGAGCTTAACTATTTTTGTAACCTATTTAAGGTATGCCTCGACCTGAGAGTGGGTTGGTTGCATTGGTATTGTAGTGAAGTTTTGTGAAGTTGAGGAAAAACAGTGGTTTTAGAGTGAATTTCTGATTTTGTTCCAAAATAGAGCTTCAATGGTTTGAATATGTTATTGTTTCTTGCGTAGGATGTAGGCTATTGATAGATTAAGCCCTGTGTGGTAGCCATTTAGCTTTCTAGTTCTGTTTCAAGCATTTTAGTAGATAGTTGTTTCTTTGCATTTGCTGTTTTGTTAAGTTTGTCAATAGGAAATGGAGGTTTAGGACACATTCCCACTGTACATAACATACAACCTCTTGGAATTGTGCCTAGGCTCCATGTCTATAAATATGTTAGGGTTAGGAGTCTGTAGGAGTCAAGGGTTTATGGAGAAAGTCTTTTCCTAGGCGAGCTTGACAGTGCTCGACTAGGAAAGACAGCTAGTGCTAAGCACTTGGTTTGCAGGGGTGACCTTCCCCTGTCAAGACACAGTGTGGAGAGGCAGATAAAATCCTTGCAAAGACTTGACATGAAGGAGGAGGCTTCATCAGACCATTTGGAGGTTGAAACAAGCTGACAGGTTGCTGTGCAGTCAGGAAATGGCTTAAAAAGCCCTAAAATTGCTAAAATGTGGGTTACGCCTGTGTACGGACAGTGAAGGTCCAAGATCCCAAAAATATTTGAGAGGTGGGCATATGGACCAGGAAACCCTAGGAAAGATCCTATGTTCTTTGGGAAACTTTCAAGGTCTGACCTGTTTTCTCGGAGTTAGAGACCTAATTGGGGCTCTAGGGCTAGTAGCCTTCTTAACCCTAGATGAGGGTTTGGTGAGAGCGATGAAAGGGTGGAGTTTTGGTGAATCTCCAAGAACCCTAGGAGGTTGGTTTGAAGCCATTGAGTACATCTCTACACCCCTGCAAGAACAAATGGAGTGTTTAGGATAGATTAGCCTTTAGGGTAGATCAAGGGCTAAGGAAGAGTTGGAGACATTGCACCAAGATTGACTTGGTTGGTTGAACGGTGATGGTAGTGGGGTTGGACAAGAGAACCAGGGGTACCTAAACATGTGAAGGGGCCTATAGGTCAAGGTGGTGAAGCAAAACATCAAGGAGGTCTTGCAAGCAAGACCTAGAGCAGGAATCTGTGATTGATTCCTCCAACCCCCTCCCTATCAGATTGGTATTAGAGCAAGTTAAAGATTTGGGAAGAATCTTGTATGTCAGACCTTGAATCTAGTGGTCCTACCATCATGGTGACAAATGTTGAATTGGCTAAGATGGTTGAAGAATAGGAGGAAGAAAATAGGCTAATGAGGGAAAGAATAGCCCAACTTGAGCAAGTAATGAGGAACACGCAGTTAGAAGGAAGGATACCAAAGGAAGAAGAGGTTGCAGAGGAAGAAAAGACCCCTGAACCTAACCCTGTTTTGAAAGAAGAGCCTTTCTTGAAAGCATTGAAGGCTTTGAGTGGAAAAGCACTTGAAGGCATACCACTGTTTAGTGGAAAAATGGAAGCTGATTTAGTTGTAGATTGGATAGAGGGAATGGAAAACCATTTTGAGTGTGATGGGGTCACAGAAGCACATAAGGTAAAGGTGGCAAAATCAAGACTAAGAGGTTCTACCTTGACATGGTGGAAGTTCATTCAGACAGAGAGGGAAAAAGAAGGCAAGAAACCTATCTCTACTTGGAAGGGAATGGTTGCCAAGGTAAGAGAAGCATACATGCCAGATGATTATGAGATTCAGTTGCATAAGAAAAGACAGAGCTTGAGGCAAAGAGACCAAGATGTGAACTCTTATACTGAGGAGTTTCAAAAACTTTGCATGAGGTCTAATGTGACAGAGGATGAAAGTCTCAAGGTGGCTAGATATCTTAACGGCTTGAAGTGGAACATTCAAGAGGAAATGACTCTTCTAAGTCCCAAGATAGTACACCAATGTTACCAATTAGCTATAAAGATTGAGGAAAGAAGCAAGAGGAAACAAGAACAGACTTCTAAGAGCAGAGGTAAAGGAAAAGATCAAAGAGGACATAGAGGTGGATATCAAGGTAGAGGGACTGAACCAAGAAGTCAGGGAGAGTCTAAACTCACAGAGCATGGAGGTGAAAAAACTTCTAGAGGAGGATATAATAGAGGTAGAGGACCTCAAGGAGGTTCAAATAGAGGAAGAGGAGCAGGTAGAAGTAGTTCATACTTTTCCAATATGAAATGTTATAATTGTGGTCAAGTGGGTCATCCAGCCTATAGGTGCCCAGAGAAAGCATCTTCATCAAATATTGAGAAGAGAGTGGAATATGCACAAGAGGACAAAATGAGTGTCAAATCACTAGAGGTTAGTCACATTGAATCAGAAGTGGGGGAGAATCTGATGTTTAGTAGAGTTTTGATCAGACAACTGGTCAAGGAAGGGCCAAAACAGAGAAGAGCCTTATTTAGAGTAAGATGCAAGATATTAGGAAAGGTGTGTAAGGTTATAGTGGACTCAGGGTCTACTGACAACATAATCTCAGAGGAGGCAGTAATGAAATTGAAGTTGGAAAAGGTACCCCACACTAATCCCTACAAGGTGACATGGTTGAACAAAGGACAAAGTGTTCTTGTCAATGAGCAGACAACAGTGGAGTTCTCCATTGGAGGATACAAGGACAAGTTAATTTGTGATGTATTACCCATGGATGCATGCCATCTTCTATTGGGCAGACCATGGCAGTATGACAAAGGTGTCATCTATGATGGAAAGGAAAATACTATCTCATTCAAGAAGGATGGAAAGACATTCAAGTTGTAGTCACTGTCAGATGAAGAAGAAGGATAGTCAAAGACCCCTAGTGTCTTAGTAAGCAGTGGCAAAGAGTTCATCAACAACCTACATCAAGGAGGTGAAGGATATGTGGTCATGGTACAAACCAAGGGAGAGGACAAGACTGAGAAAACAGTCATACCCGAAGCAGTCCAGAAGTTGCTTGAGAAGTATAAGGACATAGTGAGTGATGGAACACCAAGCAACCTTACCTCCAAAGAGAGCCATTAGTCATCAGATTGACTTCATACCAAGGGCTTCATTTCCAAACAAAGCAGCCTACAAGCTTACACCAGATCAGATCCTAGAGGTAGCTAGACAAGTGTAGGAGTTGTTAGATCAAGGCTTGATTAGGAAGAGCATCAGCCCATGTGCAGTACCAGTGGTCTTAGCAACCAAGAAAGGAGGCAAGTGGAGATTATGCACTGATTCTAGGGAAATAAATAAAATCACAATCAGGTATAGGTTCCCTATTCCTAGAATTGAGGACTTGATGGATTGTCTTGGAGGAGCTCAGTACTTCACCAAGTTGGATCTCAAAAGCGGATACCATCAGATCAGAATCAAGGATGGAGATGAGTGGAAGACAACTTTTAAGACAAATGATGGGTTGTATGAGTGGAGAGTTATGCCATTTGGCCTCTCTAATGCCCCTAGCACATTCATGAGACTCATGAATGAAGTGCTCAAAGACTTTACAGGGATATTTGTGGTAGTATACCTTGATGATATACTCATTTTTAGTAAGACAATAGAAGAACACCTAAAACATGTGGAGTTGGTTCTTAAAAGGTTGCAAGAGGAGAAGTTAGCCATCAACCTAGAGAAATGTGAGTTCTTCAAACAGGAGCTTGTGTATTTGGGGTTTGTAGTATCCCAAGGATCATTGAAGATGGATCCAAGCAAGGTGGAAGCTATTCTAAATTGGCCTACACCAACCATAGGGATAGAGGTAAGGAGTTTTCATGGATTGGCTCAATTTTATAGAAAATTCATAAGGAACTTTAGTGGCATATGTGCACCAGTCCTAGATACAATCAAGGGTGGCTTAAAGACTAAGTTTAAGTGGACTCAAGAAGCTGAGAAAGGTTTTGAGAAACTGAAACAAGAAGTGGCAACTAAACCTATACTTTTGTTACCTAGTTTTGACAAGTTGTTTACTGTGGAATGTGATGCTAGTGGAGTTGCAGTAGGAGGAGTACTCAGCCAAGAAGGCAGGCCTATAGCTTTCTTTAGTGAAAAGCTCAATGAAGCTAAGGAAAAGTACTCTACCTATGACCTAGAATTGTATGCTTTAGTTCAGTCACTTAGGAAGTGGAGGCATTACCTTCTACCCAAAGAGTTTGTAGTATTTACTGAAAATCAAGCACTTAGCTATATCAACACACAAGAGAAGATGAGTAATAGGCATTTGAAATGGATGGAATACATCCAAGCTTTTACCTTCACCATCAAGCACAAGAAGGGACAGTTGAACAAGGTGGCAGATGCACTAAGCAGGAGATTGCTGACAGTGCAAGAGATACAACTAAAGAGCATTGGAATAGAGAGTTTCAAGGATCTCTATGGTGAGGATGAAGACTTCTAGAGGCATATAAGGTATGTTCTGACTTTGAGAATCATTTTCATAGTCAATACTCAGAGTATACATTACAAAGTGGATTTTTATTCAAGGGAAATCAGTTGTGTGTGCCAAAAGGCTCTATGAGAGAGAATCTTATACAAGAAAAGCACAATGGTAGTCTTAGTGGTCATTTTGGTATCAACAAGACAATGGAGCTAGTGCAAAGGTTTTACTATTGGCCCAAGTTGCCAAGGGATGTCAGGAGGTATGTGGAGTAGTGTGTAGTTTGTATGAAAGCAAAAGGGGGAGCTAGTAATGCAGGTTTGTATCAACCTCTACCTATTCCCAACAGACCATGGGAATGTGTTAGCATAGATTTTGTTGTAGGACTCCCTAAGACAAAAACAAGGTTTGATAGTGTCTATGTGGTGGTAGATAGATTCAACAAGATGAGTCACTTTATCCCTTGCAAGACCACACATGATGCTAGTTACATTGCTCATCTTTTCTTCAAGGAAATTGTAAGGATCCATGGTTTGCCTTTGAGCATTGTCTCAGACAGGGATGTGAAGTTTATGAGTCATTTTTGGAAGACTCTATGGAGCAGATTAGGTACCAACCTGTCTTTTGGATCAACTTACCATCCTCAGACTGATGGAAAAACTGAGGTGGTTAATAGGGTGTTAGGTAACCTTCTAAGATGCCTAACTAAGGAGTATGGACAGACATGGGACATGGTTATCTCACAGGTTGAGTATGCATACAATGACAGTGTGAACAGGACTACAGGGAAGAGCCCTTTTGAAATAGTGTATGGGATGCACCTACGAGGTGTGTGTGAGCTCAAAGATCTAGGAGCTATGGAGAATAGGAGTGGACATGCAGAGGAATTCACTCAGACCATGAAAGAGATTCAGGAGCAGGTAAAGAAGACAGTCACCGAAGCTACACAAAAGTTGAAGGATAAGGTAGATTTGTCAAGAAAAGATTTGCAATTTGCAGTAGGAGATTATGTCATGGTTCACCTCAACAAATCCAGGTTGCAGAAGGGAACATCAACCAAATTGTAGATGAAAAGAGTAGGACCGTGCAAGGTGTTAGCCAAGTATGGGAGAAATGCATACAAGGTGGAGTTACCTGCAGATTTAGGGATTTCACCAGTGTTCAATGTAGCTGATTTGATCAGATATAAGGGATCAGTCAATGACTTAGATCAGAATAGTAGAGAGATCTTAAAGGATGTAAGCAACATAGCCTTACCTACTCTAGACAAGCTACAAGCAGAGAGAATCTTGGAGTCAAGAGTGAAGAAATCTACAAGGCATAAGGTGTATATGGAGCATCTTATCAAATGGAAGAACAAACATGAATCTGAGGCTACTTGGGTAGATGAAGCTGAGTTCAAGAATCAGGGCATTGATGAATCACTGTTCTCTCCTCACATTCCTTAGTGTTTGTGCAGAGAGGGGGAGAATGGTGCAGGAGCGCCTAGGAAAGAGGAAACACTAATCATCAGCTAGGAAGTCTAGTATGAAGTTTTGTTTTGCAATGTACCTGAGGGTCATGTTGACCATCTAGATTGAATTATAGGTTTATGAATATGTCTTATTCTGTAGTGATCAGTAGGTTAAGGAGTGGAGAGGGAGAATGAGTTACAAACTCATTTTTACTTAGTTTTCTAATTTTTGGCAAAAGTTGAAAAACACAGTGCGTTTTACAACTTTGCCATCTTTATCACTTACGTGACCGACCAAAGGAGCTTAACTATTTTTGTAACCTATTTAAGGTATGCCTCGACCTGAGAGTGGTTGGTTGCATTGGTATTGTAGTGAGGTTTTGTGAAGTTGAGGAAAAATAGTGGTTTTAGAGTGAATTTCTGATTTTGTTCCAAAATAGAGCTTTAATGGTTTGAATATGTTATTGTTTCTTGCGTAGGATGTAGGGTATTGATAGATTAAGCCCTGTGTGGTAGCCATTTAGCTTTCTAGTTCTGTTTCAAGCATTTTAGTAGATAGTTGTTTCTTTGCATTTGCTGTTTTGTTAAGTTTGTCAATAGGAAATGGAGGTTTAGGACACATTCCCACTGTACATAACGTACAACCTCTTGGGAATTGTGCCTAGGCTCCATGTCTGTAAATATGTTAGGGTTAGGAGTCTGTAGGAGTCAAGGGTTTATGGAGAAAGTCTTTTCCTAAGCGAGCTTGACAGTGCCCAGCTAGGAAAGATAGCTAGTGCTAAGAACTTGGTTTGCAGGGGTGACCTTCCCTTGTCAAGACACAGTGTGGAGAGGCAGATAAAAGCCTTGCAAAGACTTGACATGAAGGAGGAGGCTTCATCATACCATTTGGAGGTTGAAACAAGCTGACAGGTTGTTGTGCAGTCAGGAAATGGCTTAAAAAGCCCTAAAATTGCTAAAATGTGGGTTACGCTTGTGTACGGACAGTGAAGGTCCAAGATCCCAAAAATCTTTGAGAGGTGGGCATATGGACCAGGAAACCCTAGGAAAGATCCTATGTTCTTTGGGAAACTTTCAAGGTCTGACCTATTTTCTCGGAGTTAGAGACCTAATTGGGGCTCTAGGGCTAGTAGCCTTCTTAACCCTATATGAGGGTTTGGTGAGAGCGATGAAAGGGTGGAGTTTTGGTGAATCTCCAAGAACCCTAGGAGGTT
The DNA here is from genome assembly GCA_007258455.2 of Sequoia sempervirens. Lineage (NCBI taxonomy): Eukaryota > Viridiplantae > Streptophyta > Pinopsida > Cupressales > Cupressaceae > Sequoia > Sequoia sempervirens. Next base: position 161,819,202 of record VDFB02373365.1, read on the forward strand.
GGTTTGAAGCCATTGAGTACATATCTACACCCCTGCAAGAACAAATGGAGTGTTTAGGATAGATTAGCCTTTAGGGCAGATCAAGGGCTAAGGAAGAGTTGGAGACATTGCACCAAGATCGACTTGGTTGGTTGAACGGTGATGGTAGTGGGGTCGGCCAGGAGAACCAGGGGTACCTAAACATGTGAAGGGGCCTATAGGTCAAGGTGGTGAATCAAAACACCAAGGAGGTATTGCAAGCAAGACCTAGAGCAGGAATCTGTGATTGATTCCTCCAACCCCCTCCCTATCACTTTCCATATCGACAAGACTTCATACCGAAGCATATGAGTTCCTCCGATGACCACAAGTGTAACACCCTGTCGGCGAGACATACCATCTCGATAAGACCTCAAACCGAACGTCCAAGTCTCCCCGACACCGCTTGTCGCCCAGAGTCTTCTTGATATCCGATAAGAGTGGCTTGTCGGCCAGAGATCTCCACTCGGCAGAGGGTTACAACGAACGCCACAAGTCACAGCAATAGCTCTAGTTGGCAAGACATCAACAAGGTCACAACGACCAGAACACTTCAACAAGGTTTCATTTGCTAGTCGGCTAGACACAATGAATGTACACCGACTTGGCTCTTTCAGAGGTTTCAACCTGTGGGATTGAGACACATTATTTCCAACAATCTCCCACTTGATGAAGATCACACATGCACCTCCAGAGCACAAAAAAACTAATGACATTCATGGGCACTGAGGCCCATCGAATTGGCACACCACCTGAACTTGTTTGTGCTCACTGGCTTCGTCAATGCATCTGCAATATTCTCCAGAGTATCAAATTTTTCCAAAATGACCTTTCCATCCTCCACCATATCTCGTACAAAATGGTACTGTACATCTATATGTTTCGTCCTTGCATGGAAGGTAGGATTCTTTGCCAAAAAAATTGCACTCTAACTGTCAAAGAAAATAGTTATTTGCCCTGCATCAAAACCAATGTTAGAACACAAACGTTTTAACCAGACTGCTTCTTTACAAGCATGTGTAGCTTCCATGTATTCTTCCTCTATAGTGGATAAAGTGACTACAACTTGCCGCTTACTCATCCAACTCACTGCACCACCATTCAACATGAAAATATATCCGCTGGTGGATCTTCTGCTGTCTATGTCCCCTGCCCAATCAGAATCCACATAGCCTCGAATACTGAGAGTCCTCTGTGATTCAACCAAGTTCCCATGGTAACACAAAGCATATTATGAAGTGCCCTTCAAATATCTGAATACTCTCTTCACAGCATCCCAATGTGTCCTTCCAAGATTAGCCATAAACCAAATAAGTACTCCCACTGCTTGGGCAATGTCTGGCCTTGTACAGACCATAGCATACATAAGACTGCCAACCGCACTAGCATAAGGTACACTGGTCATGTCCTCCATCTTAGTAGGAGATTTTGGACAGTCTTCAACAGATAGCTTCATTCCCTGCAAAATTGGAACAACTAGCTACTTGCAATCATTCATACAAAATCTCTCTAGAACAGTCCTAATATACTTACTCTGACTGAGCCAAAGTTTTCTATTCTTCCTGTCCCTGATTATTTCCATTCCCAGAATATACCTTGCTGCACCAAGATCTTTCATTTCGAACTTTGCAGACAACTAAGACTTAAGATCAGAAATCATTAACTTACTATTGCCTATGAACAACATATCATCAACATAGAGGGCAATAATAAGAACTTGATCACTTTCAACTTTTAATACACACAATGATCAGATTTTGATCTTACAAATCCCAAAGACAATACAAAAGTATCAAACTTCTGGTACCACATTCTAGGAGACTGCTTTAACCCATACAAAGACTTTTTCAATTTGCAAACCAATTTTTCTTTACCTTTCTCCAGAAAGTGCTCCAGCTGGGACATATAGATTTCTTCTTCAAGATCACCATGAAGAAATGCTGTCTTCACATCCATTTGTTCGACCTCTTATTCATACGCTGCTGCAAGTGACAAAAGAAATCTAATGGATGTCAGCTTAGCTACAGGAGAAAAAATTTCCCCATAATCAATTCCCTCTACCTGGGAATAACCCTTCACAACCAACCTCACCTTGTACTTTTCTACACTGCCATCCAGACCTATTTTCTTCTTAAATACCCATTTACAGCCCACAAATTTTTTGCCTTCAAGCAAGGGCACCAAACTCCAAGTATCATTCTTTTCTAATGATGCCATTTCTTCATTCATGGCTTCCAACCAAGAGTTTGAATCAAACATTCTAAATGCCTCTTTCACAGTCCTAGGCTCATCAGTGCTAGAAATTAAAGCATAGGGACAAGTAGAATCTATCAAAGAGAACCCATACCTATCAGGTTGCTTTCTTTCACGAGTTGACCTCCTCACTTGCTGAGGCTGAGTTTCTTCTTCTTCTTCAGAACTTTCAGAACTACTTGAGCTCTCCTCAGTTTTAGGTACATTTTGAATTTTGAATTCCTCTTTATCTGGTGTAGGAGGAATTTCAACTACATCCTTTTTGTTTTCTGATTTTGTCTCTGATTGCAGATCCAAGGTAGAAGGCTTCAACTCATGAAAGATTACACTTCTGCTGTATAGAACCTTCTCCGTATTAGGATTCCAAAGCTTGTATCCTTTTATGCCAGCACTATAGCCAATAAAAATACATTTGACAGCCTTGTTCTCCAATTTAGATCTTTTCTCATACGACACATGTGCATATGCCTCATAGCCAAAAACACAAATATGTCTTAAAGAGGGCTTCTTACCAGACCATGCTTCCAAAGGTGTTTTCTCAACAAGAGCAATTGGAGAATGATTTATCAAGTAACATGCTGTAGCAAGCCTCAGCCCAGAACTTCTCCTCCAAGCCGACGCTCAACATACTTCATGCTCTTTCCATCACTGTCTGTTGAACCTTTCTGCAACTCCATTTTGCTGCAGAGTATAAGGTGTAGTTTTATGTCTTTTAATTCCATGATCTTTACAATACCTCTCAAAATCATCGAACAAAATTCACCACCATTATTAGTCCTTAAACATTTTATTTTTCTTCCAGTATGATTTTCTACAAGGTTCTTAAATTCCTTAAATCGTCTGAACACTTCGATTTACTTTTCAAAAAATAAACAAATGTTCTTCTTGAATAATCATCAATAAACGATACATAGTACCTTGAATTAGACAAAGAAGGAACATTCACTGGACCAAAAACATCAGAATGTATATAATCAAGCAAACTAGAAGATTTGTGAGGACTGGAATAAAATGAAACACGGTGCTGTTTTACATATATACAATGTTCACAGAATTCAAATTCGAGGTTACAATCTTCAAGCCCCTCAACCAGGTTTTTATTCTTCAAGGTTTTTAAACCCTTCTCATCAATGTGGCCTAACCTATGATGCCAGAGCATAGTCTTTTCTGGTGGAAGTTTAATTTCCATAGAGTTTACACTATCAGGAATTTCTTCCTCTTTTCCTCCATGAATAGCTTTCTGTGACTTTGCAGAGACACTATTGCATTGAACAACATGTGCATCGAGCTTATACAAGGTACCAATACGAGAACCCCTTGCTAGCACCATAGAGCCTCTAGTCATCTTGCAGCCATTTCCAGAGAATGTGACTTGCACTCCAATATCATTCAACATACTAACAGAAAGTAAGTTTCGAGCCAGACCTGGTATATGCATTACATAATTGATTCCCTTCACTCTTCCATCAGGGAATTGAATTCTGGCTCTTCCACGACCAACTATTTCCAATGAAGAATCACTTGCCAAATACACCTTTCCACCATCGTATTTTTCATACTTCGTGAACCAGTCTCTATGAGATGTCATGTGGAAAGATGCTCCAGAATCAATCAACCATACATCATCTGATGCCTGCATAGGCAAGGCTGCAATGAAGGCATCTGCATCACTTTGAGAAGAATCATTGTCGGAAGAATACTTCTTCTTCTTTTTCTCCTCTTTACAATCCTTTTGGACATGACTAGGTTTCCCACAATTCCAGCACTTCACCTTGGACTTCTTGCCATGAGACTTTGATCTCCTCTTTGATTTCGATTTGGACTTCTTGTCCTTCTTCTTGCCTTTTTCTTTTGATCTTCCTCTAACAGCAAGGGCCTCCTTCGCCATCTCAGAAGATTTCCTTCTCATCTCTTATGATAACAAAGAAGCAACAACATCTTCCATCTTGAAATTGGATGTTGTACTCCCAATAGCCATCACCAGGTGATCCCAAGAGTCTGGCAAAGAACACAATAAAAGCATACAACGATCCTCTTCATCAACCTTCACACCAACAGATGTTAACTGTGCAATCAACATGTTGAATGTGTTCAAATGATTAGCTACAGACCCTCCTTCCTGCATTCTCAAAGTGTACAACTTCTTCCTTAGGAACAATTTATTCACCAAGGACTTCCCTTGATAAATAGATGCCAGTCTCTTCCACAAGGAAGATGCTGTCTTCTATTCATGCACATTCAGAAGAATGGAGTCTGCCAAACAAAGCCTTATCAGCCCCTTAGACTTTATGTCTGCAAGGTCCCAATCTTCTTGCTTCATGCCTGTAGGCTTCGTTCCAGACACAACAATCCAAAGATCATGATCCACTAACAGATCTTCCATTTTAAGTTTCCACAACTCAAAATTGCTGCCATTGAATTTCTCAATTTCAATCTTTCCTGACGTGCCTGCCATCTTAACCTGTAATTCATATTACCAAACTTCTACAAGACTCCCATTAAACAAAATTGACTCAAAAAACCTAACGTACCCACAAGGATAACACAACTGGCCAGGCTCTGATACCACTTGTATGAAAAGCTAAGGTGTGGAAACAACTCTCCTAACGTCAAAACCTGAGGGAAGAATGCAGAGACACTTTTAAATTTTACAATTATAGACCAATTAAGATGCACTTGAAAGAGATAACAGAAACAGAGAAATAATCATACACAGATGAACACCAGATTTACGTGGGAAAACCCTTACGGGAGAAAAACCCACCACACCAAGAGAAGTCACTTTGTATTACAGTAATGGAGATTACATACAAAGACCAGACTTATCTTTCTGATGTCAATTTACAACAACATTCACCATGATCAACCTTGTACAAAATACTCAAGTTACAATACTCTCAGAATAGAATTCACACTGATCACCCTTCAAACTATTCATCCAACTGTTCATACATTCATCGAACCAGACTGCATCTACAATCTTTGAGTATATCCATAACGCCCATGGTCTGTCGAACTTCCTCTCAGTAATGGCCGCAACAGTCCAACTGCTAGCGGTTCCCATTCTGCTCCCTGATTGATCGAGGACAAACCACGTAGGATGGTCAATCGGTCAAAGGCGTTCAACCTGCATTCGCATGTCGGTGAGACACTAACTGTGTCTCCCCGATGCCACAAGACTCAACCATCGATGTCACCAAGAGTAATTTCTATCGGCAAGAGGTTCCATCGAGTTCACAAGTCACATCGACCTTAGCATTGCCATCAGCGAGACTATCGCTACTCGCCAAGAGATCATACCGATATTCAAAGGTTACGTAGATATCAACTTTCCCTTTGGTGAGACTACCACTCTTCGGTGAGACATCATACCAAAGTTCCCAAGTCATTCCAAAATGTCCAACAGCCGCTAGAAGTCATACCGACAATAGACTACCCCACAACATCGGTGAGACCCACACCCGTCGCCAAGACTTCACACCAAAGCCTTTGTGTTACCATGAAGACTCCAAGTGTATGACTATCGGCAAGACTTTCCATATCGACAAGACTTCATACCGAAGCATATGAGTTCCTCCGATGACCACAAGTGTAACACCCTGTCGGCGAGACATACCATCTCGATAAGACTTCAAACCGAACGTCCAAGTCTCCCCGACACTGCTTGTCGCCTAGAGTCTTCCCGATATCTGATAAGAGTGGCCTGTCGGCCAGAGATCTCCACTCGGCAGAGGGTTATAATGAAAGCCACAAGTCACAGCAATAGCTCTAGTCAGCAAGACATTAACAAGGTCACATTGACCAGAACACTTCAACAAGGTTTCATCTACTAGTCGGCCAAACACAATGAATTTCACACCGACTTGGCTCTTTCAGAGGTTTCATCCTGTGGGATTGAGACACATTATTTCCAACAATCTTGAGTTTGACTTTTGCGAACATTGTGTATATGGAAAACAACACCGTGTTTCTTTTTACTCTAGTTCTCATAAGTCTTATTGGGTTTTGGACTATGTTCATTTAGATGTTTTGGTCCTTGAATGTTCCTTTGTTATCAAAATTTGTATATTTTGTTTCTTTTATAGATGATTATAGTAGGAAATTCATTTAGTTTCTTAGAAGTAAAGCTAAAGTATTTAGTTGGTTTAAGGAGTTTAAGGTCTTGGTAGAAAATAAAACTAGTAGGAAGATTAAGTGTTTGAGTACTGACAATGGTGGTGAGTTTTGTTCCACAAAGTTTGACAAGTTTTGTAAAGAGCACAAAATTGAGAGACATAAGATAAATCCCTACACTCCACAAAAAAATGGAGTTGCAGAGAGAATGAATAGAACGTTGATGGAGAGGGCTAGGAGTATGTTGAGTGGTGCTAGCTTGAAGAAATTTTTTGGGCTAAAGCAGTAGCCACTGCACATTATCTGATCAATAGATCTCCTACATCAATGCTTGTTGGAAAGACACCCATGAAGGCATGGTCTGGTAAAAATAATTCAATGAGACATCTCAGAGTATTTGGTTGCAAAGTTTATGCTCATGTTCCAATTGAGAAGAGGTCAAATTTAGAGAAAAAGGCTATTAAGTGTATCTTTATCAGCTATGGTGTCAGTGTGAAAGGGTACAAGCTTTGGGATCCAAAAGATCAGAAGGTTATCTTCAATAGAAGTGTAATTTTTATAGAGATGAAACCTTACACTGTTGAGCTGCAGCTAGAGAAAGAGGAGAAACAAAAGAAGGAGGTAGTTCAGTTTCCACCTACTCTAAAGAAAGATGAACTACACACTCCCATTGGACCTGATGATGAGGAGAGCTCAAGAAGCTTTGAAAGTTTTGAAGAAGAAGAACCTCAACCTTAGCCTTTGAGGAGGTCTACACAATTTAGGTGGCAACTAGAAAGATTTGGTTATTCATTATTGGATTCCAGTTGCATTTCCTCTTTGATTGCTAACACTGATGAGCCTAGGACCATTAGAGAAGCTATTTGTATGAGTGATGCAGATTCCTAGAGGCAAACCATGAATGAGGAGATGGCTGCATTAAAGAAAAATAAGGCTTGGGATCTGGTACCTTTGCCTATTGGACGTAAACTTGTTGGTTGTAAATGGGTTTTCAAGAAGAAGTGTGGTCCTGATGGTAGTGTTAAGAAGTATAAGGCATGATTGGTCACTAAGGGGTTTTCTTAGGTGGAGGGAATTGATTATGGGGAGATATTCTCTCCTGTTGTGAAGCTGACATCTATCCAGTTCCTATTATCACTTGCAGTAGCATATGACTTAGAAGTGGAATAGATGGATGTGAAGACAACATTCCTTCATGGTGACTTGGAGGAAGAGATTTACATGTCACAACCATAGCGTTTCATTGAAAAAGGTAAATAAAGTTTGGTTTGCAAACTAAAGAAGTCTCTTTATGGTTTGACATAGTCTCCTAGAATATGGTACCGAAAGTTTGATACCTATGTGTTGTCTTTGGGATTTCAAAGATCTAAATCTAACCATTATGTATATTTTAAATCTGATAATGGTTGCATTCTCATTATTGTCTTATACATAGATGATATATTATTTATTGGGAATGGTAAAGTATGATTTTAGATTTGAAGTTTCAGTTGTCAACGTAGTTTCAGCTGAAAGACCTAGGTGTAGCTAGGTACATTTTGGGGATGGAGATCACAAGAGACAAAGCTAATAGAAATATTTGGTTAAGCTGGAGCAAGTATGCAAATTCAGTGTTGGAGAGATTCAATATGGTAGATTGCAGATAGTTAGTTGTTACTGTGATGCAGGGGACAACTTTCTATGAATGATTGTCCAAAATCTCCTACCGAGATGGAGGACATGACTAGAGTACCATATGTGAGTGTAGTTGGTAGTCTGATGTATGTGATGGTGTGTACGAGACCATAAATTTCCCAAGAAATGGGAGCCCTTAGCCATTTTATGGCTAATCTTGGATGGGTGCATTGGGATGCGGTTAAGAGAGTGTTCAGATATTTACAGGGTGCTTCTAAGTATGCCTTGTGTTTTCATGGTTATCCTACTATACCTCAATATTTTATGAGTATTTGTGGATATGTGGATTCATATTGGGTAGGTGACATTGACAGTAGAAGATCCACTAGTGGTTACGTGTTTATGATGTTTGGTGGTGCTATTAGTTGGATGAGTAAGCGAAAGGTTGTAGTCGCATTGTCCATGATAGAGACAGAGTACATGGAAGCCACTCATGCTTGTAAGGAAGCTATTTGGCTTAAGAGATTGTGTTCTGATCTTGGTTTTGATGCAAGACTAATATCGGTTTATTGTGATAGTCAAAGTATGATTTTCCTAGCAAAGAATCCTACCTTCCATGCCAGAACAAAGCACATCAATTTTTAGTATCATTTTGTTTGTGATATGGTGGAAGATGGAAAGGTGAACTTGGAGAAGGTTGACACTTTGGGGAATGTTGCAGATGCATTGACAAAACTAGTGAGCACAGAGAAGTTCAGATGGTGTTCTGATTCCATGGGCCTTGAGGCCCTGAGCATATGATTCCATATGACTCTTAGAAGGTCTTTGACAAGTGGAAGAATGTTAGGATTAAGGTGTCTCAACCTTAGAGTCCTAATATTTATTTAATTAATGTATTATTTGTATTATTTAATTGCCTATGGTGTCATGTCATAAATTGGGACCCACCGACTGGGTGGCATCCCCGTTGGAGGTGACTAGATGACACATAATCATCCCAAGTGGACATAGGTGTCCAACTTTGGAATCTATGAAATATGATAGATTCTATGACACATCATAAGGAATCTTTATGCATGGAGGAAGTTGGCACCAAAGATGGGTTATGATAAGGTGTAAGAGAATCTGGTATTTCGGGTCATTTATGATTCTCTTACAACTGTAAGTGTTGTAAGTATGGAAGATTTTATGACAGATGCTATGATAGATTCTATGACAATTGTAAGGCATCTATCATAGCCTATTTTTAGCATATTCTAGGCACCCAAGCTTGGAGAAAGAATATTTCATGTAATGACACTTGTAAGGGGTGTAAGGGAATATTGTACATGTATCCAAATGCATGTTTATGGTGTGGGATATTGTGCCATGTGGATTTTGATGCACCTCTCCTTCTAGATGCTTCTTCAAGCTTGCATCTCTCTATATATTGAGTGACTTGCATTGTAGAATGCATAGTTTTGTTTGCAGGTAACGAAGTGCTAGCGGTATCACTCCAGAACAAGTGTTTGTTCTAAAGCACTTGTTGAAGAAAGATTTGTACTTGGGGCTATATTGTAACTCTTATTTGAATTAATACAACAGTACTATGCTTTTAGAGGGTGGGGTTTTTTACCCAAAAGGGTTTTCCCATGTATATTTGGTGTTTGCTATATTTGTGTACTTGTTCTATTCCATTATTCCTATGTGTTTCTCATTACTGTAACTGTTTAAGGTGTTCAAAGAAATTTTTTGTAACTCTCCCCTACTTAGATTAGTGTAGGAAGTTTCTACTCACCTATCTTCCTTTCAACCTCTACCTCCAAGTTTTAATCCAAGTACCTTTTGTCAATATAACCACACAAATGGACATGATACAAGATGATGCATGCATATTAAACATCAAGTTCAAGACATCATTGATTCTAATCACATTCAATTGGGTGGTGTTAATGATAAAGGGAATAAGTCTGTTGCCTCGTCTATCCAAAATTTGCAAATCTTTACCAATCCAATGCCCAATCATTCAACAAACTTTGTGCAAGCATGTGATGTTAAAAATGATGAGATGAATATTGATACAACTAATAACATGAATAATGATTTCAATAATAATGAGGATGGTCTATAAACAATGGTTGGTTTTTTAGATGTGCAACCTTGTAAGGGCCAAACCACTGAGTTAGTTGACATTTTTTCACTAATAGTGATGCACTTAGAAATGTACTTGATCGTACTCTCTACATTGCTGGTCGTATGAATGAAAAACCTGTACAAGGAATACTCATTGATCCTACATGTGTAGAGAATGTGATTATTGAGTTCCTATTCATGCAAGAGCTTTATTAAGATTCATAAGAAAAAATGAAAGCATGGATAAAAAATCATAATGGTTTTGCTTGCCCTATGATATGTTCCATCAACCTTCCTCTTAAAATTGGACCAACACAATTAGATATCTCATTCTCCATCATCCCATCATCAGACCAATTTCATGTGAATATAGACTAACCATGGTTACACTCCATGAATGATATCCTGTCAATTATTCACAAGTGCATAAAGTTCCCCTTTTAAAATGAGATATACAATGCATCATAGTGGGTTTAATTCTTTTTCTTCCCATGGGAATTTTTCATTGGATTTATTTTGGCCTCAACCTATGGAACCTATAAATCCTCGTGAAGATTTTATTTTCAAGTCATACCAAAAGTTTAAGGTAAAGCACATAACAGAGTTATCTCTTAGAAATATTCCTGATAGGTCCATGGCTATTCCTTCTCCCCAACCCATCATGGATGAACCCATGCTCGAACCAAAGAAACTTCCAAGTAACCAGAGTAAATATGTAGCTATTCCTCCACCAATCTCTTATAAGAGACCAAGAGACAATAAAATGATTCCTTTTTTTCCACCAAAGATAAAACAAGTATATAGACCTAAAGAGATAGTGATTTCCCAGCCCTTGGTGGTTCCTTCAGTTCCTCCCTTAAGGGAAGAAAAGAAACCAATGGTTGATAAACCCACTCCTACCCCATCACAGCTCAAAAATTGTACAATAAGAAACCAAAATTCTAAAGAGCGTAGACTAGATGTCGTGCTATTGCTCACCAATTGGAAGAAAATAATAAAATAGTGCATGATAAATGAACACCCATGGGAAAAAACCAAGAAGAAATCCAAATTTCACCCAAACAAGAAATGGAACCAAAACAAGAAATGAAACCAAAACAAGAAATGAAAAAAGAAAATTCAAGTGCAATTGTCATAAAACCTCCTATTGTGATCAATTTGGATGATGATGATGAAATTTCTAAAATTGATGAAGAGGTGCATAATGAGCTTAATGTTTGATTTTCCAAGCAAATTAATTTAGAAGGGGGAAACCATGATGATCCTCCTGATGAGAGTGACCAACCACATGTTGCACTTGGAGATGCTCCTAGTATGACACTTGACGTATTCCCTTTAGATAGTTTCCCACCCTCCATTTATGATGAGTAAGATTGGGATGTGAACGACATACTTTAGGTCGGCTCACATGTGTGCTACTCCTCTATGTTTGTTTCATGTGTTATTTGTGTTTTCTTGCATGTGATGTGATCTTTGGTGTTGTGCTACTTGGTGTGTCTTTATGTTTGTGAGTTTTATTTGGATGACCCTTGTTGCTCCATTGGCACAAGGATACAAAGGAAATGAACCTTTTGTACATTCTTCTATTTGTGTCTTGATTCTTCTATATGTCGTAAAATTTATCTTTTATCTTTTGTCTTGTGCTTTCCTTTTAGGGACGATGCAAAGCATTGAGACATTTAGGTCTCTTGCATGATGACCCAAAAGTTTCTTTGTCTTATCCCTCTATGTATCATTCCTCCTTTGTGTTCGTTGTTCCACGAGTATTTGGGGAATGATATCAGTTTTGAGCTCTATTATATCACTATAGCAAAGATGTATACTGACCCTAGATCCATGGATCCCTTAGTATACCTTTCTATGTTATTCATCACATTATATTCAGGGGAAACCCCTTATCATTATGTAGCTTTATTTGGAAGCATATCATTGGCATAGGGATTTCCAAATAAGCTCTTGTGATATTTTGTTACATGGAATTTATCATTTTCTACTTTAAAATAATTGCTCATGTCATAGTGTTTCACAATTTCTTTAAAGTGGGGGCACACATTGATATTATTTTGATTCATTTTGTCCATAGGGGCTAGACTTAGTGGTGCATTGACATTGGAATTATTACATTGACATTTTCTCTGCCTCACTTTGTTCATGGGAGTTGGAATTAGTGTAGTATTAGCACAAAATTCTAATCATTTTGTGACACCTTATAAAGGTTATTAGGGAGCATAAATCTTGGTATGGTTTTTATGGGAACACCTTGTAGACCTAGTGTGTGTTTCTCATTTTTCCACCTTGTTATGGGTACACCTAGTAGACCTAGTGTGTTTCTCATCCTGCCTTGGTGGCTCACCTAGTGTAAAGCAGTCCTTACTAGCTTGTGTTCCTTCCAATTTATGATTCACCTAGAAAATATTAGACTTTTCTATTGTGTGATTCATGAACACAATTTTGTATGGGTCCTAGCATAATACAACTTGTTAGTCCATACCCTCCTTTTATATTTCATGTTGACATTGCATGCTTGTGTATGTTGTTTTGTTGCATACCATACATGTGTGTTCCTTTGTGCTTATGTTGGTTTTCCATGAGATTTAGATCTTGGGGGTTTGATCACCCCCCTTGATCCTTAGTCATCCTATCTCTTTAACATTTGTACAATCAAACCCCTCTGGGAATATTTCTCTACTTTAGTGTGAGTCTGAGCGTAAGTTCATACTCTCACTAGAGTGGGGGCTAAATATAGTGTCAGAAATTGTCACCCTTAACAATTTCACATTATGTTTTGTCCCCTTAATTTATTGGACTTAATTAAGCTCCTAATTTTCCAAATTATGCATTCCAAGGCCTAATTTTTACCATTTTCCAAAGGATTACAAGCATTGAATAAATGCATCTAATTGTTATTTTCCTCCCGACTAAGTGTGTCCTAGAAATTTGGGCAAGACTCATTCGCCCATGGGCGAATGTATCCCCCTTCTTAGCCAAGACCCAAATTCAAATATGTTGGTGGTATTTTAAGATCCAAAATTCAAATATCAAGTGTCAGCTTTTGGAATTTAATTTTTGAGAAATTAGTACAATTACATATAAATACCTAGTTATTTTATCATTTGAAATCTAACATGAAATTTATTAGAAAAATTATGATCAAGAGCACTATTAAGCAAATCAAGAGCAACATTTCAGAGATTTATTGCAGCAATTCAAGATCCTAATATCATGTCAAATTCTATGTGAATTTATGTGTGTTCATGTTCATGTTTTGTGAAGGCTAAACTTTGTTGTAGGTCTCCAAAGCATTCAAGCATAGAAAGATCCAAATCCTTGAGGTGATGTGTATGAATTTATTCCTTCAAGGAATCCATTGAAGGGTGGTGAGTTGCAATGTTTTGTTCATTCATTATTCCTTCCTTTCAATTATTATTCCTATCATTGACATTGCCATTGTGGAAGTGAAAACACTTAGACAGGGTTTTATTGAGGCAAGCCCCTAAATGGCCCAATATTTTCTCACTCTTTGAATGTGCAGGTTACAGGTTTGAAGAGGATCTAGGAAATATTGAAGGCTTTAAATTTCACTAATAAAGTTCTTTGGGTTATTAATCTATTTCAAAATTTTAACATGGTATCAAAGCTTTATTTTGAGAATTTTGAGTTCATAGATTCCTAATTGAGAGTTTGAGTTTTTCATGTAAGATCTTGTAAAATATTGTATGGCCTTCTCTTATATTTTGAATGATCTTGAGACTTAGAAATGGTTTACAAATTTCTTATAACATCTTCATATTGCATATGCATTTTGTGAGATCTGGGTGATTGCAACATTTCTAGTTATACTGGCAGTATTTTTGACCATTCCAACACATCTAAGAGGATTGAGAAAGTCAATGGTAGATGCTTGAAACTGGATGGAGAAGATGGTCCATGATCTCCAAACAATGTTCCTCCCCTTAGGAAGAAACAAAACCAAATGCGTATGAAAGCTATCTCATAAGTCTTGAAAGGAATATGTAGGAACAAAGTGCAAGATGTATGAAGTCTTTGAACTCAACTCAAGTGTCCCTATGTCAACGCTGAAGGTTTTCATAATCAAATCAGATGTTCTAGGCCACATTGCTGTAAATGAAAACTTAGAATATCCTAGATAATGATGTAGAACACAATCCAAAGACTCAAGAATCTCCTCTGAAGATGTCTCTTCCAAATTCTGATCCAAAGCATCCACACTCATGTCAAAGTGTGATGAATGATCATGAATGAGAGGATGAGTGATAGGGTCAGAGTTCTCCCTCACAAGAACTAAAGAAGAATCAAATCTACAATATGTGTCTCCATAAAAAGAAAATGAATATAATCAATAGTGTCTCCCAAATCTACAATATGTGTCTCCATAAAAAAGTCTAAAATCCCTATCAAGAGATCACTCGACAAAGCTATATCTAAAAGAATGTATTTCATGCTGTAAAGAATCACTGGAAAATTTTGAAGAAGCAACATGGGATTCTAAAATAGCAATAGATGCAAGGATGAAAGAGTTATCCTCAAGTATATCTAAACACTTTTTACAAATTTAGCCCCATGTGTCTTTTATTCATATTTATGGATATTTGCATTCTAGTTGATAACTTGGACATATTGACTCTTGGAGAATTTTTTTCCTTTTGGAAAGGCTTCATTTTAAGTCTAGATTGTATTGAGAGAGTGTAATTTTAGTTTGAGGATATCATTTTGAAATATTGTTGTAATTTTTCATCTTTGATCTATCTCAACATTGTAAACTCTAGAAAGCAATTTTGTCATTGTAATTGCACTACATGTAAAGTTCCAAATCATATTATTGAGGGGATTCTTGATTGAGTGATTTGGGGGGTCTCTTGGTGCATTCTTTTGATCTGTCTGCTTGTGCTCTTCTTTTCCATGGATCATTCTAAGGTTCCTTTGCTAACATAATATAACTATTTAAATTGGCATCAACATGCATGGAGTGCTCTAATGACTCAGGGTAACTCTCTATATGTTGATAATAAGATGCCTGAACCTAAATATGATGAGAAAAAGATAAAATGGATGATTGAACATATTAAAGATCTTGGATGTCTTCGTAGCTTAGTTTCTCAAAATATATTATTTTAAATTAAATCATGTAAGGATTCTAATGAAGCTTGGAACAAATTGAAAATATTATATGGTACTATAGATGAAGTAAAAGGCTATCAAATTGATAATGAACTGATGATCCTTGATCCTAAGAACTTTTACAACATCTAGGACTACATCACTAAGGTTAATGATCTAAGAGAGAAATATTAAGTATGTGGAATTGATAAGGATATTCAATTGGTCTACAATGCATTAAACAAACTTGTTTCTAATTATGCAACTTTTATTTCTATCTTTCATACTCATAGGTTGACTATGGGGTTTGCATATACTACACCTTCATTTGTAGATTTTTCTGAGATGTTAATGTACGAGAAATAAAAGCTTCTTTTATGGGTCTTCTAAAGACCCAAATCTCAGGAATTTTTGATTAGTCAGGTGAAAGAGTTAAAAAATTCTAATAAGAAGTAAAAGAAATCAAAGAAAAATTCACATTTAGATCAACCAAAGAATAAATCCTCTTCCATAGAGAAATCACCTAAGAAGGAGAAGACAAATTGTTCATATTGTAAGAATATTGGACATGAATATTCTTGTTATGAGAAGGATATTGATGAATTGAAACATCTTAAAAAGAATCATATTGATCCACCTTCCAAAATGTCTGAGTCAACTTCTTGAAAAACAATATAATAAGGATAAAGGTCATGCTAGTTTAGTTACTATATCAAGTATAAAAGTAAAATATCTTTGTACTTCTCCAAGTCTTGGATTAGGGAGATGGCTTGTAGATTCAAGAGAATCTCACCATTTGTCATCTTCACAATCTATTTTATCTTCTTTTGAGCCTTGTGCTATGTCACCTATTTTGATGGGAAATAATAGATACATAAATGTAATTAGGAAGGGATTTATTGATATTAGGGAGGACACTTTTAGTTATGTTTTTTGTGCACCTCATTTGTCAAATAATCTTCTTTCCATCTTTCAGATTACCCATGGTGGAGCGGGGAGGACTGTGGAATTCACTCCTGATTCAGTTATCATTAGAGACTTGGAGAGTAGAAATATTATTACTACTGGGATGGTTGATCATGCATCTCGATTGTACACCTTTGCAAATTTTTATTCTGATGATGAATTTATTCCTTTGGTTGTTGATCACACTTCTAGTGTGGACCATGATTTTGAGGAGACTTTTGACTACTTGAAATTTTATGTTCTCACATCAGATCTCATTCTTGAGCCTTACATTCCATCCCCTCCATCTTTTGTTGCATTTTTTGATGCATGTGTTTCCATAATTTTGACCTCCTATGATTCAGTGCAGAGGGATCTACATCATCTTCCAGATATGGCTCCATAGGATGAGTACTTGACAAAAATTGTTGGTTTGTTTGGTAATTCCCAAATTTTAGATTTGGGAGATAACATTGGTTGCATTCATCTTCTCTTTGATGAAGATCATCCTTCTTTAGTTTTTGTGAGGGAACACTTTGACCCTCTTGTTCATTCCATGCATGATCCTTCTTCATAGTTTGATGTGAGTGTGGATTCTTTTGGAAAATATTTGGAGGAGGCTTCTTCATCTTTAGAGGAGGTATCTTTGTATTTGGATTGTGTTCTACATCCATTTCTAGGAGATTATAGATTTCCCTCTTCAAAAATGTGGCCTAGAATGCCCATTTGGAGTGTGTTAGCTTTCAACATCGACATGGATACACTTGAGCATAGTTCAAAGACATCACATATCGTCCTTCTTCTCATATCTTCCTTTCAAGAATGGGAAGACATCCTACATACCATCTTGGTTTTGTTTCTTCCTCTCAAGACAATCCAATCTCATGGGAGGGTTCTTTCCTCGCATGGGTTTTTTTCCTTCTCATTCTTCATTGAGAGTATTATATTTTCATCTCTTTTAGAGAGGATTTTTGTCCTTTTTTTTAATTTATGAGAGATTGCATTTGTACATGGGAATCTAACATGGCCTAGTAGTCGGGACCCATCCTTGCATCATTTACATAATAATCTACTCCCTAAGTTGCACTTGAGGGGGGGTGTTGGTGTAAATAAAGTCTTGTGCCTAGCTAATTCCTAGTAGGGGGACTTACTCACATGTTAATTTTACTTAGGTCCTAGGTGAACTTCTAGAATTCTAATCCAAGACCATTGTAGTCTTGAGTATTACATATTAGCAATATTATCTTGCATCCATTATTGTAAATTCATGATCTTGCTTTTATCTCTTGTAGAAGGTTATTTTTGGTTTTGCAAGTGATCCTGGAGGCTTGAGTCCTTGAGTGACTCTAACATGGTGTAAATATATATTTTACCTATCTAGTCATTAGTGGGTCCTATTTACATGTGAAATTTACTTAGGTCCTAAGTATTTTTTTTAGAATTATTAGTTGTCTAGATATGATCTTATCATATCTTATCTAGTTGGATTTTATTCAATGCTTGTTTCCTAGATTATTTAATATTAGTTGACTTTGTTGTCTCATGATATAAGATTAAGACACTTGTCATAATCATGTTTAATCCTATGCCTCACCTTGGCTATATAACCAAGTGGTCTCATGTTTACAACAATAATTCATAATAATGATCAATCATATGATCATAATATATCAATTAAATCCTTTGATAGAATAACATTATTCTCTCATCGTTGATCTCTCTTGTGCTTTCATGAAGTTCCTAGATCTTGGGTGCCTATAATTTTCAACCAAATCTTGCATGGTGTAGAGTATTTTATACCAAATCTTACATGGTATTAGATCTTGTGGGATTGCTTCTTCTTAGTATTTATTAAGATATCTAGGTTGCAAACCTTGGTAGATCTTGAAAATTTGAGTATGCTCTTCTCTTGCATTGAATGATGACTTGAAGAATTAAAAAATATTGAAAGAAATACCAAATTTGAGGGTTTCCTCTTTGTGTCTTTATATTTCAAGTTCAAATCAAAGATTTTTGGTGAAAATCTATGCTCACCATTGAGTTCAAAGGGTTTGAGAAAATATTTTTTGTATTTTTTCTCTTCAAATTGGATATATGAGGCCAAATCTATGAGGTTTGAAGTTGAAAAGTGGTTTCCACATTTAGAAGGTAGCTACAATTTTAGAGTAATTTGGGTAATAAAAACCCTTCCATCACATACAAGAGGCCCAAATACCCCAATATCGACTGTCAAATCATCGAAATTTGAGCACTTTACCTTGAGCCTCAATTTTTTTTCCTAATTTGATTGTACGACTTACTGTACAGTCATACGGATTAGTCAAGAGAAAAAAATCACAGGTCGTAGAGAAATTTTCTTTTGTAGGTTTGAAAAACTTTTTTTTGGATTTAAATATTATTTCATGAATATTTGTTTTAAAATCAAAAGGAAAAACAATTAGTATTTGGTAGGTACTGCCTGCACAGTACCTGCATAGATTGCAGAGTTGGTAGAGTACTAAATCCTCTCTCGTGTGCCATTGTTGACACAAAATCATCTTGTGCCACACTAGCCTATTCCCTGCTGACCAAATAGTCCAAGGTTAAACAACATATTTTGTTGTGAATTTTCCATCGGTGAGTCAAATCAGGCAAACCATATATTCTATAGGATATTTCGTTGTAGTGAATACTCCATTAGGAGCCAGTATATTCTTTCATGATAGGAGTTTAGATGCCAAATTTAATGCCATAGATTTCTGATGTTAGCATCATGTCAGTGTGACATCAACAACCCTTAAAATTTTTTGGCCCCCCTTTCCATTGACAATTTTGTTTTGGTAGTCCAACTTTGTGGGCCCATAACTCAGTCATCTGACCTCTTTTTCCTATTTTTTAATATTTAGGATATGATTTCGTGCTCTTCATAATGGTGTAGTTTTTTTTTTAATTTTGGTGTGTTTTTTTATAAATTGTAGATTCTCACAGGTGTTGTTGAGCCATTCTCATTTTGGGAAAATTTGGGGCTCCGTTCTTGCTCCTATAGTAACATTTTGGGTGATTTTTTAAAAAGTGCATACTTTTTTATGTACTTTTTAGTGGTGTGATCAGATTGATCCCATTATGTGTAAAATTTTTACTTTAAGATTGTGGAAAAATTTGGCATCTGTAAGCACTAAGATCAAGTCCACTTTGTTGTTTTGGCAAGTGGAACCTATAATCACTACTAAATATAAAGTGACACAATCATATATTACTAGGGAGTTTCTTGATTGATTGATTAATTTTGGGGAATAAAATTTTAGTGGTTAATTAATTTATTTTTCTTATTGTGTGTTCTTGAAATGGGAAATTCTCAAATTGAACTCCTAACTCCATATAATTATGCTTCATGGAGAGAATTAGTATGGGATTATCTCATGGGGAAAGGTTGTCTAGGCTATCTATAGGAAACCATTCCTCAACCTATTAATGCTAAAGAATTGGAAAAATGGGAGTTTGATCGTGAGAAAAAACTTGGAGACATATGTTCATTAGTCTCATTTGATTTACCATTTCATGTTGAATCATGCAAAACACATAAGAGGCTTGGGGGGATTTTGAGAAATTATATAATAAAACTGATAAGATTAGGGGATATTGGATTGATAATTATTTGATGAATCTTGATCCTAAATGTTTTGACCACATCCAAGACTACATCTCCAATATTAAGCAACTAAGAATACAACTGAAAGATTGCAATATTGATAAGAAAGATTTACAATTGATTTTGAATGTGTTATCCAAGTTTGGTCTTGAGTATTTAGTATTTGTTTCTAGCTTTTTTACCCATCAAATTTCTATGGGAGCATCATATGTTGATCCTAAGTTTGATGATTTTTCTAATCTCCTAATCCAAGAGGAAGTGAAGTTAACTCATATGGGTCTAATCAAGTCTTCCAAGTCACAAGCATTGTTGGCTAGTGAGTCTAAGGTACAATTTTTTTTAGGGAATCTTGATAAGAAGAAAAAGAATAAAAAAAAATCCACATAAAGAATTTGAATCGTCTCCCTCTAAAGGGGAATCATCTAAGAAGGAGAATTCTACATGTGCATATTACAAGAAAACATGGCATGATGAACATCAATGTTATTCTAAAAAGATTGATGAGTTGAAGCATCTTCTTAAGAAGAATTAAATCAATTTTCCTTCATCATCAAAAGGTTCATCTTCTTCTTCTTTGTTGGGTTGTTTTAACTTCCAACTAATTCTTGAAATTATCTAAAGAATAGCCAATTCTTATACTCAATTTTTTCAAGAGGTTGGCCAATGAACAAGAGATTGATTTTATAATTTTCTCCTTTGTACTTTAGGTTCTACAAAACCTAGGAGCATAATCCTTAACAATATCAAATTATATTGCACTTAATTCATACCAGGATATTGTTCAACAAATATTTTCTCATGAATTATGCTAAGAATTAAAAATAGATCTAGCTTCATGGGCTAAATTCTTGGAGACTTCTACATTACTGGATTTGGGAACATATACAAATATTATAGAATAAAATAAAATATAAATCAAATTGTTTCATTTATGAATGACTATGGACTTGTAACCAACATTCACACCTATACTGGTGCCTTAAACCTTGGTAACAAAATCAAAAGAAAATGCAAGTATCTTCTAAACAACAAACTGAAAAAAAAATCAATGAAAACTTATACATCAATGCCTTACAATGATATTATTTGAATTTAGATTTATAACCAATTCTTCTTAACAATCCTTGAACACGTTAAAACTCTCAATATCTCAGATACAACAATTTAATCCATTACTTTAACAAAAGCTATATATGAAAAATTCATTTGCATAATAAGGAAAAGATGAATATAAATGATTCTTGATAAATTTTATTCATAAGAGTAGTAAAATATACATTAGGGACAACTAATTATGAATTTGTCACAATGTATTCATTTATTTTAAATTTTTTATATTGATGTACAAAAAATTACACTTGCATTTTCATTCCTTCCCTGGAAAACCTAGACTGGACTAGTACAAACCTAAGACAAAACTTTCTTGCTTACCAAATTCCAAGATACTTATAAAATGGCTTGGAATTCCCTTCTATAGAGATAAGGGAGCAAAAATCATAAAGCCATGGAAAAATGTCACATTTTCATTTGACAATTTATTGTCCTAAGGATCAAACAAAAACTAGTACAACTATTTGTAAAAGACAAAAGTACATTGCTAGAAGACAAACTAGTTGTAGAATTCGTTGCAAAAGATATTTCTTGATTTGGATGATGAGATAAAAAAGGGAAGTCACACAATTATTCAGTTGTAATTCTCCACCCATGCTATAAATGTATCTTTTGAAGGCCACAAAGATGCCCTAATCCTTCTAACATGACTTAAATAAGAAGAATATTCTTGCTCACTCCATATCTTTACACCATCAAATTTTTTACTAAACATGCTTCTAACTTTATTAAGCTTTCCACAGTAGTGTTTAACTTGTCCATATTCATATCCTCTTTCTAAAAAATAGAACCTAAGATGGGAGATAACATATTACTAAACTCACCCTTGTTGGTGTAAATAGGTACTTTTTCTATCTAGTTACTTAGTGGGGTTCTATTTACATGTTATGTCCACTTAAATCCTAGGAATATTTAAGTTGTTGAGATTTAAATTTAATCCTTTTAGATTTTAATAAATATTAGAGTCCTAGGTCATTTAATGTTGACTCATGCCATTTAATAATGACATAGTCATTTAATGTTTGGTACTTCATCACACCTTGTATATATAAGCAAGCTCATTGTACACTTTTGTAATATAACTCATCATCATATTTGATAGATATTAATATCAAGCAAGCTCATTTATTGCATATTCTCTTGTAGAAGGTTTTCATTATTTTTGTAGGTGGTCTTAGAGTAGAGCTAATTTTTAACTCCTACATGGTATCAGAGCACGACCTTACAAATTCCTTCTCAAATT
The DNA here is from genome assembly GCA_007258455.2 of Sequoia sempervirens. NCBI lineage: Eukaryota > Viridiplantae > Streptophyta > Pinopsida > Cupressales > Cupressaceae > Sequoia > Sequoia sempervirens. The sequence continues at coordinate 161,841,356 of VDFB02373365.1, forward strand.
TGAGGGTAGATCTATTTCCAGGGAGAGATCTTGGTGAATTTTAGCAAGGTTGAGTATGTTCTTCCCTTGCACCCTATGGTGATTTGGGGAATTAGAGAAACTTGAAAAAAACACCAATTTTGGAGGGTTCCTCTTTATGGGTTTTTATTACAAGTTAATTTTGGCTCATGTTGGAGGTAATCTAAGCTCACCATTGAGTTCAGTGTCTAAGAAAATCAATATTGGTTTCATTTCATTAGAATATGACATATTTTTCCATATCTACAAGGGTTTCAAGTTGGGAGGTGGTTACTAGATTCGAGAGGTAGCTGATTTTTTGGAACACATTAGGCTAAATAGACCCCGTCGTTGCGTTCAGAAGACCCAAAAATCCCAAGATCACCTTTTAGTGTCAAAAATTATCACCCTTAACAATTTCACATTATGTTTTGTCCCTCTTTATTTAGTGGACCTAATTAAGTCCCTAATTTCCTAAATTATGCATTCTAAGGCCCATTTTTACCGTTTTTCGAAGGATTACAAGCATTGAATAAATACAAGAAATTAATGTTTTGATCCCGACACTAAAAGTACTAGAAGATAGGGCTAGGACCCATACGCCCATGGGCATATGGGTCCCCCTATCTTGTTAGGGAGAAATTCTTAATATGTTATTGGAAACATTTTAACATTCAAAATTCAAATTTCAAGTGTTGGCTTTTAGGATATAATTTTTTAAAATCTACATGAAAATATATTGGAAAAATTATGATCAAGAGAACTATTGAGAAAGTCAAGAGGAACATTTTAGAGCTTTATTGCAACAATTCAAGATCCAAAATCATGTCAAATTCTGCGTGTGTTCATGTTATCATTGTTTTATGAAGGCTAACCCATTTTGTAGGTCCCCAAAGCATTCAAGAAAGCAAGATCCAAATCCTTGAGGTGATATGTATAACTTCAGTCCAAAAAATTCATTGAAGGGTGGTAAGTTGTAGTGCTTTGTGATTTCATCATTCCTTTCCTATCCATTATCATTGACATTGCCATTGTGGAAGTGGAAACACTTACATAGGGTTTGATTGAGGCAAGCTCCTAAATAGCACAACATTTTCTCTCTCTTTGAATGTGTAGGTTATAGGTTTGAAGAGGATTGAAGAAATATTTAAGGAAAGTTGTCGATTAATGACTTCAAAGCTCTAAAAGTTGTCAAGCTACAAAAACTTACATACAAAATTATCTGAAGGTATTTTAACAACTTTGTAACTGGTAAACAAAAGTTCATATCCAACATCAAAGGACTAAAAAATCAATCTTAGGACCCCCTATTAGGGGCCCATATGCCCCTAGGCATTTGAGTCCTCATTTGCATGCCAGATCCAACTTTTTATGACAGGTGCACAATCTCCAGTACTTCTCAGATCTGCTTGTAGTTTACTATTTCAATTTGTGTGCTTCCAAAATATTGCATGTTTCATATTAGGTCATATAATCTAAATAGGTTAATCATTCCAAATCATTTCCAGTCCATTCCTAAAGCTTAAAAGAAGGAAATTTAGGTATGATTGGCTCACCTTCATGGTTGATAGTTAATCTATTCACCTTGTTGATATCCCTCTTTAATGAAACTTAGAAAAAGAAACCCATAATAACCCAAACTCTAGGTTCTATACATTAGTACCTAGGGTCCATTTCTCTTTGTTTCATTTTGGTGAACCTGATGTCTTAACATCGTAAACTTTATGAAATTAGTAGTTTCAAACCCTAGATCTAGGTTTTGCATAAAATTGTCTTGCATTTCTCATTTAGGGCTTCATATTGGCATCATAAAAGTTATAAAAATATAAAAATATTGTATCATAGCTTACATCATAGCTTGCAATAGGGTTTGTTTCAGTCATTTAGATCAGATTTGTATTTAAAATTACATTCATAATTGTTCATTTTTATCTAAACATTATCATACTTTTGCATTTGAATCATATTGAGAAATTCTAGAAAAATAGTCACTGTCAGACTTGTTTGTAGATGGAAACATAAAACTTAAAAAACAACTAAAGCATTTTGTTTTTAAAATTTTAAACCCCCTATCAAGGACTCAGACACCCCTAGGAGACTCTGTCCTTGTATAGGTGCATCAACAAACTTCTTCATAGTTGTATGTCTCTATTTGTGTAGATTATAGGTACTTGCATATCTCTGTCTTGACATCAATAATTGCATGTTTTTAGGACTATGACATATAATTCATAAAAGTGAAAGAAAGTGCATTTTTTGTGTTTCAAAATTGCATCAAAATAATCATTTCTAGGCCTTTTTATTTCAAAATCAGTCAATTATTGTAATTTAGATCTAAAATTTACATTCATAACTTGTTCAAACATCTTCAACATTTTTGTATACTTGCATTTTGCATCAAATTGGCATAAATTAATAAATTCTAGAAAATTACTTATTGTTACAATTGTTTGCAAGTAGAAGCAGAATCCTTAAGTAGTGTAAAACCTAATCAAACTTTAATTTTTAGAAAACTCGTTGAAGACTCAAACGTCCATAGGCAACTCTATCTTATTATTTGGATATAGGTCAACTTTTTGTGACAAAATAATCTTAGGAGCCTCTGTTCGAAGATGTTGTTTGATTTTTCTTCACCCATGGATTAACAGTTTGAACCTCATTGCAAAATTTCATTATGGATATGTGTTCTGGTAAAATTCGGATTTCCTTGAAATCTTTGGTTGATGTTTCAAGCTGTGTGTTTGGTGATGATCCTAATTTTGAAAAATGACATTCATAATCCTTCACCTCCAAATGCATGTACTCATGAGATAGATATCTCGGGCCAAGAAAAAGAAATCATGCATGAGTTCATACAAAATCCTTTTCATAACCTTGAAAACAATGCAACCTTTTATCCCTCAATGCAATAGCTTAATAACCCATGTCAACAACCAACACCTCCTACAATTCTACCACTTGAAGTTTTCAACCTCTTACATCCTAAAATTGAATCACAAGGCATATCTAAACCATTGACCATAGAGAAACATATTCATAACACTCACAATTAAACACATCTATTGATGCTCCTCCATATTATGAGAACAAAGTCACCAACACACCCATCGACCTAGAACAATGCTATGGTCAAGGTTTTAGGATCTTGAGAAAGAAAGGATGTGGCATAAAAAATGAGTGTGAAATCCATCCTCTCTTGGACTAAACATCATAAAAAGATACCAAAGGATTAGCTTATCGAGATCCTCTAGTTTCAAAATAAACATATAAGCCACCAACCAAGAAATACAAACTTAAGAAGTTACCTTTTCTACATCCTATAACCAAGATTGAAAAAAACTTAGACACACTTCTCAACCTAGGACTCATTACATTACCTCCTATCCGTGAATGAGGAGATAAGAAAGGAAAGGGTATAAACATGTCTTATTGTGCATATCATAGAACACTTGGACACCTTATTGATGAATGCCATGATTTAAAGAATATATTGAGAGAATTTAATCCCTATGGGGATCAATGTGAACGCATAATAAATTAACATTCAGTTTTGTGCTCCTTGCCATGTGGTAGTTGTAGTATCATAGAATATTCACTACCATTTATGGGGGTATAAATGTAGCTTTATGCAATCATCATTTATCTTGCAAGGAGCAACATATCGACTCACCTTTGTCCCTATACTTGGGGGGAAAGGGGTTGGATAGCCTTCTCCTAGGCATATTCCTTCTAGCAAGGGATACCTTTATATCTCCTTAAAATATTAGTGTATCAAGTACACTAATATTTTAAGGGGGGGGCATATAGTCCCCCACTTATTGTTTACATAAGAAATGGTCCATTTTAGTGATGATGGTATACATCTCCTAGGAAGTGTGACCTTGTAAACTAAAGTGTGGTATTTTTAATCCATGTGACGTGTCTCCTTTGTGGTGATATTAGGCTTGATGTCCCACAGGAGTGAGACCTTTCTTGGCATACAATGTTCCTCTTAGTGGTAATGCTATGGTTAGTATTCCCTAAGGTGTGAATCTTTTATTCCTCAACTACTCTCTTGGTGGTGGTGTCAAGTGTGATGTTCCCTAAGGTGTGACCTTTCATGCATTAAGTAAAGCCCCTTTGATTGTTTTTATTACAACATCCCTTGAGGTGTTAGCCTTGTCTTGTCATTTATCTTCGTCCCCTATGATATTAAACCTTGTTGCATTCATCCCTCGTGACATTAAACCTTGTCATATTCATCCCCTGTGACATTAAACCTTATTGGATTTGTCCCCCTGGCAATAAACCTTGGCATTTTTACTTCACTTTGTTCATAGGTGTTGAACTTAGTGATGAATTGACATAGCAGTTTGGGGCACCTTATCAAGGTTATCAAGGAGTATAACTATTGGTATGGTTGTTATGGGTACACCTAGTAGACCTAGTGTTTTTCTCATTTTACCTTATCTTGGGGGCTTATCTGGTGAATATCAGACTTCACTAGCTTGTGTGCCTTTCGATTTTTGGTTCACCAAGAAAATATTAGACTTTGCTATTGTGTAAGTCATGAATGCCTTTTAGCATGGCCACCTAGCATAACATATATTGCTTGTTAGTGGAGCCATGTGGCCCCTGAGTGATGTGTATGAATTCATTCCTCATGGGAGCATTACTTTATTCAAGGGGCGATGTTAGGTATTTGAGACAATTTAAGATTGAGGTCTCTTTACCTTATCAACTCGAATCCTTTGGTACTAACCAAGTTGGGTTTTGTTGTGTTTTTTGCATCTGTTTTCTTTGTGTTTATGTTGCATTTACATCATGTTTTTTTTCATTTTACTCATCATCCATATATTATGTTATGTTGTGTGTTTTCATTGTGTGTGCTTTGCATTTTCCGACATTGTATGTTTGTGTATGTTGTCTTGCTACATATATTACATGCATGTGTGTTCCTTTGTGCTTATGTTGGTCTACCATGGGATCTTAGATCTTGGGGGCTTGGCCATATCCCTTGATCCTTTGTAATCCTATCTCTTCAACATTTGAACAATCAAACCCCTCTTGACATATATTTCTCTACTTTAGTGTGAGTATGAGCATAAGTTCATACTCTCACTAAAGTGGGGGATAAATGAAGTGTCAAAAATTGTCACCCTTAACAATTTCACATTATGTTTTGTCCCCCTTTATTTAGTGGATCTAATTAAGTCCCTAATTTTCTAAATTATGCATTCCAAGGCCTACTTTTACCATTTTTTCGGAGGATTGCAAGCATTGAATAAATGCAGGCAATTAATGTTTTGATCCCGACACTAAAAATCTTGGAAGATAGGGCCAAGAACCATACTCCCATGGGTGTATGGGCCCCCCTATCTTATCGGGGACCAATTTTAATATGTTAGTGGTGGCATTTTAACATTCAAAATTCAAATTTCAAGTATTAGCTTTTGGGATCTAATTTTTAAGAAATTAAAACAATTGCATATAAATACCTAGTCTTTTCATCATTTGAAATATAACTAGAAACATATTAGAAAAAATATGATCAAGAACACTATTGAGAAAGTCAAGAGAAACATTTTAGAGCTTTATTGCAACAATTCAAGATCCATCATGGAAAATTCTATGTGTTCATGTTATCATTGTTTTGTGAAGGCTAACCCATTTTTTAGGTCTCCAAAGCATTCAAGCAATCAAGGAACAAGTCCTTGAGGTGATGTGTATGAATTAATTCCTTCAAGGAAGCCATTGAAGGGTGGTGAGTTGTAACACTTTGTGATTTCATCATTCCTTTCCTATCCATTATCATTTTATCATTGACATTTCCTTGTGGAAGTGGAAAAAATTACACGTGGTTTGACTGAGGCAAGCCCCTAAATGGCACAACATTTTCTCTCTCTCTTTGAATGTAAAGGTTATAGGTTTGAAGAAGACTGAAGAAATATTGAAGGAAAGTTGTCCATTGTTGCATTCAAAGCCCTAAAAGTTGTCAAGCCATGAAAACTTGCCTATAAAATTATTTGACGACATTTCAACAACTTTGTAATTGGGAAATAAAAGGTTAGATCCAACATCAGAGGACTGAAAAATCAATTTCAAGACCCCCTATTAGGGACCCATATGCCCCTAGGAATTTGAGTCCTCGTCTGCATTCCATATCCAAATTTTTATGAAAAATGCACAATCTCCAGTACTTCTTAGATATGCTTATATTTTATTGTTTCAGTTTGTGTGCTTCCAAAATATTGCATTTACCATATTAGGTCATATACTCTAAATATGTTAATTATTCCAAATCATTTCTAGTCCATTCCTAAGGCTCAAAAGAAGGATATTCAAGTCTGATTGGCTCACCTTCATGGTTGATAGCCAATCTATTCACCTTGTTGATCTCCCTCTTTAATGAAAATTAGAAAACTATACCTTTAATAACCCAAATCCTAGGTTCTATACATAAGGACCTAGGGTTCCCCCCCCATTTTTCTTTGTTTCACACCTATCAAATCACCAAAATTGGAGATTTTTACCTTGGGCCCTTAGAATTTTTTTTGTAGGTTTTTTGTCACCATTTCCATACTGTACGAATCTATACAATTCATACGGTTTGTACACAACCATAGACATCAATGTTAGGTATGGTTGGTACTAGTCAAAAATCATATTTGGTGAAATATTTCATAGTTGTAGGTGCTGGTGTCATTGAAAGTACTATTCTGCGTAATCTCTACGATACATCACGTCTATAGATAATACATTGGGTACAAAGGTTGATAGAATAATAATATTTTAATATTTGAATTTTTCCAGGCAGTTTGAATTTTCTCTAGGTCATGGTCATAGTGGTAGGTTCTTTGCTTAGTTCCAGAAACTAAGGCCTAGTAGCGGTTGGGGCACCCCCCTGCTTGCCACAGGTGACACCACCCCATCTCACTGCCCTCCCACCATTTCGTAACCAGTGTGGTTTTTTAAAAACTATAGAGAGCCTTTCCTTATGCTAGAAGTTATATTGCGACCTAGAGATAGCTTGCTAGGGGCTTAATTTTTCCCCCCAGGTGCCCAAATTGGGCCTTTTTTCCCTCAGAGCATAACATTTTACCCAAATATTGATATTTTACAAATGAGATATTGACAAAAAGCTGGTTTTGCATACTTCATAGTGGTGCAGGTTTTTTTCTAGATTTTGTTGTAGGTATATTTTATTGCTAACTAAAGTTCCTTTTCCCTTTTTGACCTCCGAGCTCATAATTTTTTTCCAGATTATCCACTTTTCATGATTCCAATGGTAATTAAAAGGTATTCAAGAGCTCTATCATTTGATTCATGCACTTTTTCTAGATTCAACTCTAGGTATAATTTATTCATTTTTTTCATCTTTGACATCTTTACTGATTACTTGGACATACTACATCTCTTGGAGAAGTTCTTTTTGTGGGGGGATTAATTTTTAGTTATGCTTCAGATAATTATTTATTTTATGCTCTTGGAAATTGTTGTTCTAATGGCCGAATCAGGGTTTGAGGTTCTAACTTCTCATAATTATCACAAATGGAAGGAGAGAATGAGGAAATTACTTTGGTATACTTATTTAGATTTAAGTGTTGACTTGGTTTCTAGGACTTCCACTGAGTAGGACACATTTTATTTTCCAAATTTGTCTATAGAAGATGGTTTCATGATATGTATATCAGATTTGGTTTGTCATTCCTATTCTATATATTTGGAGGACATGTTTGAGGGGGTCACTATTCCATTTGATCACACATCATCTTTAGAGGTTACTCTTGAGTTTCCAAATCCTTTATCCTCTTCCTTGATTGGGGTCACACTTGATTTTGGAGAAACTTGATGCATCTTCAGAGATATCATTCATGAGTATTCTTCCCTCTTGCTTCATCATGGAGATGAGGCTTATTCAACATCGACCATTGTATTTCTTTTTTCCCAAGGGCATACATGTTTTTTTGTCAAAATTGGATTCTCTTTTGTCTTCATAATTTCTTTAGTGGTTGTGGAGCTACTACATTATGGGGGGGCTATGTGGTCTCTCTATTTCCCTCTTATGGGGGGCATTTTTAATGTATATATGTGATGGATTTTGTACTTGGGAGTATCATAGAGGCCTCCATCTTTCACCACTTGATTACATATTTTCTCTCTTTTGGAGAGGGGTTTTTCCCATGTGGTTTTTCTCCCTTTCTCCATTTGTGAGAGATTTCATTTGCATTTATACATGGGTACCTAAAATGGCCTCGTAGTTGAGACCCATCCTTGCATCATTTGCATAATAATTGCTTCTCCCTAAGTTGCGCTTAGGGGGGGGGGTGTTGGTGTAAATAGGTACTTTTCCTATCTAGTTACTTAGTAGGGTCTTATTTACATGTTAAGTCCACTTAGGTCCTAGGAATATTTAAGTTGTTTAGATAAGATTTTATCTTTTTATCTTTTATTATATATTAGAGTCCTAGGTCATTTAATGTTGACTCATGTCATTTAATATTGGCACAATCATTTAATGTTTGGTACATCATCACACCTTATCTATATAAGAAAGATCATTGTACACTTTTATAATATACCTCATCATCATATTTGATAGATCTTAATACCAAGAAAGAACATTTCTTGTATACTCTCTTGTAGAATGTTTTCATTGTTTTTACAGGTGGTATTGGAATAGAGCTAATTTTCAACTCCTACAAGCCCTCCACACCTTATAATCCTTTACCTTTGAATCATTAGAATTTTTTTTTGGAATAATTCCATGCTCAAGGTCATCAAAAAAATATAAGGATTAATTCATAGAAAGTTGATAACTCTCATATATGATCATGTTGTCTTGAATAATATCAAAATTCTCTAAGATGATAATCAATTCAATAAGAGCATTAACATGAAAATTTTCTTTTAATGATATTCTCAATCAATTCCTTCCTTGGGAACCATATATCTTGAATGCTCTTGAGCCTAGCCTATAGTGGAATATGTATAACATGAACAACAACAATTATATTATACCCATTCCAAGAATCATCTAGAAGGCCTAAAATGCATGATAGCCTATGACCCAAAATGCTATCAAAAACCTCTGTGAGTTTCTCCTTTCTCTCCACCTTTTTCCTCTTCTCTACTTCTTTGATTTATGCCAGTTCTCTTTTCAATTTATTCACATCCAAGGAAAGAGATTCCTTCTCTTGATCATCATTATCCCTTGCCCCAGATTAAGGTGGTGGAAGTAACCCAGTAACAACATTCACCTACTCTTGTAACTTCAAATTCAAAGCATTTACCTTAGCAAGGTCTACCTCCAATTTCCTTATTGTTTCTTATGTAAACATAGATGTGTTTACAGTTAGTGTTGCTTCCTAAGGAGCACTTGTATCCCCCAATATATTGAAAATCGGATTGCTAGTTAATTCATTGGTGTCATTTATGACCTAGGGTTTACTGGTCTCAATGAAGATTGACCAAATAGCCAAGGTCTCATGCCTTGGATTAAAGCCCGATCCAAAGTACAATACATCATCTTGTTCCCTTGACGACAACACAATTCCATCTCCCTCTTGTATTCTGATGGTATCAAATGTAATTTCAAATGATATATCCCATCAAGTTGTAGTAGCAGACATCTGTAAGGAAAATTAGATGCAGAAACAACTCTCCTAACGTCAAAGACTCAGGGAAGAATGCAGATATACTTTTAATTTTTCAACTACAGTCTAATTAAGATGCACATGAAAGAGATTACTGAAATAGAGTAATAGACAAAACATATATGAACACCAGATATACGTGGGAAAACCCTTACGGGAGAAAAACCCACCACACCAAGAGAAATCACTTTGTATTATAGTAATGGAGATTACATAAAAAATATCAAACTTATCTTTTTGATGTCATAATACAACAAATTTCACAATGATCAATCTTGTACAGGAACATTCAAGTTACAGTCTTCACAGAATAGAATTCATCCACTGATACAATTCGAACTATTCACACAACTGTTCTTCAAACTAACTGAACCATAGAGCATCTGCAACTACAAACTATATTCATGTCGTTCCCTGTCTGTCGAGCTTCCTCACAGAACTACCTCAATGAACTGTCTTCCAACGGTTTCCATTCGGCTTCTCTGATTGGTCCATGCGACTCCACATAGGATGGTCAAACGGTCAAAAGGAAATCAAGCTGTGTTGGCATCTCAGTGAGACACTGACTGTGTCTCCCCGATGCCACACATAACTTAGCATCCGATATCGCCAAGAGTTTTCCATCGGCAAGAGCTTCCACCGAGCTTACAACCGTTGCATCGACTTCAACATTACTATTGGCAAGACTTACCGCTCGCCAAGAGGTTACACCGAGTCTCCTCAAGTTTCACTGACTTCACTTTTCCTTTCGGGAAGACTATCACTCTTCGCTGAGACCTTCCACCGAGCTCTTCATGTTATACCAAAGCATCCAAGAGTCAGTGAGACTTATCACTATCATCGGGAGGTTACATCGATGTTCAAACAGTTACTCTGAAGAATTCAATAGTTGGCAAGACTATCGTCCTTCGCTGAGACGTTACTCCGAAACCCCCAGACATACCAAGCGCCAAATAGTAGTCGACAAGACTCTTGTCTATCGCTAAGAGTTCACACTGAGATCCTTTGTGTTACTCCGATGACCAACACTTGAACCTCTATCAGTGAGACATTTGCACATTGGTAAGACTTCTTACAAATAGAATATAAGATACGCCGAAGACCACAACATGTAACATATTGTCGGCGAGACTTTAATATCTCGATAAGAATTTTCACTGAGCCACCGTAGGTTATCCCGATATGTGATAGAATGGCCTGTCGGCCAGAGATCTCAACGAGTGGTGAGAGGTTATACCGAACGAAATGTCACAGCGATAGACTCCAATGTGTAACCATTCGGCGTGACTCCTGCAAGGTCACATCGACCTGAACTATTCAACAAGATTCAAGCTGCTAGTCAGCCAGACATTAAGGATGTCACTCCGACTTGGCTCCAATAGAGGTTACAGCCTGTGATGATTTAGGCATATATTTCCAACAATCTCCCACTTGATGAAGATCACATAGGAACCTCTAGAGCACAACAAAACTTACTGAAAATCATGGGCACTAAGGCCCATTGAACTGGCACACCACCTAAACTTGTCTGTGCTCACTGGCTTCGTCGATGCATCTGCAACATTCTCTAGAGTATCAAATTTTTCCAAACTGACCTTTCCATCCTCCACCATATCTCATACAAAGTGGTATTGTACGTCTATATGTTTCGTCCTGGCATGGAAAGTAGGATTCTTTGCCAGACAAATTGCACTCTGACTGTCACAAAAGATAGTTAGTTTCCCTGCATCAAAACCAATGTTAGAATACAAGCGTTTTAACCAAACTGCTTCTTTACAAGCATGAGCAGCTGCCATGTATTCAACCTCTGTAGTGGACAAAGCGACTACAGCCTGCCGCTTACTCATCCAACTCACTGTACCACCATTCAACATGAAAGTATATCCACTGGTGGACCTCCTACTGTCAATGTCCCCTGCCCAATCAGAATCCACATAGCCTCGAATACTGAGAGTCCTCTGTGATTCAACCAAGTTCCCATGGTAACACAAAGCAAAATCTGAAGTGCCCTTCAAATATTGAAAACTCTTTTCATCCCAATGTGTCCTTCCGGATTAGCCATAAACCGACTAAGTACTCCCATTGCTTGGGCAATGTCCGGCCTTGTACGACCATTGCATACATAAGATTGCCAACCGCACTAGCATAAGGTACATTGGTCATGTCCTCCATCTCTTAGGAGATTTTGGATAGTCTTCAACAAATAGCTTCGTTCCATGCAAAACTAGAACAACTAGCTGCTTGCAATCATTCATGCAAAATCTCTCTAGAACAGTCTTGATATACTTACTCTGATTGAGCCAAAGCTTTCTACTATTCCCATCCTGGTTATCTCCATCCCCAGAATATACCTTGTTGCACCAAGATCTTTCATTTCGAACTTAGCAGACAACTGAGACTTAAGATCATAAATCATTAGCTTACTATTGCCTATGAACAACATATCATCAACATAGAGAGCAATAATAAGAAATTGATCACTTTCAGCTTTATAATAGACACAATGATCAGATTTTGATCTCACAAATCCCAAAGACAATACAAAAGTATCAAATTTATGGTACCACATTCTAGGTGACTGCTTTAACCCATACAGACTTTTTAACTTGCAAAACTAGTTTTCTTTACCTTTTTCAACAAAGTGCTCAGGCTGGGACATATAGATTTCTTCTTCAAGATCACCATGAAGAAATGCTGTCTTCACATCCATCTGTTCAACCTCTAAGTCATACGCTGCAAGTGACAAAAGGAATCTAATGGACGTCAGCTTAGCTACAGGAGAAAAAATATCCCCATAATCAATTCCCTCTACCTAGGAATAACCCTTGCAACCAATCTTGCCTTGTATTTTTCCACACTACCATCCAGACCAATCTTCTTTTTAAATACCCATTTACAACCAACAACTTTTTGCCTTTAGGAAAGGGCATCAAACTCCAAGTTTCATTCTTTTCTAATGATGCCATCTCTTCATTCATGGCTTCTAACCAAGAGTCTGAATCAGACATTTTAAATGCCTCCTTTACAGTCCTAGGCTCATCAGTGCTGGAAATTAAAGCATAGGCACAAGTAGAATCTATCAAAGAGAACCCATACCCATCAGGTTGTTTTCTTTCACGGGTTGACCTCCTCACTTGCTGAGGCTGAGGTTCTTCTTCTTCTTCAGAACTTTTAGAACTACTTGAGCTCTCCTCAGTTTCAAGTACATTTTGAATTTTGAATTCCTCTTTATCTGGTGTAGGAGGAATTCCAACTACATCCTTATTGTTTTCTGACTTTGTCTCTGACTGCAGATCCAAGGTAGAAGGTTTCAACTCATGAAAGATTACACTTCTACTGTATACAACCTTCTCTATATTAGGATTCCAAAGCTTGTATCCTTTTATGCCAACGCTATAGCCAATAAAGATACATTTGACAACCTTGTTCTCCAATTTAGATCTTTTCTCATACAACACATGAGCATATGCCTCATAGCAAAAAACACGAATATGTCTTAAAGAGGGCTTCTTACTAGACCACGCTTCCAAAGGTGTTTTCTCAACAAGAGCAGAATTTGGAGAACGATTAATCAAGTAACATGCAGTAGCAATAGCCTCAGCCCATAACTTCTCCTCCAAGCTAGCACTACTCAGCATACTTCGTGCTCTCTCCATCACTGTCCTATTGAACCTTTCTGCAACTCCATTCTACTGTGGAGTATAAGGTGTAGTCTTATGTCTTTTAATCCCATGGTCTTTGCAATACCTCTCGAAATCATCCAAACAAAATTCACCGCCATTATCAGTCCTTAAGCATTTTATTTTTCTTCCAGTCGATTTTCTACAAGGTTCTTAAATTCCTTAAATCAACTGAATACTTCTGATTTACTTTTCAAAAAATAAACAAATATTCTTCTCAAATAATCATCAATGAACGATATGTAGTATCATGATTTAGACAAAGAAGGAACATTCACTGGACCAAATACATCAGAATGGACATAATCTAGCAAACCAGAAGATTTATGAGGACTGGAATAAAAAGAAACACGGTGCTACTTTCCATATATACAGTGTTCACAGAATTCAAATTCAAGGTTACAATCTTCAAGCCCCTCAACCAGGTTTTTGTTCTTCAAGGTTTTTAAACCTTTTTCTCCTATGTGGCCTAGTCTATGATGCCAGAGCATAGTATTTTCTGCTAGAAGTTTAACTTCCATAGAGTTTACACATTTAGGAACATTTCCCTCTTTTCCTCCATGAGTATCCTTCTGTGACTTTACAAAGACATTGTTACATTGAACAGAATGTGCATCCAGCTTGTACAATGTACCAATTCAAGCACCCCTTGCTAGCTCCATTGAGCCTCTAGTCATCTTGCAGCCATTTCCAGAGAACGTGACTTGCACTCCAATATCATTTAGCATACTTACAAAAAGTAAGTTTTGAGTCAGACTTGGTATATGCATTACATTATTGATTCCCTTCACTCTACCATCGGGGAATTGGATTCTGACTCTTCCACGACCAACAATCTCTAAAGTTGAATCACTTTCCAAGTACACCTTTCCACCATTGTATTCTTCATACTTTGTAAACTAGTCTCTATGAGACGTCATGTGGAAAGATGCTCCAAAATCAATCAGACAGACATCATCTGATGCCTGTGTAGCCAAGGTTGCAATGAAGGCGTCTCCATCACTATGAGAAGAGTCATTGTCGGAAGAATACTTCTTTTTCTTCTTCTTTTCCTCTTTACAATCCTTTCGGACATGACTAGGTTTCCCATAGTTCCAGCACTTCACCTTGAACTTCTTGCCAGAAGACTTTGATCTCCCCTCTGATTTTGATTTGGACTTCTTGTCCTTCTTCTTGCCTTTCTCTTTTGACCTTCCTCTAACAACAAGGGCCTCCTTCGCCATCTCAGAAGATTTCCTTCTCATTTATTCTGATAACAAAGAAGCAACAACATCCTCCATCTTGAAATTGGATGTTGTACTCCCAATAGCCATCACCAGGTGATCCCATGAATCTGGTAAAGAACACAATATCAACATACATCGATCCTCTTCATCAGTCTTTACACCAACAAAAGTTAACTGTGCAATCAACATGTTAAATGCATTCAAATGATCAGCAACAGACCCTCCTTCCTGCATTCTCAAAGAGTATAACTTCTTCCTCAGGAACAATTTATTCACCAAGGACTTCCCCTGATAAATAGATGCCAGTCTCTTCCACAAGGAAGACACAGTCTTCTCTTCATGCACATTGAGAAGAACGGAGTCTGCCAAACAAAGCCTTATGAGTCCCTTAGACTTTCTATTTGCAAGGTCCCAATCTTCTTGCTTCATGCCTGTAGGTTTCACTCCAGACACAACAAGCCACAAATCACGATCCACTAAAAGATCCTCCATTTTGAGTTTCCACAACTCAAAATTGTTGCCATTGAAATTCTCTATTTCAATCTTTCCTGACGTGCTTGCCATCTCAATCTGTAATTAGAAATTGAAAAACTTCTACAAGACTCCCACTAAACAGAAATGACACAAAAAACCCAACGTACCCACAAGGATAACACAATTGGCCAGGCTCTGATACCACTTGTAAGGAAAATTAGATGCGGAAACAACTCTCCTAACGTCAAAGACTCAGGGAAGAATGCATATATACTTTTAATTTTTCAACTACAGTCCAATTAAGATGCACATGAAAGAGATTATTGAAACATAGTAATAGAAAAAACACATATGAACACCAGATATACGTGGGAAAACCCTTACGGGAGAAAAACCCACCACACCAAGAGAAATCACTTTGTATTACAGTAATGGAGATTACATACAAAATATCAGACTTATCTTTCTAATGTCATAATACAACAACTTTCACAATGATCAATCTTGTACAGGAACCTTCAAGTTACAGTCTTCACATAATAGAATTCATCCACTGATACAATTCGAACTAACCGAACCATAGAGCATCTGCAACTACAAACTATATTCATGTCGTTCCCTGTCTGTCGAGCTTCCTCACAGAACTGCCTCAATGAACTGTCTTCCAACGATTTCCATTCGGCTTCTCTGAATGGTCCACGCGACTCCACATAGGATGGTCAAACGGTCAAAAGGAAATCAAGCTGTGTTGGAATCTCGGTGAGACACTGACTGTGTCTCCCCGATGCCACACACATCTTAGCATCCGATATCGCCAAGAGTTTTCCATCGGCAAGAGGTTCCACCAAGCTTACAACCATTGCATCAACTTCAACATTGCTATCAGCAAGACTTACCGCTCGCCAAGAGGTTACATCAAGTCTCCTCAAGTTTCACCGACTTCACTTTTCCTTTCGGGAAGACTATCGCTCTTCGTCGAGACCTTCCACCAAGCTCTTCATGTTATACCGAAGCATCCAAGAGTCAGCGAGACTTATCGCTATCGCCGGGAGGTTACATGGATGTTCAAACAGTTACTCTGAAGAATTCAATAGTCGGCAAGACTATCGTCCTTCACTGAGACTTTACTCCGAAACCCCCAGACATACCAAGCACCAAATAGTAGTCGGAAAGACTCTTGTCTATCGCTAAGAGTTCACACCGAGATCCTTTGTGTTACTCCGATGACCAACACTTGAACCTTCGTCGGTGAGACATTTGCACATCGGTAAGACTTCTTACCGATAGAATGTAAGATACGTCGAAGACCACAACATGTAACATATTGTCGGCGAGACTTTAATATCTCGATAAGACTTCTCACCGAGCCACCGTAGGTTATCTCGATATGCGATAGAATGGCATGTCGGCCAGAGATCTCCACGAGCAGTGAGAGGTTATACCGAACGAAATGTCACAGCGATAGACTCCAATGTGTAACCATTCGGCGTGACTCCTGCAAGGTCACAACGACTTGAACTATTCAACAAGATTCAAGCTGCTAGTCGGCCAGACATTAAGGATGTCACTCCAACTTGGCTCGAATAGAGGTTACAACCTGTGATGATTTAGGAATATATTTCCAACAACATCCACTCTTTCTAATAATTTCTCTCCCTTCTTCTGGAGTCATGTTCTCCATGTCTATATAAGATTTTTCCCATATCTTTGTGATCTTTATTTTCCTTTGTTATTAACACTACCCCTTAGTCTATGCAACAAAACAATGATATCTAAAATCTCATCTAAAAAATGTGACCTATGTAGGTTTTTAGGCAATTGAGATTTCCCCTTCTTTGGGATCGCAAACCACTCTCTAACAATGACATTTTTGAAGTATCCTTTCTTTTCAAAGAAATGACATTGTGACAATGTGAAATTAAAATTCGCAAAGACCTCCCTCTCAGGAAATTTGAAACAAACACTAATAGTAGCTCTATCGAGGGTTATAGGTAAGTTGTCGTTATTCATCCTAATTTCCCTAGTATCAATATTTTAGTGATTTATGCATTCCAAGACAAGGTTTGTGTATTTCACAACTACAAGGAAAGTAGTTGCTTCCAAAAAACCACTCTCTACTAACCTCTGAGTGATAGGGACCTTTTTTGGTTTGTTTATCCTTTCCCAAAATTACCCCAAATTGACAAGCCCTAGCCTGGTGTTGCCTATCTTTGCAAATGTGCTTTCCAAACTAGATAAATGTTCATATCCTAGATATTTTACTTCATTAGTTTTCAAATCTAGGCTATCAAACTCTAGAATTTTTTTTCCGGTGTTTCCCCTAGAAATTTCAACTTTTGATTTCAAAAAATCCTTTGAATGTGAGTAAAATTTGATAGTCAAGAAAATGTTTAAGAATGCCAATTACCAATTTATATCTCCTCCAATGATGACTTTATGAAGAATTCTATTTAAATTCTATTTGTAATTCTCACTGTAATTTTGCTTCTTCAAGCTCCATAAACCCTAGTTTCCCTTGCATATGTCAAGAATGATCTTGCTCTAAATTATTTTTTGATTCGTAAGGATTGGTATTATATTAAGATTTTCCAAAAAAAGTACATTTTGATGCCATACTAGCAAAAATTTTGCAGACACCATCGAGGACACCATACTATCCATGCAACCAAAAAACCCTAGACCCGTTTATACCCTAACATATAGACCAACATTATATATTTTGCACAAAACGTCCGCACAAGGCCTATGTGAACCAAACATAAACATACTATTTACATAATGTAGAACTTCAAAATAGCAAGGATTTAAACAAGCCTAACCTAGACCTTACATACTTTGTATTTTGGTAGTAAAAAAACCAACAAATTAACCTTCTCCATTCTCTTACACATAGTTAATGAATTCACCCACCCACTCAAAATCCTGCACAGGCACCAAATGGAGCATTTTCTTCAAAGAATTTCACCTTCAACCGCCCTTTCATGATGCCCAAGCAACTCCACACCACTGATGTCCAAAAGAAATGGGTAGTATTTAACAAATTCGCCTGAAATATCCAGCAAGTCCAAATCATGAGGATGAGGCACGCCAACACCTAATGTCACAACAACAAGCACATCTTCTAACCTGCCCAATAGTTCAAGCTTAAACATCTTTTGAGCTTGATATTCCACATCGGCTTTTGAAATTCACAAATCTTAGAGCAAGGGAATGGAATTGGAAGAGATGTCCATATCAACTTGATAATTCTCTCCATCTATCAAGAACATCCTTCCTAGAACCATCTTCGTAGCACCAATCAAGAGGAAATCATTCTCCAACATAATACACTTAAGCATAAGCTCAAATACTTCTCCAAGAAATGCCATTTGTCTCACATTACTCACCAATTGTACCAGAGTATCCATGATACCACAAGTAATGCACTTTGTAGACATATACACAACAAACTTAAATGACCTCTTCACCGTTAAAAGCCAGAGCATATGCCTTGTTAAAATAAATGTGACAATATGGCCCTATCGAGTATATTTATTGATCCTAGCCATGCAATTTATCTTTCTTCCAATGATTCATGAGATAAACCTCAACCCTCACACATATGAAATAGTCCTTTGTAGATATCAACCACTACCAAGTATTAATTAGCCCAACACACAATGCCAATAGAGCTTCGTTGCTAGTTCGTTTAATAGTTTTCATGCATCCCATCAGTAAACATGATATGTTGAGGTGAATTTCTAAATTTATGAGGGATGGGCACAATTAACAAAAAATATTTATCAAGCTATGTTCCCAAAACAATGTGTCAAAAATCAATTAAAAACATGAGTTGTCATGTTCGAATCATATATCCTCTTGCAATTATGTAACAGATACCACTACAAGATCAAATATCAAGCTTTCCACACCAATGATGTGGAAAGAAATACAAGCTGCCAATCAAGCAACCAATTTTTTTGAAATCACCCCAAAATATTCTACTCTTGAATGAGATAATGCACTCAAAATAAGCCAAGCCTAATTTTAGACTTGAGCCGAGTTGATAGGCCAATATTCTTTCATTATGTTACCATCTTCTCCCTTGTTAGCTAGTTCATCAGCTTCCCTATTCTCTTCCCTATATGTGTGATTTATCATATAAATTTTGAGGCCCTACAATCGCTTGATTGCCACATCCAAAATACCCTTAGGTTTCCAATTCTAAAGATGACTAGTCCTTAGGGAATTTATTACCAAGGAAAAATCTCCCTCTATTACCACCTTATCTAGCTTAATCTATAGACATAGATTGAGACTATGCAGTAGTGCCTAAAGTTCAACTGCATTATTAGTGCTAATTGGTAGTGGAGCCACCAATTTTCCAATCACCTTGCCATTATGGTCCCTTATAATACACCTAACACCAAATGATCTTGGTTTTCCTTGTGTGACTCCATCAAAGTTTAATTTATACCACCCAAAACTTGGAGCCTACCATTCAACTTTGTTTCTTGCAACTTGGGTTTTTTACCCCTTCACCCATGAAGGGGGGAACCTTTAAACCATGCCATGCCTTCCTCATTAAGGCGTACCATTCTGTGAAATTTACATTCTTCAAGTTTTGATCCTTTTCTCTACAATTCACCACTTCCAAAATGGCTACCTCCAGCTTGTTCAACAACGAAGAAGCAGAAAAATCCTTACCTTGAAAAATTCCAAACCTCCTATACCAGCAAGGATGGGTTGACCACCCACAAATTGGAGAACAATGCAGATTTGCTTAGCACTGACCATGTTTGAAATATACTAAGGATATCTCTTAGAAGAGCACTTTTCCAAGCAATTTTGGCACACAACCATTTCCAACATTCCAAGGTGAAGGGGCAGTTTAGTAGAAGATGATTTCCTGATTCTTCTTCATTTTTGTAGAGTGCACACCTAGACGGGCCATGATAACCTATTTTTAGAAATCTGTCTACAGTCAGTATCCTATTTTGAAATGCTACCCATGGAAAGGATCTAACCTTGGGTAAGCGACATTTACTCCAGCATAGCTTAGCTGGAATCTCAAATGAAACTTCCAAAACTTATTAGAATTATATAGTCATCCTTAGAGTTATAATCACCAGACTTGACAACATGCCACCTTAGATTGTCTTTGCCTTCCTTGATGAATACAATTTTCCCCAATAGAATAGCTTCATACACATCAACCAATTCATTGGATATTCCTAATGCTCTCACATCTCTCCATTGCCACTGGGTGAGCCCATCAACTGTTGTGGATTCTTGAAGGTAATACCTCACATGGCAGCCCCAAAATCACTTTGTTATGTCCCTCATTTGATCCAATTCCATTCTCCTTTCCAAACTTGGGTATCCGCCCCATGAATCTTCAGAAAAAAGCACAGTCCTACCATCCTTTATGTCCCAGGTTAAATAATTCATGATTAGATCTCAACATCTTCTTAGAAAATTCCACATTCTTGATCCTACTGGAAGAGATATCTAAGTGAAAATACTTATTTCCCCTTCATATAAATACTTTTCTTTCATGATCTTGACCCATTTTAATTCATGTTTTTTGTACATATTCCAAACAAGCTTTTCTCCTAAAGCTTTATTCTATAGAAGTAAGTTTTTCAAACCTATACCATCCACACTTTTTCACCTGCAAACTTTATCTCACTTGATGAGAGGATATTTATTCTGATCACCATTCCCGTGCCAAAAAAATTCTCATTTATTTATTTATTTTTGAGCTTGCATCAACTGGTAGGGGTAAACATGACATCACATATATTGGTAGGGAAGTTATCATAGCTTTTAACATTGTTATCCTACCTGACCATGAAATCCATCTTCCTTTACAAGAAGCTAACTTACTTTCCACCTTAAACACCAATGAATCCCAAATTTTTCCTGGCTGCTAGCCCTACAACCAAAGGGAGGCCCAAATACTTGCTTGGAAGGTTCCCTTTTTTGAATTTTAGAACTCTCAAAATCTGATTTTCATTTCTTGGGTTTGAGAAGAAGAAAAACACTTTTGATTTTTCCTTGCTTACCTTCTATCTAGATATTTTCATGTAATAATCCAATATCCTCTTAAAATTTTGAGCTTCCTTTACCTTAGCTTCTCTAAACAAAATTGTGTCATCAACAAATTGTTGATGAGTTATTGTAGGAAAATCCTTGGTAATTTGAATTTCTTCCACTTTATCCTCCGCTGAAGCTTTACTTAGAGCCCTTCCAAATGCCTCCGCCATTATGATGAATAAGGGAGATAATGGATCACACTATCTTACACCTCTTGAAGCACCAAAGAATCCTTCTAAGGAGACATTGATGATAATTGAGAATCTTGGGCTGGCAACACAATTGAAAATCTAATCCAACCAGCTCTTATAGAAACTAAATTCCTCCATTACTTTGAATAGAAACTGCCAATCAACCCTATCATAAGCTTCCTAATGTCTAGTTTCTTCAACATATTCTATTTCTTTAGTTTTTGCATTGAGTGAATAGCCTCTTGCGATATAATCACCCCATCTAATATCGATCTCCCAGGAATAAATCCAGTTTGCTCTTCCAATATTATGTTTGGAAGAATCTTATTTAATCTATTTGCAATTGCCTTGACCATTATTTGTAGATTGTGTTACAAAGTGCTATTGGATTGAATTCATCAAGAGAGCTTGGATTTTCCTTTTTTTGGATTAGAGATATAAATGTATTTTTAATCTCTTTTAACACTTTTCTCGATCTCCTAGAATCTTCAATTGTATTTGACACTTCACCTCCTATGATTTCACAACACTTTTGAAAAAACATGGCCTGAAAAACCATCTAGGCTAGGAGCCTTATAGGTTGGAGTTGAAACAAAGCCTCCCTGATTTCCATATCTGTGAATTTTACCATTAACATCTCATTTTAAGCATCTGATACCAATTTTGGAATGTTTGCGAGAATTTGTTGTTGCTCTTTCCACCTAGAGTTGTTCCAATTGTTTAGAATTTTTTGAAAGAAGCCTATTGTTTCAGATATGATTTCTTCCATCTTCTTTAGTATTTATCCCTTAGAAGACTTGATGCTTACAATTCTATTAGCTTCCCTCTTAGCTCTAGGTGCATTGTGAAATTACTTTATGTTTTTTCCACCCTCACTTATCCATAACTCCCATGACTTCTGCCTCCAGTAAGTTTCTTCTTTTGTTAGAATATCCTCAAGCTTTTTTAGTAGATATTTTTCCATTGC
The DNA here is from genome assembly GCA_007258455.2 of Sequoia sempervirens. Lineage (NCBI taxonomy): Eukaryota > Viridiplantae > Streptophyta > Pinopsida > Cupressales > Cupressaceae > Sequoia > Sequoia sempervirens. The sequence goes on from VDFB02373365.1 coordinate 161,863,604, forward strand.
ATGTCTTGTTCCATCCATGCCATTGACTATCACATCCTCATTTAAAATCTGCAAACTTTCCTCAATCTTCTTTTTCACTTCAAATATGTTTTTGAAATTGCTCCTATTCTAATTTTTCAGTTGTTGTTGTACTAGTTTCAATTTTGTTACCACATTAAACAATTTTGATCCCCTAGGTTTTGCTTCACCCCACCACCCTTGAATTAGATTCATGAAATTGTCATTTCTAGACCATATTTTTTCAAATTTGAAAGGACATCTCATTGGTTTCCTCCCACCTTGAATGTACAAACATATTGGATAGTAATATGAGCCAGAGATGGGCATATCATTGCTTTCTGGTGTGAAAGGAAAGGATCCTATGTCACCCTTGAATAGATATCTATCCAATTTTCTACTATACTATAGAATCCCTTTCTTCTATTTGTCCATGTAAAAAGGCCATTACCCATATGAATATATCTCCATGAGCAAATTTCTTTCTACAAAGTCTTCAAAATCTAATTGAGATTGAAGTTTTTTTTTCACCCCTCCCTTTTTGTTCAAAGATCTCAAGATTGCATTGAAATCACCCACCATAATGCAAAAATCTAGTGCAACATTATTACAAATTGCTTCTATTTCCCTCCATACGTCTCTTTTTTGAATGCAAGAAGATGAACCATAAACATTAAAGAGTAGAAAGAATAAATCAAAGGATAAACTCCTAACCTTACATGCAAGCCAATGTTTTATCAAGGCCACCATCTCTAATACCAATTTCTAAAGCTTCCAAAAAGTTAGTATCCCCCCAGATTCTCATTCTGTATTGACCACCTCCATTTTCCATAGCTTGAATATTTTGGACTATATTGTTTGACCTCAGCTTAATACAATTTTGATTCCTGAATTAGAAAAACATCTACCTATGACACCTCCAATTGATGCTAGACTAGGAATTTTTTGTTAGGGGCATTTAAGCCCTTAAAATTCCAAGATATTAGTGTCATTGTTCCTCAGGAAGGGATTCCCCCTTCCCTAACCTAAGAATTTCATTTATCTTCTTTTTCCCTACTGCTTCCCCATCTAACTTTTATTTCTCCTGATTTGGAATCCTTCCTTTCCTCTTGCTTTCTCCACAATCAAGAGATTTCCTTAACACATCTCTTTGTGAGATATCCAATTTCCCATCCTCCACCTGGGGTGATGACATGTTTTTTTAATTTTTGTTCACTACATGAGTAAGCTCCTCTTCCTCTATATCCAACCCAACAATCACCATTTCTGGTATTACTTCCCATTCCTCTTTTAAGTCAAAGTGAATCCACATAGTGAATTTGTAAGAAAGAAAGACGTTAGGGAAGCAACCAAACCAAAGATAGAGGAGCGTAATAACACAAGACAATGAATGGCAGTGGGACAAAAAAGAGTGTGTTAATCATAGGGAACACATGGAGCATTCAATAGCTCAAATTGCATAAAATAAAGTAGCGCAAGTTGAGGAGATGGAAGCATTGTAGAAAATACGTAAATCCAGGTTCGCTCATTATCATCTTCTATTTTAACTCTCCCTTGACAATATTTCTACCAACAAATTTATCGCCGAATACGCCGTCGCTTTTTGGTATAGAGTGTGGAAGAATCGGGCCGAATATTTCTGTAAAGGGACAAAACACAAACAAATATTTAAAGCATGTCAGGCCAAATCGGGGCGAGGCATGACAAGATAAATTTCAAAGACAATTAGGCTTTGGATTTATCTCTATTTTCTACACCTCAATTTGTAATCCAAGTTAGAGATGCCTTGCAAAATTTGGTGTTTGATGCTGAAAATAACTCTATATTGCGTACAAAATTTAGTGTTTGATGTTGAAAATAATAGTATTCATCATTGGCTCATAAAAAAAATGTCTCCTTCTAAATATGCAATGTTGATTATTCTCCAACAAAAGATTTTTAGTACCAATAGGCATATAATTCACAACAATGACATGTTGATTTATGTCCACGCAATAGAACATGCAGCTATGAAAATGATAAAATACAACTATGAAATCAAATCTATGAAAAGGCAACTATGATGTTGTCCTATTTGTTTGTTTTTTTGATTGATTTATGAAAACGTAGCTATGAAAATAACAAACTTTAACTATGAAATCAAATCTATGAAAATGCAGCTATGATGTTATTCACATCAGGTTCACCATTTTATTTATGCTGAAAACTGAAAAAGCTAATTTAGATCTATAAACTCAAAATCAAAGCTTCAGCATAACACCAATGAAGCCTTTCCTAAATAAACACATATGCAAAAATGTAAAACTAAACTATGCCAAACCAGACACATGCATTCAAAAGAAAACTAACTCCATTGTTCTCCTATTCACTAAGATCTTGATTTATGCATTTGGTGCTCTCAGATTTTCACAAGCACAAGTGCAACAAGAAGCTATGATGAGTGGAAGAAAGGACTGTATGGTCAAAATTCAATTTTCTCTTTGGTGAGAAGAGAGGGCTTATATAGATGTCCTCACGATAGATTTGAGTTACAAGAGAAATGTGGGATAAAAGAGTGCAATGAAGAAATGATAATTATCCCATATTCTTTAATCAAATGAAATTGATTGAAATGAGAGAGATAAATAAATGGATTTATGATAGAGTGTAGGTTTAGGAATTTAGATTAAAATTGAATTTGTGAATTTATATGAACGATATAAATTTAAATGGATTTATACATGAAAATGCAAATGATTTATGATATGAAATGGATATAAGATTAATATAAAATTTGAGGATGATTGTGAGGACAAATTTTGAGTGTCTACATTTTTCCCCTTTGAGACAATGCCGCCTGTCGCATTGTTTCAAAGAAAAAGAATTGATTAACTGATACATGCCCTAGGGAAATCTTGGTAAGGATGATGATAAGAATGATATGCCCCCTCAAGAGATTGATCAAACAAGTTGTGACGAGATTAATATCTCGATAGATCACGAGGAGAAAATTTGATAATTGACATTGCACGCGCTATTAAGCAGAGATGCACATTTGATGAAAATGCACAACTAATAAGCGAAGATGTACATTTGATAAAAATACACAACTGATAGGCGTAACTAAACAAATGATGGAAATTCTCCATATAGCCGGGTTGATAAGTTGATTAAGCTAATTGAGATTGATGCTAGCACAAAACAATGATTGATTAATAGATTGAGTGATCAAGGAGCAGTGGAGTCCCATGCTAAAAAGCTAGTTGATTGATTGGATATTTGGATTAGAAGATAAGAATCAATTAGATAAACCGATTAATTGCCCTTTAAGATAAGGAGCATGAAGAAAATGGAACGATGAAGGAAATGGATAATGGAAGAAGAGATATGAAGGAAATGAAGGTGATGAAGATTCTTGTGCTTTACAAAGTGCTTTATCATCATAAAGCTTATTATGTTGCAAATTAGTATAAGCATCTAGATAACATGAACATCTAGATGACCTGAATACTGTTTGCATTTTTATTTAGCAGTGAAGTATAAGCATCTAGGTATAAAGACCTTAGATGACCCGAATACTTATTGCATGGAAGACACTATTAGACAAGGAATGCTCTCATCCACACTAGACTCATAAGTCTTTGATGGTTTTAGATAACCATGTCTTAAGATGAGTCGTCCTATGAATAAGAAACAATCCATAGACAACAAATAAGTGAACATGCCCCATCCTTGCCTCTCTAGTCGAAGAAATCCTCGAGAAGCTAAAAAACATGCCACCGAAGATATCATAAAATAATCAAAGATCGACAAACAAACAGGCATCATGCTTCGATGTAGAACTGATTCTTGTCACAGTTTATGTGTTTGGTTGGATCTGCAAGATGGATTGATAAGTATGTTTCAATGTTTGCTTGATTGTCAATCGTGGCGTGTTTTTATTTTGTTGAAGTTCAAAGCTATGTGGCGATATGAAAGTGTTGTAATATTTAAATTTTTTTTGGATTTTTGGATTTTTTTAAAAAAAAAATTTAGGAATATTTGATTTTTTTGGATTTTCAAAATATTTTCAAAATATTTGTTTTCTTTTGGATTTTTGAATTTTTTTGGATTTTTGAATATTTGATTTTTGGATTTTGGAATATTTGATTTTTTTTGGATTTTTGAAATATTTGATTTTTTTTGAATTTTCAACATATTTGATTTTTTGGATTTTTTAGAGTTTTACGACGGAATGAACAGATAAATAGAGAGGATAGTTTTTTGACTACAAGATGCTATGTATCCTAATCTGTAGCTAAGGTCAAGGAAATTCCCCAGTGAGGTATAGGACCAACCTAGGATGCCTGTCAAAGCGAGCAAGTGAGGGGAATGTCGAACAATTCACAAGCCGTGGTGATGTGAAAAGGCTATTATGAAGTGGAGGGTGAATGGAAATGGGATGAAAAGATCAAGTGGAGCTCTAAAGGAGAGAGGAGCAAAGCCTCTACACATGGCATTGATTCTCGGTTTTCACCATGGTACTTGCTCATGGCACCACCAAAGTGGTTTTCACCATTGAACGAATTGATTTCTATTTACTTTTTTTCATTTTTTTTGTATTCTTTTTAGGACTTTTTTCCTTTTTTTTGAATTTTTTCAGGACTTTTCCCCTTTTTTTTGTATTTTTTTTAGGACTTTTTTCCATTTTTTTGTATTTTTTCAGGACTTTAAAAGAGCATACTTTCTAAAGCACTCAGGTATAAAACCTATGAATGTGCATATTTTTGATGGGATCATTGAGCAATTCACCTTTTAGAGTAGATAACTGGCATGGCCCAGATCCACATACAACAGTGATAACATATGGACCCAACCAGTTAGGCTCAAATTTACCATTCTTTTCTTTGTCTTGTTGATTGTGAGGATTTTCACGAAGGATAAGATCCCCAATCTCGAATGTATGTGGTTTCAATTTATGGTTATAACTTTGGCACATCTACTATTGATATGTTCTAAGATGATTGAAAGCAATTTGTCTTCGTTCATCCAATAGTTCCAATTCCTGCAAACGGGAAACTTGGTAGTCTTCATCGCTGATTTGATTGTGCAATGAGACCCACAAAGAAGGAAAATTTACCTCTATGGGAAAGATGGATTTAGATCCATAGACAAGGGCATATGGGGTAGCACCTATGGGAGTGCAAACACTCGTGTAGTAAGCCCACAAGGCAGGATTTAGTTGAACATGCCAATCTCAACCAACTTCATTGACCGTCTTTTTAAGAATTTTGAGGATGGTATTGTTAGATGCCTCAACCTAGCCATTACCTTGAGGGTAGTAAGGTGTATAAAAATGATGTTGTATATGGAATTTCTCATAGAGTTCATGGACATCCTGATTTTTAAATAGATGACCGTTATTTGTGATAATGGATAAAGGAACACCATAACAATAGATGATATAGTTCAGTATGAAAGTGTCTATTTGTTTTCTAGTGATATGAGTGAGGGGAACAACTTCAATCCATTTCGTGAAATATTTTGTGGAAACAAGAATGAACTTATGACCATTGGATGAAGGTGGATGAATCTTTCCCACAAGATCAAGTCCCCACTGATAAAAGGGCCACAGTGTAGCGAGAGATTGCAATTCTTGTGTAGGAGCATGTATCAAATCGGCATGTTTTTGAAACTGCTTGCATTTTTTAACAAACTGATAAGCATCCTTTTCCATTGTAGGCCAATAATAACCCATATGCGAGAGTTTCTTGGCTAAGTTAGGACCGCTAGAATGTGCCCCACATATACCTTCATTTATTTCTCTAAAGTAGTTTTGACCTCGTCATGCTCAAGACATTTGAGTAAGGTACCATTGAGACCTCGGTGGTAAAGGGTATCAACTAAGATTGCGTAGCGGGAGGCTTGACGGATAAAGGTTTTACGAGATTTATTGGATAGGTCTGATGGCAAGGTGTTATCCTGAAGATAGGTATAAATATCCCCATACCATTGAGAATTAGGACCAACAATAAGATAGATCATTTCAGATTGCGGTAAATTGTAAGCAGGTTCCAAAAGAGGCTCTACCAAGAACTGACAGTAGGTGGCATTGCTTGGAATTTCCACAAGTGAACCAATTGCCATTGCATCAAAAAATTTGTTCCTATCTCATGGGATCTACTCAAAGGAAATTGATGTGAAATAGGCCTTGAAATCATTCACCATTTTTTTTATAAGGCATCAATTTTTCATCTTTTATTTTATAGTCATCATTAACTTGTCAAAACACTAGTTGAGAGTCACCAAGGTCACACAACTCTAGGCTTTTCCATTGCACAACCATACAGAGCCTAGAGAGTAATGCCTCATATTCTACAATATTGTTGGTACATGAAAACTATATCTTATAAGATTTAGGTATACAATCCCCTTGTGGTGGTGTGACAAAGAGAATGCTAGTGCCAAAACCACCTTGTGTGAAGGAGCGATCAAAATATAAAGTCCAAAGATGTGTAGATTCCATGTTGAAGATTGATTCATCAGGGAAATCTATAATAAGAGGATGATTATCTGACATAGGAGAATTGGCGAGTTGATCTACTATAGCTTGTCCTTTGATTGCTTTTCTTTCTACATACTCAATATCAAACTCGCTAAGAATCATCACTCATTTAACCAATCGTCCCATGAGTGCTATTTTGTTTAGGAGGTACTTAAGAGGATCAATTTTTGCAATGAGCTTTGTCTAGTGTGTAAGAATGTAATGCCACAACTTCTATGAGGAAAAAACTACAACAAGGCACGCTCTTTCAATAGGACTATAATTGAGCTCATATCCCACTAGAGTATGACTGATGTAATAGATCACACATTCCTTTCCTTCAAAATCATGTTGTGCCAAAAGTGCCCCTAGTGTTGTGGTGGTTGTGGATATATAAAGAAGTAAAGGCTTTCCATTTGTAGGGGGTACTAATACTGGTGGTGTCACCAAATATTCTTTGATTTTCTGAAAAGCTTGTTCACACTTGTCATCCCATCTGAATGGAACATTCTTGAATAACAGGTGCTGAAATGGTTGACATTTATCTGCAAGTTGTGCTATAAAAGGGCATATAGAGTGAATTTTTCCTTGTAATGATTGCAACTGACTGATATTCTTAGGTGGAGGAATTTCAAGTATAGCCTTTACTTTTGTAGGATCAACTTCAATTCCTTTAGATGATACAATGTATCCAAGGAGTTTCCCAGAGGTTACCCCGAAGGCACATTTCTTTGGATTCAACCAAACCTTGTATTGTTCTAATATTGTGAAAATTTTGTCCATGATCTCTAGATGTCCAACTCTGGTGTGGGATTTTCCCAAAAAATCATCTACATAGTCTTCCAAATAGGTATGCATCATGTCATGAAAGATAGTGGTCATTGCACACTGGTATGTGGCTCTGACATTCTTCAACTTGAAGGGCATAACATTCCAACAAAAGGTTCCCCAAGGACAAGTGAAGGTTGTCTTAATTTGATCTTCAGGTGCAATTTTAATCTGATTGTAGCCTGAGAAACTATCCATGAGGGATAACATTTCATGCCCTATTGTCAAATCCATTATCATATCAATGTTTGGAAGTGGGAAGTCATCCTTAGGACAAGCTTTGTTTAAATCTTTGAAATCTGTGTAAACTCAGATACCCCCACCAGGTTTTGAAACTGGTACTAAATTTGAAATCAAATCAACATAGTCAACATGTCTTATAAATCCCACATCTAGCAACTTTTGTAATTCAACTTTTACCAATAGAGCGACATGTAGGTGCATTTTTCTCAACTTTTTCTTAACAGGTTTTTCCCCTGGTGGAAAAGACAAGTGGTGCATTACTAAATCTAGATCAAGTCCTAGCATGTCTGCATAGGACCATGCAAAGTTGACTTTTCTTTCCTTGTAAAACCGTATATGCTCTATTCTCTCTTTAGGTGTTAATGATTCTACTAAATGAATTATCCTTGGTTTTCCTTTTGTGCCCAGATTTGCTGGTACTACCTTCTCCACCAACATAGATGATTTTTCATGATAGTGTGCTAGGGGAAGTGTGGCAATCCTTCCATCCTTAGGTGCATCAAAGAGGTTTTCACCCTTGGATATTATTTTATTTATTTTTGGGTCTAATAGCACTATAGAATGATTTTCACTAGAAGACCTATTTATATTTTCAATAATTTGAGACTGAAAGGCTTGACACCTTCCCCAAAGTAAGTCACACTGTTGAGTTCTATGGAAAAACCTACTTAATGATCCTCAAGAGGTGTGATTTCTCGTGCTCCTAGAAAGTTTATGATTGCCTCATCATTTTGAAATACATCTAGTTGTGGTGGTCCCTTCTGATCCAAATCAATGAGTTTAGGGTGAACCAGGGGTAAAGGGTCATGATTTAACTCAATATTTTAAATGGATTCAGTGGTAAAAATGTTATGATCAGGTTTAGGGGTAGGGACACTATCATAGTCATAAATTTCAATGAAGTCATTGATTACACTTTCCTCGTTTGTTTGTGTAGCATTAGAGGAATCTACTTCCTTACCTGAAGTAAACGTAGTACTCAAGGTCTTATCTTTCTGTGCATCATATCCTAGACCAGAGACTTTTTGCGTACAAGTAGGTTGTATTGGTTCCAAGATACCCTATTTTTGTAATCCTAGAGGACTTTTACCATCATATCCTCTTTTTTCATAAGATCAAATCCTTTGCCATACTGTTCCGCAGGTATCTTTGTCTCTAGTTTTTTAGTTTGTTCTTTTTCTCTATCTTCATCCTTGTATAGCCATTTCAGGAGATCAACTTCTTTTGTTTCATTATAAAGGGCTCCCAATTTTTTGAAAGTAGTTGATTTACAAATCACTGTAGTATTTGCATCTGTTGTGGTCTTAGTCATCTATGGTTTTCCATAGGTGTAGGGAGATAAAGGTAACTTGCCAATGCAAAGAGCACAATTCAAGGTATATTCTCCTACTCCTTATTCTTATAATTGTATTTTGATCTCAACTTCATTGGATTTTGAGGTGGATGCTTTTAAGGACTCAGGATCAACATATGCTTGAGAAGGAAATGTCTCATGGTTGCTTGGGATTGTGATTTCAGTTTTAGGACTTAGATTTTGGCAATACATGAAAGGGTTAGGATCCCCTTGTACTGTGATTTTGACACCATTGTGTGGAAATTTAATGCATTGATGGTATGTAGAAGATACTGCTTGCATTGCATGAATCCATGGATTTCCAAGGAGGATGTTACAGGTTAGAGGGAGATCAAGAACTTGGAAAACCGCATCCTTTACCACAGGCCCAACCCTGATTGGTAGAGTAACTGATCCATTAGATGAGTGTTCCTCTTCATCATATGCCTTTATGGTAATTTTTTTTCTTTGGATCAATTGTATTTTCAAAGAACCCTAATTTTGTGATCAATTTTTGAGTACAAATATTGAGACCAACTCCTCCATCTATCAAAACTCACTTGATCTTGACATTATGGACAAGGACTTCAATGTGTAAAAGGTGTGTTATGTGGTTGTTGGATGGATGAATCATCATTCACAGTAAAAGTGAGAGTGTGAGGAGAGTTTATGTGTACCACCATAGCTTGGAATTGATCTACATGTAGGTCTATAGGCACTATAGTAGTAGCAAGTGCTTTATCTAGGATATCTTTGAGCTCGGGAGATAGGCATAGCAGCTCAAGTATAGAAATTTGCGTGAGCGTTTTAGCTAAATGCTCTATGAGGTTGTATTGTGAAGTTGGTGTGACGAGTTTTGAATTAGGACCTCTAAGGGTAACTATGCCTCTACGGGTAGTAACATTGCAGTTAGGTTCTTTGACTTTTATAATGAATGTGTTTACATGATTATCAACCTCATTGATGTTATTTATGATATAGTCATATTTAGCAGTAGAATAGTTTACACCATCACCAGATTCAAGGGCCTTTCCTTTATCCTTTTCATTCTTAGGGAAATGGTTCTTAAACATCTCACGATCAAAGTTACTAGAAGGAGTGTGTCCTTCAACTGCTATCTTACCATAATCAATAAGGTATTGTATTAGATGTCAAAGTTTATTGCAACTATTAGTCTTATGTCCCTTGTGTCTATGATAGTCGCAAAAGTGATCCTCATTCCACCATGGGGGTTTGACTTGTGGATTATATTATTTCATCTCAGGTAGCGTTATAAGATTATTTTCAAGGAGTTATTTTAATGCGGATTCAAGTGATTGTACCAATGGTGTAAAATTTCGTTTAGGGAAACTTCTTTGTTTTTATTTTCCTTTATCTAAAGATGAACCTTTAAGGTTGTAGATAGGTGATGACGTTTTAGTTGTTTTCACATCAACAACTCCCTCATTGAATACATTCTTGTTCTTTACCCAAAAAGGTGTCTTGTTACTCGAACCTAATTTTTGATCTTTGTCATTATTAAGTTTAATAGTTCCATCATTGATGAGAGTTTTTTCGATTCAAAACCCCATTTCTATGGCTTCATCAAAGGAATCCAAGCATTTGAGGTGAAGTTCCCTTCCAATTTCCTTGTTCAAATATTGACAAAAGAGGTCAACCAATTATTTTTCTTGAATTTCATAAGGTAAGCATTTTGTTAGGTGTCTCCATCTTAGTAAAAAGGACACAAAAGATTCTCCTTGTTTTGGTTTGGTGTTAAAAAGGTTTGTCATGGTCACTTTAAATTCACAGTTGAAACTATAATTGGAGAAAAATTTATCAACAATCTCTTGAAAAGATTTGATGGTCGGGGGTAATCGTGAAAACCATTCCATAGATTCTCCTCCTAGACTATGAGGGAATAATCTCATAAGGTATGTCTCATCAACTAAAAATTCAAAGGTAGCAACACAAAATTCTTTTAAGTGGTCTTTAGGATATCCTTTTCCCTTATATTTATCAAGTTTTGGTATGTCCTAGTGACTAGGAAAAGTTGGCATTGGTATGCTTGGATAGAAAGGATAAGGACATATATCTTCAATGGAGAACTTGTGGGATGATGTTTTATTGTTCTTGAGAGTATCCAATTCTTGTCTTAGTGCTATAAGCTCATTCAAAATAGGATTGTTTGTAGGTGTAGGTTTTGATGTCTTTGAAGATCTCTTGTAACCAGGTTGTAGATAAAAGGGTCTGTGATCTTTGATTCTATCATCATTGTTTGTTTTGGGATGCTTAGATTCACTAGATTTAGGTCGGTCATTCATCGTGAGTAATGATATGTCAAAATTAGGAGGCATTTTGATTCCTTCATCAACAAGGGCCTTGAAGTATTGTTGTGGGTTACGTTTGACTACCTCTGTAATTAGTTTAGTGAATCTGTGATCATTGAGTTCTTCATTTATATGGAATTGGATTATTTCTTCGTTATCAGTTTCATTTGTTTCACTAGTTGCAACTCTAATGTGATCTCCCCCATCAAAGTCTTTTCCCCAAGGGTTTCCTTCTTCTTGAAACATTTTTATTCTTGTTTTAGGGGTCACAGGAAATTGTTCTGATCTTCAACCCAGGACAAGATAATGTATGAGACTCAAGATTAGGATATGACTCTAAGATGAGATATGAGAATGGCAGAATCTTATAGAACCTAAATGCCTCCATTACTTTGAATAAAAATGGCCAATCAACCCTATCGTAAGATTTTTGATGTCCAATTTTATCAACATATTCTATTTCTTTAGCTTTTGCATTGAGTGAATAGCCTCTTGCAATATAATCACCCCATATAATATCAATCTCCCAGGCACAAATCCAGTTTTCTCTTCCAATATTATGTTTGGAAGAATATTATTTAATCTATTTACAATTGCCTTAACCATTATTTTTAGATTGTGTTACTGAGTGCTATTGGCTTGAATCTATCAAGAGAGTTTGGTTTTTTCTTTTTTTGGATAAGAGATATGAATGTATTGTTAATCTCTTTTAACACTTTTCCCGATCTCCTAGAATCTTCAATTGTCTCTAACACTTCACCTCCTATGATATCACAACACTTTTGAAAAAAAACATGGCCTGGAAACCATCCAGGCTTGAAGCCTTATAGGGTGGAGTTGAAACAAAGCCTCTTAGATTTCCATCTTTGTGAATTTTCCCATTAACATCTCATTTTGAGCATCTAATACCAATTTTGGAATGTTTGCGAGAATTTGTTGTTTCTCTTTCCACCTAGAGCTATTCCAATTGTTTAGAAAATTTTGAAAGAATCCTACTGTTTCAGATATGATTTCTTCCATCTTCTCTAGTATTCGGCCCTTAGAAGACTTGATGCTTACAATTCTATTAGCTTCCCTCCTAGCTCTAGTTGCATTGTGAAATTACTTTATGGTTTTTCCACCCTCACTTTTCCATAACACTCATGACTTCTACCTCTAGTAAGTTTCTTCTTTTGTTAGAATATCCTCAAGCTTGTTTGGTAGATATTTTTCCATTGCATGTCTTGTTCCATCCATGCCATTGACTATCACATCCTCATTTAAACTCTACAAACTTTCCTCAATCTTCTTTTTCTCTTCAAAGATGTTTTTGAAACTGCTCCTATTCCATTTTTTCAGTTGTTGTTTTACTAGTTTCAATTTTTTTACCACACTAAACAATTTTTATCCCCTAGGTTTCGCTTCACCCCACCACCCTTGAATTAGATTCATGAAATTGTCATCTCTAGACCATATTTTTTCAAATTTGAAAGGACATCTCATTGGTTTCCTCCCACCTTGAATGTCCAAACAAATTAGATAGTGATCCGAGCTAGAGATGGGAATATCATTTCTTTCTGGTGTGAAAGGAAAGGATCCTATGTCACCCTTGAATAGATATCTATCCAATTTTCTAGTATACTATAGAAGCCCTTTCTTCTATTTTTCCATGTAAAAAGGCCATTACCCATATGAATAGATCTCCATGAGTAAATTTATTTCTACAAAGTCTTCAAAATCTAATTGAGATTGAAGTTTTTTGTTCACCCCTCCCTTTTTGTTTCAAGATCTCAAGATCAGGGAAAACTTTAGTGGCGAATCTTCGCCAATTGGTGAATTCTAAGAATCGGCCAAGTCGAAATTAGCGAATTTCTCGCACCCAACAGGGTGTCCAAATCGCTCGGATTTTATGAACTATAGGTCCAATGCATGTCCATTCGCCAATGAGTTTTTTTATGAGGCATATTTAAGCAACAAATTTTCCATTTTCAAACTATGCGTTTCAATTGGACCGACTAATATTTTTCGCCTGGAATCCTGAAAGCATTTAATAAAACACCTACATATTCACCAATACTATTAAAACAACATTGTATCAAGACCCATTTCACCAATTAAAATTTACAAAATAGTTGCTTGTGAAGATCCATTTCGCCAATTAAAATTTATAAATAGTTTCTCATGAGGACCTATTTCACCAATAACATTAAAATATAATTACATTTGAGGACACATTTCACCTTGAAAATTACAACATATCATTGTATAAGCACGCGGGATTCACCAAATTTTTAATATACCATTTAAAAATCTTGCATAATTTGTCAAAAATGGAATCGTGGATTGATATAAATACAATCGAAAGTGTCATTTATTCTTAAAAATTTTGTTCGGTTCTGAGGTTCTACTTCTCCATTCGAAAGTCAGCGAAAGCCAAAAACGTAGACTTAAAAGGTGAGTGATCATTTCTTCATAGTGTTATTAGTTATAATAATAAGTTTTCTTTATCTCTTTCCCATTCTTGCTTCAACAAAGTGAACCTTAGATGTTAGAACCAAACTCTGAAGTTTCGAAACCTCCGATCCACCGAGTAGAAAGATGACCAAGAAAGACTTGCAACTCAACAAAGTGAACCATCAACCAAGTCGGGGAATCACGAAGTTATGAAAATTTAGAACTCCGTGACAAGGTTATATAACTCTAAGGACTAGCGACTAAGTTTAGGAAAAGCCAAATTTTTTATAATGTATTCCATGGTATTGAATTTGATATGTGATTCTGCACCATTTTTAAAGAACAACACTTATCACACTACTTATAAATTCCTATTGCATTTCCATTCACACAATCTTTGATAAATCACTAAAAGGAATATTATTAATCCATTCCTTGAACAAAAATAAATACAATCGAAAGTGTCATTTATTCAGAAGTCAGCCAAAGCCGAAAACGTAGACTTAAAGGTGAGTGATCATTTCTTCATAGTGTTATTAGTTATAATAATAAGTTTTCTTTATCTCTTTTCCATTCTTGCTTCAGTCTTAAAGATGATATTGAGTAGGAAATGTGATCTATATTATTATTCTCTGTCCTTAAACAAGAAGACATTTTTTTCCAATTTTTATTCGAAGTGAGAGATGAATATGTCGAGTGACTCGAGTAGCAAGGGTAAGGCTCCTGCCGCTCCTTAGGGTGGTGAAGAGACTCTTGTCGCTTCTCAGACTCCTTTCACTCCTTAGGGTGGTAAGGCTCCTGCCGCTCCTCAGGCTCCTCGGGGTGGTGAATAGACTCCTACCGCTCCTCAAGGTGGTGAAGAGACCGAGAGGCCATCAAAACACAAAAAAATTAGACGTACCATATAGTCTTCGAGATTTCCAAAGCTTATGATCCATCAGGTCAAGATGGAGCTACATCATCAGCTCTTCCACCAAATATTGGTAGCATTCCCAATACCTCACCGCCACCAGAAGGTCAAGTTGAGATTGTCATTGATTTAAATCAAAATGTATCAAATCAGGATAACAATACCATAGAAGATGTTCCAAGTGATACCTGGGCCCGGTTAGCTAGAATGAGATAATTGACTTGGATGAGATGATGATGTTGGTAGCAAGAAAAGGAAAAATAAACCAAAAAGGGGGTACGAGTGGGAAATTACAAGGAGTTTTCAACTTGGTTGGTTGTCAAAGTACCCATTCATTGAACCAGTGGGGAAATCAAATGATATTGAAAATGCAAAATTGGCCAGATGTATGATTTGTACTTGGAAATGTGGAAGAGACAAGATGTTGCAGCTAAAGATTGACACTATAGAAAAGCATATCGGTAAAGTTTATGAAAAAAAAATCATAGATGGAAAGGAACAATCAGTCGTACAATGGAAATCAAAGGAAGAATGTCTTCATGTTAGGTATGCCACGGATTATGAAGTGCATCACCAAAAAATGTCGAAGCTTGGTGCATGTAAAGGTACACTTGAGGCTCAATTTGGGAAAGCAATGGAAGCAACAAATCTGTCAAAAACTGTTCAGATGACTGTTGTTTTTCATATTTTGTCCAGAGGGCGTCCTATGATAGACTACCCAAAATATTCTAGTTTATTATCTTATTTGAATGTTTCTCACTATCCCTACTCACATTGGTCAGTAAACGCTAGATGGGAATGGGAAAACTATCTTGCTGCAGTGGAAAAGGAATATTTAAAGGTTAAAGTAAAAGAGTCAAATTTCATTGCATTATCTTTAGATGAAGTTACTGTAGTAGACAATACTTCTTGGGTCTGTATGCATTTGTATACTGTACAACAACATGTTCACCAAGCTCATCTTCTCTGTGTTCATAAAATGAAGGACAGTTCAACATCGCAACATATATTTGAACTAGTCAAGAAATATTTGAATGAAATTGCAGGTATGGATGAGTTGACAATTGCGAAAAAGTTGGTGTGTGTAGGAGTTGATGGAGTTGCAGTGATGCAAGGTCAAAAAACCAATGCTTGCACAAAGTTACAAACTACTTGTGCACCATACATGCTTGGCATTCACTGCATGGCCCATAGAATGAATTTAGCATTCAAAATTGTAAACAAGTTTCCTACAGTATCAAAATTCAAAAATCTAGTTCGCGAGATCCATGCATACTTCTGCTGAAGTCCTAAATGTTTCACAAAATTTCAAAATTTTGCTGAGGGAATAACACTAGGAAACAAGCTTCTCAAGGATGTCGATACCAGATGGATCTCCTTGCATGGACCAATGCAACGAGTTCTTTCAGAATATCAATCCTTGATTGGAGTGATGTATGAGCATCACATCACAGTAGACAAAGCTCCTGACCTCTTACATAGGTTAAGCGATATAGAGACACTCTTGACCTTAACTAGTCTTCTCCCCATGCTGGATGTGATGAACGAGCTTGTGAAGAAAGACCAAGACAGAACTATGTATATTAATGAATATGCCAATCTACGTAAACATACATGCTTGGCCCTCGATCATCTATATCTAGATCTAACACAAGATGGCCCAAATTATTTCATGTGGCAGAAAATTACTGATTTGAATGATCCCGATAATTATTTACAGTTTAATGCAAGTGGAAACTTATGCATCTTTGTACGTGGATATGAGATACAAATGTACCATTGTAAGACAACCAAGCGCTCTAGTAGAGAAGTAATTGTTAACGAGGAATATTTTCAAGGCATTGTTAAATCTATTGGTGATAATTTGAAGGAAATTGCAAAATATCTTTCCTCAGAGATTCGTGAAAGATTCCCTCAACATGAAATACTTGAAGCCATGAGTATGTGTATCCTTAATTTTGGGAAAACCGAGATAACCCAACATATTTTCATGCTTAGGTAAAAATATTGATCGAACAATTTTTGAAAACTGTAACATACAATGAGTAGAAAATAGAAGGAATTTTAGATGAAGCTAAGCTTAGAAAACAATGTAGGAATTTTGCAACAACTATGAAGGACCAGTATAAATCCATGGGCAAGGACTAGGCCTTTGAACCGGGATCAATTAAAAAGGTTTGGACAAACTTAGGTCAGAGTGAAATATTGCATGGTTCGATATCAGAATATTTCAAACTTGCTGATTTATGTCAAACAATGATATTGGGGTCGGTGGAGGATGAGAGAGTTTTCAGTACATTGGGGTTTTTGAAATCAAAGTTAAGAAACAAACATGACAAGAATTTGGAAAATTGCTTGAGGATGAAAGGAACTGCGTATAATGTCAGGAATTTTCCTTTTGAAAGGTCACTCACAATCTGGAGGTCCACGTGTGAAAGAAGAGGGACCGGGTTCTGCAACACTCCAATTCCAAAGGCTGGTTTTGGTGGCACTAGTAGTGGCAATGGGACTCGAACAAATGACATTGACAAAAATGACACAATGAATGTTGAATTTGAGACACAGTCCAAAGAAAATGAAGATTAGACTTGGAATCAAATTCAAGATGACTCTTTTACTTTATCTGATGATGAACGTCAGTTTGGAGACCCTGACACCATTTGGGAAATGGAAGAGAATTAGCAGCTTTTAGGTATTTATACTGCACTTCATGGATTAGTTTCCATTGTTCCATACTGTAGTTGATGATATTTTATATTGTATTCGATGAATTTTTGAATCATTGCACTTCATGATATTTTATTTTATATTGCACTTCATGAATCATATTCCAAATTCAAACTGTAGTTGATGATATTTTATGTTGTATTCCATGAAATTGTGATATTTTATATTTTATATTAGTCTGTACATAGCATTCAATGAGGTGTCAGATGATAGCGCCTTTGAAAGGCAAGATAAGTCAATAATGTCACGTGGTCGCTGAAACTTGGAACCTTAGAACCAAAGTCTGAAGTTTTGAAGTTTTTGAAACCTATGACCCAGTGACCCACCAACTAGAAAGATGACCAAGAAAGACTTGCAACTCAACAAAGTGAACCATCAACCAAGTCGGGGAATCGAGAAGTTATGACAATTTAGAAATCCGCGACAAGGTTATAAAACTCTGAGGACTAGTGACTAAGCCTATTTTTCTCCCTTATTTTGAGTCTATCGTCTCTCCAGCTGTAACATTTTACATGAATTATTAATGAAATATTATCAATGATCTTTCATTAATCTTCTTTGTCATTAATATTATCCAATATGCATTGATGCATGTTTTAATTTTGGCTCTGGATTAATGAACCAGTTAAAGTTCCTTGATTAAATCATTAAAGCATGAATTCATATAAATTTTTAGTGGATTTGCTAAGTAGTCATGGAGATTGAGTATTGATGTGTGAATAGTATTAGTAGCATATTAACAATAATATTAGTAGCATATACAACAATGAACATCAACAATCTTTTAAAGTGTATCTAGAAGTTGAAACCACTAACCGACTTTTTCTTCAAATGATATAGTAAATAATACAGATAATTGAACATCAACACATTACTAAAGTATGAATTTGAGATTTTAAATTGATTATCACATGAAGGAATACATGGAGGCATTGGCAATGCAAAATCTTGCTCAAAGACAACTCTGCACAGAGCTGAGTTGGAACTTGGAAACTCATATTATCAAAAATTAAATCACTGCATCACCTTTTCTAGCAACTTCCACTCTTCAGGTGTTGGAATTGTCATTTTTTCTAACTGATGTTGTTTGACTTGAAGATTTGTTATCAATTCATGATTCAAATTGGAACCTATCTTGGATTCTTTAGTCAATTTTTCATTCAGGGTTAGCAATGGTTTGATGGAATCCAAATAGGTCACCACATCTGGGTTCTGAGGAAATTGGTCCAAATCAATCTTCCTTGCATCCTCCATCTTCTTTCTGAAATCATTATTTCCAATGAATCGCTCATTTGTGTCAAAAGCCTCTAGCAAACCAAGCTCTATGAAGTTCCTTACCTTTTCATCCACCTTCTTCATCTTGTTTGTAGCCAAATGCAAATATTTATCTGTTTCACGCATTCTCAAACACTTTTCAATGACAGATGACAACGCCATTGATGTAGCAAGCTGATTAGTAATCCCTTTTGATTTCAAAACATTGTCACTGGCTTTGTAGATTGTTTGTTGAATTTGATTTTCTGATTTCTCTAATGCCAACACATTTTTGTTCTCCATTAAATATTTGTTGAGCTTATTATGATGTTGTCTAATAGCATCAATCAATTGAAACATGTCACACAAATGATCAATCCCCTGCATTATTTCATCCCAGATCTTTAGTTTCATATGCCTCATTGTTTCTCTACAAAATGTAGATAACTTATTTTGACTAGACTTAATTTCATTTTTTGCTTCCATCAACTCTGCCTCCAATCTTTCATTTCTTTTTCTCTCCTCCAATTTTTTTCCCACTGTGCATTTCCATTTGCAATGCTTAGTCTTAATTTTTCTGAAGTGGGTTTTTCCTCATCATTTTTCTTGTTGCTCTCATCTCCTTTGATTCAGTTCATTCACTGCAGTCTCATTCTGCTTATCCTCTTTGCTTCTTAATG
This sequence comes from Sequoia sempervirens, assembly GCA_007258455.2. Taxonomy (NCBI): domain Eukaryota; kingdom Viridiplantae; phylum Streptophyta; class Pinopsida; order Cupressales; family Cupressaceae; genus Sequoia; species Sequoia sempervirens. The sequence goes on from VDFB02373365.1 coordinate 161,882,820, forward strand.
TAGAGGAAATTTTTTTAATTCTTTTTTCTAATTCATTGCTCTTGTTATCTGTTGCTTTCCTCTTTGCTTTCTCATTTGCTAGGTCTTCCTGTAACTTTCAATTTGAGTTTGCAACCTTTTTTTTCTCTCTATCTTGCTTTAGCAATGATGTGTACACCAATTCATTGTTCTTCTTTGATACATTAATTTTGTCAGTATTTCTGATTCCAGAAAAATCCAATTGAAAATTGTTCACCTCAAATTCAGATGGAGCCATTTGATTTGCTGGTTTGTTTTGAATTGTGGGAACAAGAATTGTGTACTCCATGATTTCTTTACTTGTGTCAAATGTGGGTAATACCATGGTTGTTGCAGGCTCTGAAGTTAGAGCAGACAAACTCTCCATCAGTTGCTTCTTTTATTTTTTATTCAATTTTGATATCTTTTTAAACTCTTCAATGTAATCAAAACTCGGGGATGCAGGAACAATGGAATTATTGAATGGCGAAGGAATAGGAGTACTTGCAGTTGCTAATGATGTCACAACCAGAATAACTGGCATTGGGGAAGTGCTTGGAAATAACTACTTTGTGGTGGATCCACTGGTAGTGTGACTTGGAGTTGGACCAGTCAAAATCCTTTGCCTCTTTTGTATGCCTTAATCACCTGGTGTTTCTATGGTATATTGTGTTGTTGTCCTCTTGTGTGTAATTTGTTGTTGTAGCACATGTTGACCACTACTAGTACTACTACCCATACCATCGCCACCAGAGGAAGTGCCAGTTGCACTAAGCCCTCCACCATGGGCATGTCCTAGTTGTGATTGTGTCTGACCATGAGGACAAGGATTTGAAGCTCTAACAAATTGACCTGTATGCCATAGGTCTACTTTTTCACCTCCAACCCCAAGGCCAGATTTATCAACTAGTTTTCTATGCTCTACATCTGTTACCATCCAAGGGCCTTGTCTTTGGGACCCCAAAGGACCACCTTCATAACCCATTTTTTCAGCTATGGCTGCTCTTGTAGTAAATGCTTCTTTTATGGCCTCACTTAAATCAAGTTTGAAATTGACATGGCTTTCTTCTTGCCTATCATCATCACTTTCTTCATCTTCTCATTCATTCAGATGCTCTACATTCCATAATTTGCAAAACTCAAGATCTTCTTCGTTATCTCCATACTCTGCAAGAGCTCTTGGATCACCTAGCTCGTTCCTCATAGACCAAAAGGAAATAATTTTTTATCGTGACCAATTTTTTTCTGTAACTTCCTTCTCTAGAGAATTTGGCATTTTTACTCTACTAGATGGTTTATGACTTTTTTCATAAAAATTGTTGTACCTCCTAATTGTCTTTCTATGCAATGCCATAATTTTTGCTAACAATTGTTCAAAATAAATACCATTCTTAGCAGCACTTTTCTCCATTGCTACTTTGACCTCATCCCAAGAATCCTTGTTTCTCAAGTTCTCAAGCAAGGGTTTACTTTGATGTTGAATTCTACTTCCAACATTTTTATTGAGCACAATCATTGATTTAATGTTGTCACATGGATCATACTGCCAGTGACAGATAGCATCAAAATCAAAAAAATTCAAAAGATCATGTGCCACACTAAATGCTTTTCTCTTGAATGTGATCCCTCCACATGAAAAAGGTAAAGAAGGAAATAAGGTCTTCTTCCCCTGACGCTAAAGTGTCTTTCATCAGTACTCAACATCTGCCTTACATATTCCAAAGCAAAAACCCTTTCTGTCACATGTATTGGAAGTTTGTATGGCTATACTTCCGATCCATAAAATCTTAGCACAATATATTCTTCCATTAAGTACCAATCAGCCAATTGTATTTCTTTTCCTAGTTGAATGTAGTTTCTACACGACATAGGCAATCTAGGCATTGGAGTATTTGTAATTGCTTGATGCAATGGAGCCAAAAAGTAGTCTAAAAAATGACTGTAGTTCCTTTGAGAATCATGCAACCTTATAACAGTGGTCCATTCATATACTGGAGCCATTTTCTTTTGCTCAGGATTACTATTACCATAGGTTGAATCTGAAGCTTGTTGGTCTGAAACATTCCTCTGAATTTGAATAGAAAAAGATAACACAAGTAGTTTTTGAACCTAAATGTCTTGGTGGAACCTCCTTTAATCATTAAAAATTGTTTATGCATGGATTCTACAATTTTCTCAATAAAATTATATTTGGCATGTGGAACACCATAATGGATATATTATACACCATTTCAAGGAGGCATGCACCCACTTCCAAATTGCTATCCAGTCCGAGGAAAAATGCTAGCATGGAAATAGTATCCTGAACCCATTGTTTAAAAATATCCAAATCATAAGGAGGCTTATGATCACCTTTCAATTTTTTTCTATCCTTGGACTATTCTATTTAAGAAATAATTTTTCTCCATTTCATCCACTACTTCATAATCACTAGCAAGCTTTTCTAGGTCAATGTGGAAATTTCCAAATTCTTCAGTTGTAAACCCCAAGGCCAACACTTTTCCAAGTTCTTTTGCATTAATGGATAAAAATTCTTCTTTGCTATCGTTATTAACAATTTCTCTTTTGTTATCATCATAATTTAGGGCACAAACCATGATAAATTCTGGGCAAGGGAAAACCTCATGTAACATCATGTGCCCTAATCCAGTTACCCACAGTGCACTGATACTATTAACTTGCAATTGCATTTGCTTTGTAGCCTTATTCTCAGATGAAAATCTAAGTTCTGAGGTACGCCTACCATAGGTTTCAAGATCATAAATATCATGGTATTCATCAGTGAAACCTGGGGTTTTAAGCAAATTTGCATAATGTATTTTTTTATCCGACTTTGCTCTAGTGGTATTGGTGGTAGACATGCTGATACAATCAACAATATGAAATTTGTGAATTCCCTATTAGTCCTTAATTTTTCTTAATTCTTAAGCCTCTTAACCCTAAACCTAAACTTCAAAGTTTGACAAAATAAGATTTTAAGAAACATCAAATGATGAAACGTAGCCACATGAATTCTTTAACTTACCCAGATTTTGAATTTTGATTCTTGAAGTTGAAACTGCATTGAAGCTTGAAACTGGGTTACTGGAATGGCTTTGTTGGAAGTGGAACTGTGGAACCTAGAATAGGGTGGTGCATTGCAATGAGAAAAATGAATGACACCGAAACGTCTACTTATTACTTATAGACTACACAGTACACAATTAGGTAGTACAATGTACATGGTTGGAAACATTTAAAACAAGCCATTAAAAACAATGATTTACTCTTGCATTGACAACAAATTCTAAACCGTTGATCTCTGTTAATCTAACGGTTATAGGGTGATTCCATAGGTTTAAGTTCGCAAGCGTAGAGCTCTGTACATTTCATTCCAGAATGCAACTACAACCATACATCAAATGTTCATTGAACGGTTGAGTAATTTATGATATAAATAATAAACATAAAACATGTGTTTTAAATTTGCTTTAAATTTTAATACGCTAGGATTGACATCAAGGCCAAGGGGTTGAAAACTTAACATTTCAAAGGCCTTAATAAAATGAATTACAATGTCACATTAATAGCACATTGCACAACCATTAATAGCACTTAACTTGCAAAGGACTTAATAAAATGAATTACAATGTCACATTAATAACACAACCATTTATTTTATTACAACTAAATTACAATGTCACATTATTACATTAATACATAGTACAAATACAAATGTAAGCGCAAGCACCAAGCTTCTGTTGGACCGTTGGTGAAAAGTTGAAAACGTAAATGTGATACATGTATCTCTGAAAATAAATGGAACTTGTCAGGTCAACCATGATCTCTGAAAATAAACAAATGGGACTTGTCGAGTCAGCCATGGGCTTTGAAAATAAATGCATGGGGAAAGGGGGCCTGATCAAATTGGGGAAATGGGAGTTGTGAAGATACCAAATGTACTTAGCCCCTTTTAGAACCAGACTGGTGTAGAAGATGAGGGATTGTAAAATTGCTCCCATGCAGAAGATGAGCACTGAAATTAAATGCATGTGAATTGCCTAGGCAACCATGCATATGATGAGGGGTAGTAAAACTGCTCCCATCTTCTACTTGCATCTTCCATGCACTAGGATAGCACTTATCTCCATCAAAGCTCCTCATCCTAGTTCAAAACCTGTCTGAGAAGTCAGGTAAACCAAATCAACTTCTTTCCAATTCCACCCATTCTGAACTTGAAGGAAATTGGTCTTTTACTCTATAACTACATAACTGGAGGCAAGAGAATTTAGAGCATCCCCAATAATACCACATCATCTTCTTCGTGAATCCTTATTAAGTTATTAACCCTACAAAATGAAAACCCTTATGACAATTAAACAAATGATTTTAGTTGTGCTCACTATCCTTATTTATGGGCCAAAAGTGTCTCCAAAAGTGCCACTACCAGCCTGGTCCCTTGTACACCTCACACGTGTCACGTGTGAGGTTGTGTATAGTTACTACTGACTAGTAATAATTGCGATTCACACAAACCAAAAATCCAACTTAATCGTTACCTCAAGCTAGCTACATGCAAAGTTGCAAACTATACCTCACGCTGACAAGCTGTCAATTGTCAAAATCAGAAGTGCCATGCAAGCTGTCAATTGTCAAAATCACTGGATTATTGACATCATCATCTACGATTCTACAGTACATCGTGCAGTTTTCAATATAAAGCTATCCAATCAATCACTCTGGCTATTCATATGGCATTAATCCGCGTCGCTGCCCAGTACCACAACCAAATTGAGAATTTCAATAGAATAAATGAAAGGTAGAGTACTTCAACGCATTGAAAAGAGAGAATTAAATGTATCATTTTACCTTAATCATTATCAATGTCCTAATAAGTCAATAAATTTTTCTCACTTATGATCAGAACTATATGTTGATTTCTGAAACCAATAATTAATAAAATCTCAACCATTGATTTATGAAAATCTAACGGTTCTAGTGTTATTCTGGAGGTTTCAGTTCGCAAGTCTAGTGCTTCAAGGATTTACTTTCAGAATACATCTATAGCCATCCATCGAAAATTCATCGAACGGTCCCTCTTTTAAAACAAACTTTATGCACGTGCATAATTTCAAATGGGGACATCGCTAGGTTGATGAGACTTGACCCTTAGGATTAAAGAGTTAATATTTAAGGCTTTATCATAAAATATTTTGGTCTGACTTAGGAAATATTAAACAGTAAACAAGAGCACCAATATTTAAACTGTAAAATATTTAATGGTTCTAGTGTAATTCTGGAGGTTTCAATTTGCAAATCTAGTGCTTGAGAGATATACTTCCAGAATGCAACTACAATCGTCCATAAAAAATTCATTGAACGGTCGTGGTCCATAATGTCACATGGTCACTGAAATTTGGAACCTTAGAACCAAAGTTTGAAGTTTCAAAGTTTTTGAAACCTCCGACCCATGACTACAAACTACAAAGATGACTAAGAAAGACTTGCAACTAAGGTTAGGAAAAGCACCAAAATCCCGACTTTGGTGAATTAAGATAGGAAAGGTGGAAACTAAGGTTAGGAAAAGCACCAAAACCCTGACTTTGGTGAATTAATATAGGAAAGGTGGAAAGGACGGTTCATTTATGAAGTGAAGATTGTAGACATATTTTAGCAAGTGGACATGACTAGAGGATCGATGGGTAATTAAGATTGGTACGTGCAGAGTTTGGAAAATTACTACCTATCGGCCCTCGATTAGTGAAGTTAATAATAGAGTTTGGCATGGAGAAGAAGGCACATAGAAAGTCTGAAAGAGTGGTGGTGGTGGCAATGTAGCTGCAACAGTTTTCAAATGGAGGCCAACTTCACTCTGCATTCAAGGAGGCAATTAAACCCTTTTTATGGTGAAGCTTCTGACAAAAGATTAATGGGTATGTTTTTATTCACTGATGGGAGGTTGGTACAAAGTGTGCGGATGATTTTGGGGAAATCCTTTGGAAATCTGAGGCATAGACACAAGACTGACATGGATGTATACTCCTTGATTATAGCATGGGGTTTGGACTTGGGGGAATCGACAAGCACAGTGAGAGAAGTGATGGAGATGATTGTGCATAGAGATTTCTTGGAAGGATTAGAATCAATACTTGAATGGGCAGTTCCAGGTGAAGGTTTCGACATCTGGGAAGGCTTTGAAAATGTGGAACTGGAAGGGGCAGAAGGATGCATCCCTTTCATGCATTGGCCGGAGGATGAGATTAAAAATCAATGCAGGGAAGAAGCAAGGTTAGGCTGGGAAGCATTGAAGCTCTTTATAGAGCTGATGAAGGTGGAAGCACAGGCGAAAGAGGAGGAAAAGTTTATGAAAGAAAAAGGATAGAATGCAAGGAAGCGGAAGATGAATTAACACAGTTTTTGTAGAATTTGTAGTTTTTTGTAGGGTTTTTGCAGAATTAACGCAAGACAAGTACTAAAGTTTTGGCTTGTTCAAATATGTAAGGTAGATATAGATAGTTGTGGAACTGGTTTTAGTTGGGTAGGGTTACTTTTTCTGTTATGAAGCATGTTAAGATGCTTTTTTGAAAAAACAATTATAGTTGTAGGTGATTTTTGGATGGTTGATGAAAACAATGAGGCAAATAATCTTTATTTTCATGCATTTTTTTTATTAGTTTGATATTATGTTTAATTTTCCAATGTTTTTTTCTTAATAATTTGAAAATAGGTTTAATTTGCCAATGAAATTTATTTTTTAGTTTGAAAAAAAAGTTTTAATCGCCAACAAAATTATTTTTTCTGGTTTGAAAACAGGTTTAATTCGCCAATCGAAATATTTTATTTGTTTGAAAATAGATTTTAATCGCCAATGGAAATTTTTTAGTGGTTTTAAAAAAATTGCATTTCACCAGGATTTTCCACAGACTTCTAGCGATTAGAAAAGATTCACCAATGGACATTATTTTTTTTTCACAAAAAACAAAAAAATTCGCCACTAAAATTAATATTTTTATCGAGAAGTATAAAAGATTCGCCAGGATTTTACACCTTCGCCAAGGGGGGGGGTTTCTTAAAGTTTTCCTTGCTCAAGATTGCATTAAAATCACCCACTATAATGCAAAACTCTAGTGCAACATTATTACAAATTGCTTCTATTTCCCTCCATACCTCTCTTTTTTGAATGCAAGAAGATGAACCATAAACATTAAAGAGTAGAAAGCATAAATCAAAGGATAAAATCCTAACCTTACATGCAAGCCAGTTTTTTTATCAAGGCCACCATCTCTAATACCAATTTTTGAGGCTTCCAAAAAGTTAGTAGCCCCCCAGATGCTCATTCTGTATTGACCACCACCATTTTCCACAACTTCAATATTTTGGACTATATTGTTTGACCTCAACTTGATACAATTTTGATTCCTAAATTAGAAAAACATCTGCCTGTGACACCTCCAATTGATGCCAGACTAGGCATTTTTTGTTAGGGGTATTTAAGCCCCTAAAATTCCAAGATATTAGTGTCATTGTTCCTTAGGAAGGGATTCCCCCTTCCCTTACCTAAGAATTTTATTTATCTTCTTATGCCCTACTACTTCCCCATCTAACTTTTATTTCTCCTGATTTGGAATCCTTCCTTTCCTCTTGCTTTCTCCACAATCAAGAGATTTCCTTATCACATCTCTTTGTGAGATATCCAATTTCCCATCCTCCACTTGGAGTGATGACATGTTTTTTTTAATTTTTGTTCACTACAGGAGTCAGATCCTCTTCCTCTATATCCAACCCAACAATCACCATTTCTGGAATTACTTCCCACTCCTCTTCCAAGTTAAAGTGAATCCACACAAAGTGAATTTGTAAGAAAGAAAGACATTAGGGAAGCAACTGAACCAATGACAGAGGAGGGAAATAACACAAGACAATGAATGACAATGGGACAAAGAAGAGTGCATGTTAATCACAGGGAACACATGGAGCATTCAATAGCTCAAATTGTAGAAAATAAAGTATCACAAGTTGAGGAGATGAAGCACTACAAAAAATGTGCAAATCCAAGTTTGCTCATTATCATTTTCTATTTTAACTCTCCCTTGACAATATTTTTACTAGTAAATTTATCGCTGAATACACCGTCACTTTTCAGTATAAAGTGTAGAAGAATTGAGCCGAATATTTCTAGAAAGGGACAAAATACAAACAAAGATTTAAAGTATGTCAGGCCAAATCAGGGCGAGGCATCACAAGATAAATTTCAAAGATGATCAGGCTTTGGATTTTGCTTTTTTTTCTACACCTCAATTTGTAATACAAGCTAGAGATGCCTTACAAAATTTGGTGTTTGATGTTGAAAATAACTCTATATTGTGTACAAAATTTAGTGTTTGATGCTAAAAATAGCAGTATTCATCATCGACTCATAAAAAAAATGTCTCCTTCTAAATATGCAACGTTGATTATTCTCCAACAGAAGATTTTTAATACCAACATGCATATAATTCACAACAATGACATGTTGATTTGCGTCCACGCAATAGAACATGTAGCTATGAAAATGATAAACTACAACTATGAAATCAAATCTATGAAAAGATAGCTATGATGTTGTCCTGTTTGTTTATTTTTTTGATTGATTTATGAAAATGCAGCTATGAAAATGATAAACTACAACTATGGAATCAAATATATGAAAATGAAACTATGATGTTATTCATGTCAGATTCACCATTTTGTTTATGCTAAAAACTAAAAAAGCTGATTTAGATCTATAAACTCAAAATCAAAGCTTCAACATAATACCAATGAAGCCTTTCCTAAATAAACACATATGCAAAAATGTAAAACTAAACTATGCAAAACCAAACACATGCATTCAAAAGAAAATAACTCCATTGTTCTCCTATTCACCAAAATATTGATTTATGCATTTGGTGCTCTCAGATTTTCACAAGAACAAGTGCAACAAGAAGCTATGATGAGCGGAAGAAAGGATTGTATGATCAAAATTCAATATGATTTCTGGTGAGAAGAGAGGGCTTATATAGATGTCCTCACGATAGATTCGAGTTATGGGAGAAATGTGGGATAAAAGAGTGCAATGGAGAAATGATAATTATCCCATATTCTTTAATCAATTGAAATTGATTGAAATGAGAGATAAATAAATGTATTTATGATAGAGTATAGGTTTAGGAATTTAGATTAAAAGAGAATTTGTGAATTTAGATGAACAATATAAATTTAAATGGATTTATACATGAAAATGCAAATGATTTATGATATGAAATGGATAGAAGATTAATATAAATTGAATGCATGGATATTTTAATAATTATGCAAATAGAGTAATATGAAATGGATAAATGATTGATTATGTAAATGGATAAATGCTTATAATATGAATGAATGAATAAATGCTTATAAAATGAATGAATGCTTATAAATGCTTTTAATATGAATGAATGCTTATAAATGATTATAATATGTTAATGATTTAAATGAATTAATGAAAATAGAGGAAAGATATTAAATGAATTCATTAAACGGATAATAATATCCATTTAATTAATAGACAAAAAAATTGGACGATTGTGAGGACAAATTTTGAGTGTCTACATAGACAATACCCTTTGCAACTAGCTTCTTACACCCAAAATCCTCACCCTCCTACTATTAGGGCACAAATCAAATACTAGGCTTTGCCTCTATTTTCCCCATTTCATGATTATTTCAAGCTCTCTCTAATGCGAGCTATTATGCTTGTTTTTCACATAAATCCTGACATGAGAACCTACACCATTGGAATCTAACCTTTCCTCCGCATAGATGTAATTCCATAACTGGGTCCCAATCTCCTCTAGAGTTTTAGGTTCCCAAAATTCCAGTGGTAGATTTTGAAGTTTGAACCAATCCTTAAGTCTCTCCATATTGTGTCAATATAGGTCAAAAATTGCCTCCCGCCTTCTAATATAGAAGCCACAACCATCCATTATCCAAACCCCACCTTTGATTTCTTCTTTTATCTCTTGAGACAAGGGAATTATTGTGAATTACCCGTTTGCCAATGGCTTAAATTACAAATCTTCACCCCATCGGTCCTGCCACCATTTGACCAAACTGCCCCAGTTTAAATCCCCGCGATACCATTTAACCAATAATTCAAACATCTCCAAGTGTTGGATTATCGGTCACATTATGCTAGCTCAAATCACCATGGTCTTACTGTTTGCTCTTCTGGAAAATTCTTCCTCACTCTCAGAATGCTTGTTGCTCCACTTATTCACCGATCACCAACCACACTTGCTAGTCCTATCTTGAGAGGATTTTGCATCTAACCTCTTTACATCTCCCATGGGCAAAGTGTTTGCACTAGTTGTAAATGATGGGGCCAATCTTGGATTCGTAAAATGATGCTCTCCTTTCCAATTTTTGGCTCTCCCCCTCCCAATGTCCTAGCCATAATTCCACTCCAAATTTTTGCAAGCCCTAGGAGGATACCATTATTTTGATTCATACCAAGGCTTCTCATTTTGGAAATTTCATTTGCTTGCTTCACCTTCATTCTACGTTGCATGATTATCACATTGACCCTGTAGCTAGTTGTTGCACCACTCTTCACTTTTCGTGTGCTTCCTGATGTGATCCATTGGGATTGCTCACTCCACCTCTATAGCCTAGGAACTCACACCTACTCTCACATCTTCACCTGCTCCTGCACCATCGTCTACTCTGCTCGCCATCAATCCTCGCTCTAATGTATTTTAATATTCATACAATTCAACATTTATTTCACCTTGGCTCTTACAATAGTTAACGTTCATAGGTGGCATACTTGGCACCAACTTTCAACTTACATTGCACATAAGAGAGTCAGGATTTTGAAAATTTCTTGAAACCATGTCAAAATTTGACAAAGGTTTCAAAATCTTAATCATTTTCGTTTCAAACATTTCCTTCTTTTCCTTAATGACTTTTCATTGGATGAGACACAATCTTAAGTTACGAGTCTGGTTGCATTAAGGTTGTGAAAACCTTGTCGAGACCTAATGTAGTTATCACAAATTTTTTTTATGCCAATGAAGACTAAAGAATGACTTAATATTTTTCCTTTGGCCACAAAAAGTGAAGTTCTCATTTCCATGTTGAAGCCCGACATGGTTATGAAAACCTTATTAGCCCTCGATAATAGTTACTAAACCGAGAGGAAATTACACTTTTCCTTTTTCTTTGATTGCTTTCACTTTCAGAAGAATATTTTTTCAGGATAATGATAGGTTTTCAAAACCATTGCAGCCTCCAAAAGAATTTTGACAACTCTCTACAAGATTGAATCTTTGGATCTCAACTTTTAATGACTCAAGACAAACACCATAATAAAGGGACTTAGTTGGAAGACACGTAGGTTGTGATAACCGCGTTGGGTTCCAAAATGGTTGTGATAACCTTCTCGATTCCTGTTAATAATTCTAAACCATCACAAAGATAGATTCTAAAAAAATGGTTAAGTATAAGAACCTTACAGGTACGACTAACACTTGAACAAGATTTGATGACCCCGAAGTCTAGACTTAACCAAAAATGAAACCTTGAAAATGGGATGAACTATGTGTTTCAAGTATGAAGGTGTTTTCATTGATGTCAACAATCATTTGTTGTCATTGGTGTAAACTGTGTAGTGGTTGAGAGAGATTGTTGCAGTATTGTGTTCTAGTTTTGCTTTGCATTTCTTCTAGGTTGAAGATATGCTTGTGTGGTTTGGATATGTTGGTTATAGGTGTTCAAATATGCTATATTTGGTATTTATGGTGATAGACTATTGTACATAAGAAGTTATGTTCACCAGTGTGTGAACTGTGCATTATAGAGGTGTCTGTGAGAAATGTCTTTGCTCCACGTTTCTCCATAGTTGTGTTTTAGGACTTGTAATTTTGAGTGAGAGTTGATGGTGTTGGTCTCCTGCCTATGTCAAAAGGATTCATGGTTTGGTGTTTTAGAAGATGGTCTATTGAGTTATAGTGTGTGGCAGTGTTGTCAAGATGTACTAGGCTTGTACATTCTTCAGGTGATGTTTTTTGTGAAGAAGTTTGTTAGTTTTCAAGATGTTTTTGGATCGTGTTTAGGTGAAGTTTGTTGTCTATAATTTATGGATTGATCAAAGGAAGTTTGTACTTAAAATTTTAATGGTATTCGCATGGGTAACGATTGACTTAGTGTTTACGCTACATGTGAAGTGTCTTCAAAGTTTGTGGAAGTGTGTTGAGGTGTGTTAGGATAGATTTGGCTCCTAGCTAAGGATTTGTATGGTCCACCTTCATTCATATCCACCATGGGAATGTTTTGGCACCGACATAATTTGAATTTGCACGTTTGAGGTGCATTGCTAACCTTGGAAAGGATTTCAATGTTGAGGACATCATAAGTATGAGTTGAATTGTTGAAGGTTAAGATAGATGGATGTCAGATGAGTGTGTGAAGTATGTGATGCGAGTGATGTGAAATTGAGCAGAGCAGTGTGAATTATCAAGTGTTGGACTATTGGATGCAATGAGAAGGTGTCTACAATCATTCAAACTAACTATAGTTCTCTATGTAACATTTATTCTCTATCTTCTTTTCATTTTGGTAGTGAGCCTTGGATTTGAGCCTTTCTGAACAATGTGTCCTATTCTGGCAATGATCCTTTTGTACTGGTTTTGCAATTACTTATATTATGAGCTAATCCTCATCACGGTTTTTCCCTTTTTGGGTTTTCCATGAAAATTTGGTGTTCTCTTGTGCATGGTGTTGAGTTGCCTAAGTTTTGTTATTTTCTTTTCATGCTAATTCATCATAACAGATTAAGGGTTTAATGAATTTTTGTGGATCTGAATGTTAATGAGGTTTTTTATGTTTTGATAAGATACAAATGATTCACCCCTCTCTCAGTTGTCTTGTTCATTGAATAATTGGTATCAGAGCAAGGTTCCTTGGAGAAAATATTAACAGCTTGAGGTAGATCTAGGATGACAAACAAGAAGGAGATCCCTATGTTTGATGGCATAGACTATGCATTTTGGAAGGTTAAGATGGAAAGATATATGGTGTACCTTGGATTTGATGTCACACAAGTAGTGAAAAATGCATATACCATACCTACAAATGGACCAAGCACAAGTGATGAGATCAAGGCCTATGAAACATATGGTAAAGCAAGGCTTATTCTTTTGAGTATTCTTACAAATTTTGAATTAGTGAAAGTGATGGATTTGAAAACTGCAAAAGAAGTTTGGGATAAGCTAGAAAGTATTTATGAAGGAGATGATAAGGTTAAACAAGCTAAGATGCAGTATCTGAAGACACAATTTGAGAACTTGCGAATTTATGAAGATGAAACAGTTACAAGTTACATGCAGAGGGTTGATGAACTTGTCAGTGCAATGAGAGGCCTTGGTGTAAAAGTCAAAGAACCTAAAGTGGTAAAGAAAATTCTCAGAACTCTTCCTAGTTCTTATGGTCAAAAATTTTATGCTATTGAGGAAGTTGCAAATTTCAATTTTTACACTAGAGATCAGTTGTTTGGCACACTAACTGCATTTGAAATGAGAAAATTTAGTTTAAATAATGGTGCAAAAGTGGAGACTGCTTTCAAGGCTATAAAATTAGAAAAGATTGAAGATTCAAATGGAGATGATCTTGATGATGTAGAAGCTAACTTTGTAAGAAGGATGAAAAAGGGCACCAATAAGTACAAAGGCAAATTACCTTTCAAATGTTTTAGTTGTGGACAAATAGGTCAATATGCTTCAAGATGTCCAAAAAAAAGCGTGAACAATAAAAATAAGGAAAATAAAGGTAAGATAAATTGTTAGAGAAGATGATGGTAATTTTAATGATAAATCTTATTATGGAGACTATGATGATAATGAATGCTTGTTCTTGGCTTTAAAAGATGAATATGTTTTTGTTAACTCTGAAATATGTGTGAAGGAAAGTGCTCTAGAGACAAAGGAGACAAAGTTTAAGGTTGAAAGTACTTTGGTATCTTCTTTTCATGTTAGACAGGATAAGAACTATTGGATCATTGATACTGGTTGCTCAAATAATATGACCAAATACAAGAGTAAGTTTGTTAAACTTGAAAAATATGATCGAGGACTTGTTAAATTTTGAGATGATTTAGGTGCTACGATTTGTGGAATAGGTTCAATCAGTTTTGATGGAAAGCATAATACTGATGATGTTTGCTATGTCAAGGGTTTAAGACACAATATCTTGAGTGTTGGAAAAATGTGTAGCAAAGGATATAATCTTATGTTTCAGGATGATGGATGTGAGATCAAAAAAGGGTCCAAAATTGTGATTGGTGTTGGAAAGAGGATAGATGGAATTTTTTATCAGCTCAAGGGTGTTGATGGTCATTGCTTTATAAATAAAATTAATGAAAGCTAGCTATGGCATAGGAGGATGTGTCACATCAATTTTTATAACTTGGTTAGACTTAATTTAGTTCAAGCAATGAGAGATTTTCCAAGGATTACAAAGCCTATCAATGATGTCTACAAGGAGTGTCATATTGTAAAGAAAACAAGAAGTTTCAAGGGTAAAGAACAATCTTCTACCGAATTATTAAAATTGGTGCATACAGACCTTTGTGGTCCTACAAGAGTAATAAGTCTTCAAGGTGATATGTATTTCATGATTTTAATTGATGATTATTCTAGAATGACATGGGTTACTTTTCTTAGAGAAAAAATTGAAGCCATAGATAGATTCAAAGCATTTAAAGTTATGGTTTAGGATGAAATGGATTTGAAGATAAAATGTTTGAGGTTTGATAGAGGTGGAGAATTCACCTCTAATGAATTTAACATGTTTTGTGAGAATCATGGCATAAAGAGGCATTTTTTTCCCCTAGCACTACTCAATGAAATGGAGTGATTGAAAGGAAAAACATGACTGTTCAAGAAGTTGCAAGGACTATGATGAAAGAAGCTAATCTACCAGAAATCTACTGGAGAGAAGTAATTCATTCCATTGTTTACATACTTAACAGAGTTCAAGCAAAAGAAAACAACACAAAGACTCCCTGTGAGTTGTGGTTTGGAAGGATCCCTACTGTCAAGTACTTTAGAGTGTTTGGGAGAAAATGTTGTATCATAAGAGATGATGAAAACTTAGGAAAGTTTGATGCAATATTTGATGAAGGCATCTTACTTGGATATTCTACTAAAAGAAAAGCTTACAGATGTTACAATAAAAAATTGAGAAAGATTGTTGAGAGTGCAAGTGTCAAAGTGGATGAAGATCTATAGAATTCAATGGTGATAGATGGATATGAATCAGATGAACCTACCTATAGACAAGAAGAAGAAAAAGATAAGGAATAGGAAGCACAAGATGAAGAGGAAGAAGCTTCGAAAAATACCCTTAGAACCCCTAAGTATGTGAAGAGAAAACATTCCAAAGAACAAATCATTGGAGACAAAAGCAAAGGTGTGTTGTCAAGAAGGAAAGCTACTGAAGAAGAGGTAAATTTATGTATACTTTCTAAATTTGAACCTAAAACAATGATTGAGGCATGTAAGGATGAACATTGGATGAAAGCTATGGAAGAAGAACTTATGCATATTGAGAAGAATCAAACTTGGGAGCTTGTCCCAAAACCAACAAAAAAAACATAATTGGATCTAAGTGGGTATTCATAAAAAAATAAAGAGAATGGAGAAGTGGTGAGAAACAAGGCAAGGCTTGTGTGTAAAGGATATGCACAATTTGAAGGAATAGACTTTGAGGAGACATTTTCTCTAGTGGCTAGAATGGAAACAATCAGAATTTTTTTGGCTTTTGCAGCACATAAAGATTTCAAAGTTTATTAGATGGATGTGAAGTCTATTTTCTTGAATGGAGAGGTGGGAGAGGAAGTATACATGGAACAACTGAAAGGATTTCAGTTATTAGATAAACCTAATATGGTTTGCAGATTGAAGAAGGCATCAAGTATGGATTGAAGCAAGCTCCTAGAGCTTGGTACACAAGGTTGGATAAGTATTTGATACAATAGGGATTCAATAAAGGCACCACAAATATAAATATTTACTTTAAGGTTGAGAAATATCAAAATCTTGACTATAGTAGTGTATGTTGATGACATAATTTTTGAGGCAACGAAGCTATGTATACAAAGTTTGCAGAAGAAATGTAGAAAGAGTTTGGGATGTCTATGTTTGAGGAGATGAATTTATTCCTTGGGCTACAAATCAATCAAACATATAAAGGTATATTCACTTCACAATCAAAATATGTTAAAGAAATATTGAAGAAGTTTGGAATGAAAGGCTCCAAACCGGTATGTACTCCTATGGTTATTGGTTGCAAATTGAGAAAGAATGATGAATCCCCTAATACTAATCAAAGAAAATACAGATATAGGATTGGTGGACTACTATATCTAAAATGCTACTAGACCAGATACTATGCATGTAGTTTGTCTTGTGGCTATATTTCAAGAAGATCTGAGTCACATGTTGAAGCAGTGAAGAGGATATTCAGATACCTAAAGGGCACTCTGAATCATGGCTTATGGTATCCAAAATATACTAATTTCACATTGAGTGCTTACACATATGTAGATTGGTCTGGTTGTGTGGATGACAAAAAAAGTACAAGTGGTGGTGCATTCTTTCTTGAATGTAGATTGGTGTCATGGCTAAGTAAGAAACAAGATTCAGTTTCTTTATCTACTACAGAGGCTGAGTATATTGCAACATCTTGATGCACACAAGTATTGTGCATGAGGTAAACATTAAAGGATATAAAAGTGGTGTATGATGAGCCTATTTCTATCTTTTGTGACAATACAAGTGCAATAAAAATTTCAAAGAACCCATTGATGCATTCAAGGAATTAAAAAAACATATTTCAATAATATCACTTTCTGAGAGAAAAGGTTGTGGAGAATGAAGTGAAGCTTGAGTATGTACCTACAAAGGATTAGATTGTTGACATATTCGCTAAGGATCTTCCTAAGGATACTTTTCAATATCTCCGAGAGAAGTTGGGGGTCATTGCCCCTCCTTCTTTGAACTAGATGCATAAGGAGATGCATCATTCTAGTGGATCTCATGATCTATCCTTTATTCTAGACTGATGTTGGTGGCTACCTCTCACGGGGAGTAGGTAGTGGCATTGTTGCAGTATGGAATGAGTGTTGTCATTATGCAGATGTTGTTGATTTGGTATAGGTTGGTGTGTACTCCTAAGGGGGGGTATTCAAAGCAGTAATGGAAATTCAAATTAGTAATGGAAAAGAGTATTTAGAGTAGTAGCAAGTATCTTAGTTTATTGTCAAAGGGGACCTCCAGAATAATGCAAAACATTTTATCCTTTTCCATTGATGTCAAAGAGGGAGAGAGAAGCATGTGAAAAAGTGCAAGGTATCAAGGGAGAAAGTTGTGTATGTTGTCTAATCATTATTGTCAAAGGGAGAGTGAAGCATGTGAAAAGAATAAGTTGAAAGGGGGAGAGATAAATGTAGTGTAAGTTTTCTAATCAATAAAAAAAGAAAGGAGAGTTGTCTTTGTTGGAAAAAAAGGAAAAACAACTGAGAGGGGGGGTGAATCAGTTGTCACAAAATAATAAAATTTTCAAACTTTACTTAAATTAATCTCAAATCTGATGAATAAGCAATTAGCACATCAGAGAGATAGAGAACACCAAGATTTTTTTATGTGGAAACCCTGTTAGGGGAAAAACCACGGTGGATGTTAGTCCACAATATTATACCCTGTTAAAAGTATAATGAAAACAATAAAGGGGAATGCACATGCATTCAAGAATAATGCCTAGAGCTCACTGCTCAAGTACAGAAGGGGACCACTACCCAACAATACAAAATAGGATTAAAATAAGGAGGGTACGAACTGAGAAAATAGCTTTTGCACAAGCCTGATTATAGTTCCAATTAAGCACAGAAAAAATCCTTCACTTTTCACTCAAACTACTTCACACTTCGCTCGATCTTCTTCACACTCTTCTCTACAATCGAATGATATTCACACATACACACAGAGGATCACACCCAACACACAAAGCACCACTTGCATCGATGAAACAATCACTCTTATATATCCACTACATGAGATTTCATCAACAACTTAGTTAGCCAGGAAAATAAAACATGTTTGCAATGTTGGCCAAAATTTACAATTAAATTTTCAATGTGGATCTAAACACCGTCGGCCAAAACAATGATGCGACCCAAAACAATATTCATGAGCGCACCAAAAATTCAAATTTGACTTTTCAAGGATCCACAACACGTTACAACCATCATGTCGGCCAATAACATGAAAACCTGAGCGTGCGCAAGAAAAATATTTGACCACGAGCACACCAATCAATGTGGACGTACCACAAAGATAGAGCATGATCTAGAGACATCCAAAAACATCAAGAAACAACAGAGAAACATCCACAACAACTAAGATTACTAGAATCACACAAAATTCACTCAGGAACACTGACAAAGACCACAAAAATACTGTCAGACCACAACATGATCAAATCTATACATGAACCTCTAAAAATTCTAGTAGATGATCTAGATACTCTCAAGAATAAACCCTTTAGTCCACAATAGCTGAACTTCAACGTACAGAAAAAGACACCTTCATGACCTGCATAGTTCCACTGGGAACCTGGAACACTTTATTTTACAATTTTCTCAATATCCTTGACATATACTGCCTCTGATACATAAAATACTAATAGTGTTGACATCAATGACAACCACATATCAGCAACACATCCACAACATCCAACAATCTCCCCCTTTGGCATTGATGGCAACACATGATGTGAAAAATACCATCAACCCAACACACTTTCTTTCCCTTTGGTTCTGACTCTTCTCCTCAATTGCTCTTCTCCCCTTAAAAGTATTTTTCACATTGCACTTCTCCCCCTTTGACATCAATGGAAAAGGTAACCATGACCTTCCCATATACATGCTCTAAACCACATATCTGCACATCTGACTACTCCCCCTGAGTAGCAGCCACAAAAACATCAATCTTAATCAGAATATAGCAATGTAGCCCATGGATTGATGCAAGTAAATGCATCTCTTAGTTCTTATCAGGAGGGGTAATGACCCCTAGCATTCCTCTGAGATACTCAAAAGTATCATTCAGCAACAACTTAGTAAAGATGTCTGCAATCTATTCTTTGGTAGGCACTTACTCCAATTTGACTTCTTTCTCATTCACTTTCTCCCTCAAGAAGTGAAACTTGATTGATATATGTTTAGTCTTAGAGTGTAGCACCAGATTCTTTGAAATATTTATTGCACTTGAATTGTCACAGTATATGGAAATAGGCTCTTCATATATCACCTTGATATCTTTCAGCATCTATTTCATCCATATCACTTGAGTACAATTATTTGTAGCAGCAATATATTCTGCTTCAACAATAGATAGAGAAATGGAATTCTATTTTTTTCTCAACCAAGACACCAGCTTCTTCCCTAGGAAGAAATCACCACCACTAGTACTTTTCTTGTCATCTACATCCCCAGCCCAATCCACATCAATATATGCACTCAAAGTGAGATCATCATCCTTTGGATACCAAAGTCCAAAGTCAACTGTTCCTTTCATATATCTGAAGATTCTCATAACAACAATCACATGTGATTCTTTTGGATTACCCTAAAATCTAACAACCCTACATACAACATTCATAATATCTGGTCTAGTTTGGGTTAAATAGAGCAATCCACTGATCATTGACCTGTATCTAGTTTGATTCGCCTTAGGAGAAACATCATTATGTGTTAGCTTGCATCTGGTCACCATGGGAGTACCAACAGGTTTTGATTCTTCCATCCCAAATTTCTTCAGTAGCTCTCTCAAATATTTGGATTGAGATATGAAAATTCCCTTGTCTAATTGGGTAATTTGCAATCCTAGAAAGAACTTCATCTCTCCAATCATACTTATCTCAAATTCACCCTTCATCTCATCAACAAACTTCATACATAGATTGTCATCTCCTCCAAAAATGATGTCATCAACAAAGACTTCTATAATTAACTCTTTATCATGATTCAATTTGAAATATAAGTTGCTATCAACAGTACCTTTAGTGAATCCAAGCTTTAGTAAGTATTTGTCCAATCTAGCATACTAGGCTCTGGGGGCTTGCTTAAGTCCATATAGATCTTTCTTCAAGTGAGAAACCATATCATCCTTGTCAGTTAGCTGAAATCCATCTAGTTGTTCAATGCATACTTCTTCTTCTAGTTCTCCATTCAGAAATGCCGACTTCACATCTATTTGATAGACTTTATAGTTCTTGTATGCAGTAAAGCAAGAAATAATCTAACAACTTCGATTCTGGCAATAGGGGAAAAATTTTCTTCAAAATCAACACCTTCCATCTAAGAATACCCTTTACATACCAATCTTGCTTTATTCCAGACCACTTCACCTTGTTCATTTAGCTTGTTCTGAAACACCCATTTAGTACCAATCACATTTTTGTCTTTAGGTCTAGGAACCAGTGTCCACGTGTCATTCTTTTCAATTTGTGTCAACCCTTCCTTCATAGCTTCCATCCAGTGTTCATCTTGGCAGGATTTAGTGAAATTTTTTGGTTCAATCTTGGAAATCAGGCAATACTCTTCTGCAATCTTTCTTCTAGTTTGCACTCCTTTATTCTTATCTCCTATAATTTTACTTTCAGAATGATTTATCTTTACATACCTTGGAGTTTTGGGACTTTCACGAACTTCTGGTTCTTTTGATATTCCTTCTGCACTTGCACTTGTCTGTGCTTCATGATTTACTTGATTTACCAGAACGAATTGAGGTTGCTTTACCATAACATATGGAATAATCTAAAGTTGATTTTGTGTTCGAACATTCTTCCCTTTGTTTGTATTGTCTTCATCTGAATCATATCCACAATATCTGGATGATTTGGCAGAATCCTCATCAACTCTGACATTTTCACTCTCAACCATCTTTCTCAGTCTTTTGTTATAGCATCGGTAGGCCTTGCTTTTAGTAGAGTAACCTAAAAAGATTCCTTCATCGCTTCTTTCATCAAACTTTCCTATATCATCATCTCTCTTGATATAACATTTTCTTCCAAAGATCTTGAAATACTTAACAGTAGGCTTATAACCAAACCATAGCTCAAAAGGGGTCTTACCTAGAATTACCATTAACATTTACCCGATTTAAAGTATACACAACAGTTCTTATAGCTTCACTCCAATAGATCTGAGGCACATTTCCTTCTATCATCATTGTTCTAGAAGCATCCAAAATTGTTCTATTCTTTCTTTCTGCAACTCCATTCTGTTGAGGGGTTCGGGGAGCAGATGACTGTCTTCTAATTCCATGTTCTTCACAAAAAGAGTTGAACTCACCACCTCTGTCAGATCTCAGACACTTGATTTTCAGACCTTTCTCATTCTCTACCATAGCCTTGAAACTTTTAAACTTTTTCAGTGCTTCAAATTTTTCTTTTAAGAAGGAAACCCATATCATTCTAGAGTAATCATCAATAATCAACATAAAGAACCTTTCTCCATGGATACTTCTGACTCTAGAGGGACCACATAGGTCAGTATGTAGCAACTCCAACAAGCCATTTGAATGAAATTGTTTGCTCCGGAAGGAGACTCTAGTCTATTTACCCATTTGACACTCCTTACAAATTGTGTTAGTAGGCTTCACTAACTTAGGTAGATCTCTTACTACTTGAGTGGAACTTACCTTGACAATGTTATCAAAATTTACATGACATAACCTCCTATGCCACAACCAACTTTCATCTACTTGAGCAATTAAACAACTCCCATTAGCATTATTCAGGTGAAAAATATTACCTTTTGTCTTTCTACCAATATCAATCATATTGCCAGAACTTCCATGTATCTTGCATCTTCCATCTTTGAATTGTAGATCATAGCATTTTTCCACCATCTATCCAACACTCAAAATATTGTGCTTCAGGCCTTCAACATAAAGAACATCATCATTGTTATCCTTACCACCAAGACAAATAGAACCTCTACCATGAATCACACCAGCATTGTTGTCTCCAAATCTTACAACACCACCATCATACTTCTCTAGACTTACAAATTTGTTTTTATCACCAGTCATATGATGTGAGCATCTACTGTCAATAACCCACTCATCCTTTTCTTCAACTCGAGTTGCAAGAGCTTTCTCATCTTTAGCAGATTTAGTAGCCACAGGACTATTTTCAACGATAGCAATGAAAACCCATTCATCTTCATTTCCATTATCTTTATCAAACTCATCATCAGTCACTCCTTCAGCAAAGTAACATTTCTTTTGGAATCTAGACTTGTTAGGCTTAGATCTAGGAACTCTTTCAGGACATCTTGATGCAAAATGACCTATTTTACTACAAGAAAAACATTTAATAGGCAACACTCCTTCATACTTACCTTTTCCTCTACCTTCTTTCTTTACAATCTGTGCTTCCAATTCTTCTACCTCTCTTTCTTTATCTTCAAGCTGTTTCAGTTCTTCATCATGCTTGGATATCTTTATAGAACATTCTCCCAGACCATATCTTTCTTGTTACTTTCAGATACAGTAGCCTTGAATGCAGATTCAATCTTCGGAACAGATTCACCAAATTCACTTAATTCAAAAGCAACAAGCTTACCAACCAGCGTGTCTCTTGACATCTTTGTTACTGATCTGAGCTCTTCAATAGCGCGAGTCTTCACTTTGTAGGAGGGAGGCAAGGATCTGAGTATCTTAGCCACAATTTCATCCTCATCCAGAGAACCACCGACACATGTAATACCCATCACTATTTCATTTACTCTTTGCATAAAAGAAGTGATATTTTCATCTTCATCCATCTTCAAATTCTCACACTTTCCTTTCAAACTTTGTAGCTTAGCCATCTTCACCTGTGCATCTCCTTCATACAAAGTTTCCAGATTCATCCAAATCTCATGAGTTGTCTGCAATCATACCACATTTTCCATCTCTAAATCTGTCAGAGCACTCACCAAAGCTTCAATAGCCCTGATATTGTTTTCAGCATCTTTGATCTCATCAACAGTGGAAGGGACCATTATGAGGAATAACATATGGATCTTTTGTAATCTTCCAGTAGGCCTTCACCAATACACCTTAGGTGACATTGCATCCTGACTTTCCACAGTGAGTAGTTAGTTCCATCAAATCTTAGACTGTTTTTCTTGAATGTTGCCATCTCGGATCACCTCAAGCTTTTAGACCTCTTCAGAGGAACCTGCTCTGATACCAATCATTGGAAAAACAAGGATAGACAACTGAGAGGGGGGGTGAATCAGTTGTCACAAAATAATAAAATTTTCAAACTTTACTTAACTTAATCTCAGATCTGATGAATAAGCAATTAACCATAAGCAATTAACACATGAAAGAGACAAAGAACACCAAGATTTTTTTATGTGGAAACCCTGTTAGGGGAAAAACCACGGTGGATGTTAGTCCACAATATTATACCTTGTTAAAAGTATAATGAAAAAAATAAAGGGTAATGCACATGCATTAAGGCACAATGCCTAGAGCTCGCTGCTCAATTACAAAAGGGGCTCACTGCCCAACAATACAGAATAGGATTAAAATACAGAGGGTACGAACTAAGAAAATAGCTTCTGCACAAGCCTGATTATAGTTCCAATTAAGCACAAAAAAACTCCTTCACTTTTCACTCAAACTACTTCACACTTCGCTCGATCTTCTTCACAATCTGCTCTGCAATCAAATGATATTCACACATACACACATAGGAGCACACCCACACACGAAGCACCACTTTCACCAATGAAACAATCACTCTTATATATATGCTGCATGAGATTTCATCAACAACTTAGTCAGCTAGGAAAATAAAACATAGTTGCAATGTCGGCCCAAATTTACAATTAAATTTTCAATGTGGATCTAAACACTGTCGGCCAAAACAATGATGCAACCCAAAAAAATATTCACGAGCACGCCAAACATTCAAATTTAACTTTTCAAGGATCCACAACACGTTACCACCATCATGTCGGCCAAGAACATGAAAACCCGAACGTGCGCAAGAAAAATCTTTGACCACAAGCACACCAATCAATGTGGACATACCACAAAGGTAGAGTGCGATCTAGAGACATCCAAAAACATCAAGAAACAACAAAGAAACATCCGCAACAAATGAGATTACCAGAATCACACAAACTTCACTCAGGAACACTGACAGAGACCACAAAAATACTGTCAGACCACAACATGATCAAATCTATACATGGACCTCTGAAACTTCCGGTAGATGATCTAGATACTCTCAAGAATAAACCCTTTAGTCCACAGCAGCTGAAATTCAACGTACAAAAAAAGACCCCTTCATGACCTACATAGTTCCACTGGGAACCTGGAACACTTTCTTTTACAATTTTCTCAATATCCTCGACATATACAACCTCTGATACATCAAATGCTAATAGTGTTGACATCAATGACAACCACATATCAGCAAGACATGAACAACATCCAACAGTCTTTGATGGTTTTTAACATCTTGTGTTTCCATCAATGACAAAGGGTGAGATTTTTACAAGTATAAAGGTGTTGTCATTGATGTCAACAAGCTTGCGTTGTCATTGGTGTCAATTGTGTAGTGGTTGAGAGAGATTGTTGCAGTATTATGTTTTGGTTTTGCTTTGCATTTATTCTAGCTTGAAGATCTACTTGTGTGGTTTGGATATTTTGGTTACAGGTGTTCAAAGATGCTATATTCAGAATTTGTGGTGATGGAATGTTGTATAGAAGAAGTTATGTTCACCAATGTGTGAACTATGTATTACAGAGGTGTTTGGGAGAAATATCTTTGCTCCACATTTCTCCGTAGTTGTGTTTCAAAACTTGTGATTCTAAGTGAGATTTGATGGTTTTGGTCTCTTTCCTATGTCAAGAGGATTCATGGTTTGGTGTTTCAGAAGATGGTCTTTTGAGTTATAGTGTGTGGTATTGTTGTCGGGATGTATTGGGCTTGTACATTCTTCAGGTGAATTTTTTTGTGAAGGATTTTGTTAGTTTTCAGGATGCTTTTGGATTATGTTCAAGTGAAGTTTGTTGTCAAAATGTTCTGGATTGATCAAAGGAAGCATGTACTTAAAAGTTTAATGGTGTTTGCATGGGTAGCGACCGACCTAGTGTTTACACTACATGCGAAGTGTCTTCGAAGTTTGTGGAAGCGTGTTGAGGCATGTTAGGACAGATTTGGGTCCTAGCTAAGGATTTGTGTGGTCCTCCTTCATTCATAACCATTGCAAGAATTTTTTGGCACCAAATTTATTTTAATTTGTACATTTAAGGTGCATTACTAGCCTTGGAAAGGGTTTCAAGGTTGAGGACGGTATAAGTATGATTTGAATTGTTGAAGGAGGTTAAGATAGATGTAAGACAGATGAGTGTGTGAAGTATGTGATGTGAGTGATGTGAAATTGAGTAGAGTAGTGCAAACCTTCAATGTTGGACTACTGGATGCAGTGAGAAAAAGGTGTCTACAATCATTCAAACAGATTGCGAAGGTGTTGGAGCTATTGTGGTGGAAACTTTGTTGCATTGAGATCATGTTCTTTGTGTAACATTTCTTCTCTATCTTCTTTTCATTTTGGCAGTGAGCCTTGGCTGTGAGACTTTTTGGACAATGTGTCCTATTCTGGTAGTGAGCCTTTTGTATCAGTTTTGCAATTACTTATATTGTGAGCTAATCCTCACCGTGGCTTTTCCCTTCTTGGGTTTTTCATGTAAATCTTGTGTTGTCTTACACATTGTGTTGAATTGCTTAAGTTTCTATTATTTTCTTTTCATGTTAATTCATCATAACATATTAAGGGTTTAATGAATGTCTGTGGATCCGAATGTTAATGAGGGTTTTTATGTTTTGATAAGATACAACTAATTCACCCCCCCTCTTAGTTGTCTTGTTCATTCAACAGTATGGATGGGACAAATTAAAGGCAACAATGTTCATTTGAATTCTTTTTTGTACATGTAGTATTAGAGCTTGGTTTGAGTTTTATTTGAAGGATTAGGGTTTCTTTTGTAATTGATAAACTTTGTCCTAAGTGGGAGCTATGCACACTAGGACTTGTGTGTGAATTAAGATGATAGGAGAATAAGGATACAAAGAAAATTTTAATTTTTTTTTTTAAGTTATGAAAGTTGAAAATGGATTTTTGTTTATTGACAAAAAATAATGGATTGTTGTATCATCAACAAAACCTTCTAGTATGAAGGATGAAGATTGATTGATTCTTGATAATAGGCAAGGAATTCAATCAAATTTTATTTTTCAAATTCAATTTTTTTGAATGTGTCAACAAAACCCACAACAAAATATTTATGGGAAAAATTTGATACTTTGTATCAAAGAAAGTCTCAAATAAATTTAAAAAGAATTGAGAGTTGTATTGACTAAGAACAAATGACGATGAATTTGTGGATGAACATTTGAATTCCTTCAATATTATGATAGATTAATTACTCTTTGTTGATAAAAAAAATGAATGATCAAGAGAAGTGTGTTACTTTTCTTTGGTATTTACTTGACTCTAGATAATTTAGTAATGAAATTACTCCATTAAAGAGCGGGGATGTAGTAGCATCCCTGTTGTCAAAATCAATGAGAAGAAAGATTGAAATTTCAAATCTATGTTACACTTTTATAAAGGAAATGACCAACACACATCTAACCTTTTAACTTGAATCACTAAAAAATGATCTATATGTTTTCAATTTTGAAATGATGTAAACTAATGAAATGTATATTTTTAGTGTACTTTATGTTTTTATTTTTTTAGAAAAATTAAAAAATATTTGAATGTATTTTTTTGTAAAATTGACACTATAGTTTAGTCGCTAATAGAATGCTAAAAATGGGGTTAAGTGGGATGTCACTCTTATATAGTAAAAAAAAATCCTTCAATTTATTTTATGTATTTATAACTTGAAATTTTAGCACATGAATTAATTTTTTCTCTATTTTGATAAATATTTTTATAAATTATATCTTAAAATTTGTGTGTATTGAAAAACAATTATTTTGATGGGATAAAACATTTTGTCTTAACTATTTATCCAAAATAGATTTTTTTATCATATTGATTAACTCTTATATAGTACATCATATTTGTTTCAAATTTTTTAATAAACTTTAATTTTTTTGACAAGACAATCAACCTTATATTTTGTGTCGATGACATACTTTTAGTAAAATAAATATAAAAAATAATTAAAATTTTAGTTTAAAAAACTATACTTATTGATCTATAAAAGGGTTTCTCATTTAAAATATATATATATATTTATGAGTAGGAGATGTGATTTTTTATTTTTATTTATAAATTGGCCCCAAAGTGATGCTACATATCTATTTAGAGGATATTTCAAATTAGAAAAGTTGTGGCCCATATCTAATCTAGCTGGAATGGGTCTAACTAGACCATATATTTGAAAATTTACTTTTAGTTGGAAATGCTTAAATTCACTTGTGTTGATAAGTTGACTTGAAGTGTGACACAAATTTAAACTAACACTCAAAAATATTAAAAAAACTATCTAGTCAAAAGATTCCTTGGTTGTAAGAGGCCATTATTGTGAAAGGAATAAAAATAATCCAAGAAATAAAAAGTGAAGAGACAAAAGATTAGAATCTAAAGGTAAATTTAGTGCTCTAGAAAAAAATTAGAGAAAATGTTGGAACCATGGTAAAATAGGGCACTATAAGAGGGATTGAAAATCTAAATTGAGAAGAGAAATTCATCTAAATATTTTTCTTATATAGAATCAAAGAAATCAATTGAAGATTCAAGGGATATACTTTTAGTTGTTGCAAGCTCAAATGAATGCCATGATGAATGACTAATAGATTTAGGTGTCTCGTTTTAAATGTTTTAAAGAACTCATATTTACCTTTTACATGATTTGATGAAATGTATAAGACCCTTTCAATGTGCATATTTATATATACACATGCTAAGGGTGAAGTAAGAAAGATTTATTATTCTGTTGGAGAATTTTTTTTCCAATAGTGAGAATTTTACCCAAAAGGGTTTTCTTAGGTGAAAATATTGTGTATTATCTTTGATTTCCAATATTCCATTTTTTAAGATTATATGTACATCACTTCTACTATATAGGTTTATTTGGATTATTTTCTCTACATAGGTGTTTCCCAAGATGGCTTTCTATTAGGTAGAAGATATATTAAGATTAGTGTTACAAAGCTTGGCCAAATAGAAGATTTGAGTAGTGATTACGAGTCATATATATTTATATATTATGGGGGGCTTTTTTGGGAATGAAATAAGTTATTCTCTATATAAAATTACATGTGTAGGCCATCATATCATAATTTTAATATACACTAATAGCATACCATACTATCATGAATCACTAGGTATGTTGATAGGACCCACACTAATTGGTAACTTTCACATCTTGATCTTTCCACTTATTATTATGATGAACTTCTAGTTATAGTGATGGGACCCATATTTTGACCTTTATCTTTCCCATGAGCATAGCCACATTACTATCATTTGGAGCCAAATCAATGCTATTTGTTTTAAAGAATTGAAACATGATTTTAAAATGATTGAAACTTGACAAGTTGTAGATGGATATAGCTTCATGAGTTTCAAACGACTATAAATCCTCTTAGTAATTTTCTCTACTCTATCTCAATGTGTATTTTTAAGACATTTAGTGAAAAATTTGAAGACGTAGAGTTGAATTCATGTCAAAAATAAATTTAACTATGTGCTATTTCATTCTTCCTTTAATGATGATACCTTATGCGATCTTGAATATATTGTAGGTCTTTAATGTTTTGATGATACAAAGAATTATCCTCTTGCTCCTTCTCTATTGAGATCACATATTTTTCTCTTATTGTTCTTAATGAGACTAGTATTGCTACATACATGGCTCCTATTGATCGGTACACTAGGACATTCATCATCTCCCAAGTCCACTACATTGGGATTCTTATCTATCATACATATCATCCTTTTTGGTGGAGTATCACATTGCAAATATTAATGGCATATTAGAGGATTTGTATTACCTCTTTGATGGAAATGATGTCATCACATCTTCAATATTTCTAGATGCGGTTCAGATTATGTCGTCTTTTAGTTCTACTTCTCTTATTGGGCATCTACTTCTTATTTTAGAGGAGACATATTTATTAAAAATGAGGAAACCAAAGTTACATTTAGAGACACACATTTAGATTTGGATTTCATATTCATCCAAATTATAAAATTGGCTTCTACAATCACCAATGGGTTTGTTTCTTCCTAATGAGAGAAATGTTTTTGATAAAGTAAGCTACATTTACAGGGTGTAGTACCCTTTAGACACAGAGCCCAAAGGGCCAAAAAGAGTCTAAGAAAAAAGTTACAACATTAAGCCCAAAACATAAACAATAGAAGAAACCAAAAAAACACATAGACACAATGAACTGATAGCAGAGAAAGACCCACCCACCCAAAACACAAACCCAACCACTACTCAGCTAGTCCCTCCCACTTCTCAATGAGAAGATTCAAGACATCATCACAAACCCACTTAGGTCCCTCACCCTCAGTCTTCTTTTCCACTTCCTCTTTGAGTACCTCGGAGAGAGTGACAATAGACCCATGGATGATTTTTATCGTGAAGTGTGTCAGTCGAGTAAACTTATATTCAATTTTGTCCACCCAAGACTATAGTTTTTTGAAATCCTCATCCTTGCCATTTTCCCCCTTAATCGCCTCCTACTCCCCAGCCATGTGGTAAAAAGACTGAGTGGTAGAATCCTCTTTTATCATTTTGTTCAATTTTGAGAAGTGACTGGGGCCTTCAACAAACTCCAATTCCTCAACAATATCCTGCTGCTTACACATCCTTTTGTCGTCGATCTGCTTTGAACTTCTAGATATCTCGTCAACAAGCACCTCTTTCTTGTTCCCTTGGTCTTGGTTGTCGATTTGTTGTCCTTCTTGGTAGGGGTATTTTTTAACTCACTGAGCTCAACTTCTGCCTTTGACTAGGCTAAACCCACAACCCCCTTCTTCTTTTTGGCTAGGGGTTCGGGTTTAGGAACATTTTTGGGTTCACAGTCCACAAGGGGGTTCTTCCTTTTTAGTTCAACAGAAGTAGCAAAGGAAGGTTTTTCAGGAGAGTGGTCGAAAGGTTCCTTCTCTTCAACATGGACATTAGAGATAGGCTTGGGGGGGTAGAGAGCCAAATGAAAATGGTGGAGCCGAAGTATAAGGCCCTAGTGTAAAGGTAGAGGTGGTAGCTTTTTCAATATTCAAAGTAGCAAAGTCTAGGGTTTCCTTAATCACACTTTCTAGGGAGGAAAGCAAAAAAAATGAAAACTTATAAGAATTTTGTGCCTAAAATGGTTAAGTAATGGTAGATGGTAGAAATAAAAGACTTTAAATCTCCCTTCTAAAGTAACATACTTCATGATAGCTAAGCAAACCTGATCCCACGACTTTGGAAGCATCTCCCTTTCGAAACCCGAATGCTTCTTACAAGCTTCTTGTCCCCCTTGAAGAAAGAATTGAGACTCTCTAAATCTTGCACCTTGGTGTGCTTCTTGAGTTTTTGGCCAGTGTAGGATAGGACCATCGCCTTGGTGATAACCTCCTCATTAACTTCAAAGGAGATTCTTCCAACAGTGACTCTCCCGTCACTCCAAGAACTAGCGAATTATGTCGATAGCATCTCACCGTGACCCACCAGGCTCTCCATAAGGGGTGCAATTCCTCCCTCCATGAAAATGTGCCAAACTATAGGGTCTTTGTGGAATTTATCACAAGAACCAGGCTCGGTCTGAATGCTATCGCCTCCCATCTCTTCACATTGAACAATGAAACTTACCCAATAAACCATAAGCAAATTTTCAAACTGGAAATGGATAACCTTACCCACCCATTTATCACAATCGCCAAACCAATAAGGAGAATCATGCCTAATTAAGGTAGCCAAAAAATCACATGAGCTGGTGGTCATTTCCAAGAAAATTATGGCCATGGGGCCATAATAAGACTTTCTTAAGTACATAAAGATTAAGTTAAAAGCCATGATAACTTTGATCAGATAATCATTAGCCAAAAGTTTGGGGATAACTTTGTCCATACACACATTCCTAAAAATTATGGCCATGGGGCCATAATAAATCATTTTTAAGTACATCAAACTTGAGCTAAAAGTCATGATAACCTTGATCAGGTAATAATTAGCCAAAATTTTGAAGATACACTTGGCCTTACACATGTTTCTAAGGACTTGATTTGAATTGTGGTACTTTTGACAAGACTGCCCATAAATATTTTGAAGATCTCAACCCTTCTCCACCATCATTTCAAAATACCACCCAACTTCTCACCTATTCATCTCCACATCATCTTGCTTGTTCGACATCATCAAAGTACCAAAGTTATAGAGCCACATGTACCCACCCAAATTAGCAAAGTTGGCTACCATCATTAACGGTAATATTTTTATGTTCATCAAGGATAAATCTGTGTATACTCACAGGGAGCACCCTGAGACTTCTCTAGCATTTAGATAGGATCCACAAAGAACCAAGGTTGTCGAGAGCATCCGCCACTTGGTTTCCCTCATGAAATATGTGAGTCAGATTCTTCCTTTCTAGTTTAGAAATCAAATAATTCATTTCTAGGAGTATGTCTCTAATACTCCACCCATGACAAAGACCATGATTAATAGAGTCAATCACCATCTTGGAGACACCTTCAATATGCAAATTTTAAATACCAAGAGTGATAGAAATTTCAATGCCCTTGAGCAGTGCTCTAGCCTTCGTTGTCATAGAAGTTTGTATTCCAATACCACCAGCATACCCTGCCACAAAATTTCCCTTAGAGTCCCTGATAATGCCTCCAATGCTAACCATCCCCAGGTTCCCTTTTGCCACCCCATCAAAATTAAGTTTGTTCCAACCAGTATCCAAGGGTTTCCAAACCATGATCAGTCTTGTTAGGGATTTAGAGTTATCATAGGAGTTGATCTCTAATTTTTTGTTCCATGAGTTTTCCATGTTGATCTCCCACATTGTAGGTGCTTTGTTCGAGGGTTTCCAGTCGTATAAGGAAACATTCTCAGTAACAAGCCTAAAACCAATTCCAAAGACCTCCTTAGGGATTTTTTCAATATCTCTAAAGATCTAATTGTTTGTCTCTTTCCATAAACACCGGCAAAGGATGGGAGGAATTTGATGCTAGATTTCACTAGGGAGAGGATGGTGGAAAGGGCCAGACCAACTTTCAATAAAACTCTTAATATCACTGTTCATGGTCCAATGAATCCCCAATTTACCAAAAGCCAAATCCCAGACTTAGGTAGAAAATGTGCAGTGGAGTAACAGATGGCCAATCGACTCCTCATTATTCTTTCATAACATGCATCTATTTGGGATTTGAAATCCCCTTTTCCTTAAGTCATCCTGAGTTAGATTCCTATTGTGACAGGTCGTCCACCAAAAGAAGTTAATTTTTGGTGTTAAATTTATGTTCCAAACCCATTTCCATAATCTGCTCTGATTTCCCTATTCCGATAGCAAACAGTAAGTTGACTTAACAGAGAGGTTTCCCTTGTGTTCCTTGACCCAATAGAAAGCATCCTCCATATTTGAGATGGGAATTCTGGTTAGGGAGAAGATGTCCTGCAAGGACCTAGCCAAAAGCCTTAATTCCAAGGAGAGGGGGCAACACAATTCTAACATTTTCCACTTCCTAGAACTATGGAGACCACAAAGGTAGTCACCAACATTCTTGCAAAAGTACAACCTCGTTGTCCCCATCAGATTCTTGAAATCATATTGGGAAAGGGGCATTTCAGTTAGCCAGGGGTCCTCCCAGAAACTAATGTTGATGCAATGCCCTAATGAGAGAAATGTTGTTTATAGGTAGTAGATTATTTTTTATCTTCAAGATCTCATAATTGGAACATGAACTACTTCTTTGTGGGGACGTTTCATAGTCTCATATTTTCTCTCTTATTAGTGAGATCACATTGTACATTAGTGATAAACGTAGTCCTTGTGGGGTCATGTTGAGTTATTTTTTCCATCACATGCACATATTAGTTTATATTTTTATCTCCTTCTGAGTAAGGTTTTTCCATGAGGTTTTCTACTTTTCTTTGGTTGTGAGAGATTTATTTATGTGTACATGGATCCTTCACCAAGTCTTACATCTAGAACCTATCCATAATTCATTATCAGTGCATCAAGTTGTCTTTCATCATATTTAAGGGGGGTGTTGGTGTAAAAAGGGTAGTAACCTAATTAGTTATTATTAGGCCCTATGTACACTAGAATACTTAGGGCATGCAATTGTTTATTTCTCATTTCATAGGATTAATACCCATGTCATTATCTAATTTAATCCTTTCTAAGTTTTCATCCTTGTTTCTATAACAAAGATTTCTCATTGTATAGTATAATAATTAGTCATTAATCATTTTTGCATCAAATAAAATCTCAAAATTCGTAGCAAATAAATTAATTCTATCTTGTGTGATTAATTTTTTTAATTGCAAATAATCCTTAGGGTATTTTAAGGGTTCAATCATCAACTCCAACAAGACAAAGTGAAAATATGAATTAACAAAGAAGGTTTTAAATTTGAAAGACATTTTAGATATCTATTATGTTAGTGATAATATAATTTACATACTTTATTTTTGAATGATTTTAAATATGAATTATTTATAATAGGGAAGGAAATTAGCTTGCAATTTAAAAAATTGTATAACATGGATTCTTAAAATATAGAATGAACAAGTTAAACTATATACAATGTATGATTCAACTTGTATGTTTTCAACAAGTAAATGTGACCAGGTTAAAATACACAATGTATGTTTCAACCTACATATTTTAAAAAACTAAGCATTTGTAGGTTTAACTATATTGTTTATTTCAATATGAATATGTTTTTATAAATAATAGCTAAATTATCCTCATTTATACATTTATATTGTCACTAACACTTGTAATAAATGAGTATATGTGCAAGTTGAAATACACACATGATTTTTTCAATGCATGAATTGAAACATTTGACATAGAGAAAAATATGAATAAACTAAGAAAGTTTGATGTTCGAAAGAAATATTAGAAATTTATTATGTGTTAATGACAATTTAATTACAAATTAATTTTCATATTGAATTTTTGAATAATTTAGAAAATGGCGTTTATAACAAGAAATGTAATTTATTTTTCTCTTAAATTTGCATTAAAACTTGTAAGAAATGGATGTATGTGTAGCTGAGATGAGTAATAAAAAGGAAAGTTACAATTCATCACATGCACAAAAGAACTTTGATATGGTTTAGACCTGAGAAAGTTTTAATTTTTGGCAACAATTGAACAAATTTCCAAATTGAAGAGGGTTATCCATATGAGGCATAGAAAAGTGACAATAAAAAAAGAGAAAGTCTGTGAAGGCCCTAGCTAGTATGACCTTGAATAAAGGAAAGGAAAAAATAGGTGAAAGTACTAATAGCTTTCCCAATGAGAAGAAGAAAATAAAAGTTGAATGTCCCAATAATAATCACTCAAATGTTTGAGAAAATAAATGAAAAGTAGTAGAATATTTTGTTGATGACACATTGATTGAGTATGATTGGGTTCCATAGTAAGATAAGAATGGTATTAATGATAGTAGATTAGATATTGAGATGGGAATAGACCTAATGTGTCTTGATTCATGTTATTACATATTGATCTATGCATCTACTAATTGAATGTGATCCTGATAGTGTAGTTTTGTAAAATATCATTTATACATGAGTAAATAGTTCTTGAAGAATGCACAAACACTATCATAGGAAATTGTCATTTGAGGAAAATAAATGGAAAATAAAAGAGAAGAATGAGAATTTCCTTAGAGATTGTCATGATGTCAAGGTTGTTTCTACATGAACCAAGTTCTTTAGTCATGTAAAAATTAAAGTCATTATAACTTATATAGTTAAAAAGTAGCATCTCCTAGCTCTAGAATAACATCAAAGTGGTTATTTAATTAAATTTGTTTTTTCTTCATTGGCTACAAGTGCCATTGGCTAGAACTAATTGAGTATTACATGTATTGATATATTGTGAATTGTTAACAACATATCTAATTTTTTGGTTATGAAACATTGTGAAGTTTGGCATATCGTAATTGCTTATGTACATGAACCTATTAGTGAGGTGTTTGTACTCTTTAATAGTCTCTACTTTATTTCTACAAGAAATATTATATACTTTTTGGAAAGATATTTCAAAATTAAGAAATAAGGTTGCTTAGCTAGATGGTAGGCTGGTATATTTAAGACTATTGGAGTTACTACCGTTCTAGAAACTATAGACATAAATTTTAGATATTTAGGGGCTAAAGTTGAAGATAAGATGATGGAAATTATTTTCTTGAAAAATAAATTATTTGGTAGTTTCTATTGAATAGTTGTTTGGGTGCTTAAAAATTTATCTATTTCTAATGATTGAATCCTTTGGTGGATACATTGAATGTTGCTAAAGAAATTTGTATTGTAAAAGACAATGTGTATTTTAGCATACACAAGTTTTGTTTAAGATTCATAACTTATCTTCAAAATTGGAAAAGTGTGTACATGATAAATAAATAAAAGTAGGTTGAAACACATATTGTATAACTCAACCTACACATTTTTAGTTGTTTAAATCATGCAAGTTGAAACACACATTCTACAATTTAATTTGGACGGGTTTAAATTATTCAAAACATGCAAGTTGAAACACACATTTTGTAGTTCAACCTATTCATTCTAAAAATTTTGTGTTTATAAATTAGGATTCTTAAAATCTATAAATGAGAATATTTTAGTTAGTTTATAAAAAAATGTGCAGGTTGAAACACACACTATGTGGTGCAACCTACACATGTTTCGTTGTTTACTTAAATCAATCATAAATTAGAAAAGAATATTTTTCTCAATTGTTCACTTAATATTTTTTTTGTTTAAAATTTTAGAATTCTTAAAATTTATAAATGTGGTAGTTTAGTTAGTGTCTATAAAAGAACATGCAAGTTGAGACATAGTGCATAATTCAACTTATGCACATATTTAGTTGTTTAAAATAAGTAGGTTGAAACACACACCGTGTGTTGCAGCCTAAACATGTTTAATTGTTTACTTCAATCAATCATAAATTTTTAAAAAATATTTTTTCTAATTTTGAAATCTTTTACCTTTATTTCATTCTAAATTATGTCAAAAAAATTAGGTTCCTTAAAACGTATAAATGACAACAGTTTAGTTATTGTTTATTAAAAAAACATGCAAGTTAAAATATATCTAAGTCAAAAAATTCAATGTTGCAAAACTCATTTTTTGTGTTCCTTCTTCTCCATAGGCTTCAACCTAGTGTTCTCACCTCTTACATTTCTTGTTATTTATTTTTCCTTCCACAAATTCATGGAGACACAACATAAGAACTTTGTTGCCACAATTTCTTGTGGAAGCTTGTCATTCCATCACATAATTCCTATTATCAATATATCACAATAAAATGGTGGCTAGAGGAATTGTTGAATTAAAATACTCAACGCTCAATAAGAATTGACTTTAATCCCACTGATACATGACATGACATCCACTTGTCCAATTTTCCATTAGTGTGTTATAAGCTTTTCAATTCATCAAAAATGTCAAAGGCTCCATCCAAAGTCAAAAACATTAAATAATGTAAATGACCATGTATGTTAGATGGTAAATCATGGCCACAATACAACTCTATATGGAAAATAGCCTCTATTATTTGGGGATCATTGTAATCCTTTAATCCCCCCATTTTGAAGATTGTAATAGCTTATATATTTTAATTTTTTTTATGGTATTTTCATGTTTTATGTATGTTATGTTGTGTGACTCTAATGGTTTGTCGTATAAGACATTCTCTGATGTCAAATAACCTGAATTCCATCATGATGATTGGTGAGAATCACCGAATACACACTTTTGTGGTATTAGCTTACCCAATCTCCCCAAGCAAAGTAGCTTACTAATTCATGGAGAATGTGAAAAACTCCATGATAACAAAAGTAATTTCAAAATTACAACCATTCATCACCAATCACTTTTGTATAGACCTATTTTCTTGTCACTCAACTAACACACATTTCCTCCTTTGTTGGGTATTCAAATGTAATTGACTCACGTTTACAAGGATACCTTCATTATTCTTCATTCAAGTAAGCTCAATGGTCCAATGCTCATGTCTACTTAACATAATGAATACACTATTTATCAAAATAATTATTACATGAGATAATTTTAAATATTAATTAACAATTATTTTGGTAAAAAGTGCATCTAAAATATTGGATAGACATTGCTTGATCTAATTGGTTGCAACCACAAAAAAGTGGTATAAAACATTTTCATAATTATACAAACTAACACCTTTTGATGAGTTTCATTAATCTTCACCATAAATCGCATCATACCTTGAATGTCATTCCAAAGTCAAGGTGATGGAAGCCACTATATCATAAAGAACAATTTGGACAAGTATATCAACACAAGATTGTGACATTCTTATACACAAATTAGGCATTTCTTTTACTACAACTGTCCCTCAAGCAACAAAATGAGAAAATTTTGAGCTTTACTTTGGATCTAATAATATACTTTATAAGATAGATATTGTAACAAATAAGCTAGATTTTCTCTCCTTTATCAAATATATCTCTTTATAAGGTTGTTAGCAATGATATTTTGATCCAAAAATATTTTAACTAGGAAACAAAAAAAAGGGTGGGGGAGAAGGAGAAAAGAAACATGTTTTTTTGTTAAGAACTGGTGTGATTATGTTTAATGTTAATGAGGGAGCTAACCTAGTGTAGGTTAGGATTCATAATAGGCTACTGAACCAAGCAACTATATGAAACTTCAAACAGGAAAATACAGATATTTTATTCACATGTAATTTGACTATTACAGTAGGAGGATTCTGACATGCATTCATGTTATCCTTCATTTATGACCTATATTCAAAGCCTTACAACTTATATTCATAGAACCAAAAGGTCTTCTAAACCCTTATGTTGAAACCCTCTTTCAAATTGTTACAACTATTCAAACCCTAACTCATGTAGAAGAAGTCCCTCTCTAAAGGAATGGAATCCCAATTTAAGGCCAAAGATGTAGAAGGTGGTTCACTCCATTTCCTTGAGTGATGGGACAAATTTCAAGTTCTCATTGGCCTTATAGATACACATGTAGGCCATTATAATCATTTCTAACTCCTTTTTTTGCCTTTCAAATAGTTGCAAAAATTTAAGAGGATTATGCCATACATCCATGCAAAGAAATCATGGCCATCGGTGCATTGCAAAAATGTGAGGGTCATCAAGACATATCCTTATGGTTATATTTTTTTTCCTTATGTATTCAAATTGGGAACAAAGAGAAAATGTGAAAAATTCAAGGGGCCTTGAATGTTGCGAGATTTTGAGAGGTAATGGATAATATCCACATGGTGGTAAAAAATTTACAACAATAGGTTTTGTGGGGAATCATGAACCATTGAGATGGATTCAATAGTAAGGAGAAGTTCCACAATCAGTAACCTTGTGAGAAAATGAGGGACATTAGAATTGTGGGAAACAAAAAGTAATTAGGATTTGCAAAAGTGTGAGGGGGATTCAGATATATTAGATAGTGCATGAAATTTCCACAAGAAACATCCTTTACCGATTATGTGGTTCATGTGGAATTGTAGGGATCCGATGGGTATTGGGATATATCCCAATCGGCAGAAAGTTTTGCATTAGAAAATCTTGTAGGAAACTAAGCGACAAAATAAATTGTGAGAGAATGAGAGATAACCAAATGAGGTCCAGATGAAAAGTAAATTTTTACAATCCAAATACATGCCAAATTTTTTCCATTCTTTATAACATAAGTCTAGGCAAGAATTTAGCACCCAAAAGGACCTTTGGCGATTTAGAGGGGATCTAGATAGGGCCAAAATTTTTGCAAGTTCGGATGCAAGCCAAAGCTCTACAGTTCCATAACTTGCTACAATTTTATTAGATCTTCCCCAAACTTGAAATATGGATATCCTTTTAGCTCTTCTTCAAGGTGAAGTCAGACGAACATGAACATATAAGAATTCTTCAAAATTGATCAACTCTTCCAAGAAAAAATAAGAAAGAAAACCAAACATAACAAGGAAATGTTCTTTTTGGTGACATGCAATTTCTTGTGGACTTGGATGCTCCTACATTAGACACGTTATGTAAGAAGTTTGTGAACATAGCTCACAAATGGAGTTGAGTAGTAGGAACACCCTTTTGAGTTGTAGACAACCTATAACATACTCTAATGTCGAGATAGGTACCTTTAAGTTTTATTTTCTCCTCCTCTTCCAACACCTAGCTATAAAAAATCCTCTCTTTCCTTGCCAATTCTATTCCTCACTCATCTTTCCTCTTGTAGACTTATGCCCAATATAGACCAACCACCTCCTCCAATTGTACTCTTCTCTCATTATCCCCCTCATGGGATTGAACCCACCATAGTCTAACCTCCTCCAAATACTTCTCCATTCAATACTCTTTACCTTCTCACCCTTATTAACTCATCTTCTTCCTCTTGTGGGATTCAAACCACTATGCTCTAGTCTCCTCCAAAAAAAATATTCTTCTCTTTATATTTCATCTACATACAACTTGTCATTCATATCAATAGAATGGAAAGGATTAACTATTGTCTCAACTTCCAATTTGTCCTCCTCTGCTACTGCAACATGTTCCTTACCTTCATATGCTACAGCATATTCTATGCTCGCATCCTCTATTGTACCATCTTCATCCTTAGTCTCAACTACATTCTCATCTTCCTCATCTCCAAGCTATCCTATTTTTTGCTCCTTCTCATTCTCCAACATATTCT
Organism: Sequoia sempervirens; assembly: GCA_007258455.2. Taxonomy (NCBI): domain Eukaryota; kingdom Viridiplantae; phylum Streptophyta; class Pinopsida; order Cupressales; family Cupressaceae; genus Sequoia; species Sequoia sempervirens. The sequence continues at coordinate 161,922,815 of VDFB02373365.1, forward strand.
TGATATTCTTTGGTACACTTCTCCAACCCTCCTTCACAAATATCTTCATCCCTTCTACAAGTAACTCATCACCAACATCTTTAAAAAAATCATAAAATAATGCATTAGCTTTATAATTTTTGTTGTTACAACTCTATCCTTTGCATATGCAATCTCCTTATCTTTTGTCCTTACGCCTTCAACAAGACATATTTCAGCCACCTTTTCTTTCCAATATTATTCATCCTTTGACATGAGGATCTCTCCTTCAATGCCAACTACATGACACTTTGTTTCCTCTTCCTTTCCTTCTACACATAAAGCAATGTTAGCATCATCATGGGATCCATCTTCTCACATCTACCCCTGCTTCTTCACTTCCTCAGGCTCATCTAGCTCTTCTCCTATAAAGAATATCTCTTTATCATCTCCTCCTTCAACAAGGATTATTCTTCATCTTCACCAATTTCTTCATCAAACATAGGACCCTCAAAGTCCATCTTCCTAACTTTTTCTTTCTCTGCTCCATTTTCTTCACTTCTTTGTTGCTCCTTTTCCAATCTATTTTTATTTTCATTATCCTCCTTCATGAGAATTTCCTCTTTCCTCACTTGCACACAAAATAATTTATTTATTTCTTCTTCACTATCCCCTTGATTGAGGATTTCTTGTTCTTCTATTATCTCTTCCTTTCCATCAACTGCAACCAAATCAACATTAAATAAAATATGGGTTTCAATCTATCCCATTTCTTCTTCTCTTTCCTTCACTATATTTTCTCCATTCCTCCATTTTGTATCTTCTTTCAAGAGGACTTCCTTCCTAGTAGGCTCCTCCATTTCATCATATTTATCCCATTCTTCTCCTTCTTTGAGATAGCAATCTACCATTTTTTCATGGCATTCAACAACATACCTTTCATTTTCTAATAGGCTATTTTTTTTAACCTTTCATCATATTTTCTTTTATCTACAACATTTCCTCTACTCTGAGTAATTTCTAATGCATCCATTCTTTTCTAGATTATTTTCAACTATTCAAAAATAACTTCTTCATACCTTCTTTCTTATTGTTCTTCTAAAAATAAGATCCTCACTGACCTCTTCATGACCCTTCTCATCCTCTTTGTTGAATACATCTTTCTTCACTTCTATAGTTTCTTCAAAGACTCATATGCCCGTTTGCAGTCACAAGTTTCACTTGCAACAATCTTTTCCACTTCTAGGGCATCAACCCTTTGTAGTTATGTCAATCTACCTACAACAAAAAACTTCACATTTCTACAATCTTCTATAAACTCTCTAGGTACTCACACACCCTTTTACAGTTACAAGATTGTACTTGCAAAAAATTCTTCAATCTCTTAGGTATTGACCCTATATAGTCACAAGATTATCCCTACAACAAATCTCTCACAATATTTCAACAAGACTTATTAAAATAAACATACCTTTTCAATTTCTTGTGTCTCCTTTTCTAACCTCTATAGTTATAGAATTTTCTCTTCTACAACAAATCTTCTAGGGTTTTATTAAGACAACTTCTATGCCTAACTTCTTCTAGTGAGATTTTTTTCTACCCACTTCTTTCTTCAATGATCCTTTATTCTATCTAAACTCTTCTCCATGTAACAACCTCATTCACAATCTCAAATTTTATTATCTACACACACCCACTTACAAGTAAAACACATAAAATCTAGAGCTTATCCCTTCTACAATTACATGTTTCTCTCACACCTACAACAAAACCCTTACTCACACATCTACTCTCTACCTAATATAGATTATGGAATATGCACCTCTTAACACTTCCTCTACCCACTTTCTCTCAGTGGATGAACTCTACAACTTCTACCCAACTTCAACCTCTATTGGAGTCCACAACCCACAATCTCACTCTTCTTTGCAACACACTCTCTCACACACACCCTATCCTCTACCCAATAAATATTTTGGAAGATGTACCTCTTAACAATTCCTCTACCCACTCTCTTTTACTGGAGGAACTTTGTGCCCTTATACTGAGCCTTAGCTCTATTGGAGGATGGTGAACAACCTACTCTGATACCACTTGGTGCAAATCAAGATTCGTGAACTTAAACAAGCTACTAAATCAAGCAACTATATAGAACTTAAAATAAAAAACATCGTTATATTTTATTTGCATACAATTTGACTATTATAATAGAAGGATTATGATATGCATTCATGTATCCTTCATATATTCCCTAGCTTCAAATCCTTGCAACTTATATTCACTAAACCATATGGTCTTCTAAACCCTTATGTTGAAACCCTCTTTCAAATTATTATAACTCTTCAAACCCTAACTCATGTAGAAGAAGTCCCTCTCTAAAGGAATGGAACCTCAATTTAATGTCAAACAAGTATAACATGATGGCCACTCCACATCCTAGAGTGATGGGACATGTGTCAAGTTCTCATTGGCCTCTAAAATATACATGCAGATTGTTATAAACATTTTTGGCACCTTTTGTTACCTTTTAGATAGTTGTGAGAATCTGAGCAGCTTCCACCATACATCCATGTAGAGAAATTGTGGCCATTGAGATGATGTGAAAATGTGAGGGTCATCATGGTATATCCTTATAGTTAGAAAAGTGTTTCCTTAGGTATTCAAATCGGGCACAAAAAGAAACTGCAAAAATTCAAGGGTTCTCAAATGTTACAGGATTTTGAGTAGTGGATAATATCCACATGACGGTAAAAGTTTCACAACGGTAAGTTTTGTGGGGAATCGTGGACCATCAGGATGGATTTGACACTAAGGAGAAGTTTCAAAATTGGTGACCTTGCACGAAAATGAGGGACATCGGGAATTGTGGGAAACCGAGTCATTAGAATTTGTAGAATTACAAGGGGGATCTTGATATATCCGGTCGTGCAATTGAAGTTTCACAAGAAACATCCTTGATCGATGATGCGGGGAAATAAAGTTCAGGTGGAACTGCGAGGATCCAATGGGTATCAGGATATATCTCAAACTGGCAGAAAGTTTTGCATTAGACAATCTTGTTGGAAATTAAACTACAAGTGGAATTGTGGGAGAACAGGAGATAACTGGATAAGGTCCAGATGCAAGCTAAGGTTCCACAATCCAGATACATGCCAAAGTTTTGTAATGCCTTAGAAGGTAAGGCTAGGTGGGAATTCAATGCCCAAAAGGATTTAGGGGGTTCAAATAAGGCCAGAAGTTTTGCAAGTCTGGATGCACGTGAAAAGTCCACAACTCCATAACTTTCTCTATTTTTATCAAATCTTCTTAAAGCATGAAATGTGGATACTTTTTAGCTCTTCTTCAAGATGAATTTGTCAGTTGATCATGAATATATAAGAATTTTTCATAATTTCATCAACTTCTACAAGAAAAAACAAACAAGAAAAACAAATGTAACAAAAAAAAAAATTCTTTTTGGTGACACAAGATTGCTCTTCGACCCAGATGCTTTTGTCTCATAGCCTATGGTGATCATACTATTTATTTATATTGCAATAGCTTCTAGATTTTGTAGATTCAAGGTAGTTTTCTTCATGATGGCTTTTGGATCTACCCTAATCTAGTTTTATCTATACAAAAGAGTTAGATAGTTAATACTTAAACATCAACTTGTAAATTGTTCTCTTAGGCAAGTGCTTTTGGGAGGTTTCCCCTCAAAGTTGTTTTACTCATGGTTTACTTTTGATCATTGTCATATATTCATCTACATTTCATTTTGGATACTTGTGCAAACACATTATATTATTTCATCATCAATTCCTACAAGCAAAAACAAGGAATAAAACCAAACATAACAACAACAACAAAAAATTTGTGGTTACACAAGATTGCTTTTGAACCCAGATGCTTATGTATCATAGCCTAAGATGACTGTACTATTTATTTATATTGCAGTCTAGATTTTGTAGATTCAAAGTAATTGTCTTTGTGAGGGCTTTTGGATCTACCCTAATCTAATTTTATCAATACATAAGAGCTAGATAGTTAATAGTTAAACATCAACTTGTAGATTGTTCTCTTAGGAAAGTGCTTTTGGGAGGATTCCCCTCAAAGTGGTTTTACTCATGGTTTACCTTTGATTATTGTCATATATTCTTCTGCATTTCATTTTGGATACTTGTGCAAACCATTATATTATTTTTTAATATATTATTATATAATGTTAATTTTTTTGAACCTACAATTTCACTTGCATTGAATAAAGTGATGTCATAATATCATATCTTAATATAAAAAAGAATTTATCTCAAAGTATTACACGTATTCTTTTACACCCCACTAACTTATATTAAAAACCTAACCACCTTCACACTTTGACAATATAATAGAATAAAATTATAAAGATAAGACATAAATAAGTTTAGCTAATCTTTCTTAAAATTAAATGTTATGTAATTATATTATCAAATACCTAATTTATCACAAATTTGTTAATCATTTAACCCAAAGATCACCTCTTATATTATAGTCCTCTCAAGGAAGGTTATATAGCACTCACTTTCAATTAGGTTGTTATTATTTATGGACAATGTTAGCTAATCAAAATTAATAGCCTTTATAATTTAAAATAAATTGTAATGTTTAAAATTGAAGTTGGTAAATATTTAAACAACATATAATAGAAGGTATTTTTATAATTTTTCATTAATTGTATTAATTTATTTTTATCTTAGTCTACTTATAACAATAAAAATCATATGAGCTTTAAATAATTATGTTTAGTACCAAATTAAAATAGGCTAAGACTTCAAACCTATGCTCCCACAGTTTTTCGAGATAGAGACGGTAGGGGACATAATTCAGTATGGGGATACTTTTTGGCCATTTTTAGGGGACAATAGAGGGTGACTATTAAAAAAGAGGAATTTATTATAAATACAAATAAATTTCAAATATTCATATCATAACATTATAACATTGATAAAGCATTCATCATAGACATTGTATAAGTTTAATACATAACATTAAACTTTAATTAATATTTCACATGAGAATTAACAAATAAAATAACAAAATTTAAATGTTTTTAGTGTCATGTGCATACATATTATATAAGAATTACAACAAAATGCTCAAAGGTTGCAATTTTCAACTATAAAATGATAAAAACATAATAAAAAAATATAGTTGTCCCTAATCAACAAACACATTTAGTTTGTTTGTATAAAAATTGGAGCTCAAGCCTAAGTCATTGCTAGTATAAGGGGATGCCTCAAGCAATGGAACCCTAACTAATCTCTCATGTGTCTCCTCCTCATAAATCGGTATAGCATCTTTGGGATCATCCCAATGTAAGGCTGGAATCTGATGATACTAAGAGATATTTCGATCCTATAGCCGCAAGGCACTATGTATGTCCACCAACTTCTTTAATTGTTTAGAGGTAAGGTTGTTCCTTTGATTGAATGGAAGAAGCTATATGTGGACCAATTCCTCTTCGTGGTTGAGGAACTGGCAACTTGTGAAAGAAGACGAATGGAAAGTACCCTCAACTTTGGTGCATCCTTTTCATGCCACATCCACCATCTAATAGGGTTGGTTTGAGCTAATATAGCTCTATCTATCCTCGTCTCTAGCTTGTTGAAGGTAAGACCACAAAATTTGATAAATGCAAGCCACTATGTATGAAGTAAAATAAATTCATCTTCAGTATATATTCTTTGAAGGGCCTTCATGAGCCCTTCTTTCATCTCTTCATAATGAGATGGAGGCACTCTTCTATTCTTTGCTACATACCATTTGGGATTTAGAGCATAGGCTACGAAGTGGGTTGTTCGTAGTGTTCCATTATTACATCACAATGAGCCTAAAATTTTCCTTATAAAATCCCAAAGTAAGGTCCCCACTATGAATTGCTTACTTAATCTATCCAAGCATGCTATGAAAGGTCCTATAAATCTCTTCAAGGCTAAGAGAGTCAATATCAACCTATCTTATTACTGCACAATAGACTCAATGAAGGAGAAAACATATCTACAAGTGCAAACAAGTTACAAAAATTAAAATCTTAAAAAATAAAATATTTTACAAGTTAAAAACATTAATAAATTAATATTTTAAAAATCAAATAATAAAACTAGCAATTTTCTTACCTCATTATGGACCACCAATCGTCATAAAAAAAAATTGTCCACACTTCTTCCTTCATGTGTGCTTGTCTTTGACCATCTAACCCACTTTGAATTAACCACCATTAATTGTAAAGCCTCCTAGACATCAAACATCCCCTCTAATAAAATGAAGTAAGTGACATATCTAGTATTCACAAGCTTGAGAAATTCCTTGAAAATATCTTGAACAAAGCAAGTGAAATGTGATTATTGCAAAGGAACATCTACACATCTCTAACCTCTTAACAACACTTCCTTCACCCAATCTATCTTCCCAATGTCCTCCAAGGTATTGTCCAATGCATGAACACAACATGGGGTCAAAAAAATGCACTTGTAAGCACCCTCCACCAACAAGTTAGTTGACTTAGATGTAGGGGTTGAATCAGTCACTTCCTATACAATAGTAGAGGCTCCAACCTCTTTTATGGCATCTTTCAAATTGAAAATGGAAGTTTGCATCATTCATCTTCAATGAACAATCAAAAGCTCTAAGAAAATAATAGTGAATTGAATTTGTGACAATAATATTGATGAATGGTCAATGTTTGATATCATTCCACCCATCCATGATAATGAAGCATTTATTCCTTATCTAAATTTATTTCATTTCTTCCATCAACACACTCACATTGGAGTATTCTCTATTAAGAAGGGTGATGTGTAGCTTATGTTCTCCAAGTGAGACAAATGAGGGACCAACAACTATCACATCTTTGAATATTTGTTTAAAATATGGTGAACATGCCACATGAAATGCTATGGCATGAGAATAGAAAAGCTTACCAATAGAAGAATTAGACATATCTCATGATTGTGTGTTAAACATATTTGCAACACTAGTAGTTCTCTTCTTTCCTCTTGTAGAAGTAAAATCCTCCCCTCCTTGAATTCTCACATCCATAAATCTTGTAGGCAATAACACACTAGGTTGTGAACTCTCCAATAGAATTCATTTCTTTCTTCTTGCCCCTCCATATGCAATCTAGTTGCCTCAATCTTCTCAACTGGAGTTATTTGTTCACAACCTTTCACCCCTTGACCATCTATCCACAAAAGATAACAATAAGATCTCATATAACTAATGCGCACACACTTCTATTGAGAGGGAGGGAAAATAAGTATAAGGTGATCTTTTAGTTTTTCAAATTAATAATCACAATAATATCAATCACACAACATCGACAATAAATAACACAATAACACAAGATTTATGTGGAAACCCTTTTTGAAGAAAACCACAGAGAAAAGGATTGCTTGGATCTATTTTCCAAATCCAACCACAAATAAAATACTTCTTACAAAATATCTAGAGGCACCAACCCACTTGAGACACCACTCACCACTACTAAGCACCAACTTAGCAAGAGATGCCAATCTCTTCTTCTGAGAGGCACCAACCTTTGACTCAATAAAGTCATGTCTTCTTGAGAATAAATATCCTTCAAAATCTGCCTTGAATGATCTATTATTTTCTTCTCAAATTTTCTTGTGTTTGTATGATATATCTTTTATTCTCCACACACTTTTCTTGCCTTCAACCACACTTCTTATTCTTCCTTTTATATCTTCATGCCACTTGGAGAGGGGTGTGATTTCATGAGAGGAGGCAATAATTCACTAAACACATCATATATTTTTCAAAGGAGGTGCCTTTATATATCTTTATTTATGGACACCAAGATGGGGTCAGCCCACTATAATTTAAATTTAAATTTATTTTTTATTTCACAAGGAGAGGGCAACAACATAGAAGGGGTTCAACCATCATTAAAAAGAAATTTATTTAATTTCATTGTTGCCTTTGTTAAGATAAAATCTACCCTTGGAATGGTGTGATTTAATGACCTTTGGCCTTCATACTTTCAATTCTCCATTAGTGATTTCCTTGGCATTACTTTGGCATCAATGACAATTAATCCAACAATAGCTACCCCTGTAATCTTTTTTACACAAATGGTATAACAATACTATACTCCCCCCTCAATTTTTTTCCTTATTCTTGTCAATTTGTGGTGCAAATTGTAAGAAAGGTATCTTGGGGTTAAATGAGTCTTTTGCATAGATTTTGAGGAGTTTGAAAGGATATTCAAATGGGTTTGTACTTGTTGACCCTATTACACTCTCATTCTCTAAAGAACCCCCAGTGTCTACCATACTTCTAGGAGTTCTAGCTCTACTTCTTTCTTGTATTTGAACTTCGACCTCCTTACTATCACTACTCTCATTGTTGCTCATGATTTTTTTCTTCAATATTTTAAAAAAGAGCTACAAATTCAAATTAAAAAAAAAAACCAAAATTAAAAAATTAAAAAATGCAAAACAAATGTAAAATGAAGACCTTACCTCTAAAGTAGTGGATTTGATGCCCTATTGTCTTCCTTCCACTATTGGTCTCTCCTCTTTTCATTGTCATCCTTCTCTTGCTAGTCTTCAACACAAGTTTGCAAATGTTAAAATAAAATATTTTTTGTAATGTGAGATTTTTTGGTCATTAGTTTATTTTATAAAGTTTTACGTAAGCTAATTGGTACTAGATAAAAAAATAATTTAAATAGTTAAGTTGTCAATACCTTTTAACATTTTAATTGATAGCTTACATTTAATTATTGAAAAAAGTGTTATAAGTGTGCAAATAAAGTGTCATTAGGCTCGAGATGATGAAAAGTGCTCATAAGGACACATTATTTTATTTTTTATTAAAGAAAAAACACTTTTTCCTAAAAAAGAGGAAATGAAAAAAGCAAAAAAAATATTTTTTTGAAAAAAAAAATAGCACTTAAAAAAACAACAAAAAGTAATATTTGTTGGAAAAAAGTAAAAAGCCACTTTTTCAGAAAAAAACAACAAAAAAGTTGTAAAAGAAGGTTAGCTCTTGAGAAGAAGGGTTACTGTCTCTTTCATTCTCTCTCATGCTCTAAGTCAAAACGAAGTTCATATTTCTTGAGGACAAAACCCCTCTTGGAATACAAGTTTCAAGGACAAAAACACTTCTAGCCAGATTTGGTAATTTTATCCTAAATTCACAATTGTGTTGCTAAGTTGAGTTTGATTTCTTGCTACTACTTCAATGGAGATTTTGAATGTTTTTTGACATGTTTTTGGTGTGTTTAATATTGTGTTATGTGATGTTTGTAGTTTGACAATTTACTTGAGTTTTCTGAGTTTGTACTTGTTGTACCAACAATCATTATGCCCTATACCAAACCTACAAAAGTTTAACATCTCTTAAGTTTTATCTACATCAGTTCGAAGGAGGAAAAAGTCTATTTTCAGCAATGTTAAAGTCCTAGTTGGAGTTGTGTGCATCTAAGTTTTGTCAACTATTTGGGGTGTGTTTCCAAAGTCTCAGTTTGATTTGATAGTGTAAAAACAATATCAGTGTTATCAAAATTACATCAGCATCTTACATCATTTATAAGAGGTATACTTCAATTGGTTATTTGTTTGGCTATTGTGTGAGTGATGTTTTATGTGTATTATGCATCTTTAGGCTATTGTATTGTTCAACAATCTGATCTCATAATTAGAATATTATATCAATTTGTTTCAACAATGTACTTGTTAATTTGTTATATTGTAATGCATCTCATGTATATCTTGTAGATTCTAAATGGTAATACCGTTGGAAGATCATATTCTTGCATGCATTTCATTTTATAAGATTAGATGGTTTAATGTCAATTATAGCATATCATTCAATCCATTTTGACATTGAAACAAATGAAATTATCGATGAAAGATTCCTTCCTAAATCTGATCTGAATTTTCTAATTTTGATTTTTCTTGAAGTCTTTGACCAGCGTATAGAATGAGTTTGGTTTTGTTTGTGTTTTGTGTTTTTTCTGATTTTGTTTGTATTTTTTGAGTTTTATGCGAATTATAGAACATGTACAATGCTGATAAAGGAAAGATAACAAAACATACAATGATTCTATTAACTAAAAGACTGAAATTACATAGATAAGGTCCAACTGCAACATACCCATTCATCCAAAGGCCATGAAATGACTTTTTACAAGGCTGCAAAAGAAATCTTAGGTCTGATATAACCCTATAACAACAATTTTGAACTCACCCAGCTCTAATAATGACTACCCAATTCATTTCCAAGTATGAGAGGAGCTGAGCCACTACTGTATGTAAATTCTCAACTTCAAATCTTCAAAATCTTCACTTAACACTTAGGGTTTGAAGCCCAAATGCCAAACAAAGGTGTGGTTGCCTGTGCAACTGCTGAAAGATGGTAGAAATGTCCTCTAAAAGGACTGATCTACAATCTGATGCAAAAATTGTCCACAAAATGGACTGATCTACCATTATAACCCCAAATAATGTTGCCAACTCCAAACTGAAGCTAGATAATGTTGAATCTTGTCGCCAGGAGAAATGGGTTTTTGTCCAAATCTCCAAATTCTCCCAGAAGTTTGCGTTCCTGGAAGCTCCAAGCTCTTCAAACCCTCAAGTTTGTTGTTGCTCTCAAATTGAAGTCATAAGAATGAATCCAAAATAGACAAAAATGTCTTTTTATCTTCTCCAAGTTACTATTTGGCCTAAAAATTCATAAAATAACATTGAGGGTCTAATTTTACATTGTGAGCTTGGCCCCTTTTTAAAACTTAAGTTCTAGGATGGGGGTGCACTTTTCACTATTCACTTTCTAATTTGTTGTTACTATTCACCTTTTCACTATTCCATTAAAGCCAATTTTATTATTTCCAATTTATCCCTGGCTTAATCAACTGAACTCGACTTTGAAAGGCTCGAACAACTCCCGACAAGGTTCCACAACCTCAAAATGGGTCCCCTATCCATACTGTTGACCTACGGGAACCCTCATAATAGGTCAACCTCTGCTTCAGATTTGAATGCCTAAGGGAGGGACATTACAGTCCTCCCTTCTCGGGATTGCTTGACCCCAAGCAACTGCAAAGCTGGATGTTGAAGTGTTATCTCTCCTTCCCACGTGGCATCCTCCAATGGCAAGTCCTTCCATCGCACCAAATATTCTCTGATAACTCTGTTCCTCAACCTCCTCTCCCTCATATCAAGAATCTCTGCAGGAATCAATATCAACTGGCCCTCCTCATCCAAGGGAGGAAAATCTGGTGATGAAGTCACATGTTGCCCCAAAGCCTTCTTCAAACAAGACACATGAAAAACATTATGTATCTTGCTCTTCGAAGGTAACTCAAGCTCGTAAGCCACCTCTCCAATCCTCCAGATGACTTTGTATGGTCCATAAAATCTCGGCTTGAGCTTTTCCGCCCCACTCCTCTTGAGTGTACTCTGCCTATAGGGTTGTAGACTCAGGAAAACCATATCACCAACCTCAAAGGTTCTCTCAATCCTGTGTCGATTAGCATAAAGCTTATGCTGATTCTGTGCTTGTTGAATGTTATCCTTAAGTGCCTTAAGGATATCCTAACTGTCCTATAGCCACTCCCGAGCTCTAGGTGCTCTACTATCACCTAGCTCCAAATCCACAAATGACAAAGCATCATAACTATATAAGGCTCAGAAGGGAGTCATGCCAATAGACATATGATGCGTAGTATTATAGCAATACTTGCTTAAATATAACCAACGCACCCATGCTCTCTGCTGACCCGAAACATAATTACGCAAATATCCCTCCACCCACTTGTTGACGATCTATGTCTGCCCATCAGTCTGAGGGTGGTAACTGGTGTTGGGGGTCAACTCTAAACCTGTAAGTCAGAATAGCTCCTACCAAAATATACTCATGAATCTACTAGATCCCGATCATTGACAATGGTCCTGGGGAGTCCATGGAGATGAAATACCTCACGGAAGAATAACTCTGCCACCTGTGAAGCAAAAAAATTGGTTGCGATAGGGAAAAAATGTGCATACTTCGTCAATCTATCAACAACCACATAAATACAGTCCTTCTCCTAAACTCTTGGAAGACCAGTAATAAAATCCATCGATATACCTTCCCACTTCTGCTCTGGAATAGGCAATGGTTGCAGAAGCCCTGCTGGGAAAGTATGTTCTAACTTGTTCTGCTGACAAGTCATACACTCACGAACATAGCGTAGGACATCATCCTTGAGACCCTTCCATGAGAATCTCTCACACACCTGTCTGTGTGTCTTGAAGTACCCTAGATGTCCTGCTAGTGGAGTATCATGGATGGCACGTAGAATTTTTTCCTTAAGCTTCAATCCAGGAACTAAATAGCTTTTGTCCTTGTAGTGTATCACATCATCAATCACAGTGTACCTGTCATCCTAGACTCGTCCATCCAAAATCTCACATGCGAATTGATTTTTGGAATACTCAAGTAAAAGTTGAGACTTCCAATCAACTGAAATCTCACTCATGGAACAAAGGGCAGCAACTGAAGGCCTCCTAGAAAGTGCATCAGCAACAACATTTTTCTTTCCCTTGACAAACTCGATGTCAAAATCATATGCCTAAATCTTGCTAACCCACTTTTGTTGGCGCTCATTAAGTTCTTTATGTTCCAAGAAGTATTTCAAACTATTATGGTCAATTCTCACCACAAACTTCCCACCCACCAAATATTGTCAAATCTTCGCTAATGCATGCATAATGGTGAGCATCTCCTTATCGTAGGTGGAGTACAATCTCTCATTATCCCTCAATTTGCTGCTCTCATATGCTATGGGATGGTGGTTCTGCATAAGTAACACTCCTATGCCCCCTCCTGATGCATCACACTCTAGAACAAAGGGCCGAGAGAAATCGAGAAGAGCTAGAACTGGGCATGTGCTCATAGCTTGCTTGAGTCTATCAAATGCACTTTGTGCCTCATCTGTCCAACTAAAAGCCCCCTTTCGTGTAAGGTCTCTCAATGGAGCTGCTAGCTGAGAATACCCCTTAACAAACCGCCTATAATATGCACATAATCCTAGGAAACCACGCAAGTCTGAAACATTCCTAGGTGGCGGCCAATCTAACATTGCTTGTATCTTCTCCTGGTGAACCTTCACTCCATCTACACAAATCACATGTCCCAAGTATAATATCTATGTAAGTCCAAATTCACATTTGGACATCTTGGCAACCAAAGATTGGGCCTCCATAATACCAAGAACCTCATCCAAATGTCTCATGTGTGCCTCTTAGGCCCTACTATATACTAGAATGTCATCGAAGAATACAAGCACATACTTACGCAACTGCTTATTGAACACATGATTCATGCATGACTGGAATGTAGTAGGTGTGTTAGTGAGACCAAATGGAATCACTAAAAACTCATAGTGTCTGTAGTGGCATCTAAATGTTGTCTTATGGATATCCTCCTCACGAACACGGATCTGATGGTATCCCGATTGAAGATCAATTTTTGAAAAATACACTACCCCATGGAGCTCATCTAGTAACTCATCTATGCGCAAAATCGGATACATGTTCTTAATTGTTTTCTTATTGAGTGCATGGTAATCAATGCACATGCGCATAGTGCCATCCTTCTTCACCAACACCACAGAAGAAGTGAAGGGGCTAGAACTAGGCCTGATGAATCCCATGTCCAGTAACTCCCGAATGGTCTTTTTAATCTCATCCTTAAATGCCTTAGGATGACGATAAGGAACGGTTATCACGGGCTTGGCACCCTCCTCTAGCTTTATCACATGCTCAAACCCACGATTGGGAGGTCTACCAGAAGGAAGGTCTCCAAACACCACACTGCGCTTGTCTAGCACTGACTGGATATCTTCATGAAATGTTGGTCTATCCTCAGACGAAGGTGACTTGGATGAAATGAAACACTGTACCACCCAAGTAACATCCCCATGCTTGAAAATAGACTCCATCCTATGTGTTGAAACTACCATAGGTCCACCGTCAGAGAGAGCCTTCAGCACCACCTTCTTGCCATCAACTGTAAACTCCAACTCCATCCTCTTGAAATCCTGAACATACCTACCAAGTGACTGTAACCACTAGATGCCTAGCACCGCATCAATGTCACCTAGGCCCACCACATAGAAATCATCGGTCAAGGTGTAATCTCCCAACTATATACTAAGCTGCGAAATTACCCTGGTGCACCTCATAGAAAATCCATCAGCTACTATCACACTGAAACCAAGAAAATCCTCTGTGTGCAGTCCTCGCTTAGCAACCAATCCCTCATCAATAAAATTGTGTGTGGCACCATTACCAACAAGACAAGTCGCACGTTGCCCCTTAATCGCGTCCTTCAAACGGAAGGGATGGTATCTAGGGACTCCTGACAGGGTAGCAATGATAGGCTTGGGTGCATCCAATGCGTCACCCACTCCAAGTTCCACCTGTGGGGCCTCCCGTAAATCCTCACCGTTGTTTCCCTCTAAATTTGTATCATGTATATGCTTATCATCCACATCAGACACAACCTCAATGAGATGTGCCTTGCCTTTCCCAAGGCATCGGTGTCCAGGCTCCCAAGGCTCCTTACATGTGAAGCATAGCTTCTTCCTTCTCAACTCATTATGTGTCTCCTGATCCATCCTGAGAGGAGGTGGTGTACTTTTGTGCTGTGTCGAAAATCTCTGGAAGGGCTTGGAGCCCTTGGAAAACTTCTTATTTTGCTGATAAGTAGGAGGTGGTGAAGTATCGAGGTCTAGGGCAATCTGAATGGCCTCATGTAAAGTCCTAGGCTTAAGAGCCTTTACCAAACCCCGTAACCTTTCATGTAAACCCTCTATGAAAAGCATCACCACACGTCTATCTGGCATCTCGGGAACCATAACAGCAATGCGTTGAAACTCATTAATGTAAGTTTCAACATGTCCAGTCTGTCGCAATAGGGCTAAATCCCTATAGTACAACTCAACATCCTTACGGTCAAATCTCGCAATCAACCGCTCAGTGAACTCCTTGTAAGAGTGAATAAGCCTATGGTTTTGGGTAACCAAACCATGATGCCACCAATCATAAGCCACACCCTCTAAGTGTAGTACTGCAAACTGGATGGCCTCGTCCTCCGACATCGGCTTAAGTGAAAGGTAGATGTCAAGCTTGTGCACCCAAGCTCTAGCAGTGATCTTCTCGCTACCATCAAAGGGAGATATAGTGAGCTTACTGGTAGCTTGATGGAGGTCGCCATTATGCTGTTGTCTAGGCCCCCTATCACCATGGTTCCTCATGCTATCTCTACATTGTGACCAATACTGAGGTAGAGGAAAGGCAACCCTAACATGCTCGGGAAGGCATGCCCACTCATCACTCGCTGCCATAACAATATCCTGAAACTCCATTCCCTCGAGCAGGTCAACTAGTGGTGGCTCATTTCTAAGAGGAAAATGGGGTTGCATGGGTCTATCTGTTGTGTGTGTAATGTCACGCCTAGGAGACCCAAGAGTACTACCCCTCAACGAGGGAGCCCTACTACTCCCACAATTGCTTGTAACTGTAACAGACCTATCAGTCCTCTCACGTTTATCATGTCTACCACGCCTATCTCTATGTCGACCCAAATCCATCCTGTCAAGTGTGGTCTGGAGTCTATCTAATGCATGTACAATCAGTGGTTGCATATTAACGAAAGTTATGAATAACTCACGATCTAGATCTTCTTGCGGATTTTGTCCCCCTGTCTGATGGGGACTGCTACTGCCATCATGGCTATCTCCCATAGCTGCACTCAAAATACCAGTGTTAACCCCAAACTATTTGTGTGCTCTCCTGCGAGTATAATATCTGTGAGGCCCGATCTCTCTAGGATGCATAGAACTAAACAAAATGCCCATAGGCTGGCAAGATCATGCTCTGATACCACTGAAAGATTCCTTCCTAAATCTGATCTGAATTTTCTGATTTTGGTTTTTCTTGAAGTCTTTGACCAGCGTATAGAATGAGTTTGGTTTTGTTTGTGTTTTGTGTTTTTTTCTAATTTTTTTTTGTATTTTATGAGTTTTATGCGGATTATAGAACATGTACAATGCTGATAAAGATAACACAACATACAATGATTCTATTAACTAAAAGACTAAAATTACATAGATAAGGTCCAACTGCAACATACCCATTCATCCAAAGGCCAAGAAATGACTTTTTACAAGGCTGCAAAAGAAATCTCAGGTTTGATACAACCCTTTAACAACAATTTTGAACTCACCCGTCTCTAATAATGACTACCCAATTCGTTTCCAAGTATGAGAGGAGCTGAGCCACTACTATATGTAAATTCTCAACTTCAAATCTTTAAAATTTTCACTTAACACTTAGGTTTTGAAGCCCAAATGCCAAACAAAGGTGCGGTTGCATGTGCAACTGCTGAAAGATGGTAGAAATGTCCTCTAAAAGGACTGATCTACAATCTTATGCGAAATTTTTGTCCTCAAAATGGACTGATCTGCAATTATAACCCCAAATAATGCTGCCAACTCCAAACTGAAGCTAGATAATGTTGAATCATGTCGCCAGGAGAAATGGGTTTTCGTCCAAATCTCCAAATTCTCCTAGAAGTTTGTGTTCCTGGAAGCTCCAAGCTCTTCAAACCCTCAAGTTTGTTGCTGCTCTCAAATTGAAGTCATTAGAATGAATCCAAAATAGACAAAAATGCCTTTTTATCTTCTCCAAGTTACTATTTGGCCTAAAAATTCATAAAATAACATTGAGGGCCTAATTTTACATTGTGAACTTGGCCCTCATTTTTAAAACAACTTAAGTTCTAGGATGGGGGTGCACTTTTCACTATTTACTTTCTAATTTGTCGTTACTATTCACCTTTTCACTATTCCATTAAAGCCAATTTTATTATTTCCAATTTATCCCTGGCTTAATCAACTGAACTTGACTCTGAAAGGCTCAAATAGCTCCTGACAAGGTTCCACAACCTCGAAATGGGTCCCTTATCCATACTGTTGACCTACGGGAACCCTCGTAATAGGTCAACCTCTGCTTCAGATTTGAATGCCTAAGGGAGGGACATTACAATCGATTATTTTGGTTTGACTCAAACTTAAACATGTTGATAGTGGCTTACATTGCATTTACACTATCCATTGAAAGGTGTTGATTAGATTGGCTTAGCTACCTACGTATTCTAGTTAGCTTGTCACCATATCATTTTGTAATTGTATTCATTTAGAATAATTGTGTCGTTGGAAGCATTATATGCTCTCACCTTGCCCACTCTAAGATCTTGGTGATCAAGAAGTGTTTAAAACATTGCATATGCATTTTCTATATTACAAGAAATAAAATAAAAAAATAGGTTGGGTTGTTTTACAATTTTATTTTATTTTGATGGGTGAATTAGGTTTAGTTGTTTAAAATGGTGGTGAGTCCTTGTGGGCCTGCCCATCCCTTTGTTTTATTTAAAATATGTTTTATTTTTAAACTCAAGTTAAATCTTGCAAGATCGTAGGAGGCATCTATTCATCCTTTGGTGTACCCTACAAGTTTTGGGATGTTTTGGAATTGTACCCTTACTTTGGCTTGGAAAGAGAACAACGAGGAGAAGGGGGGAAGGATATTTCCTAGGCATCCCCATTTCCCTAAAACGGTCCCCTATAGAAAACAAAGTACCAAGGTAGTTGAGGCATCCCTAAAGAGCACTACAAAATAAATCTCTCAAATATCAATCTTAAATGTTCATCAAAGTAACAAATCATTAATATATTCATGCTTTCGAGTTTAAGCTTTCATAGTACTAGCAATTCAATTTTTTGAGTAATGCAACCAAATGTAAATTAATATATTCATGCTTTCGAGTTTAAGCTTTCATAGTACTAGCAATTCAATTTTTTGAGTAATGCAACCAAATGAATTTACATTTTAGATCTCAAAAAGTTATGTTTAATAACTAGCCAAAATGAATTGGCAAGGACGCCAATGCAGTACCTTTCAAATACTGATCGAGTGCTTCGAAACTGAATTAGAAATCCTATGTTTGTTCAAGATTTCAAGTTAAATCTTTTCTAAGCTTTGAAATTTTAAATTCATAAGTTTTACAAACAAATTAATTTTTACATAATTATATTTGTTCAAGATTTCAAATTAATTTTTAAACATATACATTTTACAGAACAAAATGAATTTATATATGAACTTCCAAATGGTTGTTTTTGATACCTATCCAAACAGACTTAGTCGTGACTTCAACCTACGTCCTCCCAAGAACCGATTTGAGTGCTTTACCATCCAAGCCACAAATTGTTTGAGAATTCAAACAAATCCTTTTCATTAGAATTTAAAATTTGTATGCTTCACACAATCAAAGCAAGCTTTCATATAATTGTGTTGGTTAAAGACTTCAAAAGCTAAACCTTCCATTAAATTTACATCTTAAGTTTGTAAGCTTTATATAGCCAAATGAATTTATTTATGAATATATGAACTTCCAGATTGTTGTGTTCAATACGTAACCAAATGGATCGTCATTTGAACCTTTGCACAGCCAAATGGATTTACATATGAGCTCCCCGATAGTTATGTTTTAACGGTAATGTAGGACCTCACGAATATCAGTGTCTGTGCTATACGAACATTGAGAATTTTGTAAGAAAGAAATATACGTTCTAACGCATTTTCCTGAATGCACTGGCAATATTGAGATTGCTAAGAACACACAACACCAGCAACGTGTTTGTGTTATCAAACCTAACACTAAAAATGAACTTCATGCCAGTGATACGTGCATGGATTACATTTACAAGTCATAATTTATGTGTAATATAAAACCGCCCTCATCCCACCCACATTTTACTTTCGACTAAACTCTTATTTGGGATGTGGCCTTGAAATCAAGAGTTGCATTCATATTTTAAATCTTTGGTTTACACCCAAACATTAGGTACAGCAACCAACACTAGCCAAGATAATGATATGGTTATCTAATGTTAATGTCGACTGAAACATTTACATGATTAATTATGACATGAACAAACAGTTGAGTCTCCTTATCACCATGTCTTTTGTCATCAGAATGTAATAAAGTGTGTTTTATTGTAATGCATACAATGAACACGTATGGTATCATGCAATGAAAGTAATACTCTATTCTGTAAAATCTAACTACCACTTCCAGTCGCTCTCAACTTTTAGACACAAATCATGGCAGAACTAGCCCCAGTGCAGCCTTGATAAATCTATAAAATGCCCTAAACTACATATAAATTATTATGCATTTAAACAATTCAATACTAATTGAGCAAAGGCCAGCATTCAATGGCAGTTCAGTTCAGCTGGATCTCCTGCAATACAAAATACCTCATTTTCCAATGGCAATGAATCATTTTCCTCGAGTTCTGTGCACCATGGAAAGGAAAGAATTGCTTTTGGTTCATAAATAAACGTGACAGTTAAACCACAGCTAAGAGTCCTTGAAAATCAGTATTAAAGATATTCTGACTTTCAAGAGAATTAATTGAGGAATCTGGATGCAGAGTAAAGTTTTGGAGATTTTGACCCCAACAGTTTCTCTCATGGACTTGAGAGTTAACACTATTCCTGGCATAGCTGCAACTTGCAAGCCAACGCATAGGAATTAAAAACAAAATGCTTTCTCCCCAGAACTACACCCCTTACCTAACACCTGCAGCATACAGTGTGTGTGCATGATGGAACAAGGACCCATAAAAGTCAATGCTGCATGTACAAAGAATATGCCAAACTCCAATCATCTGTTTCTCATTACGTGCACAATGTCCAGCATATAGGAACAGGCTCTAGCTCATCCGGTGGCTTCCTGTTATGACAATTACAAGTGATTTGAAATGCTCTCTTTCTTATTCCAAAACTTACAATTAAGAAGCAGAGTTTGTCACTGTCGATTTCTGACATTTTGTGCCAACTTCAGACACCACCCATATTGAGATGCTTATCCTAGGCATAGTCAAAGATATCCTTGTTATCATCAAATTCTTTAAAAGCTGAAATTTTCTGCACTTTGCATTGCATGTAAAGGGTTTTATTATTCTTCCACAAACAGCAGAGCCTGCCGTCTGATATGCTTACCAAAAGATGCAAAAAAATAGCTGTTATATGAACAAGGGCCAGCTTTTGAGGTTCTGTGTCAGAAAACTATCATCTTATTGAACTCTTCTATTTTTTATTACAAAAACAATTGAGGAAGGAATGTATCAAATTCTCAATGCAATGATCCATTGTTTAAAGAAACTACAGAAGAATCTTGGATTCCTTGACTCACAATTAAATTTCTAAATTTATAAATGAGATTTTGATACAACGCATATCCTCACACGCCCAATGCTGAGATATAAAACTCAAAATTCAAAATGTTCACAGTTTCTGAAAAACTGAAAGAAGAATGGAATCCACAAGAGATTGCCTCATTACATTCTAGCTTCAGCAGAATTATCACAACATCTAAAAGATTGACATACAGTCTCTAAGCAGGGGAGAGATTTATGGCAACAATCTTTGCACCTAGTTTGCTTTTTTGTCTAAAGTAAAAAATATTACATTCTGAAGATCTTCAGCTCCATCCTCAAAACCTTCAATCGATTTTACAGTAATCTGTTCAAAAGACTTGGATGCCCCATGTTTGTTACAAGGCAAAAACTCATGTGAACTTACAGGGGAAGATTTCTCCTCCTCCTCTGGTACATCTTCTTTGGTCCTGTCCTGCTGGTGACACCAACAAGAGCATGTAGAAGAAGTAAACTTCCATCTGCTCACAGCTTCTTTTAAGATTTCACTCTGTGCTTGAATTTGCCTTGTTTCATCCTCTACATACAACCTGGTCTTAGGAAAAATATCAAAGTTTATACAAAGAAGATCAATACATTCAAATGGTCTAAAGAAACAATAACTGTGTTACCATCAAGGCCAAAATATTAATTTGTTAGTTTCAAAACTTCTGCAATCAATGCAAGAAAAGTCATAAAGCTCACCTGGAAAGAATTAGAGCCTTTTTCTCTGTTTCTACTAATGATTTTCCTGCAGACAAGGCCTCAATTTCAGCCTGACACTCTTTCTTAAGTTTTTCAAGTTCCTCCTCCTCAATCTGAGTATCTTGTTCATTTTCTACCAAAGACTTTTCTAATCCAAAAGCCACCTGCTTCAATTTTGATGTGTACTGATGTTGAAATTCCAAAACTGCTTCGGCATTAAGGAGTGAAGGCATTTTACTCTTAACCTTAGCTTTCTCTCTCTTTAGTGCAGACACTGCTGAGTCCAAAATTTTCTCTGCTTCTATTCTCTGTTGTTTTGCCTGACCCAGCTCTTTATCCCAGAGGGTTTTTATTTCCTCTCTTGTTACCATCTCTGATAAAATTTCTTTCATAACTGCTTCCTTCGCTGAATTCTCAGCTTCAACTCTAGACAACTCCTCTGAGACCATAGCTGCCGCTTTTCCGCTTGTGATAGCAATTAGCGCCTGCCCTTTAGTAACAGGCTTGTCTGGCTGGAATCGCCTGCTATATCCTGGACACAACCATTCAATATCAGCACAAACTAATGTAATAGCAACAATCACTTGAGTTTTTGGCAATTTACAGGTACAAACCATCACTTGATAAGTTGGCATACCAAATGCTTTTGCAATAACACTTTTATTTCCAGCCAAGGTATCCATATGAACAGCAGACTGTGCATCTATAGAAATTTGTTTAGCATCCAGATATCCTGATTTCTTCTCTAATGTCTGGACTGCAAACAGGTCATTTTTTAAAATTGCTGTTGGGAATAGGTTAATATCTCTGTTGATTGACAAATGCTACAAGTTTGATCTATTTGTAACTAAACAAGTATGCATGCTAAAAGTAGCCATACCCTACTGTGAACATCTGGTAGATGCTTGTGTTCTGCAAACATTTTCCAGGTCAAAAGGTCCACTCGTGATAAATGGCTGCACAGAAACAAAAGTAGAAGCATTATAGAAGGAAAATTGTATGAGATTTCATAGTTTATCTAAACAGTTTCAGAAATGGAAACAAGAAAGCTTAGTAAAATAATAAATTATACTTTACTTCTCAGGGTAAAACATGGAACAGGTGTGACACTGCTTTGTGTTGTCATTGCTAGAATTTAAGTTGTTGAAAGCTAACTTGCTATATATAACTCCTGCTTCTGCTAGACCTGGACCAGTCAAGTTTCTTTTGAAGTGAACATTAATTCTGTATGCCCATTTGAATTCACTACTGACGCCCGGAATTAGAAGACTAACTACCCTATCTGATATAATAGAAAAAATGAAACACAAGAAACCTTGAATATAAGGAAAATCGGGATCTTCTGGTGTTATGTCATCAAACGCAAGTACAGTAACGCCTTCAATGTACACTGAAGGAAACACCCGGTCACTTGGATTTCTGCATATTAGATATTCTGAGGATTATAAAACCTCCTGGAAACCACAATTTAAGCTTTGCACATTCCCTTCCATTATAAACAGTAAAAAATTTTACTTACCTTGCAAATACAGAATTTGCACAAGCAAGCCATCGGGCATATTCCCGTCTGGTACATAGTTCACCAGGCTGAATATGTGATTCTACTATCTGCATATCCAATAAGAACTGGTAAATACTGAAATTTTCACATCAATTTTTTCTTGCTTTTATCTATAGGAACTGCCATCAATGTTGGAACTTTTATAATGCATAAATTCAGAGACAAATGCATTAAAGCATCAATATTATGTTTTAATTTATTATTTATTAACTAAGCTACCCGCTTCGCTCCCCTGGAGCCCTCAATTCAGGTTCAATTCACTCCGGGTACAGTTACAGGGTTCAAATTGCTGTGGGTGCATTCTGGGTTCTGCATTTGCAAGACAGATTCATCTGGGTGTATCTATTAGGACCGTCACTATAGAAAAACCTATGGATTCTCTGAGGGTATGTTCTGAGTTCTGCATTGATCTGGGCTGCAAATGTAGAACCAGAACGCACCTGCAGAAATTCCTTGGAGTTTTCCCAGGTAAAGATAGTAACTGCATTTTCCATTTCAGGATGTCCTTTTTCATTCATGTATTCAGATGATAAATATGTCAGCTGTCATGGCACCAATGGCTAACAATGGGCATTTAGCCCTGTTTTTGTAGATCTTGTTAGAACTCTTCTTGGTCTCTATCTTAGCAAAGCTGCAGCCTTGGTAACTACATCTACTTTTCTTGGGAGTATCAACTACAGGGATGGTAAGCATGAAAATACTTTCGGCAGCACTAGGTTTCAATCTTCATTTATCTCTATCTGTGAATTAGAATGGACCTTTAATCTTTTCAAATTCTGGAACTTGATAATTCTCAGAACTTTAATGTTTGGTCTTTAATGTCCAATATATATGAACTTCTGCAATTTTAGACTCTGAGCTGTCTCTCTGCCCCTGCCAATGGTTGAAGACTCGTATTCTGCATGAGATGTATTGTTATAGTTGTTTTGTTTATTATATGCATGTTATGTGGTCATTTGAACTTAAGACCTGTTTTTAGGCTAAAATATGTATAGATATATGAATTTTATAAAAAATATATATGAACATACCTAACCCCACCAAAAAATTTGCTGTGCTGGCAATACCCGAACCACTGTACTTCTAAACCCAACTGGTAACTTAGTTTATTAATGTACAATGTCAAAAATAAATTCAAAGTATTAAAAAAGTCATAAAGCCAACACCTCATAAACATATTCTACAAATATCAAAGAAACAAAGAAGTTCTATAATCTTGTGGCAGAATAATTGACCAAATAATGACTTCACAGTTTAATAGTAGGACTCTTACAAAGGCTCATCACAATTAACAAACCAAAGATGCACTTTACAGAACCTATTGCACATAAAAATGATTTCATCATAAGCTCATTTCCAAAATTCAATCGCATGCATTCAATCATTTTCCATGTTTCAAAATTCAAATTGCACAATATGAT
Organism: Sequoia sempervirens; assembly: GCA_007258455.2. NCBI lineage: Eukaryota > Viridiplantae > Streptophyta > Pinopsida > Cupressales > Cupressaceae > Sequoia > Sequoia sempervirens. The sequence continues at coordinate 161,946,753 of VDFB02373365.1, forward strand.
TGCCCACCCTCTTGTCTAAATATCAAGAAATTAGCAGTCTCCTGAAATACCAATCACTATGAACACACTAAGGTGGTACAAAAAGCTTCAAAAAGTGATTTGGAAATCACTTGTTAACCAAACAAAAAAGGAAGAATTTTTAACTTAAATGTGGAAATGGCAAGACCATTGAAATGAGGATATCTAATAGCTTAATCATGCTGATATTGGACCACATATGTAGAGACCCACCCCAATGAGTCACTGGTCAAACTTAAACTCATCAAAATCAAATTCACTATTTTTTTTTTTCTGTGAGCATGCATAGAACATGGAGGCATAGTACATATGACATGTCATCTCATAAGCCATTTACTATCTCACAAGCAACTCATCTGATAAACAATCATAGTGACACCCTCACACAATTCAAGATTTAAATCAAAATTATAACAATAAAGTCACAAAATTAAATCACTTCAATATGTCACAGGTATTCTCATTTCAGTAATAAATTACCAATGTAGATATCATCACAGTTCCAAAAAGAGATGTGTAATAACAAAGAATGGTCAATTTCCACAATAAGAAATATGGATTACTACCCAATCAGCAATTCAGAAACACCGTCATTAAAGTTGATTATTAATACTGTTCCACAGGTACGCACCCCGCCAAAATACCCCGTGTTTCCAAGACGGGGATGTTTCCGGGAAGTGGGGACTTTGGGGAAATGTACCGCCACCTCTGACAAGACTCTAGGGATGTCATCGAGATGTTAGGGATGTCAGGGATGTGAGGATTTCCCTGAGACATCCAAGGGACTCCCAGGAGGTTCCCAACTATCCCGAGACACCCAGGCATCTTCCACAGCTGGCAGGCCAAAAAGTCATTTAAAATAAAAAATACTTAATTTTTTCCTTGAAACCTGCACCCAAGGCTGAACCCTAATGGCCAATGAGCCCCACCTAAGCCCTTCAAACCCTATAACACACCATTAAATCCTCATGTTTACTCAAACACAAATCAACGGCAAGGTTGAGGAGGAGCAAAAGAGTGAGTGAAGTGCTGCAAGTGCAAGAGGGTTGAGGAGGAGCAAGAAGAAGAGGAAGAAGAGGATCTAGATTCTACGCCAAGTTGCAAGGATTTTTCAAGCATAAGGTAGGATTCTATGATTGTTTTTTTTTTTTCCTAATTAGTTTCATATTCATATTCACAGGCATGGCTGCAAGTGCATATTCAATGTTCAAATTGTCATCAAGATTCAACACTAAAATTTGAATAGTTATTAGTTTAGTTTTAAATTTTCAATTTTGCAAAAATAAATAAATAAATAATAAGTATACTGTTGTAAAACAAAGTGGAGAATGCTTGCAATATGAACTTTAATCAATAGTAATTGCAAATCTGAAACCAAAGATTAACCCTTAATATGAATGTGATTGCAGAATCAACAAGAAAAGAAAACCATAACACATGAGACCAGATTTACGTGGAGAAACCCCTAAGGGAAAAACTCCACCACAGAAAGAGAGAGGCAAGTATATTACTAATCCAAGAGATATTACAACAGCAATACACTTCTCTGTAAAACTTTGTAGAATCCGGTAGCACCCTGTTACCTGCAAAACTGAATTGAATAACTCTAGCTCAAGGCCCCAATTTATAGAAATTTGTAGGGATGAATACCACCATGGTATCACCAAACAACATGCAGCAAAACCACATGGAAAAACCCATGCCTACCTCCTTGCCAACCACCAAATCCACCCAAAATAGCAACTTACATATGCTCTTACAGCTGTCATAAGGCATCTCTCATGCATGGGCGCCTAGGGAAGGAATCTATCATAAATACAATCATAAATGGTGTCATAGTCGTCATAGAATCTTATGACAGTTGTCATAGTGCCATAGATACTCTTAGAATTTATGACGGATGTCATAACCCTCCAAAAATAGGAGATTCCAAATGGGACGCCTAGCTATATTGTCCTTTTCCTAGAAGACAAACGGTAACTGTAACTTTGTCTTTACATGAGTTCTTTCACCACCATTGGTTAAACGGTTTCACCTCTTATGGGTAATTTACAAGACATTAGGAAAACAATTAATTAAAGGATTTACAAGGTTGATGTCACCTAAATCCTAACATATACAACAATAAGCTGTCATATTTTTTATTTTTTTATTTATGTCTTACAAATTAGCTTTATTAGTTTATATGTTCAAATTTTTTATTTTGTCAAACTAGGATGAAACTTTTGCGTATCCCCTACTTTTGTGCTTCGTGCAACCTAAAGTAGGAAAAACAAAAGTGAAATCCTTGGTTGACAAAGATTAAGAACAAAGATTTTTATTTGTGTATTCTCTACTTCTGCGCTTCATGCAACCTGAAGTAAGAAAAAAAAAAAACTGTCTTAATCCTTTGCATTATGTTGCATGCATAGTTTGAATTTAAATTTTAAATTATAAATTTATAAATCTTATACTATTTATTGCAGTGTCACTATGAGTCCTCATGGCATGAGTGAGGATGAGGTTGAGGTTCAAAGTGAAATTGAATCCGATTATGCACCTAAGGCTGATGAAAATGTAGAAGTAGAGAGGGGTGACTGTGAAACCCAAACCATGAGTTCCATGGCAAGTGCAACTGCAAATATGAATTGCCTCCTCCACAATACTAGCAAATTTTGCTAAGGGTCCCTTTGATACTAAATCTCCTTTGAAACAATTTGCAACAAAATTACAAAGCAAGCCTGGGGCATCTGGGGGCACAATGTTGTGGAAGTGTCACTTTTGTAACCTTGAATTTCAGGGCACCATTACCAAAGTTAATGCCCACCTCCTTCATATCCGAAGAAAAGGTGTAGATGTATGTGAGGAGTTGGGGAGAAACTTGAAATTTAGGGCTGAGATATGTAGGTTATGGGATGGTGAAGACAATGCAATTCCACCTACATCTACTTTTTTGTCTCATAGGCAGAGAGGTCATCAAAGCCAACCACACAATTCTACTTCTACTTTGCAAAGGCAAGTTGCACATATGCCAGTTTCTTCTACTTCAGGGGCCCGCGTAGCAAAGGCTAGGGGGTAACACAAGTTGACAAGTGATGCTCCTAACCCACTAGCTGAATTATTCAATGTGCAAATGAAGGATGATGAAGATGATGCCATTGGCAAATTCTTCTTTGCCAATGGCATTCCATTCTATGTGGTCCAATCTCCTAATTATAAGGAGGCAATGGTGATGGTAGCAAGGGCAAGATTCATATGTGCCACCAAGAGAGAAAATTGAGGACCACAATATTGGATAAGAACTATTCCAAAATAAATGTGTTAATGGAGAAAATGAAGGAATGTTGGGTGGCAAGTGGATGCAATATAGTCAAGGATGGGTGGACGGACATTAGGCATCATCCACTCATCAATATCATGGTTATATGTTCAAAGGGCCCATATTTTCTTATCGTAGTTGATTGTTTAGGGCATCGCAAGGATGTCGATTTTCACAAGGATGCTATTGAGGAGGTTGAGCCACAAAATGTGGTCCAAGTAGTGACAGGTGCAGCCCATGTGTGCAAAGTTGTGGGGAAATTAATTGAGCCAGCTTATAGACATATATGGTGGACTCCTTGTTGTGTGCATGCCATGAATAATGCACTCAAGGACATGGGAAAGATTGATTGGATCAAAGCAGTGGTCAATGATGCTAGGGATGTGCAAATGTTTATGTACAACCACCACAATTCACATGCACTCTTCAAGACCTTCTCTAAGAAGGACTTCTTGAAACTTGTTGAGACTAGATATGCATCCTATTTCATTCTGTTGGAGAGAACACTTGAGTTGCAAGAGGCATCGCAACTAATGGCTATGACAACAGAATGGAATCGGAGACCTGAGTCCATAATAGAGTAAGGGAAGAGGGTGAAGAATGTAGTGAAGAGTGATACTTTTTGGTGTGATGCAAAATATATTGTTTGCATCATTACTCCAATCTGTAATTAGATATGACGATGCCAATGCACCTAGCCTTGGAGAGGTGTATGAGTGCATTGATTCTATGTTGGACCAAATGAAGGTTGTCGTGTGAGAGGACCCCACATTAACATTCTACAAAGAGCACATTCAACAAATCAATCATCAAAGATGGGAGAAGCTAAACACTCCCTTGCACATGGCTGCCTATGCATTGAACCCCAAGGGTATGTGCAAAGTCTTGATAGAGTTACACCCATATAGGATGCTAAGGTGAAGGAAGGGTTTGCGAGGGCTATCCAAAAGATGTATGATCCTACATAGGCTAGCATCATTCGTATTGAGTGGACAAAATTTGCCACTCTTACGGGTTATTCTGAGGAGGCCAACATGGATTGGGGAACTATGGCACAGGAGAACCCAATTTTGAGGTGGACTATTCATGGTTTGAATTGTTTGACTACATCTCTAACAATTTATTTGCTATCTTAGATTTCTAGTTCTTTTGTTGTTGAGAGGAACTAGTCTACTTATAGCTTCATTCACTCCCTTAAGAGGAACAAGCTTACCTTTAGGAGAGCAAAGAAGCTTGTGGTTGTACAAGTAGAGTCCAACATCGCGGTGGGATGTAGAGCCAAAGGAGCCAGCACAAATTGATGAGGATGCTACACAAGCAGGGTTGTTGGTATTAGTATGGAGAAGCTTGACCATGTGGAGTTCGAGTCTAGCAATTGTAGTGATGAGGACCTTGGGGATGACTACAGGCCTCCCTTCACTCCATTTTGTTATTTTGAACATTTGTTATCATCATTGTACTCATTGTAATCATCATTATAATATAATATAATTTTGAATTTGACATATTCATTGTTCAATTTTAAATTGTTAATGTTCACTTCAAAGTTTAGTAGTTTCTAAGTTTTACCAGTTTGCCAAAGTTTCATTTGTAGTTCTTATACTTATATAGCTTTTTATAACTATTTTTCAAGTACAATAAGTATTACAACACCACCCTCCAACCGTCGCCCCGTTGCCGTTCCCCCACCATCTACAAACTTAGGCCCTTGGTCCCCTTATCCCCAAAACCCATCCCTATGTCCCTCGGTCAAGAAACTCCATGGAACTATGATTATTAACAATAAACCAACCAACATGAAATTAATCATAGCAATGGCTCGAGAGAATCGGATCCAAGGAAAACCAAGCTTCATCTATATCTATGGGCAATACCCTCCACTAAGATTTATATAATTCAAAATGTGGTGTAGGAGGCATTTTATGTAACCTGATAGGCATTTGAATAAAATATATTACATCATAGGGATATAAGATTTTATTAACAATAATAATGCTATATAATTATTGTTTAAATAAAGTGGCTAGTTGTTCATTGTTTGCCTTGTTGGCCCCACAGTTGTCGTTGCACCAAAAGATTGACTTGTTAATGCCCGATACAACTATCAGAGTTAACAAATCCACAGGAGGCGGTTAGTCCATGTCGCGAATCCCAAGGGGAGCGTTGACCATCTACCAACAAACTCCCCCTCAGTGTTACCCGAGGGGATTCGAACCTGACACCTTTGGCTTTGATACCAATTGTTGGCCCCACAGTTGCCGTTGCACCAAAAGATCAACCTGTTAATGCCCGATACAACTTTCAGAGTTAACGGATCCACAGGAGGCGGTTAGTCCATGTTGTGAATCTCGAGGGGAGCACTGACCATCTACCAACATGCCCCACATCCATTTTGGTATGAAAGTACCCTAAGTGTCCTACTTGTTTGATGTTGAGGTAATGACAAGAAACCAACAAGATTCTTTAAACTTCGCTTCATCTCTATGAACATGTAAATATTCTATGCCTTCAGCTTGTGCCAGCAACAAGCATCACCAAAGCCATTTGAATATCCATGCCAAACATTCACATACCCAACTATGACAAACAACAAGCCAAAACTAAAGGATTTGTAAAGCCAAACATAATTACAGGAATTGGATACTTGATGCCATTATATTTGTTTGCACCATTTAAATATCAACAGCTATAAAAGATCTTTACTCCAACTATCTTGCTAGAAAACATCAAACTCTCTTTCTTGCTACTAAAAACTAGGGTCCAAGGTCCTTTGGACTTGGCACATACTGATTTGTGTGTACCATAGTTACAAGATTCAAGCTCAACTTGGTCTTAGCAAGCTGATTTTTTACTAAGACTTAGACTCGATGCTCAAACTCAGCTAAGGCTTGACAAAGACTCAACAAATTGAAAAAAATATGAGATATAGAGATTTTTTAAGGATTTAAAGCCTTTTGATATGCACCCTTCAATAAACTTTAAAGACATAACAAACTAATTAAATTCAAGCTACTTTGATCACATACACAAGTATAGATTGATCACATGAGTACAAAAACAAATTTAACTTTAAAAAAACTACATTTTTAAATATATAAATATTACTATGAATGCAAAACTTGTGGAATATGAAATCTATGGTATCAAAACAAAATATCAAAACTAAAAGAGTAGCTATGGCTCAAAGGGACCTGCATCACTCATTCCAACATATATAGTTGTACAACAAGTCCTTTGTAGGCATCTAAGATAGCTCCTCAATGAGGATGCAACCAAAATATTTCTTTGTGTATCAATGTCACCAACAGCCATGGGGTGTGCTAATGCTCTATCATCCTTTGCCATTGTTACTACCTCTAGCTCTAGATCTACCTAATCAACTTATGCAACGTCCTCAATGAAGAGAAATCCTCAACCTCAATGATCCAATCTAATTGTGGATCAACCTCCTCTAAAATAATAAAACATAAGTTTGTGCCTAGAATTTGCTTGTGATGAAGACGAAGGTTGTAACAAATATAAACAATATTATTCAACTTTGTACCGACAATTTGTTGCACCTCTTGGAGTGTACATGCTCAAACATACTCCAATTGTGCTTGCATTTTGAAACGTTGCATGGTTGGCCCAAAACACAAATTGCAATCCTTGGAAGATTCGACACCTTAGCACCAAATCTCTCCCACCATGCATGTAAAATGAAAAAAAAAACTCAATTTCATTATTCAACTTCAAGTTTCAACATTACCATAAATAAGAAAGTTTTAAACTTAAATTACACCCTTAAAAGATTTTTAGTTAGCTACAACATCATTCAACTTGCCTCACATATATCTTGTGCAAATCTATAGATCTCAATCTCAAAGATAATATTCGCTCCAAGTTGAGGAATAGGTTCCATTCATTCTATGACTATGTACAAGCCACTCAAAACTTCTTCATATTCCTTGAAATCCAAGCGAAATTGGAACGTTGAATCCAAAAACTAGGGAGGTGCATGTTAAGGCTTGTGAAGCTAATGATGCCATTGCAATCAATGGCATCCCATATGGGATGATATTTATCTTTAACCCCATCATAGATAAATCTAATGGCCTCCTTGGCCCTATCCATCCCTCATATACATAGCCATTGCAAGTTTCTTCACATCAACAACTCAAAAGAGGACAACTTAAGACTATGATTGCAATTATTATTAAACATTAGTATAAATAAGTATTACAATGGATTAGAGAAGAAAACATAAAAACTATAAACAAATAAAAGTATCATAAATGATAAACTAGTAAAACAAGCAAAAATGGAATGAAAATATAAACTTACATCTACAATCTCCCTCGCAAGAAGCCAAAATCTCTACTCATTGAAAACCCAATCAACCACATCAACCCCTACTTTAGTCTTAGCATATGATGGTGTAGACTACTTCTCACTAACAACATGCACCTCAAGGAAGCCTTTAACTTAAACATATATTGCAATACTATAAAGTTCATTGCAAAGTGGGTTGTTCCAAGACAAACCAACTCCCTCTTGTTTGTATATTTCCTAATTAAGTTGAGGACGCAAGCATGGCTGTGTATATATTTGCAAATGTTTTTACCATGCTCCACACAAGCTTTGATCCATGGGATTTTGTCGAGATCCTCCAATATGAGGTCAACGCAATGAGCAACACAAGGAATCCAAAATAAAGATAGGTGCATATCCATAAGAAATCTACCTAACACAACATAATTGTTATATTACCTATAGCTATATGCACAACATTCGCTTCACCCGCTTGCAATGAGTAGCACAAGAAGTCCGAAATAAGGATAAGCGCCTATCCATGAAACTCCTACTTACAACAACATAATTTGTTGTTTTATCTATAACTATTTGCACAATATTCTTCTCACCCACCTTGGCCAAGACTTCATCCAAAGCCTCAAAAAGGAAATCAACACTTTTTTGTCTTTCCTAAAGCATCAATTGATTTCAAGAAAACAATCATTTGACAAAGAAACTAGGAAATCTGAAATGCTAGCACTAATTATTAAAGTTAAATTTTGAAATCTAAAACACTAAATCAATGGATGTTTGAAAAACAATATCACCTAAGAAAGAAACATGGAAATTAAACATGTTTTCCTCTTATTAGTCCAACAACCAATCATGATTGTGCAGCCATGCTTCCTCCACATCTCACATTACTCACCAATGTTGGCCTTCACATTAGCCACTTTTTGAGTAAAAATCAAGCCCTTTATCTCCTCATCATTAGGGGCTTTGAATTTTTCCCCACAAATAGTAATGCTATCTACTAGATTTTGCCAATGAGGAGACCTAAAACAAGAAAATAAACAAAATAAGAATACTAAAATTGAAAACTTAAGTTCTAAAAATCCCTAAACTTAAAATTCAAGAGACAAAAAAAAGAAATAAGTGTATTTTAAAACAAAAACAAAAAAAAATTAATTACTTAGGTACATGAAGTAGAATGAAATAATAAAACCAAAAGTCTCCAATTGCACTCCTTACTACATCATGCTTGTCCTTGTTTTTACCCATGCTCTCAAGTGATGTTTGCAAACTTGGAGTAGTGTGTAGTACAATATATGAATACAATCTAGTACCACAAACTCTAAGCACAACACTAGCACTCCCACTAGTAGTTGAAGATCCAATGGAGGAATTGACGAAGGGTGGGTGTGAATTAGAATAATACAATCTTTTACTTTTTCAACTTAACAACGATAACGATATCAATTGCACAATATCATTCACATAAGATCTAACAATTATACAACACAAGATAAACACATGATTTATGTGGAAACCCTTATGGGAGAAAACCACGGCAAAATATTACTCTCATATAAAACTCTTTTTACAAAATCTTTGTAGGCACCAACCCCCACTACTAAGCACCAACTTAGCGAAAGATACCAATCTCTCCTTTAGGTAGCACCAACTTCCAAATGAACAAAGTATTTTCTTTCTTTAGTATTACTTCTTCAATGGATGATCTTTTAAATCTTTCATATATTTCTCACACAAATCTCATACTCATTGCTCCACACATCTTCCTTAAATGATCTCAATATATTTCTTATATTTTCATTGCTCCATGTCTATTTTCTTCTTCTTGATAAGCTTCATATATATATCTTGTTTACTTCAATATTTCACACTTATAATTTCTCCATAAGATCTGCTTGCAAATCCTTCAAAGATATGTTCAAATATGCTTCATAATTCACCTCATAAGTATCCTTAAATATGCCTCATATGTATGATCAAACTGCTTCATATGTCTGATCAAATCTACCTTAGCTCTAATCACCAATCTGCTATGAATCTTCTTTAAATATGCTCATAGATTTGTTCTTAAATCTGCTCAGAAGTCTACTAAAAGATCTTCTTTAAGTTTGTTCTTATTTACTCCATCTCTCATATATACTTCTACTTTAAATCTGCTCTGATCTTCTTGTAATTGGTGCTTATAAATCTTCTTCAATTTGAGTGATATCTCATTGTAAAGCTTACTTACTTTCCACCACCCTTCTTATTCTTCACATATCACACACAACTACAACTCTTTAGATCTGAATATATCTTTTTCAAATCTGCATGTTATAACTCTGCTGGTGTATATAATTTTTCCTTTATTTCACACACTCACTAACACCTATTCTCCTCAAATCTTATTTCATTTTATATCCACAAATATGAAGTGAAGAGTAAGCATCCTTTAAAAATGGCATTACCTCTTGAAAGGTCATGACTCTTTGAATATCCATCGATGCCTTTTAACATAAAAACAATTGCTACTTTAACTTTTATCTGTTGTTTATTAAACTTTAATCACTGCTTTTCTTAGAATGAATTTTTTTTTTTTTATACAACAGGGGTGTCCCCGCGACCCAGCCCAGTGGCCCAGCAGCCCATATCTTGGGTACTTGGGGCGAGCTGGGGCAAGACTAGTCCCCTGCAGGTGGGATCCACCGCCCACAAGAAGTCCCACCTCTTAAACCCGGGAGTGGAGTCGAACCCGAGACCAATGGGGAGCAAACCCACTGCCCAAGCCAACTCTGCTACCCATGCGGGCTCTTTTCTTAGAATGATTGCTGACTTCATAAACTTAATTAATTTAATTGCTGCCTCTTCTATTTATCACTGCCACTTCCTAAACCTAATTAATTTAATCGCTGCCTCTTCTATTTATCACTGCTGCTCTTTTTAATTTATGTGCCTCTTTAAATATCATAATCACTGCTCTTTTAACTTGTTAATCACTGCTCTTTTAAATCTTAAATGTTGCCTATACCTTTTATTTAGAATTGCTGCCCTTGGAAACTTAAGCATTTCCTTTTTTAACACATTAATAGCTCAACATGGTCGGCTGAGTTTAAGTATCTTACGTTTGCATTTAACCAAAGAAGTCGGCAGAATAATCAATATTTTCCGTTGTAAATATCTTCATCACTGTCTTATATATTTTTCATTGTTCATTTAATAATCTTTGCCATTCTTGACTTACACTAACTTTAATCACTTCACCTTAATGAATTTGGGCGATCAACATTTATGTGGCCAGAATTTTTATTCATTTTAATTTCTCTAATAGCATTGACAAGGAGTTAAAGCCCTGTCATTTGTTGATATCTTCACACACCTTAATATAGGTAATTAATAAATATACATGTCTTAGTCTTAGGCATCAATAATGGCTGGTTAGCATAGAGCCATCCCATTCATGAATGGTGAACAATTTTAAATTTTTAAACATGAAATACTCCTCCATTTGAATGCTAATAAGGAGTTCAGCCAGCATGCTTGAGTAACGATTAGTGGCTTTTGGCCAATCCGTTTGACATTTATGACTCCATCAACGATCTCGTCTAAGAGTGATGTCCCCATCACAAAGGAGCATCGGAGATAAGTATACGCTTAATATATTTATATTTTCAAATTTACAATAACATGTTAATAATATAGGAAAAGGTAGTTAGTCAAGTATAAAGAAATATAATATCATTATAATTATAATCATCACTTGATAATATTATAATTATAACAGTCAAGACATAAAATATAATATTATTATAATTAGAACAATTAATAAAATAATAATATTATCCAATATAAAATTAGGATCATTATAATGGATAAATAGAGACATAAAATAATATTGTAATTACAATCATTTGGTGATATTATAATTATCCTATCAAGCATTAATATTGTTATTATCAGTGAACCCCGGGGATGCGTCCCCCCCCCTCTAGGCCCTAGCATCTCTGGAACGGGGACGTCCCGGAGACGTGGGGACGGCGTTCCCACGTCTCCAGCGGCACCACTGTTTCTTGGCTCGCCGCTGGAGACACTTGGGCGTCTCCGAGACGCCGAGGGAGATGCCTGGGCGTCCCTCGAGCGTCTCGGGAACGCCTAGGCGTCTCCCGCGGTGGACAGCCAAAAGGCACATAAAAACTTAAATTTAAAACATTTTTTTAATAATTTATTTCTTCTATTCAAACCCTAAGGGCATGTGGGGCCCATTTAAACTCTAACATGCCTTCAAAAGGCCCTCTAATGTTCATTTTTATTCACATTTGCATTTCTACTTGTTTGCTACAGCAAGAAGAAGAAGAGTGAAGGCTGACGAAAGAGTGATTGGAGGAGTGAAAGGAGTGATTGCAAGTGAAAAAAGAGTGTCAAGGAGCAAGAAGAAGAAGAGGAGGAAGATTCTTCACCTTGTTGAAGAGATTTTTCAAGCAAAAGGTAGGGTTTTTAACTGATTTTTTATTTTATTTTCTGATTTTCAATGTTCTTTCATTTCTTGTTGTTTCATTTTTTAATTTTTCTTATTTCATTTCTAAATTCTTGTTGTTCCATTTTCTAATTTCTAAATTAATTTAGAATCTTAGATTTTGTTTTGCAATTTAAAATTTGTTGAAAAATTTAAAATATAGAGTTTTATTTTTTAATTTTAAAGTAGGGCATAGGCTGAAACTATGTGTTTATTGATTTTTTTTTCATTTTGTGAAATGCAGTGTCAAAATGAGCTCCCATAGTCATGAAATGAGTGAGCATGAGATGGAAACTGATTCTCATAGTGCAAGCCAATCAGAATATGAACCTGAGCATGAGGATGAGCACAATGAGGGGGGTGAGCATGGGTCAAATCCAGAAGGGCATACTAGTTCCATAGCTAGTGCACCAGTTTCTACTGATTGCCCTTCCTAGCTTTTGGCAAAGTGGGCTAGGGGTCCTTATGATCCCAAATCTCCTCTCAAACAGTTTGCAACAAGAATAACAGCCCCAACGTCATCAACTGGTGGTACGAGGAAATGGCAATGCAACATTTGTGGTGATGATTGGTTTGGGAGCATCACCAGAGTTAATGCACACTTCCTCTTTTGGCCAGGAAAGGGTGTGGGAGCATGCGATTTTTTGAAGAAAGCTAAAAATTTGAAATACAGAATTGAGTTCAACAAGCTTTGGGGTGTTCCAGATGACGTGGCAGTTCCAATGCCTACTACCTTGTCTGGTAGGCAACATATTCAGACTATTCAGCAGATTCAGGAGCAGCAAATGCAGACGCAGCCACATATTTCTACTCCTACATTGCATCAGAGAGCAGGAACATTGTCAGGGTCAGCCTCAGGACCGTCATCCACTTATAGCACTATGGCTGAATCACAACAGGGCAAGGGGAAACGCAAGATGCAAAGTCAGCCTAACCCCATAGCTGATTTATTTAATGTGCACCTGAGGGATCAGATAGATGATTCCATTGGCAGGTTCTTTTTTGCCAATGGAATCCCATTCCATGTAGCTCGATCTCCTTATTATAAGGAGATGATGTCGATGGTGGCGAAGGGAGGACCATCATATGTGCCACCAGGTGAGCACAAATTGAGGACCACGATCTTGGATAACAACTATGCCAAGATCAATTCATTGATGGAGACGATGAGGGCATGTTGGGAGGAGTCTGGATGTAGCATAGTTATGGATGGGTGGACGGACATTAGGCATCGTCCACTCATCAATGTTATAGTTACATGCTCAGAGGGGCCATTCTTTCTCAGGGCGGTTGATTGTTCAGGGCATCGAAAAGATGCTGATTTTTAGTTTGAGATCCTTCGGGCAGCTATTGAGGAGATTGGGCCACAAAATGTGGTCCAAGTAGTGACAGATGCAGCACATGTGTGCAGAGCTGCAGGGAGGCTTATAGAGGCATCATATAGACACATTTGGTGGACTCCATGTTGTGTGCATGCCATGAACAATGCACTCAAGGACATGGGGAAGATTGAGTGGATTAGAGGAGTGGTCAGCAATGCTAGAGATGTGCAGATGTATATCTACAACCACCACACTTCACATGCCATCTTCAGGAGCTTCGCGAAGAAGGAGTTCTTGAAACCAGTTGAGACCAGATATGCATCCTATTTCATTCTTTTGGAGAGAATGCTTGAGTTGCAAGAGCCACTGCAAGTCATGGTTATGACACAAGAATGGAATCGTTGGGATGGGTCCAGGACAGAGCAGGGGAAGAGGGTGAAGGAGATAGTGAAGAGTGATGCATTTTGGCATGATGCAAAATATATTGTCACCATCATTACACCAGTTGTACAGGTCATCAGATATGGGGATGGGGATGCACCTAACCTTGGGGAGGTGTATGAGTGCATTGATTCTATGCTTGGTCAGATGAGGGCAGTTGTGCGAGAGAAGGACCCCACTTTAGCGTTCTACAATGTTTACATTCAGCCTATTATTCAGCGTAGATGGGACAGCCTAAACACTCCCTTGCACATGGCTGCTTATGCATTGAATCCGAAGTGGTACATGCCTAGGCCTGGGAGAGTTACACCGATTCAGGATGATGAGGTGAAGGAAGGGTTCTTCAGATGCATTGATAGGATGTATGATGCTGAAGCTGCTGGCAACATTCGCACTGAGTGGACGAAATTTGCTACTCTTAGGGGTTATAAGGCTGCAGCAAAGGCGGACATAAGAACTATGGCACAGGAGGATCCGATTTTGTGGTGGACTTGTCATGGACCGAAATCACTGACTACCACACTAGCCATTCCTTTGCTGTCCCAGGTTTCTAGTTCTTCAGCTTCTGAGAGGAACTGGTCTACTTATAGCTTCATCCACTCTCTTAAGAGGAATAGACTTACCCCTAGGAGAGCAAAGAAGCTAGTGGCTGTACATAGTGCCTTGCGTATCACTAACCGCAGGACACGTGTGTACAAGGAGAGCCCAGCAGCACGATGGGATGTAGAGCCAGAGGAGCCATCACAGATTGATGAGGATGAGGATGCTTCAGATATAGGGTTGGTTGGTGTTCCTTTGGCGGATCTTGACCTTGAGGAGTCCAGTGGTTCCAGTGATGAGGAGTTTGCCGACCTCCCGAGGGATGATTAGAGGCCTCTGCCTCCTTCACTACATTTTGTCATTTTGACATTTTGATTTTGTACTTGTTTTGATATCATATAATCATGCTACTCATTGTAATCATCTTTATAATCAGATATTTTTGATATAATATAATAGAAATCTTCCATTTGCCGATTCAACAATTGTTACATTGTAGTATTGAGTATTACTATTCTAATTTCTAATTAGTAATTCGATACTGAAAACTTCAATATTCAATGTTCAATGTTCAAGTACTAATTTAGTATTTCAATTTTGCTATTTTACTTCTTAATAGTCTTATACATCTTTTCATAACTAGCATTTTAAGTACCATATGTATAGTATATAGTATATACACCCCGTCCCCCCGCCGTCCCGAAATTGAGGCCCCTTTGTCCCCCCGTCCCGGAAACCCGTCCCCCCGTCCCGACGTCCCCCCGTCCCCGACGCCGGTGGAACATAGGTTATTATAAGAATAATAATATATTAACATCTGACCATGCCTATATTTACGAATGAATAGCCACAGAGTAATTTGATTAAAGGCAGGGGAATGAAATCAAGAATCGCGATTCTCCCTGAAGCGGCACAATAGCTGGAAGGGACATTACAAAGGACATCCTCAGGGGTGATCACAGGGGAAAAAAAGAGGGAAGATCGAACAAGTATGAGAGGGAATAAAAAATAGAGGATAGAGGAAATCGCTTAGGTTTGCCAGCCGCCAGGTCATTCAAAGACAATTTGAAGAAGACAAAATCCAATCCAATTGGGAGCTTTCTGTTTGTGTGCTTGGTCCGTCAGAAAAAAAAAAGGCAAGCCGTCCCTTGGATATAATACAATAATATATGGGAGTTGTGCGATAAGGGAAATAAGTCTACCTCCAACTTTGTCATCTTCAGCCGCACTTGCTTAACTCTGCCGTTGCATAGCTATCATGGGAAGACCATCACCAGTGTTGAGGAATTCAATCGTCCCACTTCATTGAGGAGTTGGAATGGTCTCTGTCGCCATTTAGCATTGATTCTTATTGTCTTCAATATATGCTTTAGCAGAATAATTCAAAAACATCTTTCAATGTTCATTGGGTAATTGCTGGAGCCATAACTTACAGCAAATCTAATATCACGTGTGAACACTGGGCGATAATTAGGATTAATAGGGAGTCGTGGGAATTATAGACGGCACAATGAATTATATGATTTGAGCAATTTAATTATGTGTCTTGATGTGATAAGCACTGTCGCCATGTCATCTATTACTATTGGCTGAAGGATATCTGGAAACGTCACCACTTTAGAGGTTGTTTATATCTTTTAATCAAGGGTTGGCATCATGTTTATATTTCTGATCATGCAAGAAGGCTTCTGGATTGTGCACTAGTACGTTTCTGATGTATACAGTGTAACGCTGGTACACTGCATTAACCATTAATCTGAATCTGCACCTGAGTATAAGTATAAGAGATCTGAATTTCAGTGGATGAATGTAACCTGAGTTCCATTTATAACTGATGTTACAATTGCTCTTTAAAGTTTTAATCTGGTGGGTTGTTAAATATCTGGAGAGGTGAATAATCCATTTCAAGCTTAGTGTGTATTTCATCTCCACTTGAATATAATCAAGAAAGTAATATACCATCCTGAAAGCAAACTGTTTGACCTAATTCCTCAATCTGACAAACTGTGGGAAACCATAGCAAAAAATTTCAATCAGTTTGAGTAGGGGTTATCACACTAAGCACCTTTGACATCAATGACTATTTCTATCAATCTTGATCAATGAATTCCTTCTTCACATCAATGACAATTACTTCGTTCATTCATTTTGACATCAATGACAATATTCTAACAATCTCCTATACACCTTTGACATCAATGACAAACATTTCTAACAAAGTCTACATAAATGACTGTCCACAAACTCTCAGCCGTTTTTTTAGTTCCTTGTGATAGTCAAAGGTCTCTAATTGACTTTGAACCTGTAATAACCCTCTCGACCCTCTAAAGAATTTGAAACTTATTATGCCCAAATCAGCGATAGAAGACTTAAAGACAAAAGAGAAAATGTGCAGAAGTATTAAGAACAAAGGCCGACTATATGCTGGGGAAAATTGATTGGAGAAATAATCATAAATTTGACTTCCCATTAAGTTAAAACTTAAAACATTAATAAATACCTGGCCAACCTGCTAAAGAAACTTAAATAAATTAATCTTTATTAAGGAATAAAATCGCATATGTTAGAGATAAATGAAAGACCAAGAGTGCAGCGATTTATTTATGGAATGATTATGATACGAAAGGTAGTGATTAAGTTAAGGAATGGTTTATGAAAGGTAGTGGTTGGAAAGAAGCGACACTTTGGCAAGAAATTTTATGAAGTGATGTCTCCCTTCATAGAGGTATAAATAGAATAAGGAATAGAGGGAGAAAAGGCATCGATCAATCTTACAGATATATACATTTCCAACAGCAGATCTAAGGTGCTCCTATTGAGCATATGATCCTTTAGTTACAGGCTGCATGAATAATTAGCAAATATCAGATACAGTGCCTTACATAAATTGCATGCATATAAGGTTATATTCAGAAACAGCATTCAGTTAAAGGCACCAGCCAATTACATCTCCATCACGTGAGTTCAGAGGGATAATAAAATCAGATACAGCGACCTTAATATATTATTTATTTTCCATTCTAGAATCCATTATTTATTCAGATTCATTTCAGAATTTAAATCAGAAAATTGATATTATTATTATTATCTTAACATCCATTCTTATTCATATCTATAAAGGACTAGTGTAATCAGAAACTAGAGTGTTCTTTAGAGGACCATAACCTTTAATACTCTCTCTACCAAAATTATTATTTCTTGGCATATCTTGATATCTTTATCTATAAATCTAAAGGAAAAACTTAAGCTAAACCCATAAGGGACATTACATAACCTCACAAACATCAATAGGCACATCTAAGCACAAAGAAACATCTTGGCACGACATTTGTGCAAAATGATATTTGAATCTATTAATGCCTCCCCCACTAATTTTCAGTTTGCAAAATTTGCAAAACCAACTCCCCTTTCTTAGACTTCGAGATGGCATTTTACTGCAAGGGTCCTTTCTAAGTGGGCCCGACATTATACCAATTTATTTAATTAACATTTAGGATTTCTAGATAAACTAAGATTAAAAAATCAAAAAGTAATAATAACAATTAAGGCTTGTAGTGAGAAAATAGATTAAAAAAAAATTAATAGCTAGAGGTTCATAAAAAGAGATCAAAACTAAAAAAATGCATTATGAACAAGAAAAAAAGAGGAAAATGAGTTTTCACTTTTGCCCCTTTTATTTCTCATTCTACGAGATCTCAAATGAAGAAAATTAAACAAATGTAAAAGATATACAAGAAAAAGGGTTTAAAAAAAAAATCAAAATAGGAAAATAACTCCTCAAAATAAACCTCAACTTGAGAGTGGACTGCTCCAAATCAACAATGAGCTCTTCCAAATGCATCATAGGCTCCTTTACATACACTAAGAATTGCTGCAAACCTGCTCAAGCTGTCTGCTGGTTTTGCTTCAATGGATTATGATTTTAGCTCAACACTTTTTTCTTCTTCTTTTTGCTTGCAAATGAAATGCATGTCTTTTGAGAATGTTAGAGGTCATTTTAGAGTGTTAGGTTTAAGTGATTTATTTATTTTCCTTCATTCTTCATATTTTTATGGACAACTGAGATGGCCCTATCTCAAAAAAAGCTTGTCAAGGTCCACAAGTCTAGCAAACTCAACTATATCACTAGACTCATTGGGCACCCCGGTCACAAGTCTACTAGCCTCATTTGGATGCAACTAGCTTAGGACTTATCAAGTCTAAGCAAATCTAGGTGAGTCTTGTAACTGTGACATGGACCAAAGACACCAAGTCATAATCATGCTTGGTACTTTCAAATATTTGAGGATTAACACACCAAAAAATACATGTATATTGTTTGATGACCAGCAAAGAGCAAGTACTTAAAAACTTAAGGAATTTTGAGCCCTAGTTGAAAGCACATCTTGTTGTCATCTCAAGGCGATTCTCTCAAATTGAGAGGAAGAATTCACCAATAATGAGTTCTCAAAATATTTGAAAGAACATACGATAAAAAGATAGTTGGCCATTGCATACGCACCTCAACAAAATAGTGTTGTGAGAAACATAATCCTACCATTATGGAAATGGTGTGGAGTATGTCAGAAGATACATATCTCGTTCCTACATTCTAGGTGGAAACAATACATACAACAGAGCATTTGTTGAACAAGGCACCAACAAAGGTTCTAGATAAGATCACCCTTGAAGAAGCTTTGGACCAGGAAATAGCCCTCCATCTCACCTCTCAAGGTGTTTGAGTGTGCAATTTGCATGCACATCCCCGAGGTGCAAAGGAAGAAGTTGGATAACAAGTCCTTGAAGTTGACGTCTATCTTTTTTAATACGGCTTAAAGGGTTATTGACTCATGAATCCAACCATAAAGAAGTTGCAGATTAGTAGAGATGCCTTTGATGACGAGAGTGGTTGCAGCACACCTACCTCATCATATATTGCTTTGAAACAAGTAGCGATGATATTGAGTGAAGATGTATTTAAGGACATCAAACATGAAGAAGGTGATGAAGGTTTGTTCCAAACATAAAAATCTTCATCCTTGTACTCATCTTTTGTGCACAAAATATCCAAGTGGTATTACACCACCATAAAAGACACAAAGTCAAAAGCAATTTTTGGTATGTCTACTTCAAGGCCAAAGACTCACAATAAGGCTCATGAGGAAAAATTTTGATTCTAATGTGAACAATGATATGTAACATTGAACCAAAAATAGCAATGCAAGCTCTTGAGTCACTGTCTTGGGAAGATGCCATGAATATAGAATACCAAGCAATGATGAAAAACAACACTTGAAAACTTGTTGATCTTCAACCAAGGAAGAAAGCCATTGAATGCAAATGGTTGTTCAAGGTAAAATACAAAGCAGATGCAAGAATTGACAAGGCCTAACGTATGGCTAAGGGCTATGCACCAAAAGAAAAGGCATCAACTATGAGGATAAATTTTCCCCCATTGCAAAAGTCAAGACCATCAAAATGTTTTGGCAATGGTAGCTCAGTTTGATTGGTAAGTCCATCATTAGGATGTTAAATGTACTTTATTTGTCTGTGGTCTGAAACAAGCTTCCAAAGCTTGGTACATCAAGATCAATGAGCATCTCTTAAGTCTTAGATTCACCAAGAATCTATATGATCACAATCTCTAACTCAAAAAGCCAAGGGGGGGAAATTGTATTTTGATAGCATATGGTGATGATCTCGCTATCACTAGGAGTTCTCAAAGGGATGATTGAAACAACAAAGAATGCTTTCAAATGGTCATTCAACATGACAAATCTTGAGCTTTGGCATTATTGTGGTTCTTCGGATTTGTCAAGTTATTTATCATTTTTTAATGGTCAAAAAATTCAAAATTAGAAAAAAAATGTATTTATATTTGGAATGAGTTTTCCACAGTCCATGAGATTGATGCAAGCTTTTGGATTCAACTATGTATGTTTTTGTGTCGACGTTTCGGATCACACTCAGCGATCCATCATCAGGAAGAGGAACAATCACAAAAATATACACAGTTGAATCCAAAAGCTTGCATCAATGTATTAATATGTCCATATGGATCAAATAGATTGTATCATTCATCCACAATATAACTATGATATCAAAACAACATACATGGCAACATTGTTCGATATTCATCATACTGCTTGGGATAATACTATAATTTATTAATGCAAAGGTAGTTGAATGGAGATGGTGAAGTAAGTGTTGAACCTAACTTTACATGAAATCTGGATGATGCATGTATATAAAATTGTTTTGTATTATAGTAGAAATTCATGGTGTACAAATCATTGCAAGATGTGCATGTTGTAGATAGAATAAAACATAGATTAATTATTAGTTATATTGTAATCTCGATTGGTCAGCAAGAATGGTTATGTCTCATTGGCTGAGTGAAGCAGTTTTGAGTAGGTGTTGACAGTTGGAATTCCTTGGCAATTGTCGGCAAGTTTATATACTCTTTTTTCTAGTCAAGAAAAGGGACCGTGTTGTTATAAAATCATTCCCTTCCCCATTTTTGTATATGAGCATTGAAGCAGTGAACAAATAAAGAAACAATTGTTATATCTTCTGAAATATATTGTTATCCTTATATGAGTCACTTGTGAATGAATAAACTAGTTTACTATGTTTAAGTACTTGCATGTCTAGATAAGTCAGTAAATATTTGGCACTGTTGCCTTCAAAGAATTCAGGTTAAAATAGCCATATAATGGGATAGCCAGTTGAAGAACTTGTAAAGTCTAATTAAAAAAGAGAAGATGAACTCACACAAGACTTGGTAAACCTATGGGACATATCAATGAAAGAACACATACACAAGGAAGCTGAATGGAGGCAAACCCCCAAGAGGTCATTTATGATAACCTGAGAGTAGGCGAAGAAGGAGACATACTCCTCAATTGTATGCCAAGACTCCTTGCAAGATATCTCTTAATACTTCAAGACATTCATGTCAAACGGGATCATTATGCACAAAGACAATAAATAAGGAAGCACTATGAGGATAGAAGTAGACAAGAGGAAGAAGAAAGAAATACAAACCGGCCTCGAATCTAAATTAGTGCCCTTATACCCAAACAAGAATTGGAAGACACCAAAAAGCAGTCAACGAACAAAATAAAAGGTGAGGCATGTAATGATACCCCCTGAAAAAAAAAAATCTTAATTTTTTGCGCAATGGAAATCACGACATGAATATGCAAAAGAAGGTATCCAACTGTCATAAAGGTCTGATATAATTTTCAATGTTCATATAACTGTTATTACAAGTTCTGAGTTAATAATCATTCACATTGAGATACCAATACATGAAATGAACATAAATAGGAAACCCCACATGAAATACCTTCAAAATCGGGACGAGGATAACTGCTGCAGGTCTGAATATGGATGAGTAATACGCTGTTACAAATGGATCAGCAAAGGAAATCACCCAGCGAGCTTCAATCTCCCATTCAACACTCTTCAAAGGGACCATAAGCAAACTCAGCACTATGGAAAACAACTCCAGTGCACACCTAACTCCTTGGAAGCATAAGAAATCAATCTAGGAATGATTATTAGGCAGGAACAGGTCTGAAACACCCTCTTGCAGCAGTACAAGTGGCTTGATTACCCTCAAACACTCTCCAACCTCATGTAGGAAGTCACCCCAAAGCCCCTAGCAGCGATACAACTTCCCAGCAATGTTCAACACCCTCCAAAATCCATAAGGGACAGCTACAGGTCTGCTATGCCCCTCCCAGTCATACCCAGCACTCAGATTTGGAGTCAATAATGAGCAATGTGGGTCTCATATATCCAATTTAAGCGCTGCTACAGGTCTGATATGTAAATCTGAGTGATGGCAGGTCTGATGATTGACTGTTACAAGCCAAACAGCAAGGAAAACCACAGGTAACAACCTCCAAAATCATCAAAGACACGCCAGCATTGGTCACAATCAACTTAAACACTCCTAGCTTTGCCCAGCAGCCTCCAAATCACTACTTTTCTTGCATAATATAATGGGTACAGCAAACTAGGGCATCACCCAGAATCACAAACTGAACGGCCAGCAGAAAGAAACTCTGAAACACCATCATAAAACACAACAAAAACTCAAATATATCTGTAATCAGTTTACCTCAAAAATCTTCATTCTTTCAAAACCTTGAAATCCCAAAACTCTGTGAAAATTAGTGTGTTTCCTGTGTGAAAAAACCGAACCAGCTAGGGTGGATCTCTCACCACCAAAACCAGCAACTAGAGATGAGGGTTTTCGTCTTCAACCAGCAGTATACGGAATCTGAAAAAAATCCAGCATAGACTCCTTAACTCACCAAAATTCACATATGCAAATGAGAGCTCAAACTCATATTTATAAAGTGAGGGGAAAGTTAATGCAATTTGCATTTGAATTTGAATGATTTTTCCCTCCTATTTCACTTTATGAAATGACATGAAATTACCCTAAGAGGGCATCCCAACCTTTTGCCTCCAAAATTTCACATTTGATTTTTTATTTAAAATTGACATTAAGCCCAAATTAGGCGTCCCACCTTATGAGGCATAAGGTTAGCCTTAAAAAATGATAAATAAACTCCCTTTCTAGGCGTCACATGAAATGCATTGTCCCCTCTTTTGAAATGTTGCTCTACTAGGCCAAGGGAGTCTTTTATAACCCATGCTCATTCTCACTTAATTTAAATAGCAACTTTATTAACTTAAGTGACGAATAAACAAATAATAACTCCAACCACCAAGAGAACTCACCCCTGCCAAAAATGGAAACTTTGCACTGAGCTGATGAATAGGAGTCGAGACTAGTTACTAAATATAGCATTTACTAAAAATAGTAACTGAGCCAAATCACCAAACTGGCCCAAATAAGAAGACCTGAAAAAGCAGACATTGCAAGGCAATCCTTGAAGATCATAGAGCAAAGAGAATGAAGGAGAAAGCTAAGAGAAGTAGCTGAAGAAGACATAATCGTACAAATCCCAAGTCAGAGCCCATCTCGAGAATAGAGTTGAAGTCGAAGCATGTGTCAAAATCAAAGACCCAATTAGGAAAACAAAAACACTCCCACTACAAGAAGTTGTACAAGGAAAGAGCGAGAAAAAATTGCAAGGCATTTACCACTACACGACAAAACATGGGTACATCTTTATGATCAAGTACAACAAATAATAGACAATGAAGAATGGGAGATAAAATCTAAAGACTCATTAATAGAAAAATACGAGAGCAATATTTGATGTATCGAAAAGGTGGTGATTGAAGAAGAATTGGTAATCGATGGAACCCAACCAAAGACTCCTAGGCCAAAGGTGTACAAGAAATAAGCTAAAGGCAACTCAAGTGTGCAAAATGAAGAAGGAAGACAAGTTGAGCATTTTCAAGTGACCAAGAGTGCAAGAGAAACACTAGGCAATTGAATCAAAACTCCCTAGTAAGTAGGTTCTAGTCATTGAGGTTGTGTCAAGACAGAAATGTTGTGACTCCCCCATCAAATCCCAAAATCGAAAGGCCAAAGTTGCTCAAATTCACAAGCAATGGGTCACAAAAACCTACGAGGCATTGTAAAACCTGTGAAACAATCTGGATGGCAAATGATTAAGACAATAGATCCTATTAGCTATGGTCCTTTCCAACAACCCTAAGGAGCATAGCTATAGATTGGTACACAGATCAACCCAGCCGCCAAAACTTCTTGGGAAAGATTGGAAAAAGCTTTTCAAGAGGAGCTCAAGTTACTGTGGGACATGATAATAAAATTGTAGTGGAGATTTATAACACAAAGCAAGGCAAACATGAAAATGTTAAGAGCCTATAGTTGTAGGCTTACACAACTCGTAGTAAAGTTAGAAAAGGAACTAGCCAACGGACTCAAGAAGAGATGGTTTATTGAAGGCCTCAATCCCTCGCAACGGAAGAAGATGAAGGTAGTTCCACCCTCTTTTTATATAGAAGCCTACAATCGGGCCATGGATATAAAGAGTGGAGACAAAATGTCTTCTTGTGGAAAAGGAAAAACAGACGATGAAAGTTTGGATGATAACAACAAGAACAAAACAAGAATTGCACAAGCCTTAAGAAGAGATTGATGTGGATGATGATAGAACTAAAAGGAAAAAAAAGAAACCCACAAAGACAGCAAAGAACTCTGGTGTATAGAATGCAAATGTGAAGAACATATTAAAACAAATTGTCTAAAGAAATTATTTTGTGATATCTATCAAGTTTTGGGCCACTCAATCAAGGAATGGCTATATAATTTGAAAACAAGAAGTACATAAGTACTCTTCATGCAAGGCAAGCAATCCATTCCACCAAGTACACCGCCAAAGCAACAAAATAATAACAATACATCAACAAATGGATATCAAAGTAGAAAATATAATAATAATAGATTCAATAATAGTAACAATGGAAAAAGACAACCTGTTATACAATGTAGATGATGCAATGAATGGGGACACTTCACTAGAGGCTGCCAAAATAATCAAAATTAAGCAAGACTATTATGTAAGTGGTGCGGACTAGGATACCATGAGGATACCAATTGCCTAAAACAAAAATCCATCATCAATATGATTGATGTGGAAAATCAAAATAACGAAGTTTGGCGGCCACATGAGCACAAATCAAGAAGACAAAATATTTGGACCCACATTCAAAGAAAGAAAGACTCCATAAAGCAAAAGCAAAAGTAGAACAAGCTATGGCAAGAGAACGACAATGCTCTAATGGAAATGCAAGTACTTCTATCAAGACTCAAATCAAATATAGATATTGCAAGGCAAGTATTTTAAACTACCATACCCATCAAAATAGCAGACCTCTTACAAAGCATGTCGCAACTAAGGACTACAATCACTAGCACAATTGATGGCAGATGAAAAGAAAGAAGAATGAGCGAAGAGAAGGATGAAGATAAATAGTAGAGCCTCCATTGCATAGCAATCAAGTAATAGACTCCAAGGTACCCATAGCTAATGTGGTGAAGAAAATTGTCATAGTTACACATGGAGATTCTCAAAAAAACCTAACGAACACAATCATTGATGGAAGATCAAGAGCGAATGTACTTCTTGTAAAATAATTGGAAGATCCTTGGTAAACCTACCATCTACTCACCAACATTCCAATTGGTGGGAGCCAACCAACAAGGAATTAAAGTGTTAGGATTCCTAATGGCCGAAAAGGTACTAATAGGAGCTCAATCATTTCTCTTGAGTTGTGTAGTTATTTCCTTACATAAAAAGGTGTATGGTGCATTGTTGGGTTAGTAATGGTCGATAACAGTCAAAGCTGACCATAATTGGAAGAACACAATACCTATTAAAAACAAGGGAAGGAAGTACATAATAGATTTGACAAACCAAGCCACGAGCAAGGAAGTAACCTCCTCAGATTCAAACTCTGACTCAAGAGAAACTTGAGCAGAAGAAGAAAAAGGTCCTATGGAGCCAAGTGATGAGGGAGTCCTAGATCTACAACATTGCTAAGAAGACGAAAAAGTTCCCTTAGTGAACCATTTCACTAGCAATTAGAAGATCATGAGTTGTTTCAGCCAAAATGTAACATGATACAAATCATGGAAATTGGGTAGGTTGAGAAAGGTATGGAAAATGTAGAAGAGGACCATTCGACACCAACAAATCATACATTTCCACTAGAGTATGGGGAATGCAAGGTTAGATGACACACCCACATATAAATTCAAATGAAATAAGGATATTAAATATGAAGAACCTACAACCAAGAAAGTAAATTTGGGAGAGGAATATAGTTCAAAAGTCATAATGGTCGGTGACAATTGGAATCCAATGCTAAAGGCCACAACATTCAAAAAATTCCTAGAATATAAGGACATATTTGCATGGACTTACAAGGACCTTAAAGGAGTACCACCAAAATAGTGTGTCGTCAAATTCTCTTAATACTTGGAGCACAACTGATAAGAAAAAGACCTTATAGGACAAATCAAAACTATGCAACAAAATTTTAAGAAGAGATAAAGAAAATCTTAGAAGTAGGAATCATATTCAAAGTGGAAACCAACGACTGGGTATCGACCATAGTCATATCATTGTGGAGTACCACCAGAATTGTGTGTCCATCAAATTCTCTTAATACTTGGAGCACAACCGAGAAGAAAAAGACCTTATAGGATAAATCAAAACTATGCAACAAAAGTTCAAGAAGAGATAAAGAAAATCATAGAAGTATGAATTATCATAGAAGCATAAATCTGCAAAAAATCCTAATTAATCACTATTTTTAAAAAATCAGCAGGCTGGACGATATTTTCCCCAATTTTTTCCCATTTCAAACTGCAAAATTGCCAAAAAAACACGTTTAAACTGTTTGATAAAATGCTTTGGCAGACATATATGAATAAAAAAAAAAAAAACCATGAGACCATAGCTTGTTGCTTACTATTATGCTTTGATAGATTTTTCCCAAGCATCCATAGCTTGTTCGAAAGCACCTGTTCTAGGTTTTTAGCCATAGCAGCAAGGCAGTGAACTGTTTGATAAAATGCTTTGGTAGACATGTATGAAAAATGCCTCAAAGAAATGTGGCCTCATGGTGGTGGAATTTTTTCAAACAGTTCACTGCCTTGTCTATGCTATTGCTATTTGCTTGTCATGGCATTCCATCACCATGAGACCACATTTCTTTGAGGCATTTTTTCAAATGGTTCACTGCCTTGTCTATGCTATTGCTTACTATTATGCTTTGATAAAAAAATTCAAAGCATCCATAGCTTGTTTGAAAGCACCTGTTTTAGGCTTTTAGCCATAGCAGCAAGGCAGTGAACTGTTTGATAAACTACTTTGGTAGACATGTATGAAAAATGTGGTAGCATAGACAAGGCAGTGAACTGTTAGAAAAAATGCCTCAAAGAAATGTGGTCTCATGGAATGCCATGACAAGAAAATGCAATTGGCAGCTGCTCCTAGTTATTAGTTTTGCAATGTGAAGTAATTGCATAACTGCTTAGGTTGACTTTGTAAACAACTATATTGTAATTGAAATTGTCATCTATCAGCATCTAGTTATTAGTTATGCAATGTGAAGTAATGCTTTGAGTTTGAAAGATGTGCAATGCAATGTAATCAGCGATATGAATATAAACTACAAAAGTCTATTTTCTACAATTCATTAGTTAAACTCTCTATTTTATTTGCTCTCTATATCTCTATGGTATCGAAATGCCTTTCAGTTTCAAAAAAAATAGTTTTAACTCTTGTTCTACAATTTTGTATGTTTTTTTTAAATCCGATTTTTTCAAAAAATCAGTGTTGCCGGGAGACACGTCTCCTGCCCCATGAGACGCGTCTTGGGGACTAGTATGTGTCTCTGGTACCAGAGACATCCCCAAAAACGCCTCCAGCAGCTCGAAAACTTGACACGCCGTCTCCCAAATCTCATGATGTCTCCTGGCAGAAAATTTGGTGTCTCCCGTGAAACTTAAAAGCATAAAAAATTTATAATGTGAAAACATAAAGTTTTGTCACTCTCTGACACAATGACATTTGTGTATTTAAACTTTAAAGTAAATATTCATTGTTAAACTTTACTACTGCTCTTGTTTTGAAAGTTCAATGTAATGATATATTCTATAAATTATTAATTTTTTTATTTTTTATTTTTTATTTATATTAAAAAAAGATGGTGTCTCCAAGTACCCCCGTCTCCTATTTTCAAAAAAAGTCGTACAAATACTGGTACCAGTCTCCTATACCAGTACCAATAGCAGTCTCCTAGCAACATTGCAAAAAATCTTATACTTTTGGTTTGCTGATTTTTTCCCCATAAGATTTTTGCTGCTATGGCCGAATTATATTCAAAGTGGAAACCAATGACTAGGTATCAACCATAGTCATATCATTAGAGAAGGAATATGATAAAATCAAAATGTTGGATTTTAAAAGCCTAACCGCAATAACTATCAAGGATCCATTTCCAATCCCATTCACAAATTTTATTCTTAAAGAAGTAGCAAGACATGAGATCTACTCCATGAACGGATTCTCCAATTACAACTAGATAAACAATGTCAAAGAAGATATACTGAAGATTACCTTCATAGTAGAAGATGGAGTATATGCTTATAAAAGAATGTCATTCAGACTATGCAATGCCTCTACAACATTCTAGAGAATAATCCTACATATCTTTGATAAAATGTCCCTTGAAAAATTCAAGGACTTCCTAGATGACTAGTCAATCTACAAAAACCAAGAAACACTCAAAATCCCTAGCTGGGTGCATGGAATGATACAAATCAGCACGGTTGGCTTTAAATCCAACGAAGTACCACTTCATGGTACCACAAAGCAAACTCCTTGAATAGATCATCTGTAAGGCTAGATTGAAAACAAATCTTGACAAAATAAGGATCATTGTGGAGATGGAAGCCCCAAAGGACATCACAGGATTAAGATTGTTTCTAAGACATGTCGGCCACTATAGATGGTTTATCAAAAACTTTTCCCAAGTCTCACATCTATCGGATGTACTCACAAGGAAAAGAGTACCATTTAAATGGTCGAAGGAGCAAGAAGAAGCTTTCAATGAATTAAAGGTACAAATTATTAGTTCTCCCATTTTAGCATACCCAGATTGGAATGGAGTTCCATGTTCATGTGGATGCGTCCAACTTTGTTATTAGAGCTACACTAGAATGAGTCGGGCCTCAAGGGCTTGATCATTCGGTATTCTTTGCACGCTGATTATTGCTGAGTACATAACACAATTATAGCACCATGGAGAGAGAAGCATTGGACATGAGCTACTCAATGCAAAAGTTCTAACACTATTAGCTAGCAACACCATTTACTTTCTATGTGGACCATTAGGTGTTAATGTACCTAGTATACAAACCGATCATCTAAGGCCAAGTAAGTAGATGGTTACTATTGCTTCAAGAATTTACTTTTACAATCATTGTTTGGCCAAGGAAAAGTCATGTCATTGCAGACCAACTATCAAGAATCAATTCAAGAGAACCCCTCGAAAGTGTAAATGAAGATTTCCCCAATGCTCACTAATTCTAGAGATTCACACTACCACCTTGGTACAAGAACATCAAACTGCCTTTCAACATCATCATTCCTAAAGCATATGCCACCAAGAGAAAGAAGGAAACTAGCACTCAAAGCCAAAACATTTCAATTGAATAAAAAACTCCTACATAAAATTGGGCCCAATCCACATCCTAAGAAGATGTGTGATCCCAGAAGAGGTAAGAGGCGTGTTGGAAGAGGCACATGAAGGATTGGCTAGCAAACATATGGGGTTAGATGCCACTAAAAGGAAAGTTCTCCTATCCAATTTGTAATGGCCAACAAGGGAGTAAGTAGTTGGAAGTGATACATGCTAAATAGTAGAAAAGTTGTTGAGAAAGGCTTTCATGCCACTCTCACCATCCCAACCACAAGAACTATTCAAACAATGGGAATTGGACATCATAGGTCCTCTCAAGGTCAATCAGTTACATAGATATAGATACATCGTAGTGCCAACAAAGTACTTGGTGAAGTGGGTAGAAGCAAGGGCCTTACTAAACAACAAAGTAATAAGTTGCAAGCTTTATCTATGATCAAATAGCTACAATATTTGGGATCCCGATACAGATAACCAATGATAGAGGACACTTTGTGAAACATGTAATCCGACCAATGATGAGTGAATTTTGGATCTTCCATACCCTCTCCCGCCCACACCACCCAAAAGCAAATGACCAAGTAGAATCAACAAATTAAGTAAATTATCTCAATTATCCACAAATCTTGTGGGATCAAAGGTATAGATTGGGTAGAAAAGCTACCAGCAACATTGTGGGCTTACAAAACAACATACACTGTAACCACAAGACATACGCCTTTCCAACTAATGTATGGACAAGAAGTTATGGTCCCCATGGAGTACATGGTACCTAACCTGAGAATATCCATGGAGAATCAATTAGGTGACAATAAGAGTCTCAAAGAAAGACTCCTTAACTTGAACAAGCTAGACAAATGAAGAATTATGGCATACTGGACAATCGAAGTTATGCAAAAAAGGATAAAATATTAGCACAACAAACATCTCCAAAGAATGTAACTTCAAGCCCGAATAATTAGTACTAAAATATAATAGTCATAGTCAAATCAAATTATGTAAGTTTAAAATCATGTTGCTAGGGCCATTCAAGATTAGAGAAATACTAGAAAACAAGTCAATGAAGCTAGAGAACTTAGATGGAACTATAATAAATGACATTTGTAAATGATTCCAAACTAAAAATTTATGAGGCGAGGTAAGAGTCCCAGGTTGCAATAAATATGACAGATTGAGAGGTGACAA
Source organism: Sequoia sempervirens (assembly GCA_007258455.2). Lineage (NCBI taxonomy): Eukaryota > Viridiplantae > Streptophyta > Pinopsida > Cupressales > Cupressaceae > Sequoia > Sequoia sempervirens. The sequence continues at coordinate 161,977,498 of VDFB02373365.1, forward strand.
AAAAAGAAGAATTAAGCGAGAAAATTATGGATGAGGAGACTAGTGGAAGTGTAGTGCCAAGAACGCATCGACACTTAACTATTTGATTGGCCCACCTATAAAATTGATTCAAATATATGGCAAAGGGCATATATTCATTCACCATATTCTAGCCTATGTTTTGAGTAGTCAACTTTGAACTCCCTGTAATGACGCAAATTTGCACCCTAGGCAAATTTCCCATTTATTTTACCCTTACCTTAGAAACTAAAATTTTGATGATGCAAATCCCATTGTTGTCTTCCCATTCCTTCCACGTAGTCTTATCTTTTTGTGTCGATGGAGGAATATTGTCAAGGATGCGCGCGCACCGCGTGGACGTTCGTGTGTCGCACTGTCATCCTAACAGATTCCTGCCTCTAAGGTTCGCAGAAGCGTTACATTTCCTGGTTGGCTGCAAAGCTAACGTCCTCTGTCGAGTTTGGACCGACAAAAAACGACTTCTTACCTCATTTTTGCTCATTCAAACTCATTCCTTCACTTCCTCATGAGAATTCTTTCACTCTCTTTCACTCTCTTGCTCTCTTCTTGATCATTCTTGCCTCTTCTTGCTGCTACAAGCTGTCTTCTTGGACTCTACAACACTATCTTGTTGCAACACCATTGTTTTCGCAGGGTCTACAAAGCTCCATTCTCTTGGCAAGGCGTCATCTCTCATCATCTTCTCCTCTCAGCCTTGAGTGCTAGCAAAAGGGAAGGTCATATTACTCTTTTTATTTACTTGCATCGTTGTGTCTTATAGAGTAGCATTCAAGCTGTCTTTGCACTCTATTTGATAGTGTCTTTTCCATTCTGTCTTTATTGATTTTCTCTATATCGTGGCATCTTGGCTGTCTGTAGAGGTGGGAACACCAAAACGGGGTTCTGACAGAGGTAGACCTCAAAACACAACCCAACACGTTTTTTGTTTTCATGTGTGTAGGTGCTGGTTCGTCCATTTGGAGTTATAGCTGAAGAATTGGATCTCATGTGAATGGTATTTTTTCCTACTCTTTCTTTGTCATTTTCACACTAGAATAGCTCTTCAGCATTCTTCTTGTTGTACTTACTACTTTTTGTATTTTCTCTATCAAACTGTAAAACCTCAACAATCGGGTCGTAAGTAGGCCCTTTGTGTTTTTTGATTGTTTATCAAACCTTTGTTCATACAAGACGCCAACCCAACGCACTAAAGTCTAATTCACGTGCTGTCGTCCTCAAACAATGAGTTGTTTGGTCAGCGCTCTAAAACCTTTGTGGCCAGCTCACCTAATTCTGGAAATACCTGCTTTTAGCATAAGGGAAACAACACTCTGTTTGCCCTTTCTTTTCAACATCTCTCTCAACATGTCAAACAACTTGAGGTAATTTAGAGCAATTCATTCCTTGGGGCTCTCTCGTAACCAGCCTTGGGGGTGATGAATCCCCCCACTCTACATTTTTGGTGAACCTGACGTGAACATCCTTGTTTTTGTTTCTTGGTATTGGGGAATCTTTCTCTCATGTCCTAGGTGCATTGTAGATTTGCGTGTCGCGAAGCATGCAACTTTGCGACCCAATTTGCGACCACTAGATACGTAGTTAGAAGGACTCTTGGATATTCATAAACGGAATCTAGGTAGGTCACTGTCTTCTAAACACAATCTTTTGCATCTTCTGAGTTAGTTCCATCTGAGTACGTGAACATGGTTTCATTCACACGTATCTCTCCTTCTGAAAATGCGAGTGCAACACCTGACGTAACATTCACCTCGCATGATGAGAATCTAAATAAGGAGTCTTCCCCGCTATACATTCCCTACCCAAATTAACGGAAATGTTGTAATTGGCGTCTTAGTTGATCCGATGAGTCAGGTTAATGTGATAACGGAGGAGACTCTATTTATAAATAGTTTGCATAAGGAGAGGTATGAAGAGTTGGGGACCACACTCCGTACCCACAATGGACTCTGTGTGGTCCCTATGGGCTCTTTTTCTTTGTCAGTCTTGGTAGGACCCAAGGCTATTGATGTCTCATTTGTTAGCATTCCAGAGTCTAACCTGTTCCGAGTTAGGTTGGGCATCCCCTAGCTAGCCTCTATGAACGACATCACCTTTGTAGTTCATAAATGTTTAAAAGTTCCCTCATAAAGGCACTGTGCACGTGGTGCACAACACTGGCTACAAACCGCTAGTGTCGTGTGGGGGCTTCTCACTAGATCACTTATGGCTTGCCCCGATCCAACCTCTCCCTCCTAGGGGAGATTTGTTATACAAGGCTTATATTAATATACGACTAGGGGCCCAACGCCAAAGGCTAGTTATCTAGTGTCTCCTTATGCGATCTTTGTAAAAGCCTCTATGGTAGCACAACAGCAAGCTGCCTCTTCTGCCCCGTCTAAGGGAAAGGGGAAGCTTGCTGGCACTCTAGAGCCTTCTCCTTCGGTATTTGCAGTTTCATCTATTGCCTCTTGTCCTGCTGCGGCATCCTCGACTTCTGCTCCTATGCCTCGCATTGGAAGTGCAATGGTGCCTGCATGGTGAAAAGCGAAGCGTTAGGTTTTTAAGTTCCTGTGCTACCCACGGTACCATGACCCGCTATTTATGGCAAGGGGAAGTCTTCCCGTGGGGTTGTTCCAGCTTCTCGGCCTCCGCGGCCTCTTGTTCTTCCACCTATCCCTAAGGTAGAGAACGGGAAGAGGCCCACTGCCAAGGCGCCAGTGTCTGCTTCTCCTCCTGTGGTTGTTTCTACCCCTATACTTCCTCCTTCTGCTCCTACCCAGGATACCATCCTTCCACTGGAAACTGTTGTGAAGGATACTCCCGCAACTGAGCGCCAACCTCCGGTCTCTTCTCAAGCCGCATCTTCTAGTGCCTGGCTTCTAGTTCTTTTGCTGCTGAGAGGAACTAGTCTACTTATAGCTTCATCCACTCCCTTACGAGGGACAAGCTTACCTCTAAGAGAGGAAAGACTCTGGCCGTTGAACACGCCGCCTTGCACAAGACGGAGGGGGAGCCAGTGGCACCTGTCTCTACATCTTGTTGCTATTTCGCTTTCTCCTGTTGTTTTTGCCTCGGTTCCCATCACCTCTGTTTTGCTTTGGGCTCCTCCAGTGGGTCCTGATGATGCTCACCCCAAAAGAGTGCAAGTTTTGATCGCTCCCTTCGTGGAGCCCCCTCTCTTGATGTCCCTCCCAGACATCCCTCCTTTCTCTCAGCCCATAGACATGCCGAACACAATGGTGGTGTCTACTGCGGATTTGTCTTCTTCCTCCTCCGCTTCCACTTCCTATGTGGGGATTTCACATCCTCCGCTGAAGCACAAGCTGGAGGACAACCTCGCTGCGAGTGGAGGTCGGAAGAAGGGTTCACCTTCTTCGGAAGCCGGTTCTGTTTTGGCTTGCGTCGTCCTCATGACGGGCGCAGCCCCAGCATCCCCAGAGTTTGTCACTGCCCCTCTCGATGAGGTTGGCAATGACTATCAGGTGTCTCGTTCTTCTCCCACCCAATTGACACATGGCACTTGAGTAAAGTGCATATTCAATTCGGTGCATAATATCCTAGCTCTATCCTCAATCTTTGCAAAATCGATGACTTTTGCTTCACAAGAGCTCGACGAAGAAGACCTTGAGGGGCCTTCTTCCTTGGCCCTTGCTGCATGCGAGTCAGAGGGTACCGCTCTTGCTATCCCGCCATTGCAAGCCCATCCACCCACCCTTCACAATGATCTAGATTGGGAGTAGAATGACCTGCTGGTCGATGAGGACTAGGGTGGTACCTCTTCTTTATCTATAGATTAGATTTGTTTGTGTGTTTGTGTTCCTTCGTGCTTGTCTTTTTGTGTTTGTGATCATGCTCGGAGGACCCTTGCTACCCTTGTAGGTACTTGGATACAGACGCGAGAAATTTGTTGTACACTTCGTTTGTTTGTATCATCATTCTTCTATGTGTTCTGAAATTGTTTTTCTATATTGGGGGCGATGCAAAGCGTTGGGGGCATTTAGGCCTTCTTCCATGTTGACCCAATTTTTATTTTCATTTTGTCTTCATGTGCTCTTCTTCATGATCTGAGAACTTTGGGGATTGATGACCGTTCATTCATACACCATATTATATCTATTCGTATTTATGAATAGATCTGACCCTGAATTCCCAGATCCCCTTGTCTCTCGATTTATTTGTCTTTATCTACTTCTTGATGTTGTGGTTCTTATGTGTTGTCCCTCGCATGTGTGTGACAACATACCACGAATACATCTCGTCATGTATTTCGTGCCACAACATCTCCACCTCTCCTTTCTCTCCTTAGGATGTCATTTGCTCCTTTGCGTAGCACACACCATCCTAAGGGGGGCTACCATGTTCTAATTTGCAATAAGGCGAATTCTTTCAAAAGGATTCCTTGTTGTCAAACTTTATTTACAATGAATTCCTTGACGAAAGAATCCCTTATTAAAATCTCTCATTTTCCAAAATGTTGTATTCTCTCGAGGCTCCTGGATGAAATTTTCTTTCGAAAAGGATCCTATATGTGAAAGAATCCGAAAACTTGCCTTTGAAAAAGGAGCACTTTTTCTAAAATGAAAGAGTCTGAAAACTTTCCTTTGAAAAGAAGCATTCTTTCCAACGGATTCCTGGACGAAAGATCTTTCAAAAGGGTCCCTTGATGACAGAATAACTTGTGGAAAATGTGGTGTTCTTCAATTAGAGTGTTCCTTTGAATGGGCCCCTTGGTGTCTTGAAGGGTTCCTTGCCGAAGGAACCCCCATTGAAAGCTTTCTTCTCAAACAGATCTCTTTGGTGTCTTGCAATGTGTCTTTTATCTGATATTCGATGTCATTGTCTTGGTGTCAAACATCTTATATCTTGGCATCTAGCTTAAAGTCAACCTGACTAGACTTGCCTTTTTTGTGACTGTCCTACAATGTAGTTTGCAGCAACCGCAGGCTTATCTACCTGACCAGTGTATTTGATCAGGCTGTCTCTTATCATGTCAGCATGTGTGTCTTATGATTAGCTTTTTCGCCTAACATGTTTTGTCTACAGCCAATCATGTTTGTGGTGAGATCGCAACTAGCTTTGTAGCACTGAGAACCTGTGGAGCATCACTCTTTAACGTCCAGGTACGTCGGATCAAAGATCTACTTCCTCAACGTTATTGGTATATTCTCTTCAATCACTTTCTACTTTAGCTCACATACGCACTAACACATATGCTCGCTGAAGTGGGCACAAAATTTAATGGTGCAAATTTGCACCCTAGGCAAATTTCCCATTTATTTTACCCTTACCTTAGAAACTATAAATTCGATGATGCAAATCCCGCCGCCGTCTTCCCATTCCTTCCACATAGCCTTGTCTTTTTGTGTTGGTGGAGGAATATTTGTCAGGGACATGCGCACAGCACGCGCCGCACTGCTGTCCTAAAAAATTCTTGCCTGGGACATGCGCGCAGCACGCGCCGCACTGCTGTCCTAAAAAATTCTTGCCTCTGCGATTTGCAGAAGCGTTTCGTTTCCTAGTTGGCCACAAAGGTAACATCCTCTGTCGGGTCTTGACCAACGAAGAACGACTCCTTACCTCCTTTTTGCTCATTCAAACTCATTTTGTCACTTCCTCATGCAAATTCTTCCACTCTCTTGATCTCTCTTGCTAATTCTCACTCTCTTGCTCTCTTCTTGATCATTCTTGCCTCTTCTTGCTGCTACAAGCTCCCTTCTTGGACTCTACAGCGCTATCTTGTTGCGACACCATTGTTTTTGCAAGGTCTACGAAGCTCCATTCTCTTGGCAAGGCGTCATCTCTCATCATCTTCTCCTCTCAGCCTTGAGTGCTAGCAAAAGGGAAGGTGGTATTGCTCTTTTTATTTACTTGCATCATTGTGTCTTATAGAGTAGCATTCAGGTTGTCTTTGCACTCTATTTGATAGTGTCTTTTCCATTCTGCCTTTATCGATTTTCTCTATATCGTGGCATCTTGGCTGTCCATGGAGGTGAGAACACCAAAACGGGAGTCTGACCTCAAAATACGGCCCAACAATTTTTTTGTTTTCGTGTGTAGGTGTTGGTTCATCCATTTGGAGTTATAGCTGAAGAATTGGATTTCACGTGAATGGTATTTTTTCCTACTCTTTCTTTGTCATTTTTGTACTAGAATAGCTTTTTAGTATTCTTATCTTGTACTTTCTACTTTTTGTATTTTCTCTATCAAATTGTAAAACCTCAATAGTCGGGTCGTAAGTAGGCCCTTTGTGTTTTTTGACTATTTATCAAACCTCTTTCCGTACAACACGCCACGCTGGAGTTCAGTTCCTGCATTGACATCCTCAGACAGTGAGTTGTCTGGTCAACAGTCCAAAACCTTTGTGGCTAGCTCACCTGATTCTGGAAACACCTACTTTTAGCAAAAGGGAAACAACACTCTGTTTTCCCTTCCTTTTCAGCCTCTCTCTCAACCTATCAAACAACCTGATGTAGTTTAGGGCAGTTTGTTCCTTGGGGCTCTCCCGTGACCTGGAGCCTTGAGGGTGACGAAACCCCCTACTCTACACTCCCTTTGAGAGATGTTAACCTTAGTCCACTTTTTGGAGATGAGAGACTTGAAGAATCAAATAACTTATGGAGGAATACCATAAATTTTGTGCCAAATACCCATTCCTACTTTCAAAAGAAGAAGTTGCTCTAGGCCTTTGCCCAATCGCTATGGTAGAACACTCACTCATGGTGTAACGATTGGGATATGAACAAGCAGTTCAAGAGTTCAAAGAAAGACTTCATTTAACAAGTTTTGGTACACCACAACCATCTACACCCCAACCCTCTAGAGTTTGGTGAACCATATATAATCCTCTTGCAAATCCATTTGTATGAGATGAAATAACCTACTACCAACAACGAGAAGGGCTAAGTGTAATACACTATTGACAAACATCAAATGATAGCAAAAACAACCAAGTATGACTAAATCAAATATTGTGGAAAGAAATTTCAAATTAGAGTATGTTGATACATGTTGCAGTAACAAATGTTACAAAAGGCCACATGCATACTACATGAGTCAACATGAAATGGAGGTAAAAGTAGAAAACAAGTGGAATTTTGAAATATGCCCCTTCAATTTTTTCTTGATTTTTAATATCAATTACAATTGCAACATGCACCCGTTAAGGTTAGCTCCAAAACCAAAACGATGCGGAAAAGTAACTCTAACCAAGAATGCACCCTAAGACCACTGAAGGAGGAGGGGCAGGCATATGGTTAGAGGATCCCTAGGATCTAAGTAACTCAAAAGTTGAAACTGATTACAACTGTAAGTTTAAAGATAAAACTCAACGCCAAGAATGTTCACCAAGATCCTTGGAAGGCGAGGTGATAGCATATGGCGGAGTACTTATTACAAAACTGAAATAAACTTAGGCGGTGAACCAGCCATGAAAGATTTCTGCACAACCACCAATTAAGTGGGGGGAAAGAATTACAAAACAAACTAATTCATCCGTTGCGGCAGGCATCCACTCGTGAGTGGGAATTCACCACTTTTCAGTGGCTACAAAGAGAGATTAACAAATTCTTTTCCCACACTGGCGGTAAACCATGCAGGGGTTACAATGTTTGAATTAAAACATAAAGTAAATGCTAAAAGAAGAATAACTCGAACAGTACTACTGTTACCAGCATTTACAATGAGCTTATTGCAATGAATTTACAATAGAAAACTGCTCCAATCTTCTGCAAGAATTATACTATACTTCTAATCACAAATGTGAGTTGAGAGACCAAAGAAATATAGCATAAAAAGAGAATAACCAGGTCTGATAATCAGACCAGCAACTTAAACTTCCCTAAATTGTTCATATCATCATCCAAAATGCTTCTATTCCCTCCAAAATGAATGCACATGAAACTAGAAGCATAGACGTCCAAGAATTATAGCATAACATGGAATGAGTCAAGTCTGATATGAAATGCCATCAACTGAAAATACAGACCAGCAAACTGTACATCAATGAAATACTCATAACTCTTTCAAATTACCTCTGAATGAGCTGAAACGAAGTGCAATGGCTCACTAGCAGGTTGGCGCCCAATTTGCAATGATTAAACAACATCTAAACTCAACCATTAATTTATGCACGAATCCCAATGCTCTCCAAAAAGGTACGGCCTCCTTGCAAGGGCGATTTTGCTTGATAAATTCAAACATTTCAAATAAAAATCTGAATTTCTCCAAGAATGGTCGCCATGAGCCTAGAAATAGAAAGAGCCAACACCCATAACTGAAATTAAATCATACAAGGAGCTGCATATGAAAATCACCTTCAGCCATGAACGAACAAGCAAGCTCTAAACTGAAAATAACATCAATTTCTCCAACAATGAAGCTCAATGTGCACTTCTAAATGAATCACACTCTCAATCCACCATCTAGGGAACCATAGTTTCAAGCCCGAAGATTGGAGTAAATTTGCTAAGCTTTCCCTTAGCCGGATTCCAGATTTCAAACCAACAACATAACTTTACAATATTTTCCAAAGCTAAGAATGAATGAGCAAGGTATCAATAAATAGGCTCTTCAACTAGAAAATGAATCAACATGAAACTCCCACAAGAACTCTTCAGCTTCTCCAAGGGACGCCACCTCTCATGTTGCACTTTATTTGAATTATTAAAACATTAATCATCTCCCTTTAGGCATCCATTTGCAATTTGCACAATAAAACATTTAATATAAATATTAAATGCTCAAATCAACCCCTTATGACCCCTTTTTAAAAACAACTTGAAGTTGTTGCCTAGGCACAAGGTAGAAACTCAAATTATAAAATTGACTAAGTGTTGAAACTCAGTCCAAAGGAGAAATAGAAGCCAAAGCCAAAAACCAACGCCCAAACTGATTCTGCCAGAAATAGAATGATGACCTAAATTGATGCTGCAAATGATGCCACTGCCAAAATTAGACTTACTAAAAATAGCAAATGCCAAAAATAGTAAGTTCGCTTCAAAACCATCAGAAAGCCAAACTGAACAACCGAACTGCAAGGGATTGAACTGCTACTAAACAGATACTGCCAAAAGATAGACTTGCTAAAAATAGCGAACTGCTATAAATAGCAAGTCTGCACAACAACCTCTGAACGCCAACTGAGCAGTATCTGAAAGAGGAAACCCTAATTTTCCACTTCAGCTTAGCCTACGGATTTCTGGAAATAGGCTAAATCCAAATGAAAAGTGTAGGGCTAAAATCGGGACATTACAAATTTGGAAGAAAAAGGGAAAGAAAAATATCAAAAAATGAGAAAAATTTAAAACTAAAAGGAGAAAAATGTGTATTGAGAAAAGTAATAAAACGAAAAGAAAAATATTGGAAGGGGCGGAAGAGGAGAGAAATAAATTAAAAAATATAAACAAAAGATTGAATAGACCAACTCTATGGCCCATTAATTTGCATCCCAATTTTGTATGATCCCTTATCACTACCGCCACATGCTTTTGCCTAACCATACAACTTAAGCTTATAACATATAAAGAATTATTTAAAAACAATTACCACTACACGACTTAAATCAATTAGGTTGTTCATTGCACAACCGACTATGCACATTCCTCCCTCCACAATACAACTTGCCTTTTTGAATACTAATGCCCTTACCGTTGTCATACAATCCCTAATTGTTGCTACCATACGCTCTAGAATTTTGATAATCGTATGGCCCCTTGATCACACTCCTATACAATTTATCTATTCTCTCTCTACCACTATACAACTAGAAAATCATTTAATCCTTTTGTAGTTGTACAACGATTTACAATCACAATACCCTCTTCTCTTTGGTCATATGCCCTAAGAGTCTACAAATCACTTGGTGCATGTATAGTCTACCACTCCTACCCTTGCCATACAAATTAGTCTTCATTTTTTCCATACCTATATGGTTCACGTACCTTGCTAGTTGGAGAACTCCCTACGTCGTACAGACATCCTTATTAGTTTTAACCATACTGGTGAACAATCTCAACAATACAATATAGTTTCAAGGTGATGATTCTCTATCTACTACAAGAACCTGGCTCAAAAGGAAGTGGATTTGTATCAAGATGCAATTGAAAGGTTTGCAATTTTTTATTGCACAATACTGCAATTGTTCGTCATATATTTTTTGTAATCAACTCCAGCAATATGACATAAGGAAAAATAATTAGAAATCAGTTGAAATAACTACTTATTCAAGTCCCAAGAATTTAAATTTAATTGTGGTTAAAAGGAGTTAGCAAACCAATTGTCCCAAGACTTTGCAGTTCAAGAAGTTCAGAAATTACAAGCAAAGATCATGGTTGGAAAAGGGAAAAAGAAAGTTTCAAACAATGAAGTAATAGGTTGCTCTTCTGCACATAGCCTAAAAATATTAAAAACAACTATAGACAAGGTCATTGAAAAAGAGTAGTACTGGAACATCAGGGAAAGCATCAGTGAAAAGAATGAAAGGAAGGGGAAATAAAGAGAACTACAAACAAAGGGAATTAACAAGGTACTATCTCTCACCTGAGAGAGCCTTACAACCACCGAATGTAGGTCATGGTGTGCAAATTAATAAGCACACCAATTGATACAAGTCCCATATTCTAAATTTTGAGAGTTTAAACCTTAATAAGCACGGTATCAAATTATAATAGAGAAGAATAAAAATCTATAATGCAATATATGGATTCAATAATGAGTATCACATACACTCCTGATTTTTGTCAAGCATTTGGGGTTCTATGCTTGAAAATCTCAAAATTAAAACCTACAACACATGTCAGTCAAAATAAACAAGATTCGAACATCATTGTTTGGATGACCGAACAAAAAAGAAGCAACCATCCAAATACTATGTAGTGACAACCTCACAAACCAAGAACAAGCAAACATCTAGAGCAAGGGAAATAGAGGCCTCTAAAAAGACTATCTAGCAAATGATGCGTGGAAATGTATTCTATATCTTAGTAAAAGTAGGTTAATAGGGCCTACACAAGCTTCGAACATCGTTGTTTGGATGACCAAGTACATGGTTGGGCTTAGATAGGGAGAAATTTATAATTAGGCTGAACTACAATCTATACGAATTCAAAAGTATTATCTTTGAAACACACAAGTTTCTATATGACATAGCATGCAATTGCATTGTTTTTTGATAAAATTTATATATAGATACCATCAGCTGCAACTAGCAAATTTCAATTGAATACTGAGTACGATCCTTCCTGGCCCTCTATTTTTAGATGGAAGTCTTTGAGCTTACAAGTAATAGCAAGGAAAGGAGAGGAAGCCAAGACCACTAGAATACACAAACCGAATCATCTTCTAAAGAAGAACCCACAATGGAAGGTGATAGTGAAGGGGACAAGGAACTAGAAATTGTTGAAATAACTAAATCTCCCTCTAGCACCACACCTACAAAACTTCCTTTGGACACTACACCTATAGAATTATCCAAAGAGGCATCGCAACACATAGAGGCATGACTCTGATTGTTCCTTGATCATTCCATAGGAAACAAAGTGGGAAAATCAATCACTTCCTATGTTGGAAACAAAGCCACAAGCTTGATCACTCCCTACTATTCAGCAAGAGGAAAGTCCTCAACAATTGCAAGATGGAAGAAATCAACAATTACATGAGGAATCGCAGTCTAGTTCATAATGACAATGATGACATCACCATTCAACTTTCCATACTAGATTCCAATGATCCCCTTGGTACTATCCAATAGTATATTCAAGACTTGGAATCAATGGCACAAATCATGTGTGAGGTTACTAATATTGCAAGAAAGTTGGACACATTCACTCTCCTTTGGTCTACAAGAGGCTCGGTGGATTCAACACTTTATTGAGGGTGAGTGCCACGAAGAGTTCATTAAAATCTTTCGCTCATGAATTGCATACCACAAAGACACCTGAAATTAAACATCAACAGATTCCTATTTGAATGCCTCATTTTTTTGGTTAAAATGCCAAAGTTCTTGAAGAATTATATTCTATTGAGTGTAAGTTTTGCTATTTGTACCCCATGCTACAAACTAAAATGGTCGCAAAATGCACTTTTGGGGCACAAATTGATGAGTCAGTGCATATTTCTAAGAAATTAAAATAAGAATTGGATTATCAAAGGACTTGATTTCAAGCATGGCTAGCACAACAGACCCAACTCATAAAATTGGAAAAGGCTAAGGTGGTTCACAAAGACAAGAGAATAGCTAGTAAGGACGGAGAAATTACCAAACTACAGCTTGCCAATGAAAAGGAAAAAGCTCCACTCATGAAGGCAATACAAATGGTTAAAACTTCTCGAGAAAGGAAACTATTGGCAGCTCACCATTTGACGCAAACAACAAAGTGTATAGGAGCGAATTTGCACCGCTTATGCAAATTCCTCTTTTACCCTTCTTCACTTTAGAAAACCAAATTCGAAGGCTAAATTCCACATAAGCTTGCTGCCTTCATTCCACTTGGCGATTGTTTTGTGTGTCGACAGAGGAATAACTGTCGATGACGCCCGCGTGGCGCGCAGACATCTAAGCGGCGCACTTACATCCTTGGCAAATTCACACGTCTGGAGCCTATAGGGGCGTTACACTTCCCATTGGAGGTCGATTTGTAACGCCCCCTTCGACTAACCGACCCGAATATGGCTGTTTTCTTCATTCCTCCTTCAAATTCATTCCTTCTACATGTTCATTCCTTCTACATGCTTTTCATCTTCTTCACAAGCCTACACAATCTCCTTTGCATCTTCTAAGCATCCAATTCAGCTCTCTACACACTTTCTCAAGCGTTCTCTTAGCATCCGTCACTCTCGAGCAACACTTTGCACTCCATAGCAGCAACATCAACCTTCCATCAACTCCGTAGAGCAAGTGTGGAACAAACACCATTGCAGTAGGGGCTTGAGCCCTCTCATTTTCTCTTCCATTAGCTAGTGAACTCTTGGTGGAGGTGGTAAACTTTCTACTCCTCTCCTCTACGATTTGGTTGGGTAGCATAACACTATTTTATAGTGCTTTTGTGTTCTTTACTTCATTTCTTTCTTTATCATATATTCCATTGTTGCAAACTTAGTTGTTCGTAGAGGTGGAAACACCAAAACGGGGGTCTAACTGAGGCAGGCCCCTACACAACCACCCAACAATTTTCCTCTTTATTGTGTGTAGGTGAACGTGCTTCTTGGAGCTAGCTAGCCAACAAGCTCTTTTATGAGATCATCTTTGTCACGCTAGCTTTAATCTACTTACTTTATCATATTCGTCTATACATTTTGTATTTCATAGTGTTATTTTGTTCTCCTAAAAACCATTAGCTAGGCTATTAGTCCATTTTCCAGTGTTCAACCTTGTCTTTTTAGTCCTCTGGTCGTACGGACGCCAGCGCACCTGAGAGACGCCAGTGCGCCGCGCTATCATCTTGGACCCGCACTTTTGTCCTTGGGCAGAGAGCTACCTGAGGCACAGTGCTGAACCCAAAAATTGGCTCACCTAGCCCCATTCCAAGTTTCGGTTCTGCAGAGTGGTTGAAGGACTTTATAGTCCTCATCATTCTCGTCCTTCATTTCAAAACACCCCTTTAAGTTGAGGTAAGTTAGGGCAGCCTTCCGCTCTTGGCTCTCCGTTACCTAGGGCCTTGAACGTGGTTGGTCCGCCTCTCTTACATTTTTGGTGAACCTGACGTGAACCAACATCTATTCATCTGTTGGTGTTGAGGATTCCCTCTTGTACCTTGCGATCATTGTGCTCCTGAGTGTTGTGAAAGTTTATGAGCATCACGACCTAGTCCACGACCTTCGGGTATATTGTTAGGAGAAGTATACAACACCTTCTGATGGAAAGGACGAAGGTCACTACTGGTTTCTCTATTGGCCTTTTCTCTAGTCCCACCGTTGGTCAAGCCAGTCTAGCTGTGCAAGAGCAGTTGTCGAGGGGCGACATAGGATTCTCTGACGAGACCAACCACATCCCCACTCCTCCTGCATCTCCTACACCATTGTCAATGCAAGAGTATGAGGTTGTTCAAATTCCTTCAAAATGTCTATGTCCTTAGCAAAGGGTTGGGCGACTTAGAAAATCACTTGGAAAGCTTTAAACACGAAGATGGCCAGGGCCGCTCGGGTCATTAGTGAGTTGCAGTATATGGTTGGAAAAGATCGAACAGGTGTAGAGCTCCTGGCTAGTCTTAATAGTCTGACTGATGCATGTGCTCCTCCGAACAATCCTAACATTGTACAAGGAGTCACCTTCGAATACCATGAGCGACAGCTAGGACTGTCGATGCCTCCTATGTCGGTGTACATGGCCAATGCCATACCCTCGATCAGCATCCCCTCTGCCTCCAAGGTATTCGAAACTATCAAAGTGAACAAGATCCCCTTGGGTTTTAGCTTCACCCCTCCTGTCACCTCTAGCGATGGAGGCTTTGCCGGGATGAGTGGTGGGGGCTTTGGTAGCAGCGGCGGCGGAAGCGGTCCTGGCGGAGGTGATTCCGGTGGAGGCCATGGTGGTTGCTTCGGAAGCGGAGGTGGCTCCGTCGGAGGCCCTACTGGTGGTGGTTCTGGCGGTGGTCACACCGGTGGTTCTAGTGGTAGCTCTGGTGGCGGTTCTGGAGGAGGTTCCTCTAGCCCTTTATCTTCTAATGACCCTATTCTAAACACTCTTCTTTAGAATATGGGTAAGATGTCGAACCAGTTAGCGAGTCTCTCCTGAGCCTCTGCCTAGCCTATCTTCCAACCCTTCTTCTAACATAGCCCGTTGTCGGTTTTAATCCTGAACACTCCCTTCCCTCAAGGAATGGAGATTCCTAAATTTGAGAAATACGGTGGCAAAGCGGATCCACAAACACATGTGTTCGCCTTTAACGCCTTGTGCACAGACTTCTTCCATCACGATGTGTTGATGGCCAAACTATTTTCTCGATCTCTCAAGGATACAACACTTTGAATGGTATTGTTCCTTGCACGATAATTCTATTTTCTCATTTGATCAACTTGTAAACCAATTCCTACAACAGTTCTAAGCTACCATCAGGCCGAAGATGACCTTTTCAGATATCGTCTGGTGTAAACAAGGAGATAATGAAAAGATCACTGATTTTATAGCACGTTATCAAGCGCTCTTCTCACAAATCTCGTATCCGCCGCCCGATTCTAATGTACAGAAGGTATTCATAGGGAACTTACAAAGGCCTTGGCAAGAGAAGTTTGCCCTTATGAAATACCCTTCTTTCACGCATTTGTGTGTGGCCCTACTAGAGTATTAGCAGACGATGGTTCAGTTCGGGGGATCCTCCTCGCGCTCCCGTTCTGAAGGAAAGTCCATTGTATCTATCTCTAGGAAAGGTAAAGCCGTTGTGAATGTAGTAGCTGCTGCAGATGACAGCGGCCTCAGACGCAACCGAAAGTTCACAAAGTTATCAGAATCTTATTCTCCCATCTTGCAAAAGTTGTTTAAGGATAAGATCATAACTTTTCCAAACCCTAAGCCTCTTAAGGAACCTTACCCTAATTGGTATGACGGAAGTACCTACTGTCAGTACCATCAAGTTAACGTACACAATACCGAACGTTGTATGCGCCTGCGTCATGAGATACACGATCGCATCAAGGACGGTACTATTCATCTCGACGGTAGCAAGCAAAATACAAACGAATCGATAGCGAAAGCAAATAGTGAATTGCAGATATACATGGACCCGTTTCCGTCACATTTTGCTAACATGATTGTCGATCCCACTAATTCTATCACTCAGCCCGAGGCCTATGTTAACATGGTCACGGTTGCTCCTACCGTACAACCTGCGCCCAATTACCCAGATGTGACATTCACGTTGCAGGACTTGCCCTTAAACAACAAGCCCTCTCCCCTCTATATTCCCACTTGCCTCAATGGCAACATTGTGACAGGGGTCCTAGTAGATTCCGCGAGTCGAGTGAATGTTATCACAAACGAGACATTGTGGCTTAATTCACTACATAGAAAAGAAACAAAGAAACTAAATCTACCATCTGCACGCATGATGGTCTTTGTCTAAAGCCATATGGCTCGATAACTTTGTCCATCCTGGTTGGACCTAGGGTCGTTTACACAGTTTTCGATGTCATTCCGGAGTTGGATCTATTCAAGATGAAGCTAGGCATACCTTGGCTAACTTCCATGAATGGGATCGCCTCCGTTATTCATAAATGTTTAAAGTTCTCTCATGAAGGTGTCATGCATGTAGTGCATGACACTGGATACCAGCCTCTGGTGTCCTGCGGGGAACACTCGCTAGACCACTTTTGGCCCACCCCGATTGGTTCGCTTCCTCCAAGAACGGGCCTACTTTACAAGAACTACGTAGAGTACAAGACCGGGGGCAAGGGACAACCGAAATTGGCTCTTCCTGTAGCACAACAATCGACTGCCTCCTCTTCCCGAAAAGGAAAGGAGAAGCTTGCCTCCTCCCAGGTTGACTCCTCAGATCCCCTTTCTTGGGAAGAGTACTGGATGAGTAAGCTTGGCTTTTACCCGTTGAGTCCAATGATCCCTCCTTGGCGTAGGCTCAAGATCAGGATATTGGACCTCCCTAACGAGCCTCTTGGCCCCTGGTATTATCTATACAGCAGAAAGAGAGGTTCTTGAAGGGAATTTGATCCACGGCCTCCTACCCCTCCTACTCCCAAACCAATAAGTGGGAAGAGGCCCACTGCCAAGGCACTTGAGCCAACTCCCCTGCTGTTTCTCAACCTACTCCTCCTGCTCCCGTTCAGTTGTCTGTTCCTCCTGCGGAAATGGCTGTAGTGGACACTCCCATGGCTGAGCAGGAGCCTTTCGTTCCTTCACAGCCTCTGGCCTCCGGTTCAAAGAGTCACAGAAACCACCTTGCGCACGAGCGCGAGCGCCGACGAAAGGTTCTCATGGCTGAGCAAGCCGCCTTACAGAGGAAGGAAGAGGAGATGACCGCCCCTGTATCAGGGCCTCCTGTCGCGTCCTCCTCTCTCCTTCCCTCTGCTTCCATTCAAACCAGCTCTATTTCACTTCCGGCTTCTGTTGCGAATGCAAATGTGCCTGACCCTAAAAAGGTGCAAGTGTTCATCCCTCCTTCGGTGGAGCCGCCTTTGTTGATGTCTATTCCAAATATCCCGCCTTCCCCAAAACCCGTAGATATGACGAACACTTTGGTCGTATCTACTATGGTTCTCTACTCTTCCTCCACACCTCTTGCCTCGTCTATGGGGAGTTCGCCTCCTCCAATAAAGCAGAAGGTAGAGAGTGGTTCTTCCAGCAACGAAGGACGTAAGAGGAGCCCGCCTTCTCTGAAAGGTGGTCCCACATTGACTTGTTCTATCCTAGTGACAGAACTAGTCCTGGCTTCTCCTGAGTTCATCATCGCTCCCGAATCACTCGGTGAGCCTAGCGGTGAATCTTAGGCGCAATCTTCTCCATGTCGAGGTGAAACATGGCACTCCTGTTAAGTGCATGTTTAACTCTCTGAACGAGGTTCCGGCCTTGTCAGCGATCTTTGAGAGGTTGTTGACCTTAGCTCCACAAGAGCTCGGTGGAGAGGACCTTGCGGAGCCCTCTTCCTTAGCCCTTGTTGCGGGAGGGTCAAATGCTCCTCCTCTTAACATTCCACCACTGCAAGCTCGTCCTCATTCCCCCTACAATGATCTAGAGTGGAAAGCGGACAACCTCTTGGTCGATCAGTGCGAGGGGGAGGCCCCTTCTTTATCTTTAGATTAGATGTGTGTGTGTGTGTTGTGACATGTTCCCCCATGATCGTGCTATGTGTGCCTGGATGACACTCGTCACCCCTGTCGGTGCTTGGATACAGACGTGGTTTTTCTGTCTTAAACCTTCCTCTATTTGTATCATCATTCTTCCATGTTTGTGACTTGATTTTTGATAAATTGGGGACGATGCAAAGCGTTGGGGGCATTTAGGCTTCCCTTCCATATTGACCCAATTTTTTATTTTTAATTTGTCTTCTCTTGCATTCTTCACATGGTCTGATATAGTAGGGGGTTCATGACAGTTCATTTTATATACTATTACTATACACATATATATGTTTATGAGCAGTTCTGACCCCGAAATATCAGGCTACCCCTGTGTTCTTTGCTCGTGTCTTCTTTTCTCTTTTGCTTTTCCTTTATCTTTCTCTCTTCTTTGCTTGAGTTGTCCCTCTCATGTGTGACAACGCTACTTCAACGTTTTGATTTTTGGAAAATGCATTCGTTGCCAACGAATCTTTTCTCAAGAATCTTCACAAACCTCTTTTCAAGAATCGCATTCTCAACTTGAAACCCTAACAAAACGTGTTTCCTTCATCATGGGTTCGTAAAGAAAGAACTTGAAAACCTTCCTCTGAAATGGGAACAACTGTGATCTTCTCCTTGCATGGGGGCATATTCTTCCTTTCGAATTCCTTGATGAAGTGAACATCTTTCAAAAGGATTCTTTAATAATGAATTGATTCGAAAGAGAAAACTCCCGCTTTCAAACAACGCATCCCTTGAGTGAACCCCTTCTTTACACTAGGTTCCCGACGGACCCCTTTGAAAGTCTTTCAACTTGGCAATCTGTGTGACTGTCCGCTTACTTGCTTGTGTGGCCGCTTTCTGACATGTTCTATCTGCGGGTAAACATGTCGCTTCACAGGTGCGCCTGTGAAGCCGCTTTTTGACTCTATGGAGTTTGCCTTCCTTTGGTTTCCTCCATGTGAGAAATCTTGGGGGATACCTCCCTACAAGTCTACGGGCCTGTAGGGCACTTCCTTTGAGCTTCCTCCATGCGAGAGATCTTGGGGGTGGCTCCCCTACATGTCTGCGGGTCTGTAGGGCGCTTTCTTGGGTTTCCTTCATGCGAGAGATCTTGGAGGACACCTTCCTTGCAGGTCTGCGGGTCTATAGGGCGCTTTCTTGGCTTCTTCCATGTGTGAGATCTTGGAGGACGCCTCCTTGCAGGTCTGCGGGTCTATAAGGCACTTTTCGGGGTTTCCTTCATGCGAGAGATCTTGGAGGACACTTTCCTTGCAGGTTTGCGGGCCTGTGAGGCGCTTTCTTTTTGGGGCTTCCTTCATGTGAGAGATCTTGGGGATTGCCTCCTTGCAGGTGTGCGGGCCTGTAAGGCGCTTTCATTTTTCAGCTTCATAGTTTTGCAAGGCTATTAAGTCCTTTACTTGTCTTGCACTCTTGAGTTCACTAGATCGTGGTTTGCTTCCTCGACGGTTTAGGTATACACTTCTAACTCTACTACTTCTCCGATCTACTTTATTGAAGCACTCATCAGTATTCGTGCTCGCTAAAGTGGGGGAAAAATGTATAGGCCAGAATTTACACCCCATATGCAAATTCCCCTTTTACCCTTCTTCACTTTAGAAAACCAAATTCGAAGGCTAAATTCCACATAAGCCCTCTGCCTTCGTTCCACTTGGCGGTTGTTTTGTGTGTCGGCAGAGGAATAACTATCGGGGACACCCACGCAGCGCGCAAACATCCGCGTAGCGCGCTTATGTCCCTGGCAGATTCTCATGTTTGGAGCCTGCAGAGGCATTACACTTCCCATTGGAGGTCGATTTGTAACGCCCCCTTTGACTGACCGACCCGAATATGGCCGTTTTCTTCATTCCTCCTTCAAATTCATTCCTTCTACATGCTTTTCATCTTCTTCACAAGCCTACACAATCTCCTTTGCATCTTCTAAGCATCCAATTCAGCTCTCTACACACTTTTTCAAGCATTCTCTTAGCATCCATCACTCTCGAGTAGCACTTTGCACTCCATAGCAACAACATCAACACTCCATCAACTTCGTAGAGCAAGTGTGGAACAAACACCATTGCAGCAAGGGCTTGAGTCCTCTCATTTTCTCCTCCATTAGCTAGTGAGCTCTTCGTGGAGGTGCTAAGCTTTCTACTCCTCTCCTCTACAATTTGGTTGGGTAGCATAACACTATTTTGTAGTACTTTTGTGTTTTTTACTTCATTTCTTTCTTTATCATATATTTCTCCATTGTTGAAAACTTGGCTATCCGTGGAGGTGGAAACACCAAAACGGGGGTCTAACTGAGGCAAGCCCCTACACAGCCACCCAACAATTTTCCTCTTTATTATGTGTAGGTGGACATGCTTCTTGGAGCTAGCTGGCAAACAGGCTCTTTTGTGAGATCATCTTTGTCACCCTAGCTTTAATCTACTTACTTTATCATATTCGTCTATACATTTCGTATTTCATAGTGTTATTTTGTTCTCCTAAAAACCATTAGCTAGGCTATTAGTCCGTTTTCTAGTGTTCAACCTTGTCTTTTTAGTCCTCTGGTCGTACGGACGCCAGCACGCCGCGCTGTCGTCCTGGAACCGCACTTTCGTCCTCGGGCAGAGAGCTACCTGAGGCACAGTGTTGAACCCGAAAACCGGCTCGCCTAGCCCCATTTCGAGTTTCAGGTCTACAGAGTGGTTGAAGGACTTTATAGTCCTCATCATTCTCGTTCTACATTTCAAAACACCCCTTTAAGTTGAGGTAAGTTAGGGCAGCCTTCCGCTATTGGCTCTTCGTGACCTGGGGCCTTGAACATGGTTGGTCCCCCTCTCTTACACAAAGGAAGTCTACAAATTGAGCACAGTAGCTTCTCACCACTTAACTCCTCCCTCTTCAGTCTCTACACTACCAAGGACATCTTCTCACCCAGCCCCTTAGTGCTAGTTTTGTCTTGTTAGGTAATTAAAGTAGTTTTGGATAGTTGTTGACAGTTAACAGTATATTTAAGAAGATAAAACAATTGTTTCTTTATTCATTCACTGCTTCAATGCTCTTATACAAAAATGGGGAAAGGAATGATTTTCCAACAATAGTCCCTTTTCCTGCCTATAGAAAAAGTATATAAACTTGCCTACGGTTGGAATTCCTTGGCAACCATCGGCAAGTTTTGTTTTTTTGCAGGCGGGAAAAGGGACCATGTTGTTGGAAAACCATTCCCTTCCACATTTTCGTATAGGCATTGAAGCAGTGAATGAATAAAGAAACAACTAATATATCTTCTGAAATACATTGTTATTCTTATATGAGTTACCCGTGAATGTATAAACCAATTTACTATGCTTAAGTAATTGCATGTCTATATAGGCAAGTAAACATGTATGCCACTACATGAATAGTACATGCTCTCCAAATGTGTGGGCCCTACTTAGTTTTTGTTCAAATCTTTTACTCCCTTCATGTTGTACTTGATGTAACTTATCTTCTATATAATCTTGATCAATTTTGTGAAAAATTGACTCATGAATAGGACATATTGTTGCTTAGTGGTGTAATTTCTCATACAAATTCCAAGTCTTCAAGGTTGATTGCGAGCATAGAAAATAATACTCAATCAAATCCCAAGCAAACAAATGAGGAGAAACAAATCTTTCTTCATCTTCTCCCTCTCCAAAGAAATCCAAGGAGAGGAAACCCCATCAAACCTATGTCTTCCATGAAAACAATGGCTACCTACAGACATATTGTTGGAAGAAGATGCATACATTGAAGAAAGAAATGAAAAAGAATAATGGTAAGCTTTAAATTCCTCTTTCTCCTTCCTAAAAAGAGAGTGGATTTTCCCTCTCTAGTAGAGCATTGTAATAACTTTCTTTACCATGAAATTGATGGAATTTAGGCTCACACAACTTCATTGTAGCATGACAAATTTTGTTGATCCTGCCTATTAATGAATTTTTTGGTGCCTGTTGTACTCAATGTTGACTTGAGACAACACCACTAACATGGATGTTTGATTCATCCTTACCTCTTATTGGATATTATCTAACACATGATTTATGGTGCATTCCCTTCCAATTATTGCTTGGCTCAATTATGGATTAAAAATGTCCTTGTCCATTCAATTTCCCTAGACAAGCTTCTCATGTAGTTTGATCCTCTTTTCATGAGGGGTTTGTCTTGTACCAAATTCAATGGTTCTTGTTCGATGTTTGCTACTTTTAAAAAATTGGTGCATTTGTTTGGTTTTGTTACACCAACACCTTTCAAGGTTGGAGCACTTCAACTGATCTTTCTTTTGTCACTCAAATCAGCTTCAAGCAGAGTTGCCAATCTTTTATTTCTACTTTTTGGAGTGAAGTTGTTCTTAAGGGGTTGCTACCATGTACTTCCTTCTTCACCTATCTCCCACTCCACATCAAGGGGGCGCAGATGCTGGTGATTTTTATTTAATCAGTTAAACTAATTAATTATTACATATATTTGTAAAATTAGAATCATTTTTTTAATTTTTCTTTTGTGATCAGATGAGATCTCAAGTCAACTCTTCATTGCTTGAGATTTTCTTGATTGGACTAATGCTCAATTTCATGCGTAATTGTCACCTTCACCCAAATAAATTTAATTGGATCACCAAATCAATTGTAAGCTTAATTGAGCATGAACCTTCATTTTGGAAATTTGAAATTTCCTCTTAGTTAACCGTCTACTACACTTTTCTATAGAAGTGTGTTGAGAGATCATAGACAGATATTATAATATTCCTCTAAAAAAATTTATGAAATGTACTCAGTGCAATTTTCAACAATATCTTGTCAATCTAAGTTTAGTTTCATGGTGTTTAAATCTTGTGCATTACTGTGGTTGAAAATTTATGAACTTTTTAATGACCACCTTTAGGAAAGAAGACAATAAGCGTCATTCAGGGATTATTTTCATGGAAGGAGTCAATCGATAGTGATGTTGATGGACTGAAGGAGCAAACCAATATCAGATTGCCAACAATGTTGAAACCTGTTAACAAAAGAAGCAATCTTTTCTGAAAAACAAAGTGCCAAACATAGGTAAACTTAACAGCCTAAAACAGAATAACACAAAGGATATAAGTCTGTTAATATAAAAAGCAGGCCTAAAGATACTCAGACTAGAAAAATATTCAGACTGGACAACAGTGGAACCTTCCATTTGCAATAGATTATTCATTGAAGCGTGATATTTTTTAAACTTCTGATACATACTCAATCAATAGATCCCAAAACTAGGGCCCCAAACCTTTGACCCACAAACAATTGTCGATTTTAATGTCTGCATTGAAGAGATGCATCTTCATTTGACTAACCTAAAAAGCAACAAGATTGAGCTTTCAAGACAAAATAGTGCCTTCTCACAATAACAAGTAAACAGTTGACAAAACTTGTGGTGTTCTTTGATACTCAGATATGGATTCTCATTGATAACTAATATTTTTTATCATGGGAACCTGAGCCAATGCCTACCAAAACAACTGGCTTTATTTGCATACCAAAGTAAGAAAGTAAACTGTTCATGATATACCTTCAACTTCTGCAATGCTGATAATGCTTCTAACTGCGCAGAATCAATGACAGCAGGAATAAGCATTCTCCAAAGCTTTGTTTCTGATACCAAAAAAAAGACATTTAAAACAGTGTCTTTGCAAAGCTATCTAAAATTACAATTTCTACCACTGAAACCAAAACATACACATTACATAGTGTTCACTGATAACAGAAGAAAATGCATTATCCTCCTCCAAAGAGAAGTTTGATGCGAGGTCCATTTTTTCCTTGTGTCAAGACCCATGGACCTACCAATAAATTCCATCATCTTTATGGGGATCAATTTTGTTTTGCAAGTAAACAAAATGGTCAAAAAATAAACTTGAAGAGTCCACTCGTCCATCGGTAATCCATCTATTTGATCCTTCATTTTTTGGAAAATTGGCTGTTTGTCAAGGTATCTCAATAGCATCTACAATGAAAGGTCATTTCTTTATCCTCTTTCTTAATAAGAGATTGCTAATACAATAATAGGTTTTCTGAAATTCCAAGTTTCTCATTGTGACCCTTAAGAAAGGTATAGAAAATCACAACAAAGTCAAGGCTTGTGGTTTTAGATTCCGCATTGCCTTCAAATTGCATTGCTTAGAAGCGCACTAAGAATACATAACAAAGAGGGGAGACGGTAAACACAATTGTCAAAAACAAACTTTATGAGTCAGCTTTCCATTGCTAATAAATCAATATGATTTCTTTAATTATTGAAAAATTGGTTGTTTGCCAATGTGTCTAGACTCTAAATAGAATTTATTAATGAAAGCTAATTTTTGTTCTCTTTTATAATAAGAGGCTTGTAATACCACCAGTTTTCTAAAAATCTATATTTATTATTGGGACCATAGTTGCATTACACCTCAAAAACTAGCAGTTAATCCTTACTAATCGCAAACCACTCTGCCATGTCATTTCCCAAGTTGCTCAAAGAGTGGTTCTTGAATGTTTGTGTGTATAGCAATCCTTATTTTGAACCATTTTTTCAGATAGGGGCAGAAAAATTAAAGAAGAGGAAGACAGGAAATTTTTTTTACAGTTAAGGATAGGTCATTTAAATTTTTCTTTTAAAGTTTTATTTTGAATAGATTTGTTTTAAAGTTAAAATGTTAAACACTGTTTTTTCTTTTAATTTTTACACTAAGGAAGGTTTAGGTAGAAAAAACTATGTTCCACAACATTTCAGGGACAGGGATAGGGACAGGCACAACAGTTTGAGGGGCCATTGTTTGGGGACAGAGGGGGTATGCCAATATATTATGAAATACACAAACAACACACACACACACACACAGAGACTCAAATTTCTACAATTTAATGGACAGCAATATAACATGATACTGTTAAAACGATGCTGGACGATGTCTGCATAAGCCTAAATGCCAACCACATTCTGAAAAAAATTGTTTGTCTGCATTTCTCACACAATAAATACCACACTGTACCAAACCATGCCCAATGCACCTTTTTAATCTCTTTTGCAAATGACAATAATAACCAACTCTAATACCCTGTCAAAAAGATTTGAAGTTTGAGACTTTGAGTTTGAAGCTTGAACAATGAAATCAGAAATTCAAATTATTGCTATTAGTGTTAACTGTTATATAGTATATAACTTATAGCATTAGCTATGAATCTGAATCATGATATATTTATCACTGTTACACCACTGTGGCTTCTTTCACTGCTGTCGTAATTAATTTTATTGCTGTTATAATGCTATCATGATATATTCAACAGTCTTTTTGTGATGTCATAGATGATTTGTTTTTTAAACATTATAACAACTGCATTGATAAAAAAATTACACTAATAAGACACATCAACATCAGATTAAATTGATAATCTCAACATGGCACATCAACAGCAGATTAAATTGTTAATCTCAACATGGCACATCAACAGCAGATTAAATGAAGATTGAAAATTACAACAGATAATTGACAACACTAATATCGTATACATATTCTAAATTTTGAGAATTGATGAACAAAGCTATGTACATAGAACAGAAAGCTGGGAAAAGTAGAGTAAAATAGAATTCATCTGAAAAGATAGCTTTCATTGTTAATATTAGCCCCATATTTGAACTAACCACATTCAAACGTTATGTCAGAATTGGTTAAATTCGTTGTCAAAATCCATAATAATAACCTAATTGTGCAATGTATTCAAACACCTCAAGAAACATATAGTTTGCTAAAACTGCCTTCATCCATCTGTATTGTCATAACAATCAGGTTACAGTGTACACGATGACCTTGTCGAACAGAGAACAATTAAATCTCACAAACCTTTCGAGCTGGAAATAAACGGTTTCACAGCAGTGTTCTTGGCATCATCGAAGGTTTTCAGGCAAATTTTCAAGGAAAAATATCTTACCAGTTAGAAAATTTTGAAGATTCAATTTGTCATGAGGCAATTTATGGAGACAGCTAAAAGATGAGTTTCAGATATCTGAAGCAGATATAAATGATGGGTTATTCTCCAAGATTGTTACACATTGTCCAGTTAAGTTTTCAAATTGGCAGTGGTGTTCTTTGTAACATTTTTGCCCATTTGGGTTGTTCTCCACATTTCTTGGAGAACATGGCTATCTATGGTAAGTGTCCGTTTTAGCATCTAGCATCTTTCCTTGGCATCAATTGCTTCTTGGTGTGATCAATTTCCATTTCCGGTGTCTTGGAGGTGCTTTTTGTAAGGAGTACGAGATTGTTTAAATATTTGCACTAAAGTTATAAAGTAATGTTTTAATGCCAATAGTGGCATGGTGTGATGGTTAAGTTGTTATGTTGTTGTCCTTGCCATCAAGGTTCAAACCCTATTGGCGTGCAATTGTTGAGTGTCTACATTGGGGATGAGATCCCCCATTTGTGACCTCACCAGTTCATAGCTCCGGGTCAAAAGCGTTTACACGTCTAATAAAAAAGAAGTAATGTTTTAATATTCACTTTAGTGTTGTAGTGTAGAAAAAAGTATCCCTTGCTTAATTTGGGAATAATTAATGATAAATTGGACTTAATATCACCCTGATCTAGTGTTGTGAGGTGTTTTACACATCCACATTAGGTCTTGGGCCCTTTTAAGCTAAATTAACTTAACTCTACCTTAATTTAATGTTGTAAAATGTATTTATTTACATCTTCACATTAAATTTAGGAGGCTTGTAAACTAAACTGGACCTAATCTACTGTTGTAATGTGTTTTACACATTCACATGGGATTTAGGGCCCTTCTAAGCTAAATAGACCCAATCTTGCCTTAATTTAGTGTTGTAAAGTGTATTTATTTACACTTTCACATTGGTTTTTGGGCCCTCTTGCATTTATGAACTTTATATCATCATTAATAGGCCCCTATGACCCTATATTGTGCATCCCAAGGCATATTTTAACCAAAAACCCAACAATATCAACATAAAAGCTTAATTTCTCGACTCCCCGACACTAAAATAGCCCCTGTGGGACCCATTCACTGTTAGTATTTATGATCAGATGTAAAACACAGAAATTTAATTCAAAATCAGACAATAACACAGCATATACCCTGGGAAAACCCTCCTCTTGAGGGAGAAAAACCAGCAACAATATAACACCTATATATTGAATATCAACAATTTGTCTCCTTTACAAAGAGGCCGATATGAAGGCCAAGAAAGAGCACTATAACCAGATGCTAAACACAGCAATATTATGATGCTTCAGCCTTCAATCAATATATCGATCTGCTCTTCTTCTCCTTATTCGCACTTGATAATATCGAACTTATGTGAACAATGAACTAAATTAATGTGATGATCAAATGACCAATGATCGACTTGAATATATACAAGAGAGAGAGAAGACGCGTCTCTTCAAGGCAGGAAGTCGGCCTCAAGAATAGATGAATATGACTCTTCCAAAGGTGGCGAATCACCAAGTCGGCCTCTAATAAAATATTAAATATTATTTAACAAATGGCATGTCATTTCAAAAATAGCCTTCATCAAATTAAATAGTCAATAGGATAATAATTTAATTTGTCTTCTTCATGCGATTTGTGTTAGTTTTATGATCAGATTTAATGCACAGAAAATTAATTCAAAATCAGACACAATAACACAGCAGATACCCTGGGTAAACCCTCCTCTTGAGGGAGAAAAACCCAGCAACAAATATATCTCTTATATATTTAAATAATGGCAACAAGTCTCTTTACAATGAGGCCACACACAAGGCCAATAATCAGCACCAGCAATGGCTGTAAAACAAACTAATAGTCTGCCCTTCAATCTGCACTTGAATGGACTCACAATCTGCCTTAGAAGAAATTCGCACTAGATAGAAGGATCTGCACTTGATATAATTCGCACTTGAGAAGAAGGAGATCGCACTTGCTTGATGCAAAAATGAGAGGAAATGACCTCATATAAATACATTGCTAGATGGGTCGCACCCTTTCAATAAACTAGGTCGGCCACCAAGGAATAAATACAATTAATAATGATTAATTACAATGAGGGTCAGCCAAGGAAGAATAATGCAAGGAAGTCGGCCAAAAAATAATGTTGCCATTTACACATATAAATAATTTATGTCTTCATCCGAGGCTGGAAGAATTGAGCCCGAAGCTGCTAAACATCAACACTCCCTCTTGGCTAGGGAGAAATACTTCCAGCTGCATAAGACACATCACCTCATCGTGATGTCTACCACAATGTCTACAACCATATGTGGAAAAGAAACGATATCACCTCATTGTGATATCAGATATCACCTCATCGTGATATCAACCATAACGGCTACACCCATGTATGGTATGTACAAGTGTTCATCACTTGCGTGATGTAGTCACCTCAACATGACATTCATCATGGCTCTCCCAGAGGGTGAAACACAAGTACAAGAAAATCATCACGGACTCTCTCACATGATGCTGTCATGGAGTCACACACATGACATCCACCATGGCTCTCCCAGAGGGTGGAATCAAGGGATTTCACCTCGAACTTCTCTCACAAAGAAGAACTCATTAATCAAAGGATTTCACCTCAAACTTCTCTCACAGAGAAGAACTCATTAATCAAGGGATTTAACCTCGAACTTCTCTCACAAAGAAGAACTCATTACCAAGGGATTTCACCTCGAACTTCTTTCACAAAGAAGAACTGGTTAAAAAAGGGATTTCACCTGGAACTTCTCTCACAGAGAAGAGCTCATTACCAAGGGATTTCACCTCGAACTTCTCTCATAGAGAAGAACTCATTATAGAGGATCACTGATACTAAAACTCTTTCTCAGTTAAGGCTGGATTCTCCACCATACCAAGCTTATCTCGAAAGTACACAAACTTTATCCTGGAAGGGGGCTTGGTGAGAATGTTTGTCATCTGCTCATCAGTGTTGATATACCTCAACTGTATAACTTTCCTCAATACCATATCTCTGATATAGTGGTATTTGATCTCAACATGCTTGGTTCTGTCATGAAACACAGGATTGACAGAAGGATTCACACAACTCTGGTTATCACAATGGATGATAGTAGGCTCCATTGATTATCCAACCAATCCTGCAAGGAGCTTACGAAGCCACATTGCTTCCCGAGCTGCCATACAAGCTGCAATATACTCTACCCCTGCTGTACTCAATGCTATAGATGACTGCTTCCTACTGCACCAGGAAATCATAGCAGATCCTAAACTAAAGCAACATCTAGAGGTGCTTTTCCGATCAGTGACACTCCTTGCCCAATCAAAATCAGTATGATCATGCAACTTCAAATCCACATCTGAAGAATATCTTAGCCCATATCCAACTATGCCACGCAAGTATCTCAGAATATGCTTTGCTGCAACTGGATGTATTTGCCTCGGTTCACACATGAACTGACTAAGTGCACTCATTGTATAGCAAATATCCGGTCTAGTATTGATTAGATACATCAATGATCCAACCAACTACCTGTACATCGTGAAATCCACCAGATCTGAACTAGCTGCGAGCCTCTTTCAACTTATGCAAGTTGGTCTCTATAGGCGTAGACATGGATTTGCAATCCATCATACCAAATCTCAATAGTATACTTCCATCTTCATTAGGTTCAATAGGCTCCCTCTGAATCTTTAAGTACTTGCATCAACCTTCTGACCTCATCGTCCAAGATTGCCTGCAACACTTGCCTTAGATAAATGTTTTCCAATGCACACCTCTGGTATTGTAGAGAGTTCAGGGTAGACCTCCTCGACCTCATTGCAGATCACTCTATTCTGAATAGGTTTGCAGAGCTACCAATATCAAATCTAGATGACTGACTTGTGCAATTCTGATCTCAGCAGCTGAAGAGGTCTTTCAAGGATTTAACACTTGGCCTTGCAACATTGCAACCTTCACTTCTTCTCAGTGAGTCACAGAACTCCCTCTTGATCCCTGCTTCAAAGATTGCAAAGAAGACTTCTAGAAGTGAACTCCCTCTAGCCACCAACTCAATCTCATGGCTGCAAGTTGTGACTTCACGCTTGATCATTTCTTTGGTCATGACTTCCTCACAAGATGCCTCAAGCTTTTCATCACTAAGCAATCTCTCATCACCTTCTTGCTCCTACAACTGTCCTGAAAGCATTTTAGAGAGAGATTACTAGCAGTTATCAAGGCTAGAATCATACAAGGTTTACTATCTCAAAATATAGGATGAACACATAAGAGTTTATGAACAATAAATAAAAAAATCAACCTATAAGTGAAATATGAGCAAATATCAAAAGATCAGAATGAAGGGATAAAGAACTTATCTTTAATTGAATTCAGATATAACTCTTTCTTCCATCTTTTACTCCTCTCGATAGTGCCAAACTCAGCAAAACAAAAAATAATCTGCACAACTATAGATTTCTTGAATGCATTATGCAGTTAGCATGTAGAACCAACTCTCTCCAAGAGTTCAAGGCTCTATCACAGTTCATACATTAGAGAATGATATCAATGTGACCAACTAATCATCATCGAAATTGCAATTCTCTTTTTATTTCAGAGTCACACTTAGAAATCTTCAAAACTAGCATGACATAACTTGCAATAAATGAAATCTTCAAAGGATCTTATGCTAGTGAACACGATTCAAAAGAAACCACTATCTCTCTAATTACAAAATCCAATTAAATGATATAACAAAGAATACTTGTCTCTTTAAATATTTTGATGGATGCAAATACTGGACGCAGTAAGATTGTAATGTCCCCATTTTGGCCCTACACTCTTCATTTGGATTTAGCCTATTTCCGGAAATCCGTAGGCTAAGCTGAGGTGGAAAATTAGGGTTTCCTCTTTCAGATACTGCTCAGTTGGCGTTCTGAGGTTGTTGTACAGACTTACTATTTATAGCAGTTCACTGTTTTTAGCAAGTCTATCTTTTGGCAGATCTGTCTAGCAGCAGTTCAATCCTTTGCAGTTCAATGTTCAGTTTGGCTTTCTGTTGTTTTGATGTGAACTTACTATTTATAGCAGTTGGCTATTTTTAGTAAGTCTAATTTTGGCAATAGCATCATCAGCAATTCAGCTCAAGTCATTTTGCTATCCTTCAGTTTCAGTTTGGCTTTGGTTATCTCCATGGATTAAGTTTTATACTTAGTCATTTTTATGTTTCTCAGTTGTACCCCCACGCCTAGGAATGATCACTTCATGTTGTTTTTAAAAGGGGGTCATTAAGGGGTCAATGGTGCATTTAATGAATTATTAAATGCTTTATTGTTGCAAAGTGAAGTTGGATGCCTAAAAGAGGTTGATTAATATTTTATTATTTCAAAAAGTGAAATGCTTAAAGTGGCATTCCTTTTGGAAGTTGAAGTGATTCAACTTCTTGGAATTTGAAGAGTCTCTTGTTGCTTCATTTGCCAATTGAAGCTTATATATTGCTGCTGTTTGAAGAGCTGATTATCTTTGGAAATATTGTAAAGTTATGCTGCTGGTTTGAAATCCAGAATCCGGCTAAGGGAAAGCTTAGCAATTTGTCTCCATTCTTCGGACCTAAAACTATGGTTCCCTAGATGGTGGATTGAGAGTGTGCTTCATTCAGAAGTGCACATTGAACTTCATTGTTGGAGAATTTGAAGTATTTTTCAGTTTTTGAGCTTGCTGGTTCATTCATGGTTGAAGGTGATTTTCATTAACAGCTCTTTGTACGATTTTAATATGCTTCTGGGTATTGAAGATATGGATTCCTAGCACTTGGGCGCCCCTTCCCATAGAAGATCATAATTTATTTCAAAGTATTTATTTTTATTCTTGCAAAATCGCCCTTGCTAAGGGCCATACCATGTTGGGAGCATTGAGAATTGTGCAAGTAAATTAATGGTTGCTTTTTGAAGCTGTTTCATCATCATGACATGGGCGCCTATCCTTTAGAGGTTCATTGCAATTGATTGCACTCAATTTGGAGGTAAATTGATAAAGTTATGTGCATTTCATTGATGTACAGTTTGCTGGTCTGATTTTCTGTATTCTCTATTTCTAATCAGACTTGTTAGTTTTTGATATAATGCTGGTTTGAGCTTCATTTCTATATCATTATTGTATTGTAAGAGTTAGAGGAAGTGTTACTCTAACCATTGATTGATTTGGAAGCATATCTTTCTTATTTGCAGCTGTTTAATTCATTGTAAAGCTGATTAGTAGTACTAACAGCTATTTATTTTATTTGCTGCAATTAGTTTAAATTTCATACTCCCACGATTGAGTGGTTGAGTTTAAATAATCATCTTTCTTAATTGTAAGTTTCCCCCCACTAAATAAGTGGTTGTGTGGACTGTATTCCCCCCACGTTAATAAGTGGAAGTGAGGATTTAAATGGCTGGCTTGCCGCCTTTAATAATGTAATAATCTCACCCACTGAATAAGTGGAGTATCCCCACTGCTTGTGGATGCCTGCATCAGCAGATGAATTGTACTTTTAGCTCTGTTTATGCCTAATGATCCTCTGACCATATGCTATCACCTCGCCCACATTGGGATCTTGGTGAACATTCTTGGTTAGAGTTATCTTCTTTGCTGGTTTACATTTTGGAGCTAACGCTAATCAGTGTTTGGTTGCTGATTTGAATGTTAATTTTGGGAAAAAAATTAAGGGGAATATTTCAAAGATACGCTGCTCTTGCGTACAGATCAGCACACAACCTTCACGGCTTGAACACAGGCCCATGGCTTAGAATAGAAATTCCCTAGAATCCTTCTGAGGAGAGATCTCATCCACATCCGCAAATGAAGCATGCTGATTAGGCCTGGTTGGGCAATCTTTTGCATAGTGACCAAACTTGTCACAACGAAAACATTGGACTTTGGAGAGGTCCCACTTCCTATTGAATGCAGAAGCACCATCAGCTTCTTTATCTCTATTCCTCTTGAAATATCCTTTCTTTCCACCTGTCCCTTTCTTCTTTGAGGATTGAGTGGAAAAAACATGAGTGTCTTCATTTGTAGAGCTTCGACCAATACCTCTCGCAGCCAACCTAGATTCTTCTTGAATACAATCTGCCCTCAAACGATCAAACTTGGGAAGTTTCGATCTTGCACTGATTCCTTGAATGTAAGACTCCCAAGATGAAGGAAGACCATTAAGGGCAAGCATGGTCAAAAACTTGACATCAACAAAATGAACAATAGTAGAGAGCTGATCTCTCAATTCGGAAATCTTCATGAAGTAAGCGATGACAGATTCTCCTTCCGCCATCTTCACATGATGAAGTTCTTGCTTTAATGCAAGTGCCCATCTTGTATTGTTGATCTCATACATCTCCTCCAAAGACTTAAACATCTCCCTTGCCGTCTTCATCTTAGAGATGATGGGAACAATATGATCCTTCATGGAATCAACTAACATCTTCTTTGCCTTAGTATCTTTCTTCTTCCATTGAATCTTCTCTTCCTCATCAACAAGCTCGGAAACTTTGCTCTCCACGAACTCAGCCAATTCACTTTCTTCCAAGGAGAGCATAATTCTGAATCTCCAAGATGTGAAATTAGATGCTCAAGTCTATCCTCAAGCTTAAGACCGATCACCATCTTGACGAAGAGATAGAAGTAAACAATGATGAGAAAGAGAGTAAAGAGTATCGCTGTAATAACAATCTGATCAAGATCTTCTTCAAACCTGGCTCTGATACCATGTTAGTTTTATGATAAGATTTAATGCACAGAAAATTAATTCAAAATCAGACACAATAACACAGCAGATACCTTGGGAAAACCCTCCTCTTGAGGGAGAAAAACCCAGCAACAAATATATCTCTTATATATTTAAATAATGGCAACAAGTCTCTTTACAATGAGGCCACACACAAGGCCAATAATCAGCACCAGCAATGGCTGTAAAACAAACTAATAGTCTGCCCTTCAATCTGCACTTGAATGGACTCACAATCTGCCTTAGAAGAAATTCGCACTAGATAGAAGGATCTGCACTTGATATAATTCGCACTTGAGAAGAAGGAGATCGAACTTGCTTAATGCACAAATGAGAGGAAATGACCTCATATAAATACATTGCTAGATAGGTCGCACCCTTTCAATAAACTAGGTCAGCCACCAAGGAATAAATACAATTAATAATGATTAATTACAATGAGGGTCGGCCAAGGAAGAATAATGCAAGAAAGTCTACCAAAAAATAATGTTGCATTACACAAATAATTTATGTCTTCATCCGAGGCTGGAAGAATTGAGCCCGAAGCTGCTAAACATAAACAATCTAGCCTGGAATATAATCTCAACACTGCCTTGAACATCAACACTCCCTCTCAGCTAGGGAGGATACTTCTAGCTGCATAAGACATATCACCTCATTGTGATGTCAACCACAATGGCTACTCCCATATGTGGAAAGAAGAAATATCACCTCATCATGATATTAACCATCATGGCTACTCCCATGGATGGTAAATGTGCACAAGTGCTCATCACTCAACGAGATGTAGTCACCTCATCATGACATTCACCATGGCTACTCCCAGAGGATGAAAAAGCACAAGTACAAGAAAATCATCACGGACTCTCTCACGTGATGCTGTCATGGAGTCACACACATGACATCCACCATGGTACTCCCAGAGGGTAGAAACAAGGACTTTCACCTCAAATCTCTCTCAAAGAGAAATGCATTAACAAGGGCTTGCACCTCAAATCCCTCTCACAGAGAGAAATGCATTAAAGAAGATCACTGATGTTGAGACTCCTTCTCAACTAGGGCTTCATTCTCCACCATACCAAGCTTATCTCGAAAGTACACAAACTTTATCCTGGAGAGAGGCATGGTGAGAATGTCTACCATCTACTCATCAGTGCTGATATACTTCAACTATATTGCTTTCCTCAATAGAATATCTCGGATATAGTGGTATTTGATCTCAACATGTTTTGTTCTGTCATGAAACACTAGATTGACAAAAAGCTTCACACAGCTTTGATTATCACAATGAATGACAGTCGGCTCCATTGATTGTCCAAACAATCCTGCAAGGAGCTTCTGAAACCACACTGCTTGTTGAGCTGCCACACAAGCTGCAATATACTCGGCCTCTGTTGTACTCAGTGCCACTGAAGACTGCTTCCTGCTACACCAGGATATCATCGCAAACCCCAAACTGAAGCAACATCCAGAGGTGCTCTTTCGATCAGTAACACACCCTGCCCAATCAGAAACAATATATCCATGCAGCTTCAAGTCCACACCAGAAGAATATCTCAAGCCATATCCAACTGTGCCATGCAAGTATCTCAGGATATGCTTTGCTGCAACTAGATGTATTTGCCTTGGTTCACACATGAACTGACTAAGTGCACTCACTGCATAGCAAATATCTGGTCTAGTGTTGACTAGATACATCAATGATCCAATCAACTGCATGCACATCGTGGGATCCACCAGATCTGAACTAGCTGTAGCCTCTTTCAACTTATGCAAGTTGGTCTCCATAGGCGTAGACATGGATTTGCATCCATCATACCAAATCTCTTTAAAATATCAATGGTATACTTCCCTTGACTCAGAATGATCTCATCCGACTTCTACCAAACTTCTAAGCCAAGGAAGTAGTTCATGAGACCAAGATCCTTCATTTCAAATTCAAAACCTAACTCCTTCTTGCATTTGATAATGAGGTGATCTTCTCCAATAAGAATTAAATCATCAACATAGAGAACCAAGATTAATGCTTCGCCATCAATTACCTTGAAGTATAGGTTTGAATCAGCATCATTCTTGGAGAAGCCCAAGCTTAACAGGTAACGATCAATTCTTTCGTACCAAGCACGAGGAGCTTGCTTAAGGCCATACAAAGCCTTCTTTAGCCTGCAAACATGAGACTCCTTCCCATGCACCTCAAAGCCATTAGGTTGCTCAATATATACCTCTTCCTCGATTACACCATTCAGAAATGTTGTCTTCACGTCAATCTGGTGAATCTTCCATCCTATAGATGATGCAATAGCAATGATAGTCCTGATTGAAGTATAACGAGCAACTGGAGCAAAGGTTTCCTCATAGTCAACTCCCTCTTTTTGAGAGAATCCTCTAGCCATGAACCTAGCCTTGTACTTCTCGATGCTCCCATCAGCCGCATGCTTGATCTTGAAGATCCACTTAGAAGAAACAACAGATTTTCCCTCAGGTCTAGGTATGATGTCCCAAACATCATTCTTGAGAATGGATTGATCCTCTTCAGCCATAGCATCTTTCCACACTTGCTGACTAGTAGCTTCCTCAACACTGGAAGGCTCTGACTCAATGATTTGACTCATCAAAGCAACATAGCTTGAAAACTTATGAGGTCTCTTGCTTTCTCTGAATGTTCCTCTCAGGGCTGCAAACCTTTCTGCCTCCTGCGTTGTTTGCCTAGCCCAAAGAGGTCTCTTACAACCGATCACAATATCTGTAGGCCCGTCAGTAGGTTCCAAAGGCTCAACTGGATCATCTTCTTTGGGTTCAATAGCCTCCCTCTGAATCTCAGGAGTATGGTCAACATCCATATCCTGAGGAGACTCTTGATCTTCATTATCTATCTCCATGTGGATGCCCTTGGATCTCCTGAATGCAACATCCTCTTCAAATGTAACATCCCTACTGATCTCGATCAACTTCTAGCCTGAAATGTATATTTTGTAAGCTTTTGAAGACTCACTCTAGCCTACAAATATCCCCTTCTTGCCAAAAGGTTCCAACTTAGTCCTTTTATCTTTCGGAACATGAACATACACTGGACAACCAAAGATCCTCAGGTGACTTACTTTCGGCTTCACCCCTGTGAATGCTTCTTCGGGAGTCATGTTCTCCAAAATTCGGTGAGGGCTTCTATTTTGAACATAAACAGCTATACTAGATGCTTCAGCCCAAAGGAAGGTTTGTAGATCTTGGTCATGAATCATGGCTTTGGCTGCTTCTACAATACATTTGTTCTTCCTTTCAGCAACACCGTTCTGTTGAGGATTATAAGGGACACATAACTCCCTCTTAATCCCTGCTTCAATGCAAAAGTTATGGAAGCTACCAGAAATGTACTCTCCTCCGTTGTCAGATCTCAGAACTTTGATCCTCTTCCCGGACAAGTTCTCTACCTGAGCTTTAAATTCTTTGAACCTCTCTAATACTTCCTCAGATTCTTTAGATTTCAAGAAATAAATCCAAGTCTTTCTAGAGTAGTCATCAATAAAAATAATGTAATACAAGAAACCACTCAAAGAAGCAACAGACATTGGACCACATAAATCAGAATGAATAAGATCTAGAATACATTTAGATCTACTTTCACTACTATGAAATGGACCTTTAGTATTCTTACCCAATGCGCAACCTCTACAAGTGCCTTCATGCTCCTGGTTGAGTTTCGGAAGGCCTGAAACCATCTTCTCCATGGTAGGTAGTGCTTGAAAGTGAAGGTGAGCCAATCTTCTATGCCAAAGTTCACACAAATTTGATGAATCATGCAGTAGAGCCTGAAGTGGACGGGTGCAAAGTCTGTAGAGGCTCTCATGACGAACTCCAATCACCCGAGCAATCTTGATATTTGAGTTCTTCGTCCATGCAAGAACTTTGCCTTCTAAAAATGCAACTTGGTACCCCTTGTCCTCCAAGGCTGAGATAGAGACAAGGTTTCGCTTGATACCCGGAAGAAATAAAACATCACTCAACTGCGAGGAAATACCAGACTCCAAATGAAGAGAGGAGGTCCCAACTCCTTTCACGGAATAACTAGCATCATCTCCAATAATGACTTGAACACTAGAATCTCTTTCCACCAAATCAGTTAGATGCTCTCTGAATTCGGTAATGTGGCGGGAGGCACCACTATCAATTAGCCAAGTATTGTTGTCAGTAGGCACACTGCTTGAAAGAGCTAAATAGAATAGGAAACCACCCGAATCCTTCTGCGGAGAGATTTCATCAACATTTGCAATGGAAGCCTGCTGCTTAGGCTTGGTTGGACAGTCCTTTGCATAGTGACCATACTTGTCACATCTAAAACATTGGACGCGGGAGGGTCCTTCTTCTTCTTAAATGCAGGAGCACCATCAGCTCCTTTATCTCTATTCCTCTTGAAATATCCTTTCTTTCCATTTTTCCCTTTCTTCTTCGAGGATTGAGTGGCAAGAAAATGAATGTCTTCATTAGTAGAGCTTTGACCAATACCTCTTGCAGCCAACCTAAACTCTTCTTGAATACAATCTGCCCTCAAACGATCAAACTTAGGGAGTTTTGATCTCGCACTGATTCCTTGAATATAAGACTCCCAAGATGAAGGAAGACCATTAAGAGCCAACATGGTCAAATCCTTGTCATTAACAATATGCCCAATAGTAGAGAGTTGATCCCTCAACTCGGAGATCTTCATGAAGTATGAGATGACGGATTCTCCTTTCGCCATCTTGACATGATGAAGTTGTTGCTTTAATGCAAGAGCACGACTTGTGTTGTTGATCTCATACATCTCCTCCAAATTCTTAAGCATCTCTCTTGCCGTCTTCAACTTGGAGATGATTGGTACAATATGGTCTTTCACAAAATCAACCAACATCTTTTTCGCCTTAGTATCTATCTTCTTCCATTGATACTTCTCATCCTCATCAGTAGGCTCGGGGACTTTTCTCTCCACGAACTCAGCTAACTCATTTTCTTCCAAGGCGAGCATGACTCTGAATCTCCAAGATGCGAAATTAGTTGCTCCCTCAAGTCTATCTTCGATCTTGAGTCCGTTCACCATCTTGATGATATGTTAGATGTGATCAAAGATGAGAATGAGAATGAAGGATATTGCTGCTTGACTAAATCTGATCAAGATCTTCCTTATACCCGCTCTAATACCATGTTAGTTTTTATGATCAAATGTAAAACACAAAAATTTAATTCAAAATCAGACAATAACACAGCATATACCCTGGGAAAATCCTCCTCTTGAGGGAGAAAAACCTAGCAACAATATATCACTTATATATTGAATATCAACAATTTGTCTCCTTTACAAAGAGGTCGATATGAAGGCCAAGAAAGAGCACTATTATTAGAGTAATTAATAATGGTCATCTTTAGTTTATTAGGTAGTTTCTATTTTATACATCAGTTTAGAGTTTAGTATGTTTCTATTTTCGTTCTTTGTTTTTCTCTATATAAGGAGACTACGTCTCCATTTGTAATCATCCAATCTTGAATATCAATAATATTTCCATGGTATCAGAGCGAGTGACGAGCCTTTAGAAAGAAAAAAAACGTGCCCTAGTTACCTGGAATTATTTCCAGAATTTTTTTGAATGATTTTTTATGAAAAATCATGCTATATTTTCGAAGATTTTTTGAAGAGCCAAAATTTCGAAAAAAAATTCGAAATTTCTATGTGGCTCCTGCAAAAATTCGAAGGGTTTTCGATATGGAATTTTCATGGGCATTTTTTCTGAAAGAATTCGAAGGAGATTTTGAAGGCATTTTCGCGTTTTTTCCTTAAAGCCGAGATTTGTTTCCTTTTGCGCGCGATCAAAAGAACTTTTGGCTCGTGTTTTTTGTTTTTTCTTGAAACGCATTTTCTTGAATCGTCTTCCCTGCCCGCGTGTTTTGAAAATTGGCAATCTCTCGTGTGTGCGTCTGCAATCTCCTCTTGTGACGGGATTCTTCTTGCTTTAGCGTCTGCGACCTGATTTTGCACGCGTTTTTGGCGCACGATTTCCAGATTTTTATGTGCGTGTTTATGCACATGTTTCATTCCTGTAGCTCATTTTTTTGGTGTGTTTTTCGACACATTTTTGGCCGCGTTTTCTTCATGCTTTGTGGCTGCATTCGGGTCACGTTTTTTGAAGATTTGTGCTCGCTTTTTTAGCTTTTTATGATCAGTCTTGTCTTCATTTACGTCGCCCAGATCTCTGCATTATTTTGTGTTGCGATTTCTTGCGAGTTCGAGCTGGTTTTCTGCAACTTCTTCTAGCTTTCATGGCGGCCAGGGTTTTCTGAACAGTCGTCTAGGGTTTTGACCCGTTTTTTGTAGGCGGAAAATTTTTTCGATTCTAGATTCTTGGTGGGTTTTTTGAGAGCTCAACTGGGTTGGTCTCCGAATTTTCTGGGTGCATCGTTTTTTGTGCCTCAATTTTTGTGCCGACAGATTTGTCTTGAATTTTCTGCCAGCTGATTGTCCAGTGTTATGCCAGCTGATCACAACATTACCTCGTTTTTTGTGCTTTGGAAAATGGGAGGGATGGCAACTTTGTCCAATGTTATGTTGGAAAGTTCACAGAAGTTTAATGGCAAGAATTACAAAAAGTGGAAGCAGAGGATGCTTACCATCTTTGAGTACCGGTGTCTGGATGCGCTTGTTCTTGGTACAGAAGTTCGTCCCACTGTTGCTAGGAAGGATCAAGACAAGTATGATGGAGGTAATAGGGAGGAAGTCATCTTGCTCAAGTTATCAGTCACCGATGAGATGCTTCCAGAGGTGCCATCTGGCAAGTCTGTTGCGGAGATATTGAAACATATGAAAGATCTCCATGAAACGTCGGATAAAAGCCGAGCTTTCTTTCTAAAGAACATGTTGTTTTCGATGATGATGGATGAGAAGATGTCCTTGCAGGAGCATCTTATGAAGATAAAGGATATACACGATCAACTGGAGGCCATTGGTTGCAAGATGGAAGAGGAGGATTGGTAGTGATTACACTGAATAGTCTACCACGATCCTACGAACATTTTATTGAGACGCTCAACATTACCTCCACTAATGTTGACTTGAAGTTTGATGAGTTGTGCAATAAGTTATTGCAGCAAGCTAGGTGGAGACAGCAATTTGGTAGCAACAGTGATATGGTCAGTGCGGAACAAACATTTGTTGCCAAGGACAAAGGCAAAGGCGAGTCCACTCAGCAAAAAGGACAGCGCACATCTAAGGAGGGTTCCAAGAAGAGTATCACCTGTCACTATTGTGGGAAGCTTGGTCACATCCAAAGGTTCTGCAGAAAGCGGTTGGCTGATCAAAAGTCCAACCAAGAACAGTCTCAACAGCAGGCTCATGTAGCAGAGCATTCTGAGGAGAAGGTGAAGGAGTCAGCCTTCTATGCATTTTAAATTTTTTCTATGTTTAGTTAAAACGATGACCATTAAGGAAGGGTATTAGAGTAATTAATAATGGTCATCTTTAGTTTATTAGGTAGTTTCTATTTTATACGTCAGTTTAGAGTTTAGTATGTTTCTATTTTCGTTCTTTGTTTTTCTCTATATAAGGAGACTACGTCTCCATTTGTAATCATCCAATCTTGAATATCAATAATATTTACAACTATAACCAGATGCTAAACACAGCAATATTATGATGCTTCAGCCTTCAATCAATATATCGATCTGCTCTTCTTCTCCTTATTCGCACTTGATAATATCGAACTTATGTGAACAATGAACTGAATGAATGTGATGATCAAATGACCAATGATCGACATGAATATATACAAGAGAGAGAGAGAGAGAAGGCGTGTCTCTTCAAGGCAGGAAGTCGGCCTCAAGAATAGATGAATATGACTCTTCAAAAGGTGGCGAATCACCAAGTCGGCCTCTAAT
The DNA here is from genome assembly GCA_007258455.2 of Sequoia sempervirens. NCBI lineage: Eukaryota > Viridiplantae > Streptophyta > Pinopsida > Cupressales > Cupressaceae > Sequoia > Sequoia sempervirens. The sequence goes on from VDFB02373365.1 coordinate 162,018,866, forward strand.
AAAATATTAAATATTATTTAACAAATGACGTGTCATTTCAAAAATCGCCTTCATCAAATTAAATAGCCGATAGGCTATAATTTAATTTGTCTTCTTCATGCGATCTGGGCTGGAAGATAATCCTGACACTGCCTTGAACATCAACATTCGCCACCTTAGGCGAATGAGTCCCATTTGGCCTATTTTTGAGGTTTGAGCAAGAAAAACTGGGTTATAAGTTTTAAATTTCTTCCATGTCGGCCTTGGGGATCAAATTAATGGTCGAGTGAGTGGATTGCCTATATAAACAAGCTTTCAAATCATTATTTCATCATGCATTCATGTTATCAAGTCAAGCAAGCAAGAGTTAAGCACTCCAAGTCTTCATAAGGTCATCAAGATAGCTTTCAAGATCATTTCTAAGGCATTCAAGGGTAGACTCTTCATCAATTGTTGCAGCAATTCAAGATCCATCCTCATGGCAAGGTTCTAATTACATTACTTCATGTTCATGCTTCATTATCTTATTTCATCATTTGGTTTAATTACCTAAAAAGGGTTTGACCAAGGCAAACCCCTATTCCCTAACAATCAACACTTTTTCTCTCTCTCTCTTTGTGTGATTGCAGATTTAGGTGCTTTGAAGACTTGAAGATCATTGAGGATTAGGTTGCAAACTAGTTGGACTTGTCCCCTTATTTGCAAGGTCATAATCTTCACAAAAGGGTCACCTACAGCACCAAAATTAAGGTTTCGGATCTGGGAACACAAAGGAACAGAAAGAGCAAAAAATCCAAATTTGGGACTGATTTGCCTAGAATGACGAATGAGTCCCAGTAGGCCAAAATTTCAGGATCAGCAGTATTTCCAGTCTCTACAAGTTTCCAAGTGCACACATTCTGTTTTGCAACTTTCTATTTTGTTTTATACAGTTTTCTAGGCCATTTTGTACGTCATTGTATTAAACTAGGGTTTAGGGTTGCATCTTATTTTGCATTAGTCTTTCCAAGTTTCAACTTGGTGGTGAACCCCTCATTAGATTTCATTCAGCCTTTAGGACAGCCCTCTTGCAAGATCTCTTCCTCTCTTGAGATCTCAAGGGTTTGTTCTTGAGTGAAGTGTGTGAAGATTGCCTCTCTCCTTTTAGGTCCAAAACCCTAAAGGTGAAAGAGAGTCCAACGATGTTCACCATTTCATTTTGGTGAACCTGCATTTAGAATACCTTATTTTCTGATTTGGAGTGCATTACCTTATTTGCAGTAACATTACATTAGGATTCGCATTGGTTAACTTACATTTTAGGGTTTCAAATTGTGCATTAGTGAAAGCTCATTTAGCTTTCATTTTTGCATCTAATTTCATTCAAAACCTGCATTTGCATCTCAGATCTAGATCATACAACATAGAAAGCACAAAAATCAAATAAAAAATTCATAAAATTTTGAAAAAAATCCCTATTGGGACTCATTCACCACTTTGGGCGAATCAGTCCTAGTCCAAATTTTGAATTGCATTTTACAGAGTTAAATTTGTTGTTTTTAAGCTTTCGTTTGCTATTATTGCTTTTCTATTTCAGTTTTCCTTCTTTTTGTTACATTCAGATCATTAGAAGTAGAATAATTTACATTCATTGCAATTGTGGATAGAATTAGTTTCTTGCATTTTTCATTATCAGCATTAGTTCATAGTTCAATTAGATCAGAGTACATTTGGAATTCATTCGAAAACGAAAACGAAAACTAAAAACTAAAAACATTAAAAGAAACGAACAAAAAATGGTTAACCTTAGACAAAGCATATCATTCAAACCCTTTAGTAGTGATGACTTTGAAATGTTAGATGAAGCCCTTGATGACTTCATCTCTCCTAGATCATCCACTAAAGGTTTGATACAAGAGGATGCAAGCATTGACAATCATGACAATCATAATTGTTCTTCTCGCGATACCTCTCCTATTAGTGACGAAGGTATCTTGGTGATAGGAGATACAATCATTAAGAATCATGAAAGTCTTGTTTATCTTCCCCCTTGGAAAGATATTATGACACACGAAGTTGAGCTCATGGCCACTACTTTACCTACTCTCCATTCATCTCCCAACACCTCCAGTACTTGTGAAAATGCTTTAGTGAATAAGGATGCAATTGTAAACGATGATGACAAACACATTTGTGTGGAGGATATGTTGATATTAAGAGATCCAATAATTGAGCGCTATGACAATCCTACCTCTCCTACTTGGCAAGACATTATAGGACATGGGGATGTAAATGTAGATAATCATAACAATCAAACCTTTCCTTCTCCTAATATCTTCTCTAGACATGACGAAGATAGTTTAGTGTTAGAAGATGCCCTTATTGAGACTCATGAGAATCTTATTCCTCCCTTTCCTGATGACCCTGCCATTTGGCAAGACCTATTTGAACAAAAAATCCCAATCATTGGTAAACATGAAACTCATAGTTATTCTTCTCTTGATGCCTCCCCTATGTATGATGAAGCTACTTTACAACATCTAACCACGGAATGTGATGAACCTCTTGTTTGTCACTTTCCTAAAAGCCCTATTACCAGGGTAGATATTATGGCACAAGAGAATGAGACCTTAGAGAAAAAGGATGAAATCATGGACAACAATCAAATTTTCCCTGCTCCTAATATCTCTCCTATTGGTGAAGAAGATATTATGGTGTTACAAGATCCAATCGATAGAAATCATGAGGAAAACATTATTGAACAAGAAAATGCCATTTTTGACACACAAAAAGATCTAACCATTGATAACCTCCTTAATTGTGATGGTTATTTTAGAAGAGCCCACCTTTGAATGTCATGAACATCTAGTTTTTCGCTCTCCTAAAAACTCTCTTGCTAGGGAGAATATCATGGTGCAAGCAAACAACAACATTGACAAACTTCTTTCAAACAATAGTAATATGGCTTCCTTAGATCAAGATGATGAAGTGAAATTAGACTCCTCTTCACTAAGAGATCATGAAACAAAGGATAAGTCCTTTGACATTATGCACATTAAACAACCCTTCACACCAACCATAGAAAAACAAAAGCAAATTGAAGAAGCCACAAAGTTTTTGGAAGATGCTTCGGAAACCTTTGATTTCATACCTATATTCATGGGAGAATACAAGACCATAACAAAAGAGTCTAAAAAGGGAAAAGAACAACCGGTAATGGCAACACAAAATTCAAAAACATTCACTTCAACCACTTTAGAAGAAATGACAACATACACGACAAACTTTGATGAGATTGAACAACCACCGAATCTGAAAGAAGTGAAAAAGCTTTATGGAAGAGGTTTTGAGCTTATGAAGCAACTTGGGAAAGGATGTGATGCTATAGAACAAGGTATCCATGTCCCTATAAAGCCTAAAACGCAAGAAATGACTAATGATCTTGGTTATTGTCCCTCAAAACAAAAGCCTTCATTCAATGTCAACACTATCACAAAGGATTCTTCCAAGACAACTTTAACTTTGATGCATCCAAAACTGATAGATATCTCATTCAATATGTATCAAGTCGACACCTTATTTACTCATCATAATAAATAACATTAGTTGCTGCCCCTTGCCATGCAATAGTTGTAGGATCATAGCATACTCACTATTGCATGTTTTACATTCATCGCAAGTCATTCCCTTTTTGCAAGGAGCGGCACATCATCATCCATTCCGGGCTCACCCTTGTCCTGCACTAAGTGGGGGCAAGAGGGTTAGGAAGCCTTATCCCTGTATGTCACTTGTCATTGTCTCTTTTGGCTAGTTGACCACCTTTCATGTATATATAAGAGCAAGCTTGGGATGTGGACAACATGCCTTAAGTTGACTTTCACATGACATACTTATCCATGATGTAGTCCAATTTGGAAACATATGACTTGGCATAGGGCTTTCCAAGCTGGCTCTCATGTCTTCTCTCATGTTAGCATTTATCATTGGCTACTTTAAAGCAATTGCTCACAGCGATGGTGTAGCAACTACTTTAAAGTGGGGGCATACATAGATGACATCTTTCGACAAAATTTTCATGGCGTGGTTTTTCTTTTTTCTTGTGATGTGTCCGCTTCTTGGTGGTGTCATTAAGTTTGATGTCGTCCAAGGGTGTACGATCTACTAACATGGCATGATGGGAACGAGGCATCCCATGGGCGACGATGTTTGTGTAACGATCTTCCTCTTAGGGAGCATTGTGCCCAATGTCTCCAAGGGTGTACGATCTACTGACATGTCATGATGGGAACGAGGCATCCCATGGGTGACGATCTAACACTTTTGACTTGTCCTCTCTTGGAGACATTAGGCACAATGCTCCCTAAGAGGAAGGTCGTTACACAAACAAAGTAAAATCCCTTTTAACAAAATTTTTACATGACATTCAAAAGCATTTTCATTGTGGTGCCATATCAAAGTTATCAGGAGCATAACTTTGGTATGGTTAGTATGATGGGAAGCCGACACACTGGCATGACTTTCTCACTAAACCACTTCGTTGGGACAACTCAACCCGTGAACGACCTAAAGTTTCGTGGCCCCAGAGTGAGCGCATTTTTGAAGTTGAATCCACCTATCTTATTCTTTTCTTTCTTCTTTGTACCGTTTTGACATTGCATGTTTGTGTATCTTGTTTTGCTGCAAATCATACGTCTTGTGCATGTCCTTTCGTGCTTATGTCAGTTTGACTTAGGATCTTGGATTCTAGGGGCTTGATCGCTTCCTTGATCTTTGTTATCCTAGACCATCCACATTAGCACACTTGGACCCCTCTTGAATGTCTACTTTAGTGTGAATTTGAAGCAAGTTCATCCTCTCACTAAAGTGGGGGCTAAATGTAGTGTAGAAAAAAATATCCCTTACTTAATTCAGAAATAATTAATGATAAATTGAACTTAATGTCGCCCTGATCTAGTGTTGTGAGGTATTTTACGCATCCACATTATTTTATGCATTCACATTAGGTTGGGCCCTTTTAAAGCTAAATTAACTTAACTCTGCCTTAATTAATGTTGTAAAATGTATTTATTTACATCTTCACATTAAATTTAGGAGGCTTGCAAACTAAAGTGGACCTAATCTAGTGTTGTGATGTGTTTTACACATTCACATGGGATTTAGGGCCCTTCTAAGCTAAATAGACCCAATTCTACCTTAATTTAGTGTTGTAAAGTGTATTTATTTACATCTTCACATTGGATTTTGGGCCCTATTGCATTTATGATCTTTATATCATCATTAATAGGCCCCTATGACCCTATATTGTGCATCCAAAGCATATTTTAATCAAAAACCCGACAACATCAACATATAAGCTTAATTTCTTGACTCCCCGAAACTTTAGGACTAAAAATAGCCCCTGTGGGACCCATTCGCCCAGGATGGCGAATGAGTCCCATTTGGCCTATTTTTGAGGTTTGAGCGGAAAAAACTGGGTTTTAAGTTTAAATTTCTTCCATGTCGGCCTTGGGGATCAAATTAACGGTCATGTGAGTGGATTGCCTATATAAACAAGCAAGCAAGAGTTAAGCACTCCAAATCTTCACAAGGTCATCAAGATAGCTTTCAAGATCATTTCTAAGGCATTCAAGGGTAGATTCTTCATCAATTGTTGCAGCAATTCAAGATCCATCATCATGGCAAGGTTCTAATTACATTATTTCATGTTCATGCTTCATTATCTTATTTTATCATTTGGTTTAATTACCTGAAAGGGGTTTGACCAAGGCAAACCCCTATTCCCTAACAATCAATACTTTTTCTCTCTCTCTTTGTGTGATTGCAAATTTAGGTGTTTTGAAGACTTGAAGATCATTGACGATTAGGTTGCAAGCTGGTTGGAGTTGTCCCCTTATTTGCAAGGTCATAATCTTCACAAAAAGGTCACCTACAACACCAAAATCAAGGTTTTGGATCTGCAAACACAGAAGAACAGAAAGAGCAGACTAAGAGGTGCAGATCAGAACTTTGAAGTTACAGAAAATCCAAATTGAACTCATTCGCCACAAGCCACTATAGGTGTTTTTAACAGATCTTTGCAGATTTGGATACCCATTTGCCCGAAACTTGCTCTTGTGCAAAACTCCAAATCTAGGACTGATTCGCCCAGAATGACGAATGAGTCCCAGTAGGCCAAAATTTCAGGATCAACAGCATTTCCAGTCTCCATTCAAGTCTCTGCAAGTTTCCAGGTGCGCACATTCTATTTTGCAACTTTCTATTTTGTTTTATACTCTTTTCTAGGCCATTTTGTAGGTCATTGCATCAAACTAGGGTTTAGTGTTGCATCTTATATTGCATTAGTCTTTCCAAGTTTCAACTTGGTGGTGAACCCCTCATTAGATTTCATTCAGCCTTTAGGACAGCCCTCTTGCAAGATCTCTTCCTCTCTTGAGATCTCAAGGGTTTGTTCTTGAATGAAGTGTGTGAAGATTGCCTCTCTCTTTTTAGGTCCAAAACCCTAAAGGTGAAAGAGAGTCCAAGTGACATAGCAGCATTAATCGTTTGGGGAAAAAATCGGCAAACCAAAAGTTCAGGATTTTTTGAAAAAATCGGAAAAAAATAGGGAAAAAATCGGATTTACAAAAAGACGAAAAAAAATTGAAGAAAACAGTTAGAAACTACTTTTAAAAAAAATTTAATGGCATTTCCATAGCATATAGACATTGAGAGCAAATAAAATACAGCGTTCAATCCATGAATTATAGAAAATAGATTTTCGTTGGTTATATTCATATCGCTGATTACATTGCACAAAACATACTACAACTGCATAAATATCAGATGGTGACAGTTGTCAAAATGTCTATTACAATATAGTTTGTGACTTTGTACAAAGTCAACCTATAAACTAAGTACAAAGTTCCAAAAAAATCAATTGTAGCAAATGATGTGCTAGAGGGCAGAACCTCCCGATGATGAAGCTCCTTGTCTATGCTACCACATTTTTCATACATGTCTACCAAAGCATTTTATCAAACAGTTCACTGCCTTGCTGCTATGGCTGAAAGCCTAAAACAAGTACTTTGGAACAAGCTATGGATGCTTGGAAAAATTCTATCAAAGAATAATAGTAAGAAACAAGCTATGGTCTCATGAATTTTTTTTCGCACGAAAATCAGCGTGCTGTTATTCGCGTTTTTTTGCAGGTTTTAAACACGTTTTTTGGCGATTTTGCAGTTTTAAATGGGTAGAAATCGTTGACCAAAAGGTCAACAATTTTTTCAAAAAATCGGGGAAAAAATCGTCTAGCCTGTAGATTTTTTAAAAATTGCGATTAATCGGGTTTATTTGCAGATTTATGCTTCACTGTCCAACAATGTTCACCATTTCAAGTGGTAAATATTATAAGATGTTATTATGTTCCCCAAGTTGAATGCCTAGGTGTTGTGACCTATTTCACACATCGCCCCATTGCAAATGGGGACCCTCGCTGGTTTGCTCTGAGGGTTTAGCTTTGAGTAGCAATTTCATAATCTCTGGTGTCTTGAAAATTTCATGTCAAAGTCTGGAGTCATCACCCGAGCTAAGTTGAGAATTTGGGCCTGAAACTGAACATAAACATCATAGAAGCGCTTAGAAGACCCGGTAGACGAGGATCGCCTGTGCTTTCGCTCAATTCTGACACTTCCTATTTTTTTAGGGATTCTGCTTTTTTGCTTTTTTGCTTTTTTCATTTTTGGCATTTCTGGACCAATCTGGAATTTACTATTTTTAGAAAGTTGTTTTTTGTTTTTTTCTATTTTTAGAAAGTGCTAGGTCTCATTGGCAGTGGAGTCGAAAGTTTCCACTTTTGGAATTGAAAAGCAGGGAAAAATCAGGTCAAAATCTTAAAAAATCGAAAAAATCATGAGAAAAGCAAGGAAAAGGCGCATGCAAAGATGAGAAAAGCAAAAAAAAAAAGAGTGCATGCAAAATCTAGAAAATCATTGAAAAAATCATGTAAAAAGCAAGAAAATTATGGTGAAATTCGCCTAAGGCTGGAGAGATGCGCCCCATGAGGAAATCCAGTTGAATCTTTGAAAAATCCATTTGAAAAATCCATTCATCAAAAGGAAATTCAGTTAAAACTTGGAAAAATCCAGTTAAAATTTGTCCATTTGAGAAGTCTTGCTAAAATTCGCCTAGTACAAGGAAATCCAGTTGGATAATTCGAAATTCCAGTTGGAAAAATGATGAAAATTGGCTAAGGCAAGTAAAAATTCGAATTGGACTTCAAGAATTCCAAGATGAAGTTAAAATCCACTTGAAAAGAGGAAAATTCCAGTTAAAAGTCGAATTTCCAAGGAGAGAATCGAAATTTTTCTTAAGGCAAAAGAGTTACCTTGGTAGAAGGAGAAATCCAGTTGAAAAGTGGATTAGTCCACTTAGAAGTCGAATTTTCTAAAAGGCAAAGGAAATACTTAAGTTTTTATTTAAAAAATAAAAACTTAGCAAGCAAGAAGGGACGCCCTAAAAAATCAAAGAATAGAAGATAAGATTGCTTTTTGCATTTTAAAACAAAGCACCCAATCAGAGAAGAGTTCGACCCAGGCAAATAAGGAAACTTTTTATTATAAAAGAAGTGCTTCTGAGTTTATTTTTCATTATTCACAGGTTAAGTTTTTTCACAGGCAAACTTCTCTCAGACAAAGGCATCCTTCTTCTTCTTATTTTCTCCTTGAGCTGCAAGTTACATTGATTCCAGAGTACAAGGTTGGACATTTTTCTTCTATTTTCAGATTTCTCAATCAACTGCAGAGTCATAGCTGGCGAATTTGAAGAAGGAAAAAAGATTTTTTATCTTGGATTTACACAAAAAACTTCAGTTTTCAGCTCTAAAAGTCCAGTAAATTGTTTAAAAAATTCTTATTTTAATTGAAATTTATTCTCCAACCAGCCTAGGCAGTCGAGTTCTAGAATTTTTAAATTAATTTATTTAAATATTCTCCAGCCATAAAATCGCCTTTTGCAAATTTTGAAAATATTCTAACTTTGAGCTTCGTACAGGGACAATGTCTACTTCAAAAAACATAGGTGGAGTTAGAAAAATCCAAGTGAAGGAAGTTCTCATGGAATTCTATCCAGAATCCCAACTGTCGTCAAAATGGAAGAAAGTAGTAGATACCAACTTTGAGCAGTTCAATGCGATTCAACACAAGAAAAGGATGTTTGGTACTCAGCATGAAATGCCTACACCTATTGCAACTAACATCGTTAAGTGCGGACTTCACCAAGCAGCAGGGTTTCCACCTGCAGTTCAATGCAGTGAGCTGATGGTTGAGTGTGCCAAAAGATACAATCCACAGACAAGATCCATTAAAGCATCTAACGGGATCACTTTGGCATACTTCACAGAAGATTCAGTCAGAGAGGTGTTTGGTATTCCTCGTCGTCATAAAATGTTGAACAGGACCCGAGAGGAATCACAAACCATGTTCGATCAAGCTAAAGAGTCTTGTATAGACATAGTCAATTCCAACTGGATTAAAGAACCAAAAAGGTATCACTCTAAGCTGCCCAAGAGATTAATTTGCACAGACTTTAAACAGGAATACAGTTACATGATTCACATGCTGAACAGGATTATGGGTACTTCTCAGGGAGCTTTCTTCGAGGTATGGATGTTTTCATACGTAGAGGAGGTCGTATTGGGAATGGAAGCAATAAATTGGGCAAAATTGATAAGTGATAACATTGATTTCCAGTTAAGAAACTTGGAAAAGACCAAGACCTTCTATATGAGTTCCTACATAGTTTATATCCTAGCACGGTTTACTAAGTACAAAGGACTGATTTGCAAAGGGGAAGTTGGACTTTGAAATAGCCAATTCAAAGCGTATGAGTGTTACCCACAGCTACAGTTGCATTATAAGGACAATTATAAGATAACTAATGACGCTTTCCTCATGTATATCACTCGATTGCTTCAAGGAGGAATTCAGAAAAGGTTGTCTAAAGAGGCTATGGTGTTGCTTGATAAATTCGGATCTTGGTTCATCCAATTTCCGACCTTTACATACATAAGAGTTCATGGATTCCCAGATACTCCATATAGACTCCCTCGGTATCCAACGGACAAGATTATTATGCTTGAAGTTGCAAGGCAGTTGGCACACGTGGATTCCATTCAAGGGAAGAAGAACAAACAAGGAGTGGATTTTCCTGTTACAATTGGGAAAATGCTAGAAGTCTGCCCCTCATTGCAATCAGCCAAGGCAGCGAAGTTAGAGTTACAATTTTATAAGTTTGACACTTATAAACCAAGGTCTGATTACGATCCATATTTGAGGGTTCACGGGAAGAAGTCCCTTCATGTTATGCAGATTGAAGACTATTGGTCTAACTTGATGGACGAATATGGAGTCAGGAAGAAGATGTGGTCTAGAATTCCAGTAGACCTTGTGAAAAAGTGTGACTTATTCCCCGTTCCTGACCAGATAAAGGACAATGGAGACTACGTGCATCCTCAATTTGAACAAGAAAAGAACAAGCCTACCTTGTTTCCCAACTGGACACATCCTGAGTTGACTGATTTGGATATATTGATGAAGGACATTGTATCGTACTCTAGGGAATGGGTGGATAATCAGATCAGCAGATTGAGAAAAGAAGGAATCTCCCTTACCTATGCCACATTGAGCAATGAAGAAAGTCAGGGAGAAGCAGTTGGAGAAGGTCCTGATGAATTTCCATGTCCAAGCAAGAGGAAGGCAATGTTGGAAGATCCTCAAACAAAGGAAAAGGAAGCAGCTAGCAAAGAATTGGAGAGTAAGAAGCAAAGGGTGAGTGAAATTCCATCATCTTCAAGTACTTTATCTATCAGAGTAATAGAAGAGGTGTCCATTGCTGAGATTGAACCAAACCATGAACAAGAAGGTGAGTTTCAAGAGTCTGAACCGCTGGATTTTCTTCAAGAGCAAACCTTCACTAAGTGTTTGAAAGGAGGTGATACGCTAATGATTGAAGGCATGGGAGATACTGAGATCCTTGAAAACAATGAGCTGGGGGATGAAATAATTTCTGCCTTACAAGAGTGTGATGGTAATATTCAATTGGAAGATGGGATGGAATTATCCACTATCCCAGCTTGGTTGACTGAGAGTTTGATGAAGAAGTCTAAACCACTAGATGAAGTTCAACCAGTTGAAAGCATGAAGGACTTCTTAGAGAGGATTAGCAAAGCTAAAACGTCAAAAAAGCCTAAAAAGTACTCTCAGATTATCAAGAATGATGCAGGATCCAGGGTTTTACAAGTTGCAGTCCCAAAAGTTGACAAGCCTAGAGATCAGATTACTCCTATGGACTATGATGTTACAACATTGGACATTGGGCCAACCACGATAGATCAGGATTTCCATGAGCTAGCAGACACTTCCAAGGCCATCAAGGAGAAGTTTGATAAAACAGAGGAGAAGAAGGAAAGGCTAGAGTTAGAAAATTTGAGGCTAATGGAGTTCATTCAGCAAATAACAGCTCCCTTACGCCAAGAAGGTGAAACTTTTATCCCACCATCATTCCTCCCTCCGGAATCCATTGACACTCTCGAGGCTATGAGGATCACCAGCCAGGCAACTAGGAGTTGGATCAGCAATATCTCAAGGAAAATGGAACAATTCTTGGGGAAGTGTGCTCAGACTTATGACAGATCAGCCTTGCTTATGACTGAAATTGACCAAATTGAAGATAATTGGGAAGACTTCCAGTATGTAAATGACAAAGTAATACCCCGTTTGAAGGTTTTAAAGGAAGTATCCCTGCAGATGTTGATCCAAGAAGGTGTTATTGAGGAAGGAGCCTCATATGATTTCAGCAGATGGTATCATTCCTTGTTGGCCAAGAGGAAAATATATGATGGAATGAAAGAAGAGTGTGCTGTTGCACAGAATGCAATTGAGAAAATATAGTTTAAAATCCTCACCTCTCTTGAAGGATTAACAGGGCAGGAGCATCATAATGCAGATGGCTTGGATTTGGAAGGTTTGAAGAAAAGTGTGATGAATATTTACTTCAAGGAAATGCAGATTATCACAGAAAATCAGCTTGATGACATGTCTTCTCTTTTGACCTTTATGGATAGCTTTCAGAAACAAGAAGGTAGATGGGAAAGTACTTTCACTCAATGCCTTGAAACCTTGGACATAATGGGAGTACAACTGGATTCTATGCCAAGCATATCAATGGAGGAGCTCGATTTGGTGTTAACAAAATTTCTTGCATTTGCAGCCAGGGAGCAGGCCAAAGGGAATTGCATTTTGGATTCCCATTTGCTCAAGTAATTTGCAAGGTGTCATTATTTTCCACACTCCAAGTGGCTCGTCCTACTTGAGCCATGTGTCCGTTGAGTTGGTTATGCTTTTTAGGGTTAGGGTTTCTTGAAATAATCTTGGCCATTGATCTCAAATCAATCTGGGTCATTGCTTTGTAATTGGGGTGCCTATATAAACCCCACGCATTTCATTCATTCGGAGAGACTTGTGAAATTGTTGCTACTAGTGCTATTCAAATAATGATTTGATTCAGAGTTGAGCATTTGTTATTTTGAGAGCTTGCATGGTTTCATATTTCTTCAATAAAGTAAATTAGTTTCAATCATTTTTTAGATGAATGAAAGATTGATAGTGTTGAAAACAGTGAAATTAGTTCATACCTTTTTCAATTGAATGATTTTCAAATTGATGTGCAAGGTTAGTCTGAACTTTGAAATTATTTAACTAGAATTCTATTACCTATATACATCGTTTGAATTGATGGTGGTATTGTGTAATAGGACATCATTCATAAATCCCATCTGAAGATTCAATCATCTTTGTCTAGTTGTAGTCATTGTGCTTGGCAAAGCAAAGATTGATTTAAATTTCACTATCCAACATTTGTCTCTTAAGTTCATAGGAGAAGTTTAGCATAAGTCTAGTCTCTAAACCCTCATCTCTTTTTCTTTTATTTTATCTCAAAGCCGAAAATCCCAAAAATACAAGAGCATTCAATGTCAAATCAATCTAAATCCCTACTTTTGAGTAGTTTATTATCCAAGATCCCTTTGTGAAATCAGCATATCACATCATCCATTGAGCTTGACCATCCCCCCAAACGAAACATTGGAATTACCGTATGACCTTTCTAGCAATCTTAGCATAAGAGGTAGTTTTTCAAGAGAGGATAGAGCGTCTTTGGACTCTGTATTCTAGAGTGTTCGGTGTGTCATAAAACACGCATCAACACTAGGGAAATGAAATATGGGGACTCAAGTTGTTTTTAATTTGTTAAAGGGGCCTTTCCAAGGGAAAATGAAATAATTGAATTTTGAATAACAATTTTTCCCTCCAATTCTATATAAAGGGGTTTTAGCTCTCATTTACTTCATTCAAGTCTGCACACATAATAGGATTTTGTCGGAGTGAACATTGAGTTCTTCCAAGAGTTGATTGAGAACGAAAAACCTCGTCAATATTCACTAGTTTCGATGATGCAAGACCCATCCAAGCTGGTCTGGTGTTTGCACACAAGAAACACATTGATTTTCATGAAGTTTGGACTTCGGGGTTTCAAAAAAAATGAAGATATTTAAGGTATTTTGGTTGCAACTTTGAAGGTTTTGGGAGTGATTTTTACAGAGCTATTGTGGTGTTTTGAAGGTGTTTTTCCAGAGGGTTTTTTGCCAGGCAAATTTCCACTATTTAATGACGCCCTAGGGAAGCCGTTCTATCATATCCTGCTGGAAGGGAAATGAAATTGAGTCAACAATTAAGGTGATAACATCTGCAGACTTCCTTATGCCTAGCCGACCCTGTTTGAGAGGGTTTTGAAGTGAATTAGGAGCTGGCATGAATCCCAAGGAAAGTCGACCTGCTGTACCAGGCTGTATAGTTCTGCCTATAGCTGGGCATGACACGTTTCCAGCCCAAGCACTGCCTTTTAGACTGAGTTTTGGTGTCTTTTGATAGCGCCTAGTCTTCTTCTGACAGGTTATGCACATTTTCAGGTGTACTCTAGAGCGTGGATTAATTGAGGGAAGTCATACTGTGCACAGTACCAACTATACCTTTCATTCAGACCTGATAATTGCTCAGAAAAGTCTAACAGACCAGTCCAATACTCAGAGCAATCAGTTATAAGGTGTGTTTGGAGGTATATAATGAGTGAAACAGACCTGGGCGTGGCTGGAAACAAATATCAGAGCTGCTGAGTGTGCTGTTCAGGGTTTTCACAGGTTGCTGTAGGCTGCTGAGTGAGTTGTATGTAGTTTTGAGTGAACAGGGGTCTCATATGCAATATTTTGAAGTGGGTTTTGAAGATTTAAGTGTGCCTAGACCTGCAAAAAATATAGCAGACCTGCTGTAGCCTCCTCAGTTCTTCTCAGACCTGCTGCTATCACCCTCATCTCCATCCTTTGAGGTAATTTTTATATGGGAATGCCATGGGCATGATTACTTATTGTAATTGGCAACTCTATGAATGTTTTTACATCAAGATTTGTATTAGATGATGATTTAGTGCTTGATATCTTTCATGAGATTTATACAGCAGTTAATCTTTATCTTGCAAGTCAATACTATCATTCCTTATTGCCAAAAAATCAGAGAGCCAAAACAAAACAAAACAAAATTGAGGGTGATTGTTATAGAATACCTAGTCATTCCACAAAAAAAATAGTACACCCAAGAGTATACTCATGTGAGGTCGATAGCAACTATTACAAATTGTGAAGAACAACAACTATGCTTGTGAATTACCCATACAATTGATTCTTATCCACTTGTGATACAAGATGTTTAAACATGCAAGGAAATAGCATAAACAAGTAGTAGAAATTAGAAACCATAATTTATAAACTTGTAGCTTAGCAAAAATCGGTAGATCCTACTTTGACTTGTACTCAATGACTCAACGACTCAATGAAATTGGCAAACTAAAAAATGCTTAAATTCCTTATAAAAATAAATTTCAAAGAAAAATACAGTTACAAAACATATGAAATGAGTATATACAACATCGGGGAAGTGTTTTCTATTAGATTCGAACTAAAAAAAAGTACAATATCACATCATGTGAATACAAATCATCAATCTAATAATATTAAGTGAATCTTGTTTTGATTGAAAATAATCAAAAATTACAATTCAATAAAGTTAAAAAAAATATATAATTTCCCATATGTATCCTAGTGATGGATGTCGATGGGGTCCTACTTGTCAATCTAGAAGATAATAATTCCTCCTCATGCTCAGCATCGTCATCATAAATGATATCCTCCAACCTAAAGCCTCTTCCACTTTTCTTGCACCCTCCTCTACTTGCCTCTCAAAATCAGCAATCTCATCTTCTCATGGGGTCCTCTTCTAGTTAATTCAATCATAATTTGGATCAATGTCATCCAAATTGATCACCTCATGACATCCTGAGCCCTCCATCTTTTTTGAACAAAGGCGAAGGTTGTATTGCACAAAGATGAGGTCATTGAGGCAATTTTGTGGCAATTTTTGCACTTTTTCGTGTGAACAGCATTAAATAAGCTCGATTTGCACTCTCATCCAAAAGTGTTACAAGGTTGGGGAAAAATTTGGAGGGCTAGCTTTTGAAGAATTAGGGTTTTCCACCCCAATCTTCCCACCAAGAAGCAAAAAAGACATTCATAGGCTAGTAATAAGTAATAATTGCATGCATCAAAGACTTGAAGTGAAGTGAAATGAAAACTGAAATATTTAGTTACCTAATGCTAAAATGGTTCTCCCTCAAATAAATAGGGGCAAAGAGAAGAGCCTTAATACAACTGTATTTTTGCAACTCTTCAATGATCATAGCTCTGACCTTGACCTCGTGTGACATACTCTCAATGCATGTTGAGAGGTTCTCCATAACCTCTCTATCAACATCCCTGAAGACATCTGGAAGGAAAATTTTGAGGTTGAGATAGTACACCATGAATGGGTTGGTGGATTTGATTGTTCACCTCCAATCAATAATGTTCCAAATGGGTTCTCAATGCATGTTGAGAGGTTCTCCATAACCTCTCTATCAACATCCCTTAAAACATTTGCAAAAGGAAAGTTTTGAAGTTGAAATAGTACACCATGAAAAGGTTGGTGGAGTTGATTGTTCACCTCCAAACAATAATGTTCCAAATGGGTTCATATTTTCTTCTATCTTCCCTATAATAGTTTTGGATGGTCTTATGGCCTATCCATGGCCTCATATAGGTAGCCCATTGGGTTTTACTCCTCATCCACCAAACCCAAAACCCTAACTAAAGCTCTAACACCTACAAACAAATTAAAGTCATAATTCAATATAAAACATTTATAAATGAACAACCTCTAGTAATTAGAATTTAGGAAAAGTGAACTTAAAGAATACAATTCGATATTTACATAGAAGTTTGAAGTTACCTTAGCAATGCATTAGTATTCTTTGAAAAGACATCATCAAAAATTGTCTTTATGACCTATATTCTTCAAAGAAAAAGAAACCACCTATTGCTAGCTCACAAACATCTACTTAAAAGCTATTAGCAAACCATAAATGCTCTACAAGGTAATGTAGTTACAAATTGTGTGGCACCTACTCACACAAGCTCCTTCCCCTTTGTGTTCTCTGTCATCAAGCTAACCACCGAAGGTGGTTGGAGATACATTTAGTGATATTCTTGGCCTCTTCCGCCATGGATTTCACCCTATCATGTTTGCCTTTATTCTCCAACAAAAGATCAAGGTAATGGGCAGCACAAGCGATCTAAAAACATGTCGGTTGCCTCTCTTCAAGTTGTCTCCTTGCCTCCACATACATTGTTGCATTATCTCACAACTTAGACCACATTTTTGAAATATTCCGAGCCAATTTTTTCGATTTTATCAAATTGCAAATTACAATAAATGCACCCGTTAAGGTTAGAAGATAAACCAAAACGTGCAAAAGCAACTCTAACCAGAATGTACACCAGGATCCCGATGTGGGCAAGGTGTGAGCATTGGTCAGAGGATCTTATACTCTAATTGCTGAAAGGGAACTCGACACCAAGTATGTGCTACCCAATCCAGAATGGAGTGAGGGGCGACCATATGGCGGAGTGATTACAAATAACAATGCTTGAAAAGAAATGTTGAAAGCTGAAAATACTCAACACCCAAAATGTGCTTGCTAACCCAGAATGGCAAAGTAGCTACCATAGGGCGGAGATGTAACTATTTCAAACTAATACTGGAGGTAAGAAGGAGTATTACAAAACATGACAAAGCAATATTAAAGAACACTGGTCAGTACTACTGCCAGCTTACAATAGATAATTATTGCCTGCAATGTCAAGATATTAGATGCTTTTCAAATGGTGCATTCAACAATAAATCTGCTACAAGCCTTTAAGTAAACCACAATGCCAAATCCAAATCAGAAGATGCAGATTTCTGTAGACAGTTATGACAGATCTGTACTTTTCAACCTTTAACCAGCAGCATAGAAATTCACTGAATGATTCATAACTCTCACATAGATCATCGGATTGACTTGGAATAAAATGCAATACTCTCTAAGAATGATGGCGCCTAAACTAAGACACAAAAAACAGATCTGCAACTTGGGCTGCAGAAAAAGTGCTGGTAATGGCGAAGAAATGAGCAAATTTGGTTAGCCTATCCACTACTACATAAATACAATCCTTCCCTTGGGCCTTGGGCAACCCTGTGATGAAGTCCATCGAGATGCTTTCCCATTTTTGATTGGGAATGGGGAGTGGTTGCAGCAAACCGGCTGGTAATGTATGCTCATTCTTATTCACTTGACAAACAGGACACTCCTGAATGTAGCGTTGTACCTCTCCTTTCAATCCTCTCCAAGAGAACCTTTCTCGGATCTGCCTATATGTCTTGAAAAAACCTTGGTGACCAGCAACCGGAATATCATGAAAAGTCAAGAGAATCTTCTTCTTAAGCTTAGAATCAGCCACCAGAAAGATTCTTCCCTTGTAGTGTATCAAACCCTCAATCACCTTGTACCTTTCATCCTGAAAAGTACCCTCAAGAATGCTGGTTGCAAACTGATTTTTGGCATAATCAGCAAGCAACATGTCTCTCCAATCTGCAATAAGCTCACACAATGAGCTAAGATGGGGTCTCCTGGAAAGAGCATCAGCCACGATATTATTTTTCCCTTTGACATATTCAATGTCAAAGTCGTAAGCTTGAAGCTTACTCACCCATTTCTGTTGCCTCTCATTTAGGTCCTTCTGATGCATGAAATGTTTGAGGCTATTGTGGTCAGTCTTAACCACAAACTTGTTCCCCACCAAGTACTGCCTGAACTTGGCTAATGCATGCATAATGGCAAGCATTTCTTTGTCATAAATTGAATATGTTCTTTCAACACCCCTTAATTTTGTGCTCTCAAACACAATAGGATGTTTGTCTTGCATCAGGACAACCCCAACTCCTTCACCTGATGCATCACACTGCAGCTCGAATGGCTTGGAGAAATCTGGAATAGCCAGAACCGGACACGAGCTCATGATCTTCTTGAACTTGTCAAAAACCATTTGAGCCTTTTCTGACCAACAAAAGGCTCCCTTTTTGGTGAGATCAGTAAGAGGAGCAGCATTCTGTGAATACCCCTTTACGAATTTCCGATAAAATCCACAAAGACCCAGAAAACCTTTCAACTGAGTCAAGTTCTCAGGAGGTGGCCAATCAACTACTGCTTTGATCTTTTCAGGATCCACCTTCACTCCCTCAGCACTGATTATGTGGCCAAGGTACAGTAACTCTTCCATTCCAAATTCACATTTGGATGCTTTTGCGAACAAACTCTCAGATTCCAGGATACTAAGCACTTCCTCCAAGTGCTTGAGATGATCTTCCCAAGTCTTGCTGTAAATCAGAATGTCATCAAAAAAATCAACACAAACCTCCTTAATTGATTCTGAAAAACACGGTTCATGCAAGACTGAAAGGTAGCCGGAGCGTTAGTCAACCCAAATGGCATGACTAAGAATTTGAAATGGCCATAGTGACATCTGAAAGTTGTCTTCTCCACATCAGATCCCCTCATTCGAATCTGATGGTAACCCGATCTCAAATCGATCTTCGAGAAGAACTTTGCCCCATGTAGCTCATCAATGAGCTCATCTATTCTGGGAATGGGGTATCTGTTTTTGATGGTACTTTGATTCAAAGCACGATAGTCCACGCACATGCGCATGGTACCATCCTTCTTCTTCACAAGAACCACTGCAGATGCAAAGGGGCTCTTGCTTGGGCAAATGAAACCCATCTCCAAGAGTTCTTGAATATTCTTCTCAATCTCATCCTTTTGCCTCTTCGGGTACCGATATGGAGTTGTAATTACCGGTTTAGCCCCTTCCTTGAGCTCTATGATATGTTCTGAACCCCGTTCAGGTGGTGGTCCAGGAGGCAAATCTGCAAAGACTTTGCTCTTCTTCGTGAGTAGAGACTGAACATCAGGAGGATAGTCTCTCTTAGTCTCAACCGGACTAGCAGGGAGGATCATGCACTCTGCAACCCACTCAGCTTGATCGTGACGGATCAGCCTTGCCATTCTTTTGAATGACACAACTCGAGGGCCCCCATTTGAGATTCCTCTCAGAACTATCTTCTTCCCATCGGATTGAAACTTCAGCTCCATAGTCTGCAGATTCAAGGAGATCTCCCCAAGAGAATGCAGCCATTGAATGCCTAGGACGGCATCAGTATCTCCAATGTGAACTACATAGAAGTCATCCTTGACTTCGTAGTTTCCCAATTGCATGGTCATGTTCGAGATTTTCTTTGTGCAAGAAATATGAAACCCATCGGCAACCATGACCTTGAAACCTTCAAACTCCTCTGTTTACAGCCCCTTCTTTGCTACCACAACTTCATCAATGAAGTTATGTGTTGCTCCAGTGTCGATCAAAGCAACGATTCGCTGCCCTTTGACCATCCCTCGAACCTTGAAGGATTCATTTCTTTGAAAGCTCGAAAGTTGAGCCAAGACTCCACCACTTTCCTTCTCATTTTCGGACTCTTCTGGAGCTTTTTCTACTTCACTTTCTTCAAAATCAGATTGCTGGTCTGAAAAATCGGAACTACTTTCACCAGCAGAATAGTATTCAATCTGATTGAATTTAACTCCCTTAGGGCAAACATGATCTTGAGACCATTTTTCCCTACATCGGAAACACAACCCCTTTCTTCTGAGTTCGTTCAGGGTCTCCGGATCCAATCTTGTGACATGGGGATTATGATGTTTGAACTCCTTGTGCTGAGGTCTCAAAGGAGGTCTATGCTGAGGTCTTTTCCCTTTATCCCTTTTCTGAAAGGGGGCATTTGATTGAAATTTTGCCTTAGGAGCAGCCCACTCCATGTTTCTTGCCTTCTTCATGGCCTCCTGCAGGGTTGGTGGATCAAAGGCTTTAATCCAGCCTTTAAGTGGTTCTGTCAAACCTTCACTGAAAAGAATTACCACTCTCCTCTCCGTGATTCCAGTCACCATGACTGAGAGTCTCTGAAACTCGGCAATGTAGGCATCAACTGTGCCATACTGTCTCAATTGTGCAAGTTCTCTGAAATGAATTTCAGGATCCTTTTTCTCAAACCTCTCGATGAGCCTCGTGGTGAACTCATCATAAGTTGTGATAGACCCATGACCCAAAGTAACTAGGCCATGGTACCACCACTCGTGCGCCACCCCATCAAGGTGTAGCGTAGCAAACTTGATCGCCTCTTCTTCTACCATGGGTCTGAGAGCTAGATAGTTATCCAACTTCTGTATCCAAGCTCAGGCTGAAGTGTTATCACTCCCGTCAAAGTGTGGAAGTATAACCTTGTTGACAGCTTGATACAAGTCTCCTTGAGTTGATGGTCTTCTTTGATCATAATGTCTACCCTGTCCTTTATTTTTCCTTTTATGATCCATAAAGTCATTGTAGGACATATCCATCTTGATGTCGACAGGTAAAGAATCATACTCTGCACGACCAAGTCTCAACTGCTCCACGAATGAAGCATTCTCTTCAGGATCTGGCTGAGTGTTAACAGGTGCCACGAAGGTGGGTTTGAAGGGCCTGGATGAGACATAAGTATGGTTTGAAGTATGTTGAGCAGCATGTCCATCATGCTGGTTGGAAGCACTGTGCTCTCCTCTATGCCCAGTGTTGTTCTGTGGAATGGTGTTCTGTCCCACTTTTCCCATCATAAGCGATACCATGTCCATCAAGGCATCCATCTTTCTTTCGAATCTCTTTCCGGGACTCAATGATCTTTCTCTTCCTTTCCCACTGTCCTCTCTGTTGTTGGTAATCCTCTCGTTACCCCCAACTGACCTCTCGCCCTCTGCCATGTCTGTTTCCTGAGAAGACTCCCAATGAGCCCTCAAGACTTCTGAAGCTGTCTGACCTTCTAGAGCCTGATAGAGCTGGAACTGTTTTCCAACCTTCTTGTCTTCCCTTGCAATATACCTCTTTTCTCTGTCACTCATAGACAGATTGTTCACAGGATGGCAAGATCTTGGCTCTGATACCAAAATAGACTGAATCACCACTAATTGTTGTCTTGCAAACAAGAAGCGATGCCCGAGCTAGGAGGCCTTCATTCCTCGAAGCAGTTCCAGAGCCAAACCGGCAACATAACGATACTATAGACCAAAGATGAGAAATGATGCTCAAGGTCTTCCTTTTATAACTTCCTGTTGACTTCACGAAACCCTAAAATCCACTTCAATGATCAAAACCCTAATCCTTTCTCCAAGATGGCGTCCTTTTCCTTCAAAGCTCAATATTGATATTTTAAATAAACTCAATGCTTTGATAAATGCGCCCACTTAAGCTTGCTTTGACTTAGGTAAATAATAAATTAATCTTTAATGAAGGCGCCACCCTCAAAAGACCACTTTTTAAAACAACATGAAGTCAATAGACTAGGCCAAGGGGTCAACGTTCGAATATAATATTAAAACGTGACTTTTAATTAAATATATCAACTTATCTCTCCAATCGTGCTCTGAAGCCAATAATGACCAAGTCAACTGACCAAACTGAAGTAGGAAGTCAACCATGCTGAACCCAACTGAAAAGCTGCCTAAAATAGAATTTACTAAAAATAGTAAATTCCAGAAAACGCTCAGAATGCCGAAATGAACATACCACTGCGAAGCTCTCTAAAAACCCAGAAAGACTCCGCCATTGAATCCACCAACTCCGAGCAAAGACATCCTTAAAAATAGGAAATCCTAATTTTACCTTCTAACTAGCCTTCGAGTTTCCAGAAAAGGCCAACGGTCACTGGCAAGATCAGGTTTGAGAAGGGGACATTACAATTTTCTACATCAACCTCCAAAACAACATCCTCCACCGAACTCAAATTCTCATCATTCTTGACTTTGCTCGAGGCGCCAATGGATGTCAAGAACACCGTTTGACTATTTGAAGCCACAAGTTGATTAATCCACAACTCCTTCCATTCGTCCAAGTTTTTCAGATTTGTTTACATTTTTAAATTGTTGAAGATCATCATGTGGCCTTTCTTAATTTTGAAATACAAGCTAGTAGCCCTTCTTGATTTTTCAGGTTTGTTTATACCACAAGAAGAGCTAGAAGGAGACAAATTGTTGTGTGAGTGAGAAATACAAACAAATAGACATTAAACAAGGAAAAGTAACAATTTTGGCAAAAAAAATTAGGCTTTTCGTGTGTTTTGGGTGGCAGACTGCATTGCAAATGTGATGGTGCATCACAAGCACAAATTCACTAGGTACTCACAAGTGTAGTAGCAAAAATTGTTTCAGGAATAAATTGGCATACCAAAAGATCAAAAGAATTTAACAAATAGTGATTTAATCAAGAAAAAATTAGACTATGATTAAGGTTAGGGTTGATTAAAAATTTAAGATAGGTTTTGGGTTATGTAAAATGAGAATAAAATAGCTATAGAAATCAAAAAAACCCAAATAAACTAAATTGCTTTGCCAAAAACCATGGAAAATGTGTGGCTAGACATAAATTGCAATTTTCTAGCGAAAGTTTTGTGAAAAATCTCATCTAATCTAATTTTTTGCAAAAATTGTGATTGTGAAGGTAAACTATTTTCTTATCCAATTTCCAATAAATCACAATGTTTTCATGTTATTTGTTAATATGCTTGCAAGTACTCACGGAGAATTCAAGCCTTCAATTCCCTCTAACTTGTTCACAAGTATGCAAGTGAGTATATCTCTAGTGTGAATGGTAGAGAAAAAAAACATTCTACTATTAACATGAAAAAAGGTTACATAATAAAGAGGTTACATATAATACTGTAGATATTAAATATCTACCTACCTATAGACTACTGTAGAAACAGTAGTAAACAAGCAAACAAAACAAAATAACATTGACCATTAACAATAATAATAATATTCTAACACCCTCCCTTAATGGTCAATCCATCAACAACACCAAGTTGCCCCTTGAATTTGACAAACTTATCTGGGCTCAGAGACTTGGTGAGAATATCTGCAGTCTGATCCGCTGTTGGAACATACTGCAGCTGAACTGATCCATCTTCTACCAGGAAAGCACAAACAAGAAGGGCGCAGCTGCAAGACAAAGAATCGAGCTCAAAAGAGTGCAGAAAAACGTGGCCCAAAATAAGGAAAAACGCGGCCAACAAACTGGTGAAAAACGCATCTAAAAAGAGTCGAAAAAATGCCCAGAAAGATCAGGAAGTCGCACCCAGAGGAGGAAGGATGAGGTCGCGCGGGGCCAAGAAGAGGATTCACGCCCAGATAAGGAGACGAAAACGCCATGTAAATGCAAACAAAGAGGACGCTTGGAGGCCGTCAAGAACACGCAGGAGTCCCAGACAAGTCACGGGCCAAAAAGTGGCTGAAGAAAGGTCACGGAAAAAAGAAAGAAAATGCCACGCGAAAAAAACGCGAATTACAGACTTGAAAGACCCTTCACACACGAAAAATCTCACGCAAAGAAGAAATCGTGAATTACAGACCATAACAGAAACGACCTCAGCAAAAAACGCAACCTTGAAATCTTCAAAAACAGAAAACGTGATTTTTTTGTGTTACAAGCACGATTTTTTAGCAGAACAACAAGCCCACGAATTTTTTTTAAAAAAATGGCGCCCCAAAAACCCTAGTTTTGCTCTCATACCATGTGAATGGTAGAGAAATAAAACATTCTACTATTAACATGAAAAAAGGTTACATAATAAAGAGGTTACATATAATATTGTAGATATTAAATATCTACCTACCTACAGACTACTATAGAAACAGTAGTAAACCAGCAAACAAAACAAAATAACATTGACCATTAACAATAATAATAATATTCTAACACCCTCCCTTAATGGTCAATCCATCAACAACACCAAGTTGCCCCCTGAATTTGACAAACTTATCTGGGCTCAGAGACTTGGTGAGAATATCTGCAGTCTGATCCGCTGTTGGAACATACTGCAACTAAATTGATCCGTCTTCTACCAGGAAAGCACAAACAAGAAGGGCGCAGCTGCAAGACAAAGAATCGAGCTCAAAAGAGTGCAGAAAAACATGGCCCGAAATAAGGAAAAACGTGGCCAACAAACTGATGAAAAACGCGTCTAAAAAGAGTCAAAAAAATGCCCAGAAAGATCAGGAAGTCGCGCCCATAGGAGGAAGGATGAGGTCGCGCGGGGCCAAGAAGAGGATTCGCGCCCAGATAAGGAGATGAAAACGCCCTGTAAATGCAGACAAAGAGGATGCGTGGAGGCCGTCAAGAACACGCAGGAGTCCCAGACAGGTCACGGGCCAAAAAGTGGCTAAAGAAAGGTCACGGAAAAAAGAAAGAAAATCCCACGTGAAAAAAAATGCGAATTACAGACTTGAACGACCCTTCACACACAAAAAATCTCATGCAAAGAAGAAATCGCGAATTACAGACCATAACAGAAACGACCTCAGCAAAAAACGCGACCTTGAAATCTTCAGAAACAGAAAACGCGATTTTTTTGTGTTACAAGCACGAGTTTTTAGCAAAACAACAAGCCCACGAATTTTTTTTTAAAAAATGGCACCCCAAAAACCCTAGTTTTGCTCTGATACCATGTGAATGGTAGAGAAATAAAACATTCTACTATTAACATGAAAAAAGGTTACATAATAAAGAGGTTACATATAATACTATAGATATTAAATATCTACCTACCTACAGACTACTGTAGAAACAGTAGTAAACAAGCAAACAAAACAAAATAACATTGACCATTAACAATAATAATAATATTCTAACATCTAGGTCCTACAACTCACAAATACTCAAGTTTCAAACCATGGAATAAACATCACATGATAGATATAACATCATAAGTTATTTACCCTAGAGAAACCCAAACAGGTGGAAAACTCCAACAAATAATCCATCAACCAAGTTGTACAAGCTTGCTCCTTTCATAAGGGCCTCTAAGAACACCAATCTACCATCTCAACACTAAGAATTGCAATCAAGATTGTATGGTCCAATTATGGACCATCTAACCTTGCAACGAATAGACCTTCAAATCTAAACCTCATCAACAACATAGTGGAAATCAATAGAAGCAATATGTAAAGAATATATTTGTTTGATAAGACAATAGCTTCAAAAGCTTGATTGCATGCTAGGCTTCAACCTTTGAATTACAAACTCGATCCAAAGATCTAGACAACTTAATTTCTTGATATTGTTTCTTTCCTTGTGTTCTTCTTATTTCTTGTTTGTCCTTAAATCATATCAGGCATCCCTATATATAGAAGATGTGTAAATGAAGTGTGATGACTAGCCGCATGCTACATGACCATAGATTAATGTGATGAGGATTAAAGGCCCCAAAATTAAATGTTTTTCTCATAGATCAACTTTGAAAGTCAATGCATCATCCTTGAGTAGCATGCGGGTTCCATAGTAACATATAGCATTTCATTTACAAGATACTTTGAACTAGGAGTCTCCAAATTTAATATAGTCTCAAATATGACCATCTTAGGACCTATAATGAAGTAAATAATTTTAAGAATTGGCACAAGTTTTAAATACTTGCCACATTGTTCAAATGAGCTACTGTTATATAGTAAATAACTCAATACTAGCCTAACTAACTTCTTGAATGGAAAACATATGTGTTGTGATCAAGAGAGCATGAAAATTGAATGGAATGTTCTAAACACATGGTGTAGTCTATGATCTC
Organism: Sequoia sempervirens; assembly: GCA_007258455.2. Classification (NCBI taxonomy): domain Eukaryota; kingdom Viridiplantae; phylum Streptophyta; class Pinopsida; order Cupressales; family Cupressaceae; genus Sequoia; species Sequoia sempervirens. The sequence continues at coordinate 162,045,019 of VDFB02373365.1, forward strand.
AATTGCAACCAATGATTTTTAATTGTGGTGCCTTGTGGATTGCGGTGCCTTGTGGGGTCATTGATAGCTTGACTATGCCTACAATTACAGATAAGAAACTTTACACATGTGAAAATAAGTGTAGTGAGATGCAATGCCACAGACTTGTTTCACACTATTGCACAATATTTGGAAAACTCATAAAGTACTTGCAAAACAAGCAAACATTAAAGAAAATATTTTTTGTTGATGCAAGATTGCTCCTACATCATTACAACTCAAAAAAGGAATTGGGATGTCATTCATACAAAGCAATAGAAGAACCTATTCAACTCCTTAAATGAATCTCAGCTCTTCTATTATAAATTTATATCCTACATAGTACAAATTCAACAACGGTTGAAACTACTAGCTACATCATGTTTCCATTAGTGACAATTGTTGACTAAAACCATCTACAACATTTTCGACCTCATCAAAAACTATAATGCATTTTCAACAATAGGTGAAGTTGTCATTGATACAACATCCTATAACTTGTAAAGGTCATAAATTTTGCATGTAGACATGAATTGAGATGCATTTGTTTTAAATTGCAAATATTTTCAAGATGAAACCAAATTTGTAGAAAATATTCAACTTTAGATCTCTCCATTATGACAGATTTTCTTGTCAAGCCAGGAATGGACGGCAACATTGAAAAATGAAAATGGAAGAGAAGTGCAAACCCGAAATTGATTTCATTGAATGAAAAATAGTATGCAAATAGATCAACAAAGTGATCTTTCAATTCAGCTTCATATGACTATTCAGATTCTACAATAACCCAAGGATTATTTACAAAATATTTACATAATATTAAATCCCCTCTTAATCTGCAAGAGTTATAGTAAGACCAAGCATGCCTCTGAATTTTTCAAATTTCTCTCTTCCAAGCGCTTTTGTCAAGCTATCCATTGGTTGATCTACAATTTGACAATGGATCGATTCGGCACTGCCATCTTTCACATAAAGCTGAATCAAATGGAATTTGGTATTGATGTATTTGGTTTTGGTCGTGAAAAATTAGAATACTTGCCATATTGATCGTAGAAGTGTTGTCAACCATGAGTGGTGTTGATGAAACCCACATTTCCTACAAATCCTTAGAAACCCTTCTAAGCCACAAATTTCTCTATTTGCTTCTGAAGCTGCCATATATTTTGCTTCCATTGAAGAAAGAGCTAGTACTAATTGCTTCTTTCACTTCCAACTAATGACTATTGATCCTAAATTCATCAAAAAACCTGAATTAGATATCCCATCTTCAAAATTCCCTGCATAGTATAGATCTAAATATCCAACTAGTTTGAAATCTGCTACCTTGGACTAATGAAGCCAAAAATTATGAGTTCCCTTCAGATATCAAAGAACCATCTTTGCTGCTAGCCAGTGGCTCTTTCAATTTTTACATGAATCTAGAGAGAACAACAACAAACGAAATTTCTTGTCTAGTTGTGGTTACATAGATCACACTTCCAATGAGCTATATAACTTAGTAGCATCTTCAAACTCTGGAGTGTCATCTAATGTTAATTGTAGATTTTTCTCCATGGGTATGCTGAGTGGTTTACAATCTACCATTTGAAATTTACTTGGAATTTCACCAATATACTTATGTAGTGTGATGAAAATGAATCACTTCAATACCCCAATAGTAATGAAAATGGCCCAAATTTGGCATTTCAAAACCTTTCACCAATTCTGCTTTGACTTTTGCACTGTATTTTTCATTATTTCCTATTATAAATAGATCATCCACATCTACAACTATTTTGTCAATTGTCTTGACAATAAGAGTTGCATCTTCAAATTCAACATGCTTGAAGTTCATGATTAAGAGGTCCTTTTGAGCTTTTCAACCAGGTACCTAGGGCTTGTTTCAAACCATACAACAATTTTTACCAGCTTACACACTTTGTGTTCTTAATCAACTACAAAACCTTTTAGTTAAGTCATGTAAACTATTTTTTTGAGATCATCATTTAGAAAACTATCTTTCATGTCCATCTAATGAACTTTCCATCCATTTTGTCTGACCAAAGCCAAGAAAATCCAAATGGTGGCCCACTTTGCTATAGGTGCAAAGATCTCCTCATAGTCTATCCCTTCTTTTTTTGCATATCCCTTTGCAACAAGCCTTTCTTTGTGTTTTTCAAGCGAGCCATCTGCTTTGTATTTGTTTTAAAAGACCCATTTGCAACCAATGGGTTTAGAATTGAGTGGAGCATCAACCAACTCCCAAGTATCATGCTTGATCAAGGCAACATTATTCAACTTTCATTACTTTTCTCCACACATCAAGCTTTTTCCCTGTTTGAAGGAACTTGGTTCTAAATCAAAAGCAATATTGATTTCTTCTTGATGTTTGGCTTTGTGTGAATATCTAGTGCATGTTTTTCCAACTTCATCAAGTCTAACTTCTTTTAGTGTCTATGTGGCCCATTTCTACTTCCTTTTTTGTGTTACTTGCAAAGCAATTGGTGCCTTATTTTCTTGATCTGAAGCTCCTTCAATTGTTGGTTGTTGCTCCAAAAACAAGTATTCTTCTTTAGATGAAGTTTCAAATTCTTGCTTAGGGGGGGATTCTTGTTCAATTGCTAGAGACAAAATGGATTCAACTTATTCTAAACAGTATCTCCCCCCCTTAAAGTTTTGAATCTTCATATCACTCTCTTTGAAACACCAATTTTTGCAAATTTCTCCAGTCAATGCAATTGTAATTGTTGATCATTATTGGCTATGTCCTTTGTTGTTTCACAGAGAACATCTCTTGCAATGAGAAATTTCTTGTTATTCTTATCAAATAGTCTATAGCCCTCTAAGGATTCTAAATATCCCAAAAGAATGCATTTGTGACTCCTATGGTCCAACTTATTCCTTTTTTCTTAGGAGTGAATGCATAGCAAGTAGATATGAAAACACAAAGATGTCATACTAATGGATGTTGACCACACCAAATTTCATATGAACTTCTCATTTAAAGAGCTGCTAAAGGTGACCTCTTGCAGAGATAGACTATCGTTTGAGTTGCTTCCACCCAAAAATGCAAGTTTAATCCTTCAAAATACAGCATTGCTTGAACCATATTCATCAAAGTTTTGTTCATCCTTCCAACTACTCCATTTTGTTAAGGAGCGTGATGAACTGTAAGATGATACTTGATCCCATGTCTTTTAAGATAGTCATCAAACACCTTTGATGTAAATTCACCACCGTTATCAGTCCTTAGTGTGCCAATATAGGATTGGCTTTCAACCATCATGCAAAACTTATGAAATGCTTCAAAAGCTTCTTGTTTTGCTTCAAAAATTGATCTAGGTCATTTTGTTGTAATCATCAATGAACAACATGAAATATTGATTATCACTAATAGAAGGAACTAAGATGGGATCACACATATTAGAGTAGATCAAATGCAATTTAATTGCAGTTCTCCAATTTGATTTTGAAATGGCTCTCTTTCTAGTTTGGCCAAGATGCATGCTTCACATTTTTCAATTGTTTTGGGTAGAGTCGACAAATCTACAACACCATTCTTTTGCATTGTGTGAATGTTGTCATAGTTGGTATGCCCAAATCTTGCATGCCACAACAAACTTGGTGGCATTCCTCCTTCGACAAGGTGAGTAAAATTGCTTGAAATTGAAGGCTCGCCTTTGAGTTGGAACAACTTTCCTTCCTTGGTCCAGTTAAGGCAATTGTATTATCGTATTTTCTTTTGATCATAACCTCTCCATCATCCTGCAAAATGTTGTGGCCTTGTTGTCAAATAAGCACACTAGGGACAACAAGTTTTGCTTCAAGCTAAGGATCATATAGGACATTGTGGATAATGAATTTAAAGTCTTGGTGACTTGAGGTGAATTGTCCCTTTTCCTTGAGATTGTGGACTTATTATGTTTGCACGATACAAGTCCATGTCTTTCTTCATGGATCTCCTCAAAGACGTCTCTTTGAAAGGTCATGTGTTGCATGGCACATGTAACTAAAAACCAAGTATCATACTAGGTTGAATTTACAAAGATAGTTGGCATCATTTGATATAGAAAGCACACATTCACTTGCAAACTAAGAACAATATGATTTTGATATTTTCTTCTTTCCCTTATTTGCTTCCCTTATGTTTTTGGTACACCCCAATCTTATCCCATGGTGTTCTGCATTAATGAGCTTCATGACCCACTTATCTAACACAACATATGGAAAACAAATTGTGTCTATCATTTTGCTTCTCATGGTGTTGACCAATATCTATGTCAATTTTTCCTCTCTCTCTTTCATTTCCTTTATTTTTGGAAGATGAACCCTTATTGGAAAATTTGCCTCTTTGATACGCATAGCAAATATCCACTCTTGGGGTTTAAATTTTTGTTCCAAATGCTTTTCTTTTTCAACCATCTTTTCAACCAACCAATTAAAACTGAGTGTTTCTAGTTCATTGCTTACTTGAAATGACTCCAAGTTGAATATGTGCAAAGAAGAGATTTTATCAAGTTAGTCATATATATATATATATATATATATATATCAGCAATTTTTACACCAACAACTTCAAGATGCTCGATTGCTTAGATTTCTGAAGTGAAGGTCATTACATCACCATTCATCAACCACAATGATATTTATTCCAATTCTCAATGGGAATCATAGAAATCCTTCAACTTGTTTAGTGCTTCCCATGGTGTGTTGCAACCTTGAATGTGACAGAAGACCGCTCCATCAACCGAGGCCCTTATCAATGCCTTAGAATTTTTATGTTTCCAGATTTGTTTTTCTACAACCTTTGTTAGTTGAGTTGGTTGTGAGCCTGCATCACAATTGTTGAACCACAAATTGCTGAAGATGAGAGTATTCTCAACTTGCCTTGACCATCCTAACCAAGTGTTTTTTCTTATTGGTGTTGTACCAAAAATTGATGTGATGAATGCATTTTGTTGTCAATGGGAGATGAATCAGTTCCTTATCACTCCAAAAGGTTTCCTTTTCTATAAACTGCTAGACCAACATACCAAACCCCTTGATATGCTCACCCTTTCTGATATTCTTGTCAATGCATGGAAGAAGCCCATCCTTTCAAAATACCCATTGATACATGAAAGGGATGTTAAAACGTGTGAAAGAAATTAGGTTCATGGCACTTGGTAGCACATGATAAGGATTTGTCCTATCAATGACACCTACTTAGAAAGAAATTAGAAATTTATGTAATGTCCCCATTTTAGCCCTACGCCCTTTATGGACTGATAGCCTATTTCCGAAAATCCGTAGGCTAATCAGAAATGCAAATTAGGGTTTCCTATTTTATAGGAGGTTTCAGTTGGTCTTTTCATGGATTGCATTCAGGAGTTTGGCAATGAGCTTTTTGGAGCTTTCTTGCTGTTTGGAGAGCTTCAGGGTAAGGTAACATGCATATTGAAAAAATGGCATGCATTTCTTTCTGGTACCTTGCATGCGGGAAAGGTTTTTGGGTTTTTTTGGGTTTTCAAAGAGCTTCAAAATGGTATAACATGCATCTCCATCTGACAACTTTTCCAAGCACTTACTATTTTTAGTAAGTCATGACAGCTGCCCGATTTGTGCTCAAAACGCGTTTGGAAACACTTGCTATTTATAGTAGTTTGCTATTTTTAGTAAGTTCTATTTATGGCAGTGTCATCCTAGCAATAGCTCAGTCATCTCCAGTCATCTTTCTATTTCGGGCAATGAGGCAATATAGTTTTGGCGTTGGCTTCTCTCTCTCTCTTGGAGCTAAGTTTCAATACTTAGTCAATTTTCAGTTGTGGCTTTTGGACCCCATGCCTAGTCGATGACTTTAAGTTGTTTTTTAAAAGGGGGCCTTCAAGTGGACATCCAAGTGAGGGAATTAATATCTTCATTAATGTTTTAAAATGCTCTTTAAGTTGGACGCCAAGGAGGGAGATATTAAAGTATTTTTAATATTTTAAAATTGCATTGTGGAGATAGGCATCCCTTTGAGGAAGCTAAAGAGTTTTCTTTTTGGAAGTTACAAGTTGATTCAGTTGCCCATTGAAGCTTATTTATTGATGCCTTGTGCCTTCATTTGTATCTTTTGGAAATTATGATAATGTTATGCTATTGAATTGAATTCAGAAGTGCTTCGAGGAACATATACCTCTTAGCCATTCCTTCCAGTCTTCGTGCTTGAGAGATAGTACCTAGCTAGACATACTGAAGACTGTGCTTCACTCAAGAGTGCAGATTGAGCTTCAATTTTTGATTTATTAAAACAAATTGTTGTTGTATAATCTGTTTTACAGTTGTTGGTTCGTGCTTAGCTGTAGTACGTTTTCATTCATAACTCCTTGGGCAGTTTTTCTATCATTCTGGGTATTGAAGATATCAATTTTTCTACCTTAGGCGCCCCCTTCCACAAAGTTGCAGATTTTATTATGAAGTATTCAATTTTCTAGAGCTGGTCGCCCTAGCCCACGTTGCCATTCCATTTCCAGATTTTTCTTGGGAAGCGTGCACAATAATCAAGAGCTCTTTGTCATTGTATCTTGCCTTGTTTTTGGTCGCCCAGCTCTTAGCTTCCATTTGCATTCAGTTTCAGCTTTATCGGAGGAGTTTGGAGAGAGTTATGAGCAAATTGGTGAAATTCTAGACTGATGGTCTGATTTTTTGTTACATTTCTGTTACTTATCGGATCTAATATACTGCTGTTTTGAGCTTAATTTCTGATCATACTCATGTTATTTCAGTTAGGGAACATTTCTCTAACATTCTGATGTATTTGGGTGATAAATTATTGAATTGTTGTGCAGTTGTGTTAATATTGTAAAGCTGGTTTAGTAGTACTAACAGCTGTCATTTTAATTTCTGCACTTTATGTTTGTAATTACTCCCACTGAAGAAGTGGTTGAGTTTATATTTTACTTTCAGCACTTTATTTAATTTCCCCCCACTGAATAAGTGGCAAAGTGGACTCATGGCTGGCTTGCCGCCTTATAATTTGTAATAACTTCGCTCCCACTAAATAAGTGGTAGAGCTTTATGGTTGGTTATCCGCCTACTCTTTGTATTTCCAGCATTTACTTTCATTCATGGTCGGCTAGCCGCCTAGCAGCTTTGTATTTCATTTCCAGTTTGCTAACGACCCCCGGCACCGTATGCTCTCACCTCGCCCACATTGGGATCTTGGTGATCAAGAGGTGAAGGGTTACTATTCTGGCTGGTTATCATTTGGAGCTAATGCTAATCAGTCGTGTGTTGTGCTAATATTTTCAAAAAAAAACTTAAAGGAATATTATAATTTCTCTAATTTCTTCTTATCAAGATTTACATCTTACAATAGCAATGAATGGGTAATGGAGGCAAATGGAAAATGAAAATGTCCTTATTTCTCCTTTACAATTTATAAGAACTAAGCCACAAACGCCATCGTTGCAGCTATGTTAGGCATTAAATGCAATAGTTCATTCATGATAGGATGACCTATAAACGTGAACCAAAGGCATCTATATACCAAACACTAGAATTATTTTAGGTTTGCAAAATTTATTTTGATTTTTGTTTGCATCAAAAATAAAAATATATAAATTTTAATATCCTCCAAAATTGCTTTCCTCAAAAAATTATTATTTTCCAAAACTTGGAAAAATAAAACAATATGTTAAACCTAACTTATCCCCAAGTACACTTCTCAAAAAAAAAAAAAAAACTATATGCAATTATGAATCTATGAAGCACAAATAACTTAACAATTGATTTTTGCGGGTCAATTGAAAATTTCATGGCGAAGGTTTGAGAGGTGAGTGTATTGCAACATAAGAAGCAAGGAACACAAGTTTTAGATAGGCGTTGAAGACTTGTAGAGTTGTGAATCCATAACCACGAATGAAAAAAATAGTATCGTACTATAAAACTTGAAAGAGATTCAATTCTTCCAATGATTACAATACCTTTGTTGATGCCCTCTAACCCAAGGCAATTTGCAAGTTGTGATCTATAGGGAATTGAACACTAGGGCATGCAAGTTTCATAGGTGCAAGCAATGTGTGGATTTTGCATAAGGACATGCAAGTATAACAGAAAATGTTTATGCATGGGATTATAGGACATGAATGAACTAGGTGTAGGTTAAACTAAACCTAAAACCCATGGTAAACGATTGCAAGGGGCAAAGATGTGTGGCCACAATAAATCACAAACTAATACAAAATCAATTCTGAAACCCATAATATTCTTTGAGGAAAAAACATAGATCCCAATAATAGTATTTTTTGCACAACAGAAAAGGAATATTTTATCTTTAAACCTACACAAACAAACTGTAACAAAAAATGGAGGATGAGAGAAAATAGCATGTGCTCTACAACTGATGTCATGCCAGGAATGGACTGCAAAACTGTAAACATAAATGGAATTGAAGTGCAAACCCAAAATTGATTTCCTTGGATAAAAAAAATAGAGAAATAGATCAACAAAGTGACCTTTGAGTTCAGCTTCGTATGACTGTTCAGATTCTACAACAGCTAAAGGATCTTTTACATAATATTATATTTCTGTTGCAACAAAGTTGCATTTTACATGCTATAACACTCTCAAAAGTCAATCAACTCAACCAACTTTTATGATTTCCACGATCCAATTTTGGATCACTTGATTGTGAAAGAGAGGCACTGCTGCTCAATGACATGTAATTCTCTTCTACAAACATCCAATTGTACATAGTTGGCAAGGATGTGTCATTGACAGATTGACCATCTTTACAACATTTGCTATATCAGCTTACTCTAACAACTAAAATTCACTATAAAACGCAAAGGTTTGCCTGGTATCTTCATTTGGAAATGAAAAAAAAAAAATTCCCTTCCTGAGAGTCAAGATCTAGGTGACACCTAAGTGGTTTTGTTAGTAGCATTGGGTTCTTCTTTTCTGGCACGAAATCCTTCATCTGAGTTTTCATCTGTCTTGCAAATGTCGCACTGTATACAAGTGAATTCATGTTGCTTCTGATCAACAGAAGATTTCTTTGGCACTAAGATGTTTGAGTTTGGTGCTAAGAACCTCCTTGGGCTATAATTTACATGAAGAAGGATTATCTTTATTAACCTTATTAACCTTATACTTGAACTGAACTTATATTTTGAAAATATGTCTGGGTGTCTCCCAAAGATCTGATTCCCATGAAATCCATTCCAGTCAGAATGAAAACTTGCAAGACATTATATACTGTCTTCAAGCATATAAAATAAAGTGCAAAAAATATTGGTGCAGCCTCATACAGACTGATCACATCCAAGTGCAACTGCTACCGCTTGGTGTAAACATCATCATGGTTGCACATTGGACAGTGTTCTTTGTTGGGGGCATCAACAAATACCACATCTTTAGAGGTTCAAAATCATTCCCATGATTCCGGTAGTGATAACACCACCATCAATAATAAATATTACAAAAATGATCTGACCGTCTGAGAAAGCATTGACAGAGAATTAGGGCTCCACTTGATTCAACTGATTTACTTTCAAACAAAGATATGTCTAAATTTATCTATACCTTGAATAGCACCTAGCCTCCAAAAGTCTTGCAGAATATGGAAGATTCTACTGAAGATGTAGTACATTTAGAATATGAAAACCAGTTTATCTTATCCTTACTTGCGTTGTATATCATGTGAGGTTGTTTGAAGCAGCAAGAAAGGTAAATATACTGGATCATATGTCTCAAGACTGAATTTACTGTAACCTATCCTCATCTGACAGGATATAAAAAGACAAAAAGGACAACCATTACGCTATTGTTATGAATCCAACAAGTGATCCACAGGATGATAAACTAGATTGCAAATTCCAACATGCTATAAAACAGGAAGCACCTTGTGCTGTTACTCATTTATAGCAATAAGAGTACATGGATAAAGAGAAACCATAAAACTCATTCAGATACAGATATAACAACACTGATTCATAGAAACACAATATAGAAAAGAACTTTCACTCAAAATTGCACCATCTGAACCTCTGTATAACAATCTATAAGAATGGGCATGAAAACTAGCTAGAAATAAATGTATAATACAACTTGATGATTTGAAATGCTAATTCCATTGAGCTCATATGTTACATACTAATAGAATTCTACAAATTGAAGGATGTGACGAAGACATTGGGGAAGATGAACCATTACAAATTATCCGCACTGTTCTCAGGCCTTGATGTTGACTTTGACCGCTATGGTGTTGGTGATGAGGGGGCAATGTCATCCAGCATTGGTGCTAACTGGAGGCCAACGTGGATTATAAGATTGTCTTCTATCAAACTGCCACCAAGGCTTTTACGTATAATAGCATTTATTTCTACTTAATTCCCTTTCCTAATGTGCTTAGACAACTCCTGTATCAAATATACAGGCTATAAAGTTCTTGTTTTCAGAAAAACCGTAAGTGTCTTTAGAACTTCTGTGCGTAAAGATAAGGTATTCCCAATTCATCCCATTAATATTTCCTGATGTTTTAAACATCAAAACATGAATCCAAATATTAGGCAACATTCTTTGAGCCTATGCAAAGATCATCTTGCATTCGACCCACCTAAATTGGCAATGTTGGAAGTAAAAAATTAATTGTAAAATTGCCAACTAAATGACAATTTTTCTAACACTAATTCAAATACTGTGAAGACATTTGAAGCAGTCACAGGTCATGATAGCAATAACTCAACCACTAAAACTCTTCTAAAACATTTGTCCTCCAGTGCCATCCAAGAAAATAACAGACCATACCATCTAGTGGCAACTAGGAAATAGTAACTATGAACCAGCTTAGCTGCATTGCTTCTATAGACAATTGCCATTTTTTGATAGAATGGTGAAAGTCCCAAATCTTGACTGTAGGACACAAACAATGTTAAAATCAACAGTAATACTGTCATGTTATTAAAATCTTCTAGCAATTCGAGCTTAAGATGGTGAGCTTTACCAACTGTTATAGATAATAAAAGAAGCAGCATTGCACTATATTTTACTCTGGTGTATGAAATAGACCTGACACATGGCTGACCTCAGTTTCAGTGGCCTCAGAATCACTTTCTCTCTGATCTTTATTCTCTGAGTTTCTAGGTATAACCTTATTAGCAGCAGAATAATCGTAGCCAATATCCTTCTCTCTCTGATTTTTATCCTCTAACTTGCTATAACTAGCATTCTCAGTAGCAGAGGTAGTGTGCACAAACGTTTTTATAGGGCCAAGCGAAGTAAATCTTGCAACTAGTGGCTTAAATAACTGATGAGTCCCAGCAACTGGAATGTTTAAGTGGGTCTTGAACCCTGCAAAATATGTCAAGTCCATAAAATAGTGTTAAGATTGAACTTATAAAAGAATACAACTGTAATAGAACAGGGATCCCTTAATACTAATCCCGTATAATACAGAATTAGCCTTATAGGAAAATATAATGAAACAAAAAATATTCTTCAATAACTAAAGTAAACATGTTCATGAATTCAAGCAAAGCAAATATTTGGAAAATGACCTACTAAAACACACAATTACCTTTCTTAAGTAAAGCCAAGCACAACAATATAGCAAGACTGATTCCCAACAGTTTTCTGCCTTCAATAAAGATGAGAAACGGATAACCTGCAAGTCCAGTGTCACAGTTGCAATAACAATATCATTATCAAAGATTGATATGCTTTCAGAGCCAAATTGATAAAGGAAAACATTAGTAGGATTTCAATTCAGTATCACAAATCTTCATAGCCTTTAAAATAAAAAAAATGTGAAGAGAACATATTTTTATCAGGCTAAAGTGTATTATCAAACATAATTGTGACCAAACATGATTCACTATATTTCATATTTTTATGCATTCCCACAAATTGTAATTTAACACCTAAGATACAATTCTTTCAAAAGAATCCAAGATGATGTTAATATCGGATTTGAAAAATCCAATACGAGGTTATTATCAGATTTGATAAGGCAGAAAATTATGTAGGACTCAATTTGTTCCAATATTGAAAAAAAATGAAGTTCAAATATTTCCTTTTTATATCTAGTATATCTCAAAACTCAATATGTTAATAGGTGGCCGTGACAATGCCAAATGGCCATAACTTATATACACCAGAGTTGCTACTGTCAACCAAAACCCTGAAGTTCATGTTAGCCAAAACCTCAATATGAATCCATGTTTTCTTAAATAGCAACAAAAGAGTAAAGAAATATCAAAACAAAGAAAAATAAAATAAATGCAAGGAAATGATATCACAGGTTCCTTGCAACATAAAATCTATTATATAAAACAAAAATCGAAGTTAAAGATATTAATCCAAAAAGTCTCCTCTCCTCAAACCAGGTTTTCTGTTCCTCTACAAAAACATACCCGTACACAGGAAATTATTTAAATTTCCATACACAAAGTGGATTTAGTCTTACATCTGCAGATTAGTCTTTGACATGCTATTGCATCTCTCAAGTTGCTTTCATTAATACTGTCAATCTAATTAGCAATAATTACTCTTTAATAAGCCAGGTTTTGTTAAAGAAATCAGCTTGCTGTTTACATATGTTCTGCTGTTTATCACAATCCTCTTTGATGTGTCATAGTACCTTTTGTTGTCTTCATTATTATTGACAACAAATGGAGTGGTTTATACTCTTTAATGAAGGCAAGTTTACTTTAAAGAGGTCAGCTTGTTGTTAGCTATCTTGTTCTACTATTTATCACGATGAAAACTTAATCCTTAAAAAAGATGATAGTTGATTCTAGTCTTATTATCATTGTTAGTGCTTGCAAATTGGCTTACCATTATAATTTGATAAATAGTAATCATTGTTATTCTTGTTACTAGATTCCCAGGTATACTTTGCTTGTGGTAGATTGATGATTGATATTTGTTGGGAGGATGAACAAGAATATTTTTCATATGACATGTATTATGATACTCTGCATTTGATGGTTGATATTCATTGGAAACTTGGAAGGATGAACAACAATATTTCTCATATGACATTTACTATGATACTCTGTATTTGATGGCTGATATTCATTGGACAGATGAATATCAATATTTCTCATGACATTTACTAGGAGTCTAGGATGGTAGCAGAGACTCCTCACATTGATTAAAAATTCCAATATTTGGATAGGAGTTTTTCATGAAGAATGACATAACATTGACAAACTCTCGAACACCATTGAGTGTTGGGTTCTATCTTTCAAGTCTGTTCTTTCTAAGAAATATTGTCATTCATCCTTCCAATAAAATTGTATTTGCTTGAACCTAGGAAAGTTTTACTGTGATGGATTCCTATTCCATGCAATCTGCCAATTGAAAAAGATAATAAGAATCCACCATAGAAAAACTCATCAACACCAAGCAATGGCATGGAAAAATGATTCCTGATTAAAACATCTGAAAAAAATTATTTCATCACATTATATTGTAAAAATGTGGATAGAACTTAGAAGGTAATCACCAATATTTTTACAAACTCAGCAAATATATGTGTTTTTGAAGAATATTTTTAAATAATTATGTATTTTCAAACGTTCAACAAATTTGCTGAGCTATTGCCGAATTCTTCCCTGAGTTTTTGCCGAGTCCCAAGTTTTTAAAAAGTTTGGGCCTATAGAGTTATTGCCGAGTCCAAGTTTTTCAACTATGGTTTAAAGTACTTGCCTTGTAATATTTGTACCAAATTGTAATTGATTTGCTATCATACTTGCATTTGCATTTGAGTGGCATCATCTGTTAGCCATAGCATTCTCCACTTCAGCTCTTGCTTAACGATTTTTTTTTTCATTTGTACTTTGTCCCGGATACATAGCCTTCTTTGCTTAGGCTCGAGCTCAAGTAATGTGTTGGCGTAACAACTAGCACCTCTGGAGTAAGAGTTGGTACAGACAGCTATGCACACTACGCAATGAGTGCTCTTCAAATTAGGAGGGGAAGCTCCCTCGTTGTGCTTGACTATAAAGTACTTGCAAAGGGAAATAAACTAAACTATACCTAGTCATTTATCTTCGGCCAACTTTGAGCTCAATCCGAATAAGTTTATTGTTCACAACAACACACGATAACCAAGTGCAAATTCTCTACTTGAAGGCAAGGTGGCACAACTATCATCTCAATCAACAAGTTTATTGAACACAAAACAGATTTGATCTAACTAAGGAAAGAATTCACCATTATAATTGCATGAAACCCTATGTGGCATAACAATTCATCATAATAGTAAAGCATGAACAGATACAAAAGAGCAATATTGAGGGCAAGGTAGGCATAGCATATATTTCTCTCTCGTGCAAAAGTTATGTACAAATGAGCAAAAGCTCTTATTTATAGACATCGAAAGGTGTAGGGAACCCTAAAATCACCTTGAGTCAACTACAGTCTTGCAATGCATGCAAGATTTATTGCTAAGCCCTAATAAAGTAAACTATACAGTTAACTGGAAAACTACCATCAGTTAACCGAAACATCTAATCTAAAAAAGGACAATTGTGCAAGCATGCACGTCCTTATTGAAAGCGAGTTAACTGGAAGACTACCATCAGTTAACGAAAATCCTAAATGAAACTCCAAGTAAATAAAGCTGATCTCAGAATAGATATGCATGTGATGAAACAACGAGTTAACTTGAAAGGGTAACGCCAAGTTAACTCCTGTGTATAAAGTCTATTCTGAGAGGTAGGAACTGAAGTCTACTGATCGTGATCTCGAGCAATCAATCCCTCAATGAGATCGTTAACTAAATCACTATCTGGAGCTCTAATACTCTGTCGAAGAATGCTATGCCTGCGCAGCATGTCTTCACCAGCTGTGATCTAGGACTGAAGTTCGCCCCTACTCCTGGTTGCCTCATTGAACAATGCTGACAAAACTGTAAGGCTGATTAATCTTACAGCCAATGGTCTCCCACTGAAAATAGCATGAATGAGTGCCTGGAGCTCTAACTGAACATCAGTAAGCTCAACATAGGCACCACCCTCAATCTGATATCGACACGGTAAGCGAGATACTAAAGTCCTCACAAACCGGAGTGCACTAGTAACGTGCTCTCTACTCTCAACCAATTCTGACGCCATAGTCTCCTCTATCTTTGCCTTGAAAACCAATTGTGTTTTCCAAGAGTAGATAGCTTCTCTATCCTCTGCATCTGTGACTGATTCATATGCCATACTCAGGTGAGCAATCATAATCTCATCCCGGGGTCTGTTAATTGCCATTTCTTGCTCCTCATCCTAGAGACGAAGACGGAGCTCTCGTGCATTGTACCGTAACTGATATAACTCTGTGAGCATAGAACGGCCTCTGGCAACGAACTCCTCTTCCCACTCATCCAAACGCTTGCCATATGCAGCTAAATGATTAAGTTGGCCTTGTTCTGCTAGAGGCTCAAGCATCGATGGGAGTGTGGTAATGACATCTGACCTGTGAACAAGACCAGAAATGTATTGACGAAGTTGTCTGATTTCAGCCTTGAGGGCTGCCTTATCTTCTCCGTCCTTCAGTATTCTATCCCTGGCACTGCCTGTAGCAACCTGTAGTAGATCAACCTGAGTCTGGCGTGTGCTACGACCAAGGTTGACTGTGATAACCTCGAAGTCCTGAGATTCCAACTCAGCCAAGCTCTTCCCCTGTGGAGGTACAGCAGTCTCGACTACGATCTCCATGTCAGTATTCCTTTCCACGTGGACCATGTTCTTGATCCTTTTGTCTGGCGCATCCTTAAAAATCTCATCAAAATCAGAATGATTAAGAACATAGGATGGCTGCCTCCTCTTCCTTCCCAACTGAGACTCAATCCAAGACTGATCTCGGCTAATGCTACTGGAAGGGTCTGTACTAGCAACAAGAGGTTGCGACAAAAGTGAATGTGTAGAGGAATGACTGCGAGATGGGGAGTCTAAATCCAATTCAATGTGAATCGGGACTAGTGACTGCTCTGGAACTGGTATAGGAACTTGAGACTGCACCTTAGGCACTAGCGGACTCTGAACTGGCTCTGTGATAGGCTGTCTATCAGGCTCTGTGTGTGTATTAATGGCAAGCGCCTTGCCCTTTGAATTGTTTGGCGCTTGACCTTTCTTAGGAGGGTTACTCCTTTTCTTCTGTTTGGGTTTTGACGAGGAAGGTAGTGAAGGATTCACCACTACTGGCGGCTCTGCTCTGGGCACACTTACCCTCCTGGTCTTCTTGCTGTCGAGGTAAAGTATACTGTTCTAAATAACTACTTGACCTCTCCTTCACCGTTGCGTACTCCTTGGCGTACCAATCTACTACTGGCAACGATTGTGTATCAACCTGCTCTCTGAAAAACTAAGGAAGGACTTCTCCCTCATCATTTGATAAACCTCCCACATCTTCTGATAAGAAAACAAAAATCTGTGAGAGAGAGAAACGGCCATAGCTGCGTCTGCGAACCTCGAAGTCATCTGCGCAATTTGCCCAGTAATCCTCCATAGAAGGCTCATGAAATATGCTTCCAGCAAGGCGAGTTGTATAATGACCTGAAAGATCATAGGCACGTGCTTCAACAAGATACTTGAGATGATATTTCTCGAGCTCCTGCCCTGCAACTTTGGCATCAACCGTCGTCTTGCACCAATACATTCCAAATTGAAGAGGAAAATTGATAGATGGTCTGTGCCTACAGCGTAAAAGACGATGAACATCATGCATCTGTCTTAGGAACTCCATAAAGATTGTCTTATCCGAGAGATAACATGGAAGCATAGCTGGATTTCCTGTAAATCTGTATACTCGGATGTAAGTATATGTCGGGAACTAAATAAACCAATATGCCCAACTATCCATCGCTGCCCTAGCAACTGCCGAGATACGAACGTGCAACTCCCGGTCTAAATTTCTCACTATATAAGTTAGGAAAGCCTCATGAACACGCTTGAAATGACGTTCAGCCTTAGTGAACTCAAGCTGATCATAATACTGATAGACTTTCTGAACACTAAGAATGCCCACGGTGTTTAGTCCTCGGAACTGACCCTGAAAAGCGATCAAGTACACGAGATACGAACACATGTGAAACTCATGAGCAACTAGGAAACCAGTGATCTGCTTGTGGATAATATCGCTGATGAAGGATGCCCAGTCATAATGTTCCTGCCCAGATATGATGCGACCAATAATGTAATACATCCAAGGCTGAAAAATATTAGCATGTGGCTGACCTGAGACACGATTCAGGAGTGTAATTAGAATCGCGTACTCATCCTTGTACTCACCACGACCCACATTGTTTGGCAATCTATTCTTTGCTTGCTTTAACCATCTTTCCGCCATCTTTTTCTGACATTTGTCCATATCAACATTGAATGCCTACTCGCACTACTCCATAGAAATAACCAGACTATTCGAGTGTTGAGGTATACTGAAACTTCTTTCGATGTCCACAGGCTTGAGACTACAAATAACTCGTCCATCAACTGACACTATCTCACGAGTAGTAGAGTTGTAATGCTTAATACAAGACATTACGAACTCAACACAATGAACGGAGATAGGTATGGAAGCAGCCTCCAATAACCCAGACTGCTGAATGTTCTGAATAATCGAACTTCTGATCTTAACTGGATCTAAGACTGCTTCTGGCAGCACTTTGTGAAGATCTGTCTCAACTGTCCCGAGGAAGTCATGAGTAAGGACTGATTTGTTCCTATATTCGAGCTAAGTGTACTGCATTCTGGAAAACTCGCCTGTTGACTGTGAACTCGACTATGTTCTGACAAGATTTCTGGAGAGCTAAAAATACCTGCTAAGGCTAAAAATAGCCTTTTGAAGAGTTATTTTCGGCGAAAAATCTGAGATATGGGTTTTGTCCAGAAAAAGATTCTAAGACAACCCAGAACGTCAGAAATGCGAAAATATAACCTCTACTCGATCATGCAAAGACTTTTTAGTTGAGAAAATTAGAAACTCGAGAACAAATGTTCTGAAGTTAAAAATTCCTGAAAAATCAAACGCACGATTTTAACTGGAGGAAATTGTATGAAAATAATCCAGATGTTTAAACTTGTCGAATTTGCCAATTTCAGGAACATGCGAATCAAAATCTGAGATAAATCTGAGAACCATGGAGGAAAAAGACGTTTTTTGTATGCTCTTCTTCAATGAAAATCGCCCTTGAATTCTTCAAATTGCTGATAAATGTGAACTTTTAACCTGCAAAAGAATGTGATTGGAGAAATTGCCTTTGGAAATAGATGAAGAATTTGCCTTTGATCTGGAAAATCGCCTTTGCTTGAGAAAAATGAATTTGCCTTGAAGTTGCGCCTTTGTTCTTGAAGAAATATGAACTCGCCTTTTGAAGAAAATACGAATTTCTTGGAGAAACGCCTTTGCCTTGAAAAATACGATTTTTGCTCTCAAAATATGAATCTCTTTGAAAAATACGAATTTCTCTTGAAGCTTGGTGAATAACAAATGAAGGCGTCATACTTAAATAAAGAAAATTCGCACCAACTTATGAACTGCAAGATTTCAAAACCTTGATTGAAATAGAAGATTTTCAATTGGTCGCTCTTCAGTTGCACTGCCACTGACTCGAAGTTCAAAAATAAATAATAATAAAATATTTATTATCATGCAATTTGCAAAAGTCGCCATTTTAGAAATTCGCCATTTAATGCAAAATAAATATTAAAAATTATTAAACTTCAGTTGACAAACTGAATGAAGCTTTAAGATTCACCATCAGTCTTCACCGATTCCGAAAAGTCATCATTTGAGCTCATAGGCGTCCATTTGCTCAAGATATTACACTTTTTATTAACTTCCTACTTTGTAGCTAACTACAAAGTTACAACTGACCATCTTCGACACTGATTTCTGAGTGACCTGGATGATGCTGAGACTGAACTGAGATATTCATTGCGAAGCCTACTGAGCAAAGAAGAAATGTCTGCTGGGAGTCGTCACTGCAAAATCCATCATTTAACACCTCAAAAAATTAGGCGCCCTTGATTAAATTCATTTACAGGTACCAGACTTAAACCATTTTTCTAAACTGCCCTCTGATACTTCAAACAGCTGCTGACGGCGAACGGTGAACCCTGCTGACAGGAAACCAAGTTCACTGCGTGACTAGAAGCATTCTGCATCCAACAGATATACGCACGGCATCTGAAAAGTGCATTAAGGGCCTCAAAAGTAAAAGCGCCCCTGGCCTTTAGTTGCACTGGCAGCGTTTTGACGAAAGTTGAACTTTCCTCCAAGTACCCTACTTTGTCCTCCGATACCGAGTGTTGGAATGCCCCGATTCGTGTGTCGACTGTCTCTCTACATAGCTAGGAGCATTGAGAAGAGACGTCCCTAGAGGTGACGAAGCAAGAAAACTGCTTCTAAGACCTCAAAAATGCAAGTGCGTATTTTATTTAAAATATACGCTCCATACTTAGCCATTTTCCGGATGTCTTCACTTTTCAGCATTTCGCCAAAGACCTCGCACGTACGAAGCATCTGCCAAAACCCGAAGGCTGACGGCTAAGCTCGTTGGATAGCTGAAGTAATTACGCTTGAATCCCGTGAAGACTTCGAAAGCGAACAACTTCATCTGACAGGCCTAAAGGCTAGGCGCCTCTGGACTGTAGAAATACAATGAAAATTTTATGCCAGTCCGCCCGTGAAATTACGTGCTTGGTAGAACCTCTGCCACGATCACCTGGAATGTCGGATTAACAAGCAGGATGGTGCATCGCGAAGCTGGACTAGAGTAGTACTGATGTCAGGAATACCTCGTCAGCAAACTGGATCATCTTAAGGGTCATTTTGACAAGTGCCCCTGAGCTATAGTTGCACTGGAAACACAACGAAGAAGCTGAAAGATGTGAAATCTCAATTATAAGCTCATCTTCAAACGTCGGCTGCCGAAGCTCTGGAACTCGAATGACTGCATTTGATAGCTCGTCGGATAAGCAGACTAGTCATGAAGAGATTGACCGCATCAACCACAAGAAGTATCAAGATCCAACACCCCTTTAAGAAGGGCGCCCTCAAGCTACAGGCGCGCTTTTGCTGAAAAAGGACAAGTTTCTACAATGTGAAACTTTGGAAATTTCAACTTCTGTCGCCAGTTGCCGGAGTTACGGGTCTCGGATAGCCTCGCTAGATAGCTCATCGGATAGGTAGACCAATTATGAAGAGATTAACTATATTTATGAGCATTTTCAACAAGATCTTGACCTTCAAAAAGAAGGGCACCCCTGGGCTACAGTTGCACTTTCTTGCTTTTCTCTGAGAAATCTTCATAATTTAATCACTAAAAACTCCGTCTTGACCACTAAAATGATCATGTGAAAGCATAGATGTTGTCGTGAAACACTTCTTCATCGTGAAATGCTCCGTTCTGAGCCCGTGATCCAAGTTCTGATCAATGAAATGGTGCCTTTGACTGACAAACTACTGACAAAACTCCATGCTTGATATTGCCCAAAAACTATACTTGACATCATTTTAGCAAGATTTAGACTCTTTTAAACAAAATGCCTTGATGAAGCAAAAATTTTGGTTTTGGGTACAACATAATGACCAATACTTCATTATGCCCTTCTACATCAATCATGTTGATACTAGACTTTTGCTTCGCACACACAGCATCTTCATGGTCTCCAGGTCCACACCATTTGCATAGTAATCCCATTGTGCTTTGGTTTCTATAGAAGTCTCTTGCAAAGTGTCCCCATACGTTATATTGCCAACATTGTACAATGGGATGACCTTTAGAGTCATACTATATCTTAACTCCCCCTCTTTGATTTTAGTGGCCAACTAGAGATGCATTATTATTCTAAAACTTCAATGGAGTGAACTGCTCTACCTGTGTGAAGAGCACATGTGTGCTCCTACTCCTCAAATTGTATGGGCATTCTTTTATTGATCAACCCATAACCTTACAAATATTACAAAACATTTTTCTAGGACAATTATTTTTTATGTGACCTTCACCTTTACATTTCGTGCACCAAAGTTCTTTACTTTCTTTACTAGTTTCTTTTTCTACCTTTAGTTCCTTCATCATCTACGTCATACCTTTCTCAAGGCTTGCACCATTCCAAATTCAATCTCACTATTGTCATCTAAACTTTCCTCTGTTTTTCTTTTACCAAGGGTGGGCATTTTTGTTGGATGTTGTGGTTGTGTTGTTGATATGTGGTTGTCGATGTCAACACTATTAGCATTGATGTATTGAAGGCTGTATATGTCGAGGATATTGAGAAAATTGTTAAAGAAAGAGTTGCAGGTTGCCAGTGGAACAGTGAAGGTCATGAAGGTGTCTTGCTCAGTACATTGATGATCAATTGTTGTGGACTAAAGGGTTTATTGCTGAGAGTATCTAGTTTATCCACCGGAAGTTTCAGAGGTCCGCGTGAAGTTTTGATCGTGTTATGAACAATTGTGTTCTAACAGTCTTTCTGTGGTTTCAGTCAGTATTCCTAAGTGAAGTTGATGTGATTCTAGTAATTTCAGTTGTTGCGGATGTTTCTCTATTGGTTCTTGTTGATTGTGGATACTTCTAGATCATTTTCTATCTTTGTTGCATGTCCGCGTTGATCGGTGTGTTCGTGGTCGAAGATTTTTCTCATGTGTGTTCGGGTTTTCATGTTCTTGGCCGACATGGTGGTTGTAACGTGTTGTGGATCCTTAGAGATTAAAATTTGAATGTTTGGTGCACTCAAGGATGTTGTTTTGGGCCACAACATAATATTGGCTAACAGTGTTTGATTCGCATTGAAATTTTATTTGTAAATTGGGGCCGACATTGAAAATATGTTTTATATTTTGGCCGACGAAGTTGTTGATGCAAATCCATGTTGCGGATATATAAGAGCAGATGGTTGTGCGAAGTTATGCATGTGTGTGGTGTGAAGAAGTGCCAGAGAAAGTGCAAGTGTTCAAATAGTGATCTAATCATTCGATTGCAGAGCAAAGTGTGAAGAAGTTTGAACGAAGTGTGAAGGAGTGTTTATGTGCTTAACCGGAATTGTATCAGGCTTTTGGAGAAGCTATTTTCTCAGTTCATACCCTGCGGATCTAATCCGTATTTCTCTTCTTTGGGCAGTGAGCTCTAGGCAGTGTGCCTGAATGCATGTGCATTCCCATTATTCTTCTCTATACTTTTAATAGGGTATAATATTGTGGACTAACATCCATGTGGTTTTTCCCCTAACAGGGTTTCCACATAAAAAATCTTGGTGTTCTCTATGTTTCTAATGTGTTGATTGTTTATGGTTTATTGTTCATGCATCAGATCTGAGATGTTAACTTTGAAAATTTTGAATAATTTGTGACAACTGATTCACCCCTCCCCCACCCCCCTATTGATGTGTTTTTCGTGACCGCACCAACGCAGAATAAAGTCGCCAACGGCTTCCCTATTCTCTCTTGATCAAAGTATTCCGCATGCTAAGATTGCAAGAAAGTTCATGCGTTCAACTCCAAGGTTCCTTTAATGCGAATAGGCTCAGTTTGGCTCGATGTGATTTGCTGGTATTTCAAGGGGACTTACAGAATTGTTCGGCAGTGGAGAAAGGGATTCAAATGCTCGAAAGATTTATCTATGAAGTGCGGGTTTCCTATTCTAACCAGAAAGTACTGAATTGAAAAGGGTGTAGGGCCTAAGAAGTTTATGTTCTATTCTAAATGCAGGATATGTGGAGCTTCACTTCAATAGACTTCAACCGGATTTCACCTAGCCTCCGTCGGACAGCCTCAGCAAAATCGGTGCAATCTTCAAGGGAAATAGCAAAAGATGTTCAAATTATGACTTAACATGCATACACCATCACAACGACGCATATAAGCATATAAATCACAACCGAAGTTAAACTCAATGTAATGTCCAGTTGACCACGCAAGGCAGACTTATCATCAACAAGCCGTAGTGGTATGGAATGAAGCTACCTCAATAAAACACCACATATCAACGTAAACTACTTGCATTAAATAAAAATTATGCTACTTGGATCTGAAAGGAAGAAGAGACCTTGCTAGCTATCCATGACAAAGACGAATTCCACCATCAATGAAAAGATCTATTATCATGAAAGTGTTACACAACAATCTCCACAAAAGTTTTCAAAAGGAAAACTTTCTTTCTTCTCAAACTACACTATCAATCTACTTCTAAGCTACTCTAAGCTGTCCCTCACTAATTCTACCCTGATCCTCTCTACTGTCTACTTTCTAATCCCTTACAAATGAGGGGGACTCCCCCTTTATATAGCTAGCCAAGTCCCAAAAGACGGCTAGGGTTACAATCAATAGAGTGGCCAGAATCGTGCCACCTCGGCCCTAAATAATATTGCCCTAAAAAGCATGGAAGAGGAGTGGGAGTAATAAGTAAGCCATAATGTCACCATCATCCTTCTGAAGGTCCATTTGTGAAACCCAGCGTTCTGCGTTCTCGATCTTCTTTCTTGGCGTTGTTCTTTGATTTCTTCCTCTTGAGGGTTTTCATCTTCGTCACTTCGAGTTATACTAAGTCTTAACACTTAGCCATTTTCTTGCAAATTTTCCTCCTTCGAGATTGAAACTTGTAACTTTATCGTGCTTCCACTTCAAGTCATCGTGCTCTGGCCTCAACATTCCTCCTGCAAAACAAGCAAGGAGAGAAGCATTAGAACACTTCACAATATAAACTCAACTCACTCACCTGATTTTCGCGCGTTCATCGCCTTCACGTTCAAATTCTTCATGCCTTAGCCAAATTTTCAATCCATCCTCTTCAAGGGCGTATCATCCACTTCAACTGCATCTTCAAGAAATTCATTTTACCTGCTGGAGCTCTAACCTCGATTTTATTCATTTCCGGCTCTGGAAGACTATCCTCACGAAGGATTGAAGCAAATTCACCTAGGCGGTTTCTTTCAAATTCATCATCTGGAGAATTTTACCTTGAAAACACGTTTTCTTCATTTTTACCTTAGAAAATTTTCAAATTTCCCTTATGAAATTCATCACCTAGTGCCCATTTAAAATCTTCATCACAGAATCCTCGACAAGTTGTGGAAGACCTTGAAATCAACTCCTCATCGATAATCTTCAATACCCAGAAGAAAATTTCCTCCAGAACGCTTCGAATCCATGGGTACCCAACGAACGGGTTCATTTTATTTCTTTGAATTTTGAACCTTAGAAAATTATTCTTTCAACAAATTTGTCCTCGTCCTTCGATCTCCTCTGAGAATTTTGCTCTGACTTGGAAATTTTTTTATTAACCTCGTGAAGCTGGCAGTCACTGACTTCACCTCAGGCGACTCATCTGTGCTTCAAGGAAAAATCCACCACCTCTCCAGACTTAGGCGTATTTTCTAAGGGAGAAAACATTTTGTGCCTTAGAAAATTTTTGAATCACTCTGGAAATTTTCCTTAGAAAATTTTTTGAATCTCTCTGGAAATTTTGCCTTAGAAAATTTTGTTTGCCTGCCAGCGAGAGAAGTATCATCTTTACTTAGAAAAATTTCATTCACAGAGGCGCCTTGTACATTTTATCTTTACTTGCCACTTGCATTTCACTCCACACTTAGGAAAATATTCCCACGCCTTAGAGAAATTTTAAAATCATCCTAGGCGCCTAGCATACTTAGAAGAATTTTAAAATTACGCCTTAATTTATTTCCATCATCTTAAAATATTTTCCAACACACATCACTTCTCCACGCCTTAGCAAATTTTCTAACACCTTATGACTCCCACCACCTTGGCACATGTAGCACACTTGAGAGGAATATTCAAATCCACGCCTAGCATTCATCACCCTTTCACCACGCCTTGAAGAGAATTTTCACCCACCTTTACCTTATTTACTACCTTTATTTACCTTTCACATTTCAACTTTGGGCGCATTTGAGGCATAGAGGAGGATGGGCGCATTTTGCATGTGCTGGAGGATGAGACTTCTTCCAACGCCTTTGACTCTTTGACCAGCTTCTACACTTGGGCGGATTTGCATTATGAAGTGGATTTTAAAACTTGCCTTTCAACTCATTTGGAATATTCCCTCCTTGCATGCATACGTTTTGTCTCTTTGCATGCCATTGGTTTTGTCTTCACATGCATGCACTTGGGCGCATTTGAGCATGCAAGGAGGATGGAAATCTTTGACCCTCTTTGACTTCTTCTAAACTTGGCGCATTTCCACCTAGGAGGAAGATGGGCGCATTTAGAGGGGTGAGGAGGATATCCGACACTTAGAAATTTTTTTAACTTCTATCAATTTCCCTTGGGCGCATTTTGGCATGGGAGGAGGATAAAACTCGTTGACTTCTTTGACTTTCTTGCTTGTTGGGCGCATTTCACCCCTGCTGCAGGATGGGTTTTATACTTAGAAACTTTTCCAACATGAGAGCTTGAGCTGGGCGCATTTTGCCATAGGAGGAGAACAAGAACTCATGCCTTAGAATTTTTTATGCTTCCACCTCACCAGCTTGGGCGCATTTTGGGCCCCTGAGCAGGACGAAAACCTTTGACTCTCTTTGACTTTCCTGCCTTGGGCGCATTTTGCCCTGGGTGGTGGATAAACTCACACTTAGAAATTTTTCATGCCTCTAGCTGAGATGGGCGGATTTCTCCATGCCTGCCAGACGAAGTTCCAGACTTAGACAAATTTTTCATCATCCTCGCCAGCCTACGTGCCCTGCTATTTATAGTAAATCCTCTGAATTTGCGCCTCTGAAGCTTGGAATGGCCTGAAATTTTAAACATAGCTTCTTCATAACCTTATCAACCTGTCGGCATTGCCACCTTTAGTCGCCCTGCTATTTTTAGCCTGTTTCTGAAGGTGGCTTACTATAAATAGTAAGCTCATGTTTCCGATAGCTCCCAAGCTCCGATCGACGTGAAATTTGGATGAGGCGATCCTCACTCCTGCAGTGACTTGTTGCAGTGATATTGGCGCATCATTGATTTACTATTTTAACGTTTCAATTTGACTTATATAAATAGTAAATTACTCCGTTTGACGAAATTTCGCGAGATATTAAGCTTGACGATGTGATGGTTTACAGTTTTGAAGATTTTTGACTTTTGATGCCTATTTTGGGCTCCAGCTGAAACCTAATTTGCGTACATGCGTGTCAAAGATCCGTTTGCTCTGGTTTTATAGCGACGCTGCGATCATTTCATTGATCTGAACTATTTGAGGAGCGTTATAAAGTTCTACGACATACAAAAACCTCATTATACAAACCCTAAAGTAACCTCGGAAAATTTGAATCACGAAAGTGATCATCTAGAGCTTGCATGTTATATCCTCATGAAGGTCTCGAAAAAAGAGCGAATATCGGACATGCAAAGAAACTACATACGGACCACGAAATTAGCTCGGGCTTGATTTAAAATAGTAAGTCATCTGTTTTGCTCAAATTTGGCATGTGATCGATATACTCACCGAATCACTTAGTGTGTCGGAATCTCAAAATAAATGACAGTTGCCGCAATTTCCACACTTACAAAAATAGTAAGTACCTTGAATTTGATGAAACATTTGAAACTACTGAAACATCTTGACAGCAATGTTAGATTCAATTTTCAATTTATTCATGTTCAACCTTCAAAGTTGGTACGGAAAATTCGAGAAACCTAATTTTCGAGACTTGGCCGAATTTCTCCAGTTTAAACTCTGTAATGGGCACAATCCGGGCGGGAGCGATGAAAGAGGGCAAGGACAAAACAAACTGGCGAAAGCCAAAATTAGGGGTCCCCAAAACTGCAATGAAATGTGTAACGTCACAGCACCCCCCCCACCTCTCAGTTGTCTGTCCTCGTTTTGCCAACAATTGGTATCAGAGCAGGTTCCTCTAAAGAAGTTTAAAAGCTTGAGGTGATCCAAGATGGCATCATACAAGAACGACAGCCCTAGATTTGATGAAACAAACTACTCTCTGTGGAAAGCCAGAATGGAGTGTCATTTGAGGTGTATTGGAGAACCCTTCTGGAAAATTACAAAGAACGGATATAATATTCCTCAAAATGGTCCTTCCACTCCTCATGAGATTAAAGAGGCTGAGACTAATATCAGGGCTATTGAAGCTTTGTTGAGTGCTCTGACGGATTCGGAAATGACAAATGTGATAGGTCTGAAGACAGCTCATGAGATTTGGACGAAGCTGGAGACTTTGTATTAAGGAGATGTACATGTGAAGGTCACTAAGCTATAGAGTTTGAAAGGCAAGTATGCAAATTTGAAGATGGGTGAAGATGAAAATATTTCTTCTTTTATGCAAAGAGTAAATGAATTTGTGATGGGTATTAGATGTGTCGGTGGTACCTTGGATGAACAAGATATTGTAGCTAAAGTGCTCAGAACATTGCCTCCCTCTTACAAGTCAAAGGCTCATGCTATTGGAGAGTTCAGATCAATAACAAATGTGACAAGGGATATGCTGATTGGTAAACTTGCTACCTTTGAGTTAAGTGAATTTCGTGATTCTACCCCTAAGATTGAATCTGCATTTAAGGCTTATGTATCCGGAAGAAACATGCAAAAATATGATCCGGGAGAAAGTTCTAGAAAAACATTCAAGTATGAGGAAGAGATGAAACAGCTTGAAGAAGAAGAAAGAGAGGTTGAAGAGCTAGATGCATTGATTGTGAAGAAAGAAGGCAGAGGACAAGGTAAGTATAAAGGAAAGTTTCCTATTAAATGTTTCTCTTGCAATAAAATAGGTCATTTTGCTTCAAGGTGTCCTAAAAGAGTTCCTAGGACTAAACCTAACAAATCTAGATTTCAAAAGACGTGCTATTTTCCTGAAGAAGGTGTGACTGATGAATAATCTGATAAAGAAAATGGAAATGAAGATGAATGAGTTTTCATTGCTATCAAGGAAAATAGTCTGGTAGCTACTGAATCTGCTAAAGTTGAGAAAGCTCTGGCAGCCCGAATTGAAGAAAAGGATGAATGAGTTATTGATAGCGGATGCTCACATCATATGACTGGTGACAAAAGCAAATTTGTAAGTCTAGAGAAATATGATGGTGGGGTTGTAAGATTCGGAGATAACAATGCTGGTGTGATTCGTGGCAAAGGATCTATTTGTCTTGGTGGTAAACATAACACTGATGATGTCCTTTATGTTGAAGGCTTAAAGCATAACCTATTTATTGAATGAGATGGTGGACGGGGTTATCATCTTCGGTAAAGATGGAGATGCGGATATGAGACCTAGAAATATGATTTACTTCGGTACAAGACAAGGGTAATATTTTTCACACAGTCTTTGGTATTGTGCTCAAGTAGATGAAAGTTGGTTATGGCATAGGAGGCTATGTCATGTGAATTTTGATAACATTGTCAAGGTAAGCTCCATTCAAGCAGTAAGAGATCTACCTAAGCTAGTGAAGCCTACTAATACAATATGCAAGGAATGACAAATGGGTAAACAAACTAGAGTTTTTTTCGGAGTAAAAACCATCATTCTAATGGAGTACTAGAGCTGGTGCATAGTGGATATGTGGTCCCTCCAGAATCAGAAGTCTACAAGGAGAAAGGTATTTTATGTTGCTTATTGATGATTACTCTAGGATGATATGGGTTGCTTTCTTAAGAGAAAAATGTGAAGGATTAGAGAAGTTCAAGAGTTTCAAAGCTATGGCAGAGAATGAGACAGGTCTGAAGATAAAGTGCCTAAGGTCAGATAGAGGTGGTGAGTTCACCTCCAGGGAGTTCAATTCTTTTTGTGAAGAGCATGGAATCAAAAGACAGTTATCTACTCCCCGAACCCCTCAACAGAATGGAGTTGTAGAGAGAAAGAACAGAACAATTCTAGATGTTGCTAGAACAATGATGATTGAAGGAAATGTGCCTCACATCTATTGGAGAGAAGTTGTGAACACTGTTGTCTACACTTTAAATCGAGTAAATGTTAATGGTATTTTTGGTAAGACTCCTTTTGAGCTATGGTTTGGTTATAAGCCTACTGTTAAATATTTCAAGATTTTTGGAAGCAAGTGCTACATTAAGAGAGATGAGGACATAGGAAAGTTTGATGCAAGGAGCGATCAAGGAATCTTTCTAGGT
The DNA here is from genome assembly GCA_007258455.2 of Sequoia sempervirens. Lineage (NCBI taxonomy): Eukaryota > Viridiplantae > Streptophyta > Pinopsida > Cupressales > Cupressaceae > Sequoia > Sequoia sempervirens. The sequence continues at coordinate 162,074,048 of VDFB02373365.1, forward strand.
TACTCTACCAAGAGCAAGGCTTACCAGTGCTATAACAGAAGATTGAGAAAAATGGTTGAAAGTGCAAATGTTGAGTTGTTGAGGACTCTTGCTAGATCATCCGAGATCATGGATATGATTGAGATGACCACAACGAAGATAGTTCGAGACAAAGAGAGAAGAATATGGAACTGAGAATCAAGTTCATTGTTCCGATCAAATCAAGAAATCAAGAAAGGAGAGACAAGTAGAGCCTTGAGAAGAAAAGAACAAAGGAACTTCAAAAGTAAATTGCAGATCACTTAAGCACAAGGGTATGTGAGATTAGATCTGTTGAAGATCGCTTATAGGAGACAAGAATAAGGTGTGGAGACTAGAAGAAGTTAAGGTATTGCGATTTTCCAAAGGCGGGCCTAAAAGTAGCCAATGAAACACAGTGATGAATACTGAATGGAAAGCTATGAAGGAAGAAGCGTCACAGTTAGAAAAGATGATAAAGCGGATTCTTGATGCAAACCCTAAAGATAAAATGTGATTGGTACTAAATAGATTCTTTGAGAGATAAGCTAATCAGACAAAAGATTAGTGGTCGAATAAAACTAGAACCTAGTATGTAAGTATTACAGTGGAGGCATTGATTTTGACACCTGTTGCGAGTGAAACTATAAGATTATTTCCATATCTGCATATAAGAACTATAAAGTCTATCAAATGGATGTGAAGTTAGCTTTTCTGAATGGTGAGTTAGAAAAAGAAGTATATGTTGAACAGCCGGATGGATTTCAACTGACTGACAAGGAAGACATGGTTTGCCGATTGAAGAAAGCTTTGTATGGGCCCAAGCAAGCTCATAGAGCCTGGTATGCTAAACTGGATAAATACTTACTGAAGCTTGGATTCAATAAAGGTACTACTGACAGCAACTTGTATTTTAAGTTGGATCATGATAAAGAGTTGATTATTGAAGTCTTTGTTGATGACATTATTTTTGAAGCAGATGATGACCTATGTATGAAGTTTGTTGATGAAATGAAAAGTGAATTTGAAATGAGTATGATTGGAGAAATGAATTTCTTTCTGGGATTGCAAGTCACTCAGTTAGACAATGGGATTTTCATATCTCAGTCCAAATATGTGAAAGAGTTACTGAAGAAGTTTAGCATGGAAGACTCAAGCCTGTTGGTACACCCCTGGTAACTGGATGCAAGTTAACACAGAATGATGATTCTCCTAAGGCAAATCAAACAAGATACAGGTCAATGATTGGCGAATTGCTCTACTTAACTCAGACCAGACCAAACATCATGAATGTTGTATGTATGGTTGCTACATTTCAAGCTAATCCAAAAGAATCTCATGTGACTACTGTAAAGAGAATCTTCAGATATCTGAAAAGAACAGTTGATTTTGGGCTTTGGTATCCTAAAGTTGATGATCTTACATTGAGTGCATATACTGATGCGGATTGGGCAGGAGATGTAGATGACGAGAAAAGTACTAGTGATGGTGCTTTCTTCCTAGGGAGAAGATATTTGAATTGTCTTGGACGACAAAGTAGAATTCCATTTCCTATCTCTTGTTGAGGCGAGTATATTATTGTTGCAAATAATTGTACTCAAGTGATGTGGATGAAAATAGATCTTGAAGATATCCAGAATGGTATATGATGAACCTATTTGCCATATCTTCATGACAACTCCCAAATTTGATAAACATTTGAAGAATCCGATTGCTACACTCTAAGACCAAGCATATATCAATCCAGTTTCACTTCTTGAGGGAAAAGGTAAGTGAGAAAGAAGTTAGACTCGAGTATGTACCTACCAAAGAGCATATTGTAGACATTTTCACCAAGTCGTTGCCAAAGGATACTTTTGAGTATCTCAGAGGGATGCTAGGAGTGATTACCCCTCCTAATATGAACTAGAGATGCATTTACTTGCATCAATCCGTATGCTTCAAAGCTATATTCTGATCTGGATTGATGTTTTCGTAGCTACTACTCAGGGGGAGTAGTCAGATGTGCGGATATGTGGTTCAGAGCTTGTATGTGGGAAGATAATGTTTATCTTTGCCATTGATGTCAAAGGGGGAGAAGAGTCATGTAAAAAACTGTGAATTATCTGGGGAGAAGAGCCTTGTGGGGTGAAGATCATGTAGAAGATGAGGAAGAAGAGTCAGAATCTAAGGGGGAGTAAGTGTTGATTGAGAGTTGCGTTGATGGTGCTTTTCACATCATGTGTTGCCATCAATGTCAAAGGGGGAGATTGTTGGATGTTGTGGTTGTGTTGCTGATATGTGGTTGTCGATGTCAACACTATTAGCATTGATGTATTGAAGGTTGTATATGTTGACGATATTGAGAAAATTGTTAAAGAAGAGTTCTTGAGGCTGCCCGGTGTGGAGCGATGAAAGGTCATGAAGGTGTCTTACTTTCGGTACATTGATGGTGTGTCGTTGTGGACTAAAGGGTTGTGCTTTGAGAGTATCTAGTTTATCAGGAGAGTTTGATCCGCGTCAGTTTGAATCATATGTGAGCAGTTGTGTTCCTAACGGTCTTTACGTGGTTTCGATTTATTCACAGTGAAGTTGATGTGATTCCAGTAATTTCAGTTGCTGCGGATGTTTCTCTGTTGGTTCTTGTTGATTGTTGACGCTTCTAGATCATTCTTTGTCTTTGTTGCATGTCCACGTTGATCGGTGTGTTTGTGGTCAAAGATTTTTCTCATGTGTGTTCAGGTTTTCATGTTCTTGGCCGACATGGTGGTTGTAACGTGTTGTGGATCCTTGGAGATTAAAATTTGAATGTTTGGCGCACTCGAGGATGTTCTTTTGGGCCACAACATAATATTGGCCGACGGTGTTTGATTCGCATTGAAAATTTATTTGTAAATTGGGGCCAACATGGAAAATATGTTTTATATTTTGGCCGACGAAGTTGTTGATGCAAATCCATGTTGCAGATATATAAGAGCAGATGGTTGTGCGAAGTTATTCGTGTGTGTGGTGTGAAGAAGTGCCAAAGAAAGTGCAAGTGTGCGAATAGTGATCTAATCATTCGATTGCAGAGCAAAGTGTGAAGAAGTTTGAGCAAAGTGTGAAGGAGTGTTTTTGTGCTTAACCGGAACTATATCAAGCTTTTGGAGAAGCTATTTTCTCAGTTCATACCCTGCGGATCTAATCCGTATTTCTTCTCTTTGGGCAGTGAGCTCTAGGCAATGTGCCTGAATGCATGTGCATTCCCATTATTCTTCTCTATACTTTTAACAGGGTATAATATTGTGGACTAACATCCACCATAGTTTTTCCCCTAACAAGGTTTCCATGTAAAAAATCTTGGTGTTCTCTATGTTTTTGATGTGTTGATTGTTTATGGTTTATTGTTCATGCATCAGATCTGAGATTAAGTTTGAAAAATTTAAATAATTTGTGACAACTAATTCACCCCCCCCCCCTCTCAGTTGTATGTCCTCGTTTTTCCAACAATTTTATCCTCACTCTCTATGTCCATTGCCCGATTGTAGGCTTTTGCATAGGAAGAGGGTAGTATTACTTCATATTTTTCCATTGTGAAGGAATGAAACCTTCGATGAACCATCTCTTCTTGAGAGACTGTTGGTCGATTCCTCTTCTAGTTTCACTAGGAGTTCTTTGAGCCTACAATTATAGGCTTTCACATCTCATGTTTGCCTTACTTCATATTGTATATTTTGACTACAATTTCATTATCATCTCACAGAAGCTTGAACTCCTCTTCAAAGATTTCTTCAATATTTTCCATGTATTTTTGGAAATTGTTTCGATCTTTGTGTACCAATTGATTGCTATACCCTTTAGAGTGGCAAGGAAGGACTGAAGCCATGCACTCTATCATCTTGGTCATTTGCTGCCCATATTGTTTCACAAATCTAGTAATGCCTTACTTGATCTTTTGACCCATTATCAATGATTTTGGGAAGCTCATGCCTTCCAACACTGGGACTTGATGGCGTAGTTACCATATTTTTCTTCTAATGCAACTTCAATCCCTAGAACCTACTTACCAAAGAGTTTTGATTCAAACGCACAGATGCTTCTCTTGAACTCTCGTCCACATGAGAATCCTCAATTCATTTTGCTTTAGCATTCCACATACTTGAATCGCCTTCAAGTTCTCTCTTATACACCTTTGGCCTAGGAGTTTTTGGCCCAATTCCTTCAATCACCAATTCTTCTTCAATCAACAATCCTTTGATGCCTCAAAGGTTACTCTCTTAGGCTTCTAACAATGAATCTTTAAATTCTATCTCCCACTCTTCCTCATATGAAGGTAGTTGTATTCACTTTTCTACTTGGTCAAAAAGATTAACCCACACTTCATCAGGTAGTGGTAGGTGCCTTGCTATCTCTTCCAACTCTTCTTTTGTATGTTTCCTTGTAGTGGGAATGTTATGGTTTTCCCGACTACAACTCCAACTTTGACTCACACTCTTGTAAATTTTTATAATCAGATTATATGCACAGAAAATTAATTCAAAATCAGACACAATAACACAGCAGATACCCTGGGAAAACCCTCCTCTTGAGGGAGAAAAACCCAGCAACAAAGATCTCTCTTATATATATAACTAGAGGCAACAATCCTCTTTACAATGAGGCCAATAACAAGGCCAACATTCAGCACCTACACAAGATGCAATGGCAGATAATAATCTGCACCTTCCAATATCTAACTCTGCCCTTGAAACAATTCGCAATCTGCTCTTAATGCAATTCGCACTTTGACTGAATTGAACTTGCTTGAAATGAATCGATCTTGAATGATCTACAAATGATAAGTGAACTCCTTTATATACAAATTGAAGAGGCACCTCCTTTCATATATCAAGTCGGCCAAGCAAAGAATAAATATATATATTCTTTTAATTAATCGCGCCAATGAGGAGAGGTCGGCCATAACACAAATGATGATTATTCATCTAAGGTTAGTTGCTTAACAAATGAAAAATCTCTTTATAAGAATCGCACCTCTTGAGTTTGAATAAATTAAATAGCATCATGCTATCATTTAATTTATTATAAAGAGGATATCGCTGGAAGTTACTTCTGACGCTGCAATAGATCATTAACACTCCCTCTCAGCTAGGGAGTAGACTTCCACCTGCACAGGACTTATCACCTCAGCGTGATGTCCATCATATTGGCTACAACCAAATATGAAAAGAAGAATATCACCTCAACGTGATATTAGATATCGCCTCAACACGATATCTACCATAATGGCTACAACCAAACTATGGTGAGCACAAGTGTTCATCACTTGCGTGATATTGTCACCTCAACGTGACTTACGAAATGTGTCATGGAGTCTCACACATGACATCCACCATGACTCAGCTCAGAGGGTGGAAACAAGGGCTTTCACCTCAAATTCCTCCGTCTCAGAGAAAAATGCATTAACAAGGGCTTGCACCTCAAATTCCTCTGTCTCAGAGGAAAATACCATTAAACGAAACTGCACCTCCGATTCCTCGTCTAGGAAAATGCATTAACAAAGGCTCAGTCTGGAGACTCTTACTCGATCAAGTTCTCCACCATACCAAGCTTATCTAGGAAGTATACAAACTTTGTATCCTGGCGAGGCGTGGTGAGAGTCATCGTGCGCTCATCGATGTGATGTACCTCAAGCTGTATAGCCTTCCTCGGTACCATATCTACGATATGGTGCCAGTCTCAGCATGTGCTTGGTTACGTCATGAAACATAGGATTGACGGAAGCTTCACACAACTACGATTATCACAATGAATGATAGTAAATATTGATTGTCCAAACAATGCGGCAAGGGAGCTTCTGGCTCTGCTTCTTCGAGTTGCCAAACAGGCGCAATATACTTTCTGCCTCTCTTTTATTTTCGGTGCTACAGGATATTTGCCACCGCTACACGGAAATCATGGCGGAGCAAACTGGCAACAGGAGGTGCTCTTCCGATCTGTGACACAACCTGCCCAATCGAGAATCAATGAAACCATGCTGCTCCAAGTTGCATACAGTATACCTCAACCCACTCCAAGCTGACATACGCAAGTATCTCGGAGATATGTTTATTTGCAACAAGATGTATCTATCTCGGATCACACATGAACTGACTAAGTGTAGTCACTGCATAGCAAATATCAGGTCTAGTGTTAACAAGATACATCAAGGATCCAATCAACTGTCTGTACAACGTAGGATCCACCAAATCTAAACTAGTTGCAGCCTCCTTCAATTTATGTAGATTGAATTCTCCATAGGTGTAGACATGGATTTGCAATCCATCATGCCAAATCTCTTAAGTATATCAATGGGTATGCCTTGATTTGAATCATCTCATACGGTTTTTATGAGACTTCTAATCAAAAAATGTCATGAGCCCAAGGTCCTTCATCTCAAGTTCCGAAGTCAACTCCTTCTTACACTCAAGAATCAGGTGATCTTCTCCAGTAAGGATTAGATCGTCAACATATAAAACCAAAATTAATGCATCACCATTGATTACCTTGAAGTAGAGATTTGAATCAGCATCATTCTTTAAGAAGCCCAAACTTGACAGGTACCGATCAATCCTTTCATACCATGCACGAGGAGCCTGCTTAAGACCATACAAGGCCTTCTTCAGCTTGCAAACATGTGACTCCTTCTCATGAACCTCAAATCCATCAAGTTGCTCTATATAAACCTCCTCCTCAATTACTCCATTGAGAAAGGCTGTCTTCACATCCATCTGGTGAATCTTCCATCCTCTAGATGCAGCAATAGCAATGATGGTTCTGACTAAAGTGTAGCGAGCAACAGGAGCAAATGTTTCATCATAATCAACTCCCTCTTTCTGAGAAAACCCACGAGCCACAAATCTTGCCTTGTACTTCTCTATGCTTCCATCTGCAGCATGCTTAATTTTGAATAGCCATTTAGAAGATACCACAGACTTTCCCTCGGGTCTAGGAACAATATCCCAAACATCATTTTTAAGAATTGACTGATACTCCTCTGTCATAGCATCTCTCCAAACTTGAAGACTAGATGCTTCCTCAACACAGGTAGGCTCGGATTCTATATCTGACTCATCAAGGCAACATAACCGGAGAACTTATGTGGCCTTTTGCTTTCTCTGAATATTGCCTCTAGAGTAAACTTCACCTCATACGCCGCTTTGGCCTGGTCTCTTTCTCCCAATAACAATGTCAGTAGGCCCATCAGTAGGTTCCAAGGGTTCAACAGGATCAATATCTTCTTTTGGTTCTGAAGTCTCCCTCTGAATCTCAGGAGTATGGTCAACTTCCATATCCTGAGGAAACTCTTCATTATCAATCTCCATATGAATCCCCCTGGATATTCTGAATGCAACATCTTCCTCGAATGTGACATCCCTACTGATCTCTATCATCTTTTGACCTGGAATGTAAATTTTGTAGGCTTTTGATGTCTTACTGCAACCCACAAATATTCCCTTCTTGCCAGAAGGCTCCAACTTGGTTCTCTTTTCCTTGGGAACATGAATATAGATAGGACATCCAAAGATCCTCAAATGACTGACTTCAGGCTTCTTCCCTGTAAAAGCTTCTTCTGGAGTCATATTCTCCAAGATCTTATGAGGACTTCTGTTCTGAACATACACAGCTGTCCTGGAAGCTTCTGCCCATCGGAAGGTTTGCAAATCTTGATCATGGATCATGGCCTTTGCTGCTTCCACGTTCGTTCTGTTCTTTCTTTCTGCAACACCGTTTTGTTGAGGATTATAGGGAACACATAACTCCCTCTTAATCCCTGCATCAATACAAAAATTCCGAAAACTACCAGAGGTGTATTCTCCACCATTGTCAGATCTGAGGACCTTAATTCTTTTACCAGAAAGATTTTCTACCAAAGCTTTAAACTCTTTAAACCTATCCAACACTTCCTCAGACTCTTTAGATTTCAAAAAATAAATCCAAGTCTTCCTAGAGTGGTCATCAATAAACAAACATAATACAAGAATCCACTCGAAGACGAAACAGACATAGGACCACATAAATCAGAATGAATAAGATCTAAAATACACTTAGATCTATTTTCTCTACTATGAAAAGGGGCTTTTATATTCTTACCCAATGCGCAGCCCTTGCAAGTACCTTCGTGCTCCTGGTTGAATTTAGGAAGGCCCGTCACCATCTTCTCCATGATAGGTAAGGCTCAGAAGTGTAAGTGAGCCAATCTCCGATGCCAAAGATCGCAAAGACTTGAAGAGTCATGAACCAAAGCTTGTAAAGAACATGTGCAAACCTTGTAAAGGTTTTCATGTCTAACTCCAATTACTTGAGCATCCTTGAAACTAGAGTTCTCCATCCACACTAGAACTTTGCCTTTGGAGAAGGCAACTTGATATCCTTTATCTTCCAAAGCTGAAATAGAAATAAGATTGCGCTTGATTCCGGGAACATAAAGAACATTACCCAACTGAAGTGAGATGCCGGAATCCAAATGAAGTATAGAGGTCCCAATTCCTTTCACGAAGTAGCTAGCATCATCTCCAATGATGACTTGTTCAGAAGACTCCTTTTCCACCAAACTTGATAAGTGCTCCTTAAAGCCGGTGATGTGACGTGAAGCACCACTGTCGATTATCCAAGTGTTGGAGTCGAAAGGTACACTGCTTGATAATGCCGAATAGAACAAATATTCACTTGAATCCTTTTGAGGAGAGGCATCATCAACATCCGCAACGGTGACCTGTTGCTTAGGTATAATTGGACAATACTTGGCAAAGTGCCCAAAGTTGTCACACCTAAAACATTGAATTTTGGACATATCCCTCTTCTTCTTAAATGGAGGTGCATCATCATTTCCCTTGTCACGATTCCTCTTGAAGAATCCTTTCCTTCCATCTTTTCCTTTCTTCTTTGATGCATGGGAAGCAAGAACATGAATGTCTTCATTCTTTGAACTTTGACCAATGCCTCTTGCCACCAACCTTGATTCTTCTTGAATGCAATCAGATCTTAGGCGATCAAACTTAGGCAATTTCGATCTTGCACTGATTCCCTGAATGTAAGATTCCCAAGACAAAGGTAGACCATTGAGAGCAAGCATAGTCAGGTCTTTGTCATCAACCATATGCCCTATTGTCGAGAGCTGATCTCTCAAATCTGCAATCCTCATAAAGTATGCAATCACTGATTCACCTTTTGTCATCTTCACATGATGAAGTTGTTGCTTCAGTGCAAGTGCCCGGCTGGTATTGTTGATTCCGTACATCTCTTCCAATGTTTTGAACATATCTCTCGCTGTCTTCAACTTAGAGACGATAGGCACAATATGATCCTTGACGGAATCAACCAATATCTTCATTGCTTTAACATCTTTCTTCACCCATTGTAACTTTACTTCTTCCTCCTCAGGTTCAGGAACGCTGGACTCAACGAACTCACCCAAGTCATTTTCACGCAAGGTAAGCATGATCCTAAACCTCCATGATGTGAAGTTGGATGCACCCTCGAGTCTATCCTCGATCTTCAAACCGTTCACCATCTTGACTAATGTAGATAGATGAACAACTAGGGTATTGCTGATTAGAAATAATCTGATCACGATCCTCTCAAACCCGCTCCGATACCATGTAAATTTTATAATCAGATTATATGCACAGAAAATTAATTCAAAATCAGACACAATAACACAGCAGATACCCTGGGAAAACCCTCCTCTTGAGGGAGAAAAACCCAGCAACAAAGATCTCTCTTATATATATAAATAGAGGCAACAATCCTCTTTACAATGAGGCCAATAACAAGGCCAACCTTCAGCACCTACACAAGATGCAATGGCAGATAATAATCTGCACCTTCCAATATCTAACTCTGCCCTTGAAACAATTCGCAATCTGCTCTTAATGCAATTCGCACTTTGACTGAATTGAACTTGCTTGAAATGAATTGATCTTGAATGATCTACAAATGATAAGTGAACTCCTTTATATACAAATTGAAGAGGCACCTCCTTTCATATATCAAGTCGGCCAAGCAAAGAATAAATATATATATTCTTTTAATTAATCACGCCAATGAGGAGAGGTCGGCCATAACACAAATGATGATTATTCATTTAAGGTTAGTTGCTTAACAAATGAAAAATCTCTTTATAAGAATCGCACCTCTTGAGTTTGAATAAATTAAATAGCATCATGCTATCATTTAATTTATTATAAAGAGGATATCGCTGGAAGTTACTTCTGACGCTGCAATAGATCATTAACAACTCTGACTTCAACTTCATTCTCAGGATGGGCTCCAACTTTGGATATGTACAGCTAGGGTTTCTTCAATGTTTTCTTGTAGTCATCTCCTCCTTTCTCTTTGTTCTATGATGCTTAAGGACCTCCTAATCTCTTGATCTTAACCATGTTGTGGTTTCTTCTCGCCTTTACCGAGGTCTAAGGGCATGAAACTCTTAAATCTAACCCGATTTCTTTTAAGGCAACAGTGCCAAATGTTTGCTCTCCTATATGATAAAATTAAAACTTGAATTAATAATAGAAATGATAATGTATACTATACAGAGGAGTAAAATTATATCCTTATTTACACATGAAGTTGTTTCAAGAGTAGACCAAAGATGGTCAGCCAAGGATCAGACTACTTTGCTTGACAACACTAAGACCATTTAAAAGAATTGATGGTTGCCACGAGAACATAGCCATCTGTCAACCAATTCCTATAACTACCCAAAAGCCAACAAACAATTAATACATAGTCAAATACAACCATATTAACAAAACATAATAAATGAATTGTATATTGACTATAGTGTTGGACTAAGGGTTTATATTTTACATTTATTTTGAGATTTGATATACCTTTGATTTTCTGATTTGAGATTGATTTACCCCTTGCCATATGATTGTTTATACCAAGAGCCACATGTGAACTTAATCTTCCATTGAGAAGGAGTGCTCGTTGAAACCCTAATACCTTTAATGGTACTTGTGCTAAGACTAACTCAATGACCAAGAAGATTATGATTGTGATGCACATGTGGCTCAACAAGATATTCATCTTATTAGACAAGCTTTGATGTCTGTATTTATGCAAGCAAAATCCCCTAATAAATCAGCAAATCTGTTCTACAAGACATTAGTGGGATGTCCTCATGGCACAAAAATTTTGCAAGATCTTGGATCCTTGATGAATCCTTATAATGGTGTATCCTCCAATAAATTCTCTTCCAACCCTAATCCTACCACTTACATGGTTACTACCACTATTAAACCTAGTGTTGCTCCTACATCCTTCCCCGTTGACTTTATTCCCTAATATGGCTTATCCCATGGTTACACTCCTCCCCTCATCACCTCCACTAGTGCTTCCATTCCCTCTAGCATCCCACCCATACCTAATTTTATCAACTACATAACAACGTTTGTTCCACCCCCACTCATAATGCCCATAATATTTCTCAATCTCACACATGACCAATACCTCTCACAATGTATCCAACCATGCCTCTTTCATCATAAACCCAATTTACCCCCTTTGTCATTTCCCGTACTCCTACTACCACCATGGATACACTGGTGCAAGAATTGGCAAATCTAAAGAAGGAAATCAAGGATAAAAGAAGGATACTATTGCATAGTGCATATGATCCTTCATATTGCATGTCTCGATCTTCTTGTAATGTTCCCTTTTTAGCCCTATGCTTTTCAGTGGCCGATAGCCCGTTTTTGGAGTCCCATGGGCTACTCGGAGGCTTTTTTAGGATTTCCTAAATTCTTAGAAGTTTCTTGTCAGCTACTCAAGGGCTGGTTGCAGGAGTTTGCCAGAAGGGTTTTTGGGTCTTTATGGGTTTTCAAAGATCTTTGGTGGGTTGTCACATGCATTTTCATCAGTGACTATTTCTGGACTTACTAATTTTTCGTACGTTACAACTACCCAAAATGTGCTCAAATGGTGTTTGGAGTCATTTACTATTTTTAGCAATATGCTAATTTTAGTAAGTGCTATTTCTGGCAATGTGGTTTGGCAGCAGTTCAACACTCAATTACTATTTCTGGCAGTGTGGCAGTGCAGTTTTGGCAGTGGTTTCTCCAACATTCTTGGAGGTCGGAAAAGGAAAGGTTAATAACTTATGTTATATTTTAATGTTGCTTTTTGGACCCCATGCCTAGGCAACATGACTTAAGTTGTTTTAAATATGTGGACTCATGACTTGGACGCCAAAGTTGGAGATATTTGCAAATTAAACGTTAATTTAATGCTTAAAAGTGGACGCCTAGTTTGACAAGTCAAAAAGCTTTTAAATGAATATTATACTTGTCCCAAGAATGTGGCGTCCCTTTTTGGAGGGAAATTGGGTTTAAACTTTTGGGTCTTGGGCTTATAAATAAGCCTCTCTCCCTCTCATTTGGATATGTTGCTTTATGATAACGAAATGCTATCAGAGTGAGGATTGAATCCCCTCAAGGGCTTTAGAGACAAAAACCTTCAAAGTTGCTTTAATTCAGAGTTGAAAGATACTCCCTAGCTGGACTTTGGAGTGGCTTCACTACAGGAGTCACCATTGGAGATATTGGTGAAAGATTTTCAGATTGTTTTTTGTTATTGAACGTTGCTATGCTTTCTTGCTATATCTTTTGGTGTGTTGGTGATAGTTTGCTTCTTGGAGATCATTTGAAGTGTTTTTATCAGATTTCATGTTGCTGGTTTGTGTATGGCTAAAGCACATTTTTGCTCGTACCGATCTGAGAAGACAAGTTATTTTTGTGGGTACAGATTTGGTGGATTCCTAGCACTTGGATGCCCCCGTGCCTAAGTTTTGAGGATTTTTAGCAGTGATTGGGATTTTTGAGAGGAGGTCAACCTACCCAGGGAGGCCATACCACTTCTAGTGGTGCATTGGGATTCATGCACAAGATTTACTGCCTAGTTCAAAGTGTATGGATTTTTTAAACTGGACACCCAGGCCTGCTTGTCACTTTGCAACAGATTTGGAGTCATTCCATTGAGTGGTTCAAGAGATATGAGCATTTGACAGGGTGTTGGTTGGTGTATCAGGTTTGCTGTCCAAAAAATCAGACTGCTGTCATAAAATATCAGACCCGATATGTCCCTGGTACTTGCTTGTTTTATGATGCTTAATTGATTACATGTTGCAGGGATTGATCTATATTGTAATAGGCTTTCATTTTGAGTAGTACTCTTCATTTTATCAAGTATTTGGTGATCATTGTAACGCTGATATGGTAGTACCAATCAGCTATTTTACATTCAATTATTTGTACTAGACTCCCGCTGAATAAATGGTTGAGTTTGCTTTACTTTCTTGTTACCTGCTGAAAAGTGGAAGCAGCTGGCTATGCCGCCAAGTACTCTACTTTGTTTTACTTTCCTGCAGCCCGTTGAAAAGTGGAAGTGGTTGGCTTTGCCACCAAGTAGTTTACCTTCTCTATTGGCTGGCTTGTCGCCAATAGCTTACTTGTTACTTCCAGCATTGATATTACAAACAGATCCCCTTACATTGTATGCTCTCACCTTGCCCATTCCAAGATTTGGGTGATCAGAAAGTGAAGGGTTGTTTCCAGTTTGCTTATCTTTACTTTGGGCTAACGCTAACGAGTACAAGTTGTGTGAAATTTTTGGGAAAAAATAAGGGTGGGATTTTGCACTTCTAAGATTATTGCATATCAATTTCCTATAGGATTTGTGGCTCCTAGCTTTGAAAATGGAAAAGGCAACCCAAGCATTCACATCTAATCTTCCACAACGACATGTATTGACTTTGCTTATGATGACAAGGTCTTGGCTAAGTTGTTTACACAAACCCTAAAAAACTATGCCATTCAATAGTTTTATTCATTACTACTAAATTCCATGCATTGCTTTGATGAACTTGCTACCACATTCTTACAACATTTTCATATAAACATGGGATTGAAGATTATTGTCAATGACCTTACTAGATGTGCATAAAGAAGCAATAAACCTATCAATGATTATGCCATTTGATTTCAATCTTTTTGTGGCAAACTCAAACACCATCCTAATGATAATGAATTAAAAAACATGTCTCTTGAGGGATTACTTCTAGTCATAAAGAATAGTGTGCACCCCAATAGCTTTCCATTTTTTAGAGACATGCACACATTTGAAGAATATTTAAGTTAAGCTTTTAGCATCAAATACTTTGAAATATGGTTCTTCATCTCAATTTTCCTACCCTTCAAAGTTTCAAAAGCCAAACAACTTTTTGAAGGGTAGCAACATGAAGGAAAATATGAATCAAGTTGTTACTACTTCCTTTCCTTCATTCAAACCAAATGCTTCTAGGAATTTTACTATGCTTCAAAAATCCCATAATGATATTCTCTGAAGCTTATCGAATGCTAATTTAATCACTATCCATCTCATTCGTTCATTTAATCCCAATAAACCATTTCCTAGAACATACAATGTCCAAGCACTTTGCAATTTTTCAGATTAAGGGACATTATACACAATCATGCACAGTTTTTAAAACAAGGTACAAAATCTTATCGATAACAACTTGATTAAAGTTGAGGGCATTAATGACAATGAAAATCCATCAATTGCATCTACTAGTTGCCAATTGCAAATATACACAAATTATTTTCCATATCATTCAAGCAATGTTAAGGTGCATGATACATGTGTGATTGGTGATGAAAATGAAGATAAATCATATGAATATGCTTTTGTGGAAGCTACTAAGGCCAATGCTACAATTTCCACCCCTCCTCCTACCACAACATTGATTGCCTTTTCCAAGAAGGAGATTCCACAATAGAACCATCAATTATGCCCACCATATGTTGTTGAAAGGATAAGGGATACACTCATTGACTTGAGTATCTAAATGTTTGATTGACTTGAGCATGGCATAAATAGATGATAAATGTTGTGGAGACATTTATATGAATGTTGGATGAAAAGTTGGGGTATGTCTTGATTTCAATATTAAAATGGTCATTTACACGTGAATAATGTTTCACAAGAAATAAAGGAGAATTGATATTGGATAATACATGAGTGTTTATAATGGATTTAATCATGTTAAGCCATGATTCCAATATTATAATGATGATGAATTTAATACTTGTGTACATGATTGATCTGAATTATTGCAAGTGAATAGTGTTGTTTTAATCATGTTGCTTTGACTATATATTCAAAAATGTATTTGATGTACAAATCAAGTGTGCAGGTATTTTAAAAGGTTGGCCCACAAGAGAAGAGATCAATTAAGAACCCTAATTATCCTTCTCACTTCACCTCATGAAGTAATGGTAGCTTGATCGTGATTACCCAATTATAACAATCATCTTGGTCTATGAATGGACTATGACCCCTTGTGATAAATCTTGTTTATTCCCAAATTCCTTCAAATATTTATGTGATAATTTTCATTATGTGTATTTCTTATGTTTTGATATAAATGATATTTTTTAGTGCAAACTCGGACTGCATTTAGGGCCATTTTAAAAAGAGTGTAAAATGTGAATTTTATGTATTTTCATGTGAAAATAGCCAGCTTGGGCAAGTACCTATTGGTAAGGTACCTTTTAGGGGTTGTTTTTTGGAGTATTGGATGAGTTTGTTATTCACCCAATCCTCTTGGGAAAAACATGACATTATAAGGCAAGGAGTTGAAAGTGGGTGATCCAAGTCAACCCTCTTCTCTTCCCAAGGGTCCTTGCAAGTGGAGTGTGTGGAGTACACTCCACTTCATTATACCTTGCCATATGGGAGCGCATGGGCGCCATGGATTATCATTCAAGTTCATAAGAGGTGGTTGTGTGTGCAAGTAGGAGACCATTTGTCCTAATTTGGATGGGTGTCATTGGTGTAGGGGCATCAGGAGCCTCATAAGCATACTTTTTGTTGTTTTTGGGTTTTGGGTTGTTTGAGTGTTTTGGAGTTTAATAAGGTAATTTATGACCATGTGGGATCATGTTGATCCATTTTGGAGTGTTAATAGGGCCTTTGGTTAAAAAGTGTAAAAGTTGTCATGTTGCTCAAAAAAGTTGTCATGCAACTTTGAAAAGGTGTCAAAAATCAAGAAACAATTACAAACATATCAAGAAACTGTTACAAACAGTTGCAATTGGTTGGTAATGTATGAATACACCCTCCAAAGTCGGATTGAGAGTTGGAAAACTGATTTTGTAGTTTTTGGTGAATGAAAGCAAGCTTTTTCTATGTTTAATCTCACGTTGCAGACTGTTCTTTCAATTTGTACGCCCTATACGGTCTATATGCAGGTCTGAAACCGATTGGATAATGTTGGCATGTGAATCTTCTTTCTTTTGGTTCTTGCGGCATTAATTTTCATCAAGTATTTTGCAAGTTATTGTAGTTCCTCTTAAAACTGGTCGAAACCCTACCTAGGGTAACCAGTGAGCAAAACAATTATGTAGCTCGGCCTTCCACTGGTGAAAAATTACCACAATGGGTGGAAAGGTCTGTAAATATGTTTTTTACCTTGTTTTAAGCTTGCAGCACCCCAAGAAAAGGTTTGCACATGCTTTGAGTCAGTAGAAAGCCTGATATCTGGATGTATCAGACTGTGTAGCAGCAAAGCAAGGAAGAATATGTGAATCAAGGTCTGAAACTTGTTTGTTAGTTATTGGAAATAGTAGAGGAATGTAGTGAGGGGTCATGCAGACCTAAACCAAGAGTCTAGAACATTTCTTGAAGGATTGGTATAAGTTTATTATGACTGTCCTAAGAGGACAGATTATGCAGTCCTAGGTTGAACAATACAAAAGTTGTGAGTCTCATGAATGGTTGCATTGTGAATCATCACATAGAAGTAGTTCATGGTCCTTCTAGGTCCTTAGACAAGTCTGCCATGACCTTTACTCTGTCTCAAGTATGTTGAATCAAAGCCTCTAAGGGAGTTCAATGTTAGAGTCTAGGAAGTTACACATAGGAGCAGTAATGGAGAAAGTGCAAGAACACCTTGTCACTTTGAGTCGTAAGTCTAAAGTATTAAATATTAAATGTAATATTAATGATCATCTTAGCTTTATTTAGTCTTTAATTAGCCATAAGTTAAAGTTTAGTTAACTCTTTCAGTTTAGCTTAGTTTGCTTCAGTGAACGTTTAGTTAACTCTTTCAATTAACTACTTCTTCTCCCTAAATTTGAGGGTTTGTTGATTCTATAAGATCAAAGCTCTTCTGTTAATAAAGGTATCTCATTATTCAATAATATATTATTCTGAAATTTTATCAACATGGTATCAGAACACAGGCTCGAACTTGATTGATTTAGTGAGCCGATTTTGTTTTTTTAGAAGAATTTTTTGAGAAAAAATTTTGAGGGATTTTTTAAAGGGAGAAATCGCATCACCGTTTTATGAAGATTTTCAAGGGTTCTACAACAAAAATCGCACCTCTTTTCTTCTGCAAATCATGTATGCTATTAGGTCAAAAATCACGGATTATTGTAGAGTGAAAAAAACGTGGTTTCTTTTCTGGAGGTTTTGTGAAGTGAAAAACGTGGATTTGTGGCGCTGTTTCTTCATCTAAAAATCACGCGTTTTCTAGCTTTCTGAGCACGGGGTTGTGAGTTTCCTGTTTTCTCTCCTTCCTGGGTTTTTCTTTTGCGCGCAATTTGGGCGTTTCTTTGTTCATAGACGCGTTTTTTTTTTCTTTTACCTAGCCGCGATTTTGAAGGGTTTTCCAAGCATGCGATTTGTAAATTTTTTGGTGTCTTCTGCTCGCGTTATGAGGGCTCTTTTCATGCGCAGTTTTCTTAAGTTTTTCTGCTGCGTTCTAGGCGTGTTTTTTTATTTTGAGCCAGTTTTGACAGAAATTATGGGAAAAATAAAATTTTCTGTATGAGTTTTCAAAAAATTTCTTCAAAAATTTACACAGAGTTTTTGAAGGTTTTTTTCTAAAACAAAAATCTTACAGATTCTGAGCCTTTTCTTTTTCAGACAATTTTTGAAAAATCGGAGTTGTGCCAACTAATTGTCCAGTGTTTTGCCAGCTGATCACAAAGTTACCTCGTTTTTCGTGCTTTGGAAAACGGGAGGCATGGCGTCTTTGTCCAATATTATGTTGGAAAGTTCGCAGAGGTTCAATGGAAAGAATTACAACACACGAAAGCAGAGGATGCTTACCATTTTTTAGTACCGATGTCTGGATGAGCTTGTTCTTGGTATAGAAGTTTGTCCCACTAATGTTGGAAAGGATCAGGACAAGTATGATGGACGTAATAGGGAGGCAGTCATGCTTCTTAAATTATCTATTGCCGATGAGATGTTACCAGAAATACCATCTGGTAAATTTGCTACGGAAATCTAGAAGCATCTGAAAGATCTTCATGAGACCTCAGACAAGGGAAGGGCTTTCCTTCTGAAGAATATGCTCTTTTCTATTATTATGGATGACCAAGTATCTTTGCAGGAGCACTTGATGAAAATAAAAAATATTTGAAATCAATTGGAAGCCATGGGTCGTAAGATGGAAGAGGAGCACTTCATTGAAACGCTCAACATTATATCCACCAATGTTGAATTGAAGTTTGATGAGTTGTGCAACAAGTTTTTGCACAAGGAAGAAGCAGTTTGGGAGCAGTAGTGAGTCTCCTAGTGTTTCACAAGCATTTACTGCCAAGGACATTGGCATAGGCAAGTCCACTCAACAGAAAGGACGAGGCGATTCGGAGGAGGGCTCCAAGAAGTCTTTTACTTGCCATTACTGAGGGAAGATTGGTCATATACAGAGGTATTGCAGAAAACGGTTGGCTGATGAGTTCAGACTTTGCTACAAGGGTTGCGCACCTTCTAGCTTTCTATGCCATTCTTTGGGCCTAAAACTATGGCTTCCTAGATGGTTACTAAAGACCATGCTTCATTCAAGAGTGTGGATAGAGCTTAATTTTTGAATTATTACAAGCAGATTGTTGATGTATAGTTTGTTTACATGGCTGAAGCAAACTTCTGCTGATAGCTTTGCCAACGATTTTTATCTCGTTCTGGGTATTGACTCAAGCTATTCCACTGTGCAGGGTGCCCACTTGTGCAAAGTTTCTGATTTTATTTCTGAGTCTTGATTTTTATAGAAAGGGGTCGACCCTTCCTGAAGGTCGTACCACTTCTATACCTTTGCATCGGGACTCGTGCCAAGTCTTTGTTGCTGTTTTGGCACTTTTTGATCATTGGAGATGGGACGCCATGTTTAGAGGCTTCATTTGACTGTTGTTTGAAGTCTCCAGAGCTTCATTGAAGGAGTTGCGTCCATATTGGTGAATTTCTTACTTGCTGGTCTGATTTTTTGTGTTTACTATTTATAATCAGACTTGAAGTAATTCTGATTTTCTAATATTTAGAGGCTAAAATCTGATTGTAATCATTGTAAAGAGTTAAGGATAATGTCCTTAATCATTGGTTCTATTTGGCCTTCATTCTGACATGTTTGCAGCTGAAATTCATTTATTGTAAGACTGGTTAGTAGTACTAACAGTCATTTATTATTTGCTGCAACTAAGTTTTGTATTTAGCTCCCACTGGATAAGTGGTTGAAGCATTTATATTTCAGCACTTTAAGTTTAATAATTCCCCCCACTAAATAAGTGGTAGAGTGGATTCATGATCGGCTTGCCGCCTAATTAATTTGTAATTAGTTTTGCTCTCGCTGAATAAATGGTCAAGCTTATGGTCGATTATCCGCCTACTCTTGTATTTACTTTCATTCATGGTCGGTTGGCCACCTAGCAAGCTTTGTATTTCATTTTCCAGTTGCTAACGATCCCCGGCACTGTATGCTCTCACCTCGCCCACATCGGGATCTTGGTGATCAAAAAGTGAAGGGTTACTTTCCAAGCTGGTTATTATTTGGAGCTAACGCTAAGAGTGGTGTTTGGTGCTGATTAAAATCGAAAAAATTAAGGGGGAATATTACAGTGGTATCGGAGCCTGTTTTCCTGCTATCCTGTGAGTTCCAGGCTTCAATGTTAAATGAGTGATAGGGAATTTCAATGCTACACCAAAGGAAACAGAGTTCAGTTTCAGCTTCCTGAGATTGATAATTTTTCAGAGACTTTGAGAAACCAAGAAACACCAGTTGAAACCATGGCTGACAGGGGAAAGGGACCAGCCCATGAAGCAAATGACAGTGACTCTAGAGCAGAAAAAAAATTTGATGCCATGATGGATATGATGGCAAGGTTACTTGCAAAGATAGACCAGCAAGTGACCCCAGCCCAGCCAAAGCAAGAGTCAGATTCTAGTAGTTCCAATTCAGAATCAAGTGGGAGAACAGTTGGGCAACATGTTGCCAATTCAAGGGAATCAGCCCCAAGACCTCTCCTTCATACTTTTACTCTAAGGGAGGTGGCATCTGCCGAGCCTGAAGTCCCTATGGCAGATGAAGTGAGATAGAGTTATATGGAGTATGTTTCTCTTCCATTTGAAATCAAGGAAATATTAACTTTTGATCAATATATGAATCAAAAGAAGGGAATAAGAGGAAAGAAGGATATTCAAGCTCCTATGGGTCCCAAAATGGACTATCAACAAGCACTTGGCAAAGTCACCTTGACTCACTATAATGGAAGTGACAAGTGCACAGCTCGATCATGGGTCCAGAAGCTGAACAATTACCTATCACTCAAGCCTATGCCAGAAGAAGACGCCATCAAATTTGCAACTTTGCATTTGGATGGAGCTTCACACGAGTGGTGGTACCAAGGTTTGGTCGCTCTTGGCCATAACCTTAGTCATACTTATGAAGAATTTACCAACAAGCTGATCAATAGGTTTGATACCAAGGATCCAGAAATCAAGTTTCGTGAGCTTGCTCAGTTAAAACCAAGCTCAGTTAAAACAGCATGGCTCACTGGATTCTTATATTGCAGAATTTCAAAGACTTTTTGTGATGGTGCCCATCATCACCGAAAGAAGCTTGTTGTGTTGTTTTCAAAAGGTCTTATGGAGCCATTGAAAGGGTTGTTAAAGCATTTAATCCACCGAGTCTTGAAGAAGCAATAAGGAAGCTAGAAGCATGGAATTGGCTGCTCCAAGGCCTAAGTTTTCTTCAAAACCCCTTGCTCATAAAAAGGAAAAAAAACATTTACCTCTTCCATCAAAAAAATTTCCCACCAGGATGGATGAAGAGTTGCGTGAGAAGCTAAGAAAAGAGGGGGTTTGTTACACATGCCGTGAACCATGGTCTAGAGGGCATAGATGCTATGGTAAAGGTCTTTCACATCACATGAGAGCCTATTCTGATTATGAATCAGAATCTGATTTTTCAGAACAACAATATGATCATGAGTGTAGTGATGATGAAAGAGTTCTAGTTGAACCTGAAAGAGGGCATAGATGATATGGTAAAGGTCTTTCACATCACATGGAAGCCTATTCTGATTATGAATCAGAATCTGATTTTTCATAACAGCAACATGATCATGAGTGTAGTGATGATGAAAGAGTAACAGTTGAACCTGAAAGAGGGCAAGGTAGTGGAGATACATTTGCTCAATTAACAAGCTTTCAAAAGAATGAATCTTTCAGGGTTCGTGGTATGCTTGGTGGGCAAAGGATAGTTGCTCTCATTAATACAGGAGCAACACATAACTTTGTTGATGAAGGATTGGTTGCAAGAAGAGGGATTAAGACTGAAGAACAGCAATATGATCATGAGTGTAGTGATGATGAAAGAGTTCCAATTGAACCTAAAAGAGGGCAAGGTAGTAGAGATACATTTGCTCAATTAACAAGCTTTCAAAAGAATGAATGTTTCAGGGTTCGTGGTATGCTTGGTGGGCAAAGGATGGTTGCTCCCATTGATACAGGAGCAACACATAACTTTGTTGATGAAGGATTGGTTGCAAGAAGAGGGATTAAGACTGAAGAATTTGAAGGTTTCAAAGCCATGGTGGTGGATGGTTTCACAATATCTTGCAACCGAAAGATCTCCAATTTGTCCATGCAACTGGGAAACTATGATGTTAAAGATAATTTTTATGTTGTTGGCATTGGAGAAACCGATGTTGTGCTTGGAATTCAGTGGCTGCAATCTCTTGGAGAGATTACTTTGAACTTGCAAACAATGGAGCTGAAGTTCCAAGTGGATGGAAAAATGGTGGTGTCAAGAGGATTATCTAATGGGGGTCCTCGTATTATGTCTTTCAAGAGAATGAAGTTGATTCGGCATGATCAAGTTGAATGGGCAGCAGAATGTTTAATCTTACCTTCCAATCCAGTGGAAGACAAAAGGCACTACCATCCTGATGTTCAATCTTTAATTACAAAGAGAAGTAAAGTGTTTAGCAGTATACCTCCAAGAAGACCGTCGGAAAGAGGGATTGAACATATTATTGAGCTTGAAGATGGGGCTAAACCGGTTATCACTACTCCCTACCGGTACCCCAAGAAGCAGAAGGATGAAATTGAAAAGGTCATCAAAGAACTCTTGGAAATGGGTCACATCTACCCAAGCAAGAGTCCTTTAACTTCAGTAGTAGTTCTTGTGAAGAAGAAAGATGGTACCAGGTGCATGTGTGTTGATTATTGTGTGTTAAATCAGAAAACTATCAAGAATAGATATCCTATTCCTAGAATTGATGAGCTTCTTGATGAGCTCCATGGTGCAATGAATTTTTCAAAGATTGATCTCAGATCTGGGTACCATCAAATCAAAATGAGGGAGTTAGACACCAAGAAAACTACTTTCCGATGTCATTTTGGGCATTATGAATTTTTAGTCATGCCATTTGGTTTGACTAATGCTCCTGCAACCTTCCAATCTTGTATGAACAGAATTTTCCAAAAGCAGATATTCTTATTTATAGCAAGTCTTGGGAGGAGCATCTTAAGCACTTGGATGAAGTGCTTAGTATTCTTGAATCAGAATGCCTTTTCGCCAAGGAGTCAAAATGCGAATTTGGGATGATAGAACTGCTCTATCTTGGCCATATAATTAGCTCTAAAGGAGTTAAAGTTGATCCTGATAAAATTAAGGCAATTATGGATTGGCCTCCGCCTAAGAACGTGTCACATTTGAAGGGGTTCTTGGGTCTTTGTGGCTTCTATTGAAGGTTCATTAAGGGGTATTCACAGATGGTTGCTCCATTGACTGATCTTACCAAAAAGGGGGCATTTGCATGGTCTGAAAATGCTCAAGTTGTTTTTGAAAAGTTCAAGCAGATCCTGAGCTCATGTCCAGTGTTGGCATTACCAGACTTCTCCAAAACTTTTGAGTTGCAATGTGATGCTTCCGGAGAAGGAGTTGGAGCTGTTCTCATGCAAGACAAGCATCCCATTGTCTTCGAGAGCAGAAAATTAAGAGGAGTTGAAAAATCTTATTCAATTTATGACAAAGAAATGTTTGCAATCATGCATGTATTAGCCAAGTTTAGGTAATACTTGGTTGTGAGCAAATTCATTGTTAAGACTGATCATAACAGAAAATTAAGAGGAGCTGAAAAATCTTATTCAATTTATGACAAAGAAATGTTTGCAATCATGCATGTATTAGCCAAGTTTAGGTAATACTTGGTTGTGAGCAAATTCATTATTAAGACTGATCATAACAGTCTTAAACACTTCATGCATCAGAAGGATTTAAATGAGAGGCAGCAGAAATGGGTGAGTAAGCTTCAAGCTTACGACTTTGACATTGAATATGTCAATAGTTGCTGATGAATTGTCAAGAAAGCCTCATCAGAGCTCCTTATGTGAAATTCCTGCAGATTGGAAGGACCAGATTTTAGCTAGTTATGCTAAAAATTCATTTGCAACCAGCATTGTTGATGGCACTTTGCAGGATGATAGATACAAGTTGGTTGATGGGTTGATCCAATATAAAGGTAGAATCTTCTTGGCACCAAATTCTAAGATAAAGAAGAAGGTTTTACAGACATTTCATGACATCCCTCTTGCTGGTCACCAAGGTTTTTTCAAGACTTACAAACAGATCCGTGAAAGATTTTCATAGAAAGGGCTAAAAGATGAAATTTTGCGTTATATAAGGGAGTGCCATGTTTGTCAAATGAACAAAAAAATGAGCATGTTTTTCCTGCTGGTTACTTGCAGCCCCTGCCCATTCCAAATCAGAAATGGGAAAGTATTTCTATGGATTTTATAACGAGGTTGCCAAAGGTGCAAGGGAGGGATTGCATCTTTGTTGTTGTGGATAGATTGACCAAATTTGCTCATTTTTTGGCCATTACCAGCACTTTTACAACAGCTTAGGTTGCTGATTTGTTTTTCCATGAGGTGTTTCGTCTGCATGGGCTTCCAAAGAATATTGTAAGTGATAGAAACGGTAAATTTTTTAGCACCTTTTGGTAAGAATTGTTAAAAATGTGTGGTACAGTGCTTACTCCAAGCACTAGTTATCACCCTCAGGCTGATGGTCAGACGGAGATTGTTAACAAATGGTTAGAGGGCTATCTCAGAAACTATGTTTCAAGGCAGCAGAAGGCGTGGGTGAGATGGCTCCATTTGGGTGAATATTGCTATAATTCTTCTTATCATATGTCTATCAGAATGTCTTCCTTCATGGCTTTGTATGGATATGAGGCTCCAAGCTTTGTTGATGTGTTGTTTGGTGATTGTAGAGCTACCATTGAGTAGCAAAGTGCACAATGTGTTTCATGTTTCTAGGCTCAAGAAGACCCTTGGTCATAATGTTATTGCATCTTCAATTTTGCCTCCATTGGATGAAGAAGGACAACTGATTTTGATTCCTAAGGCAATTATTGATTCCAGAGAATGCTCTTTGAGGAAGAGATCAATCAAAGAGTACTTGGTTAAATGGAAGAACCTGCCAGTTGAGGATGCTACATGGGAGAATGAGCAGATTTTGCAACATTTTGATTTGCGATTGCTTGGAGACAAGCAATCTTGGGGAGGGCGAACTGTAATGTCCCCTTCTTAGTAATGATCTCATTGTGGATTGATAGCCTATTTCCGAAAATCCATAGACTACTCAAATGTGCAAATTAGGGCTTCCACTTTTATAGGAGGTTTTAATGGTTGCATGCGAGAGTTTTTGACGCATGTCTAGTGGAGCTTTTTGGGTTTTTGGAGAGCTTCAGGATAAGGTAACACGCATGTTTGGAAAATGACATGCAATTCTCTCTGGTTCCTTGCATGCAGGAAAGGTTTCTGGGTTTTCAGAGATCTCCAAGGTGGTGTGACATGCATCTGAATCCGTCAACCTTTCCAGGCACATACTATTTATAGTAAGTCTTGTGTTCTGCTCAGTTTGGCATTTTGTTGAGTTTGAAGTGAACTTACTACTTTTGGCACTTGTTATTTTTAATAAGTGTATTTTTGACAGTGGCATTATTAGCAGCTCAACTCGGATCATCATGTTATTTCTGGCAGTCTGACAAAATCAGTTTTGGGCGTTGGTTTTAGTTGCTTCATTGGATTGAGTTTCAACACTTAGTCAATTTTATATTTTGAGTTTGTACCCCCATGCCTAAGCGATGACTTCAAAGTTGTTTTAAAGTTGGGGCCATAAAGTGGACGCCTTATTAATGCAATTAATGTATTAATATTTCCTCTAAATGGGACGTCTTAGGAAGGAGAAAAAAGAATTTTAAATATTTTTAAAAAGTGCATTTGAGGACGTCCTTTGGAGAAATTGAAGAGTTTTCTTGGTTGGAGTTACAGGTTGCTTCAATCGCCCAATTGTGCCTATTTATTGATGCTATGCTAAGTGTTGAGTATCTTCTGGAAAATTTAGTAATGTTATGTTGCCGAACTGAGTTTAGACTTTGCTACAAGGGTTGTGCACCTTCTAGCTTTCTATGCCATTCTTCAGGCCTGAAACTATAGCTTCCTAGATGGTTACTGAAGACCATGCTTCATTCAAGAGCGTGGATAGAGCTTAATTTCTAAATTATTACAAGCAAATTGCTAATGTATAGTCTGTTTGTGCTGCTGAAGAACTACATGGCTGAAGCGAAATTCTACTGATAGCTTCCCAAACAATTTTTATCTGGTTTTGGGCATTGGCTCAAGCTGTTCCACTGTGCAAGGCGCCCAGTTGTGCAAAGTTTCAAATTTTATTTTCCTGAGTCTTGATTTTTATAGAAGGGTTTGACCCTTCCTGGAGGCCATACACTTCTATACCTTTGCATTGGGACTCGTGCCAAGTCTTTGTTGCTGTTTTGGCACTTTTTGATCATTGGAGATGGGACGCCATGTTTAGAGGCTTCATTTGACTGCTGTTTGAAGTTTTCCGGAGCTGCATTGAAAGAGTTGCGTCCATATTGATGAATTTCATACTTGCTGGTATGATTTTTTGTGTTTACTATTTCTAATCAGACTTGAAGTAATTCTGATTTTCTGATATTTAGAGGCTAAAATCTGATTGTAATCATTGTAAAGAGTTAAGGATAATGTCCTTAATCATTGGTTGTATTTGGCCTTCATTCTGACATGTTTGCAGTTGAAATTCATTTATTGTAAGGCTGGTTAGTAGTACTAACAGTCGTTTATTTATTTGCTGCAATTAAGTTTTGTATTTATCTCCCACTGGATAAGTGGTGGAAGCATATATATTTCAGCACTTTAAGTTTTAATAATTCCCCCCACTGAATAAGTGGTAGAGTGGATTCATAGTCAGCTTGCCGCCTACTTAATTTGTAATTAGTTTTGCTCCTGCTAAATAATGGTCGAGCATATGGTCAGTTATCCGCCTACTCTTGTATTTACTTCCATTCATGGTCGGCTAACCACCTAGCAAGCTTTGTATTTCATTTTCCAATTGCTAACGATCCCCGGCACCGTATGCTCTCACCGCGCCCACATTAGAATCTTGGTGATCAAAAGGTGAAGGGTTACTTTCCAAGCTGGTTATTATTTGGAGCTAACACTAACAGTGGTGTTTGGTATTGATTAAAATCGAAAAAATTAAGGGGCAATATTACAGCAGGAGTGTGATAAATCTATGCCTCTCCTCTTTTATTGCTATTTTTGTGTTGCATGTATTGTAATCTTGATTTTTCACCTCCCCTAAAATGAATCAAAATGTTGTTTGTACTCTCATTTCATTTTTTTCCATTTTAA
>VDFB02373365.1:162101174-162113943 GCA_007258455.2 Sequoia sempervirens
CATCTTCCTATCCTAATCCACCATCCACGTCCTCCTATCTCAATCAACCATCTCAATCTTCCCATCCTAATCTGTCGTCCCAATACCTTTATTACAATCCACCACCCACATCCTCTTATCCTACTACACCACCCATATCCTCTTGTCCCAATCCACCATCCATGTCCTCTTATCCTAATTCACCATCCCAATCTTCCCATCTTAATCCACCATCCCAATATTCTTATCTTAATTCCCCATCTGCTTCCTCCAACATCAATCCACCATCCACGTCTTCCTATTCTAGTCCGCTATCACAATATTCTTACCTTAACCCTCCATCTAATCTTGATCCCCCCACCAATCCTAATCCTCCACCTACTCTTAGTCTTCCATCCAATCCCATTCCTCCATCTAATCCTAGTCCACCAACCCATAATCCTTTTTCTATTCCCATCACCCCATCTAAGCCTAGAATATGCACGATTCTCACTCCAGAAGTCCCCCAAGGACTCATGACAAAGAATACATCCCCAAATCCACATCTTCAAGTGGTGGATCCATGACATCCTAATCCATCATCCATGGTCACTAGCGATGAAACCCTTCTCCATCCTATACCTATCATTACTATTACCTCCCCTAGCACCACCCAAACCATTGAAACCATCACACCCACTAAATCCATTGAACCCCCATCTATTCTGAGAGTCATAGAACTCATCAAAGTTAACCAAACCCAATCACCATCTTCTACTCCTAGATCCACCCAATCCATTGCAAACACCCAAATCCAATCCGCTCCTCCCACTCCTAGTATCACCAAAATCCATTCCCATGAACTTCATGAATCCTCCACCATTCCTTCCATCCACCCATTCGTCCTTCCGTCCACCTATCCCTTCCTTCCTTCCTTCCATTTGGTCCCCTCCATTCCATCCACTTCATCCACAGTCCACTGTCCCTCCAGATCCATCCACTCCATTCCACCCTCCACCCATCCGTCCCTATCATGTCACCTAATCCCTCTCTTGACCCCATACCACTCACTCCTCCTGATCAAGATGATGTTACCCCATCACCTCCATCTCATGATCCTCCATCGTTGCCTAACCCCGCTATCCCCACACCACTTTTATATTCCCTCGGTACTCTCACATTCGTCCATGGTGGTTTCCTTGCAGACAAGGAACCAAGCATATATGCCACCCATCCTCCTCCAGCTAATAATGGACTCACATCATGTTTCCAAAATAACACGCACCCTACCATAGAGTGAATGCTCAAAAGCATGAACTATCAAGGTAAAGGTTTAGGCCTTCATGAGCAAGGTGTTTTAGAACCCATCCAAGTCAAAGAAAATCTGCATACACAAGGTCTTGGATATATCTCTCAAGACTCGCAATCCAAAAATGTTGGTACAACCTCTATACGTCCTCAATGAGCCTCCTCCAAAAGAATAATAGGTTTGTCCCGTCACTCTAGTAAACCATTTTCTGCCATCCCCCCTCCATCGTATCACCTCAAAACAACCATCCATATTCCTCCTTCATCTTCCAAATCCATTTTAGGTTTGTATGTCCCTCCATCCACCATCTCCCATCCTTCATCTACATCTATTTTGGGTCCTTATGTCCCTCCATCCACCATCACATATCCCCCACATACCAAGTCCATTTTAGGATGTTATATCCCAAAATTACATCTCCCATCTCGTTCTATTCCTCCTTTTATCCATCCATCACCTATCCATATCACCCCTCATCAACATCCCACTCTCATGCTCCCCAATTAGGATCAACAAAGGCATGTAACTACACATTCTCCATCCACATATCATCCTCAAAATCCTACCTCCACCACTCCATTCATGTTTCCTCCACATCATCCATCTCCTTACACCCATCCCATTGCTATTGGAAGCACTTTGGATGACAAAGTAAAAATGCATAAATCTAAGCATCCTCATGAATCTAAAGCCCCTCATGTCTCCTTAAAAATACATGTTGATGAAAAGAAAAATCAAATCCAAAATCCAAATCAAACCCATAGGCCACAAAGGCCCACCAAAGCAAAAATCAAAACCATGTGGATCCCAAAGAAAAAAGATGTAATGCCTTCAAATGAAAAATCTATAACAACATCCAAAGTTGCTAATCCAAAAAATAATCATACGCACCCTCCATCTCTTAAATCTATTTTGGGTCCTTATGTCCCAAAATTCTCTATCCCATCTCCTCCATTATCCCCACATAATCCATCCATTAATCCTCCTATCATTTCACGTCCACCACCATATGTGCCAATGTTGGTCCTGAAAACATTACCCCATCACACACCTACCCCACCATTCCACCCATACACTTTCCAACATCCCATCCATCATCCTCCATATCTCCCTCATCCAATCCCTTTAATCCATTCCCTCGCATAATCCATCCATCTTCATCACCCTGGTTGTACCAACATCCAATAGTCACTTCAAACATGGGCTCTTAATACCTTGTATGGAACTTGATGCTTGAGTCCTCCATCTATCCCCTTATCACATGTCTTCCAAATCCACTTATCCACATCACTATCTTTATCCATCTCCCTCTACATACTATCCAAAAAGTCAAAAAGTAAAAAAAAAAGCAAAAAAAAATAATTCATCTAATGGTGAAAACTTGCCAAACAAGTGCCTTGGATAAGTACCATGATGAAAACCTAGCAAATAGGTGTCATGTGTAAATCCCCCATCTAGTTTACTTCCACACTTGGGGACAACTGCATCCCGTTCACCCATCTCCTTCATCCCACCTATCTTACACATCCTACCTATTATATCCCATTTATCCCAATCCCTCCATCCTCCTTGCGATCTTGATATAGATAGGGGTAAACATATATACATTATTTGGATAGCTCTTGGCATACATTCCCCTCACCTATACACTATCATAACCCTTATCCACATCCATTTAATTTCCCTGTCCATTCGTCATGCTACCATCAATCTCCCTTCCTTATCCATGCATCCTATCCATATCCATCTCACTCCCTTATTTTCCCATCCTTCTATCTTCCATCCCTCCTGCCTCATCATACATGCCATATCTAGAGTGGGGAATCTCCTTCCTTGTGACATAGTCCTTGGAGACATCATTCATCCATTCTATCCTCCCTTCCATCTCCCCATCCTTATCTCCTTACCCATCCAAACAAAAATGATTTTCATCTCCCCATCCTTATCTTCCTATCCAATCCAGACAATCCCTTTCATCTCCCTGTCCTTATCTCCTTACCCATCCAAAAAATTATTTTCATCTCCCCATCCTTATCTTCCTATCCATCCATCATAGCATCCCTTCATCTCTCCCCATCCTTGTCTCTATCCATCTAAAACAATCCCTTTCATCTCCCATCCTTATCTCCTATCCGTCTAAATAATATTCCATCTCCCCATCCTTAACTTCTTATCCATCCTTTTTAGTATCCCTTTCATCTCCCCATCCTTCTCTCCTTACCCATACAAACAATCCCTTCCATCTCCCTATCCTTATCTTCCTATCCATCCATCATAGCATCCCTTCCATCCCCTATCCTTATCTCCCTATCCATTCACTCTATCCTCATCCCATCTCATAATCCCTTGTCATTGGTATCTGGCTATAGGCTTCCCCCCATCCAACCCAATGTCCTCTATTTCATTATCATTACTCCCACCTCTTTCACACATCTTTCCAATCTCCCATCACTTTTCATCCCTTATCTATCCATCATAACATCATCTCAATTCATCTTTTGATGATTTGGATAACTATCCCATCCTTGAGCTTCATGCAATCACCATCATCCTATTTTATCCAGCAAGTTTATCTTGTCTCATCGTATCAGTTCCATCATTTTATCCACTTATCATGGTCATCTATCATCAACTTTATCATGGTGGGTCCTTGGGCTGTTCTAGTGCATTGCCCTGCACTTTCCCTTAGGCAAGATCGATCATTTATAGTTCACGAGGATTTATACATCCCTGTCTTTCTCCTCCATCATATTCTTCATTGTCCTCTTTCGCTTTTATCCATGATTTAGTTATGCATCTTTTTGTATCGAACTCGAGGGCTCCGCACTTTCATGTAGGCAAGGCTAATCTTTGATCGACCCCCGAGCCCCTAGGTCTTTAGGGTGTATTGGTCTTATGTCTTGTGTCTTGTCATCATGTTTTTTCATCAAGTATGTCCCTATCTAGCTGGCTCTTAACAAATGAGATCCACCTGTATCATCAAATCCAATCGGTTTTGAATATCCTGCATCATTTCGATCACTTAGTTTAGTCTCCATCTATCTTTGGTCTTAATAGGATGTATCCTTCCTAACAGACTGCATCAATCACATCCACCCTCTTGATCCTAAATAATGGTAAATTGTATGATCTTTTTGATGCCTTTGGATTTTGTTGTTTATCATTGAAACTCCTATCACACCCACCTCATTGTGAGCCGCGCTTGATCATCATATCATAGTGTGTTGTGATTAGTAAACGCGGGCATATCTTGATCTTTGTTGTTATGTCTTCTTGGTTGTCCCGCGTAGTACCCACCAAGATCCTTGTGGTCTTGTGTTATGCTAAGGCATCCTTTGTGTTTGTGGTTTACCAACATTGGCCCTACCAAATCCCCTGTGACTTTGGGATGTTGGACTAACCTTTTGTTTGTTGTCTCAGTCCCATGTATGTGATATGGAGTCACCTTGGTTCTTCATACCTTGGTGCCTAGTATCTCATGCTATATCAAACTTAGTGCTCCTTACATGGCAGCATAACGCATAATAATTAACCTGCTTGATTTGGTTATTATCCATTATTCCTTCATCACTTTCCTCATATCTCTATCCTATCCATTTTCCTCCCTTCACTTTCTTCATCCTCATCATATCATCATCTCTTCAATTTTCTTAGAATAATATAGATTGGTTATTCTAAGCACCCTCCTCATATCATCTCTTAAATCTTCTTAGAATAATATCGATTGGTTATTCTCAGCATCTTTTCCTCCATCGTTTTCATTCTTTTCATCCATCTCACATCTCAACCCAATCTTAATCCATTCAATCTAACACAAATCATCTACTCACATTCTTGGTATTGTTCCTAGCCTTGCTACAAGCCTTGATCCAATCATCATCATCGGGATGTATCCTTCCCTATCCTTTGGTGTTGTTTTGGGATGTATCCTTCCCTCATCAACAACACTTTCATCATCATCATCAAGATGTATCCTTCCCTATCCTCATATTTGTTTGGGATATATGAACATAAAACCTCCATCCATCATCAACCCATTTTTGCTTGTAAGCTTATTTGAGGCAACATCACATTTGTCCTTGAATCCATTTGTGCTTCCCAATCTCCTATTGCTTATCATCCTCTTTTATCCATCACTTTGCATCATCTTCCTCATATATCCTTTCATTGTCTCATCCATTTTGAGAGCACACTCGTGTTCTCTTAAAACCGCATATCCTCTCGAGGGGGCATCCTTAATCCCTAATCTCCATCTTCACCCCCATCATCCTTCTAGTCACTCCAGCATTGGTGGGCATCTTTCCCAATCTAATGTCTTTCTGCATTCTATTTTGATCTTCTTTTAGAAATGAGTACTGCCCGTCACACCATCTCCAAAGAGGGAAAATGCTAGACACCTAAATTTGGGCACCCATTTGTTCAGAATTTTAGCCCTTTTCATCTAAATATCTCTTATTTGAGTGGTGGTAATAACTACGATTATTTAATTAATAACCTAAAGTCTCTGAAATCCCTAGGTATCTAGTTAAATAATTAAATACCTTACCCTTTATCCCCCTTTTCCTCAAAGAATTAAATAAATAATACATTTATTTAATTTCTCACATGTCACATCCTCCATCACTTTTTCTTAATTCTAATCCACCTCCTAATCCCATCATTAGGGGTGTGCACATGTCTAATCCATGATTAGGATGTGTCATATCCTCCAACTTTTGCAAGTTGGCTCCTAATCTTCAATAGCCACCTAACTGTCCTTTAATCATTGATTAGCTAGTCTAATCAACCCCTTAGTCAACTCTCCCCATCCCCCAAGGAATTTTTAATTATTTTTTGTCTTCCCAAGGTATTTTTGAGGAATTTTTAATTCCTCTCCCATCTCCCTAAATTTTTTTAATTCCTCTCCCATCCCCCAAGGAATTTTTAGAAAGAAATTTTTAATTTCTTTAGTCAAATCTTCATCTTAGCCCTTGATCTTTTTCCCCCTTTCAATCTCCACTATCCATTTGATCTTCCTAGGTTAAATGGCTAACACTTAGTCATTTTGTCTCTCTCCTTCTTGCATTCTTCACAATCTCTTATCATCCAACCCTAATCCTAAGCATTCAACCACACTCTCTACCAAGATCTCTCATTCTCTAGCAACCCTAATCATTCTTAAGCATTCATCCTCTCCATCATACACTTTCATCTTGCATCCATAACCAAAACCCACCATCTTTGCATTCAAATCAAGCTACAACAAGCCGTTATGCTGTCAAAATCAATCTAGGAGCACACAAATCAAGCTATCAAAAAGGCCAACCAACCAATCGACTTGAGCAAGGTAAAATCATTGTTTTCATCTTTGTTTTGTTCAAGTCTAACTAGGCTAATCTTGAGGTGTTGTATTGTGTTGTTCTTCCTTTATATTTCTTTTGTCTTGCATCATTTAGAGTTAGAAACCACACTGCACACAGATTGATTCAAAAGTTCCAACAAGTCTATGATCCACCAAGACTTTATTAGAGATGGTGATAAGAAATGCACGATGATGATTCACTCATATCCTGGGATTGGGATTTTCTGTCATTCCTTATTGTTTGATATAACACATAAACACGATGCATCAAGGTATTGATAACCAAGATGGCATTGCATCTATTGTAATGGACTTTGACTCTGCAAATAGATAGGATAATTCTTGTTCACATCTTGACATACCGAAACCTTGATGGAATTTATTTTAGTAGTTTAGAATATCTTGGACCAAAGCATACGCAATAGTCAACAATCTACTCTAAATAACCTCCCTACACACAACCAAGTATGTATGCGCCTAGATTATTTTACAAGAATACCCACAAGAACAACAAATGAAAGATAATGATTGATGCCCCATTCCTTTCTCTCTAAATCATTTTGATAGACATCATTGAGAGGTCCTCAAAATGGGTCATTAAGATAAATCATAAGAAAAAATCAAAGACAAACAATCAGTGTTATCCATATCTCTTGCCAATTTAATTTTAGCCAAGGTGATGTCTGATATTGATGTCCATCGCAAGGTGGATGCATCCTAGGACATGTTGATTAGGTTTTTTTATTAGGATGAGGTTTATGATAAGTTGTTGATACAAACTTCACTAACTCATTTACCTATGATCTAGACTTTAGATTTTGAAACTTAGGTTCTCACTTTACAACTTGAGGTACTTTCTTTTTATTTGTGTTACCAAAGGTTGAAGGTGATGATCAATTTAGACATGGAGAAACCTTTATCATGGTTTGCTTTTCAAAACGTAATGCTCGGACTCCAAATACATCAAACTTTTGGCATCTTTGAAAACGTCTTGATTGCCTTTGATATCAAAGCCTATGTGACGTCTTTAGCTCTGGATCATCTGAGGCCGTTTCAGGCCTTCCAAACGCCTTTATGCCTTCAACATCCAAACGTTTTGGGATTTTTTTTATTTTTTCCAAATTTTGGGGTTTTCTCAGGATTTACAAATTTTGCTGTTTTTTTTGAGTTTTGACCAAGAACCTAACCTAAAAGACCTATCCTAGGGGCCCAAGGACTAATTCAAAGACGGCCTTGCTCACGCTATAATGAGACCACATAGTTTGACCGACTGCATTCTATTGAAGATGAGATATAAGCAGCTTGATGGAATGTCAGCTTTGTTGGTGACAAACTCTAAAAGGAATAGCTTTTGTTGATGTGTTTTTTATGCACTTCTCAACACAGGCAGTGCGTAGGTGCACTACCTCTCTTGAAAGACAATCTTCCACAATCAAATTGCAGAACACTATCCCAAGCTCTCTAATGTCAGGTCTTGACAGTGCTTGGAATATCTCAGTTGTTTCATGTGATTTGTTGGAATCACAAGGCGGACTTACATATGAGTTACAAAGTGTGGGAAGTGGAGTTTGCAAATGGAGTTCTTAAAGTGTGGAAATTATTGTTCAGTTGCTAGAGGTTCAAACAGTAGTCTAGAACTCCTATTTCAGCTTTGGATTTGGTTTTACAATGTGCAATGAACCTTAGCTTAGGTTACTTATTAAAAAAAGGAAAAAGGGCAGGGAAGAGAGGAAGTTCCTAGACCTGAAACTACGAATGAACAGTGATCACAGAGACTGCTACAGTAGAAGAACTCCCTAAACTGGGTTTTGCTTAGCCAAGAGGATCCTACAGTTACACAAAACTAGTGCAATCTTCTAAGGACTGCAGATTTTTAGATTACATACACACATCATGAAAATGTAATTGAACTACGTTGCAGCAATGAAGTAAGGAAGCTCAAACTAGCTTTACAAAGTGGTTCATCATCAACAAACCACAAAAAACATGAGCTGGAAATTCATGAAATTCAGTAATAGCAAACACCATCATCACTTCCATTCAAAAAACTAACAACTAAACTAATAAGGAAGTGGAACCATGCATGCATAATGAACAAACTCAAGAGAAACAACCATAAATCATGCAATGTAGCTCTCTATTGCTACAAAATGTCTTTACACCAATTCTCCAACCATTTACAAATGAAAGGGAGACCCCTATTTATAGTTTTCCAAAGCCTAAATGAATGGCTAGGATTGAATTACATTGTGTGGCTCAGATTTGATTACATTAGCATTTCACCTACCCCCCCATTATCCAGCAATTTAAAATACATCATTTGTCTCATTCTTATTTTGTCTTCTAGTGCCCCGTCACTGTAGCAATTTTTTCATTTAGCCGATTGCCCTTTTACTGTAGCGGAAATCGCATGAAGGTTTCCTTCTATTTGATGAACTTGCAACATTCTTCATTAGATCAAATGAGACTTGTTTATGGATTTGCACCATTGTGGGATGGATTAATTATCTCCTGATCTTGTAGGATAGCCCCGAATGGATCACGATCATTTGACGAAAAACAAAATAGCCTCTTCCCCCTAATTTTGGTTTTGGGCGAATAGCCATTTGGGCTCTTGGTACTGTCTCTCCTTGGCATGCTATCATCTATTTGTCGGTCATCTTTGATGAATTCATCACAATTCAACCACCTTCGGCGCATCATTAGTGGATTAAGATACTCTCCCTGGTTCAGCCCTGCAAATGATCTTTGATTATTGTTTCATTTGTGAACTCAATATGTAGTATGCAACTCCTCCCATTTGAATTGCATGCTTTATGGTCTTTTCCCTAGCATGGTTTCGTAAACCCATCTCCTGATGGTATGGAGACATAGGTATCCCGAGTGACCTTCCCTTCACAACAATCCTCATTTCACAGTCATGACCTTGCATAAGATAATAAATTTGATTAGGCCCATAAAGTAATGACATAAAAGACTCCTTTGGATTCCACTTGAGGGCTATTCAATTGTTTAAATCGATCACCTTGTTAATCCTCAAGATGGAGGTTGGTATATATGTATTCCCATGACCCCCCCTAGTAATTTCTTCATCATTTCCCAACTAACCCCATGTATATACGTGGAAGGAAGTTGTGGTGTAGTCGTGCAGGAAAGCCGTCATGGGAGCACCTACAAAAGGGAGGGCCATGGAGATTGTGGGCCCCGCAATGAGGAAGTCTGCTGCTTTCGATAGTAAACATCTCGTTGCCCATCATAACGGTGGTGAAGTCCACGAAATCTGCAAAGGAAACTTCTGCGGGATTGAGTGCATAGGCAAGGTGCGTGGGGAAATCATAGTTAGAATTCAGCGGGTAACTGGCGAAATGTGCACGATGTTTCACCTATCAATGCTCGCATTGGGCTCTCCTTCCCATTATTACAAACCTCATGGTCCAGTAGAGGGTGACTCATGGTTTGCATGCATTATAAATATTCTCCCATGGTCCTTTTGTTTACACCATTGCAATACACCACTTGTCCCCCATAGCCCGTGGAAGGTGAAAGGGCATGAACCCTCAGACATGTGCCTGAACATGATCAACACCATTTGTCAGTGTTTCTAATTGTTTATAGTCAATATGTTTGCGTTCTTATGGATTCTTCATTTCAAACATCCACCACCCATCTGAAACCCGTGAGTTGGTTCCCTTCATCCTTTGACATTGCAGGTCCTCCGTAATGTAAGCATCTCTTGAAATAGGCCCTTTACTGAGTTAATCAACTCCCCTCATTATAATAAACTTCTATCCCTAAAGGAAATGTTATGGGACCACTCGAAGCCTACGTTGCAAACCCATTTTCTTGAATTCTCACTTTATTGCGAATGCTTCATTCTGTTTCATGCTCTTGGCCTTCTTGAATTGTCAGTAGAGCACTCTTCTCAGGCTCGAGATAACCACCAAGAGGATTGTCCAAGGCCTGCACTCTAAATATTCACTTAAAAAGCATTCACTGTGGCACTACATGCTCCTCAAAGTCCTTTCTTACCATCATTTTTACAATGTTCTTGGATGCATATGAAGATGGGTTATTGGCTCGAGGACCTTAGTCAATAATTTTGTCATGGGGCTAGGAACGCGGAGCGCTACTATGGGAGTGCCACTGAGAGAGAGCGTGCGGGATACCGTAGGAAGAATGCCGCCAAAACGACACTAGAGGGGATGTTTGTCAAAGAGGTGGGATCCATATTCAAAACAGCCACCAAAGGAGAGGTGAGGCCATGCGCTAACGGTTGTAGGTGGATGGTCATCGTAGCCAGGCCATAGTGGAGATGATGACAAGTGACAACACTCAAAGATGCAACCCACAATTATCAACAACCACCCTGACCTCTATTTTAGTTCATTCCGGGCTTTTTTACCAACCCTGCTAATATCACACCATCCATTTCTAAAAGCACCTTATACCACCTGACTATCTAGTTTTGATTTAAAACTCAGGCGGATCTCTGCATGCAAGTAAATCATTACCGCGCTTCTTCCTCTTATCATTCATGTGTCGCCCATAGAAATCGCTAACTCCTTATTGCAAATGTGTTTTGCATCAGATCTCGTGAATTTTCCCATTATCATTCTTTCCTTGATCAAGGCCTTTGAAGCACCCGCGAAGTGACACAATCTTTAGCTGCACTACAAGTCGAGTGTTTTTTGCTGTTTGGCATAAGGTCTGTGGGTTCCTTAAGCGTGAATATTCTAGTGGGTGTGCTAGTGCTAGAGGCTACATGGAGCAAGTTGTTAAGAGACATCAAACAATAGAGGGAGACCTACACATCAGGCCCCGCAAGGGTAACTATCATTTCGGGTAGTGATGGCAAGGCGACCCCTCATGCACCGCTGCAACCGCAGAGAAGACGATGTGACGAAGGAAGAACCCGCAGGAGCAACGTCTACCAACTATGAGGGAGGTCATGTTATATGTTGGTTGTGGCGATTATTCTAAATGAATTTCATCGTGTGTGAATCCAGTCATATTTTCTCAAACCCTTAAATAAGCCTTCACTGCTTAAGTCATCCCATGTAGGTAAAAGAATGAACCAAAACAGTGCTGAGGGGCCCCAATTTCGCCCTATCATACAAGCAATCAATCTTCGTGAATTCCTTCCTAATTATTCAAAACACCTCGCCCATGTACCGCACCCGCATATTCTTACACAACTTTGTAGAATCAATGCATAATTATGGCAATTAGAATTTTCTCGGTCTCGTATTTAGAACTTGATGTCATAGCCATTTAGGGATCGTTATTCCTCGCAAAATGTCATTTTCTTTAAAGCAATTCCCATGGTAGTGCATACGGGATCATAGTCATGCGGGAGAATAATATTACGCCGTCGTGAGATGGGAAGTTGCAGCGAAGATGACCAAAGGTAGGTGGAAGCCCACGTAGTGGGTCCTGCATATGTGACCTCCGTCAGGGGCTGCGGGCCAAGGAATGTGGGGCGATGTTGAAGGTAGGTCGTTTCAAGACGGCAAACACTGGGCAGAAGTTCACAAAGTGGACCTCGTGTTCAAAATAGTCATTGGCATCTACTTTGAACATTATCTTTGCAGAGAGTAGAGTTTTAATGTGCGACACCATTTTTGATAATCAACCTTGGCTTATAATTTCTCATTTGCAATTACTACCTGGTCATCCTAGGTTGCACTGAGGTGAACGAACGTTTATAGCGGCGTCTTCAAAATGACAACCATGAGCATTGTGGACTCTGCAGCGGGAAATGTCCGTTGAGCGATGAATGCAGGCCACAACTATAGGGAGGTCATTTTGTAATAGTCGCCAACCATGGCGAACCCACAATCGAGACCCGCATAGACAAATGTTGTTGTGGTCGGTGGTGGAGGACTTAGTGCTCAAAGAAGAGAGGCAATGGGTGGACGAAGCTTTGCAGAATGCAAACCTTTCTCGACTAGCCTAAAACTTGCTCTCTACTTCATTTTCACATTTTTGAATAACCGAGCATGTTAATTCCTTCCTTCATGGCATGGCATTCGTTCTCTTGTAGATCAAGGGACAATACTCTCGCAAGCCGCTGCTACTTACCCATCACCTTCGGTACTATTCCTTTAAGGAGCTCACTCGATCGACACCTCGTGGGTTAAATTTAGCTCTTCAAAAGATTT
>VDFB02373365.1:162114043-162400887 GCA_007258455.2 Sequoia sempervirens
CATGCTTCTTAAATTATCTATTGCCGATGAGATGTTACCAGAAATACCATCTGGTAAATTTGCTACGGAAATCTAGAAGCATCTGAAAGATCTTCATGAGACCTCAGACAAGGGAAGGGCTTTCCTTCTGAAGAATATGCTCTTTTCTATTATTATGGATGACCAAGTATCTTTGCAGGAGCACTTGATGAAAATAAAAAATATTTGAAATCAATTGGAAGCCATGGGTCGTAAGATGGAAGAGGAGCACTTCATTGAAACGCTCAACATTATATCCACCAATGTTGAATTGAAGTTTGATGAGTTGTGCAACAAGTTTTTGCACAAGGAAGAAGCAGTTTGGGAGCAGTAGTGAGTCTCCTAGTGTTTCACAAGCATTTACTGCCAAGGACATTGGCATAGGCAAGTCCACTCAACAGAAAGGACGAGGCGATTCGGAGGAGGGCTCCAAGAAGTCTTTTACTTGCCATTACTGAGGGAAGATTGGTCATATACAGAGGTATTGCAGAAAACGGTTGGCTGATGAGTTCAGACTTTGCTACAAGGGTTGCGCACCTTCTAGCTTTCTATGCCATTCTTTGTGCCTAAAACTATGGCTTCCTAGATGGTTACTAAAGACCATGCTTCATTCAAGAGTGTGGATAGAGCTTAATTTTTGAATTATTACAAGCAGATTGTTGATGTATAGTTTGTTTACATGGCTGAAGCAAACTTCTGCTGATAGCTTTGCCAACGATTTTTATCTCGTTCTGGGTATTGACTCAAGCTGTTCCACTGTGCAGGGTGCCCACTTGTGCAAAGTTTCTGATTTTATTTCTGAGTCTTGATTTTTATAGAAAGGGGTCGACCCTTCCTGAAGGTCGTACCACTTCTATACCTTTGCATCGGGACTCGTGCCAAGTCTTTGTTGCTGTTTTGGCACTTTTTGATCATTGGAGATGGGACGCCATGTTTAGAGGCTTCATTTGACTGTTGTTTGAAGTCTCCAGAGCTTCATTGAAGGAGTTGCGTCCATATTGGTGAATTTCTTACTTGCTGGTCTGATTTTTTGTGTTTACTATTTATAATCAGACTTGAAGTAATTCTGATTTTCTAATATTTAGAGGCTAAAATCTGATTGTAATCATTGTAAAGAGTTAAGGATAATGTCCTTAATCATTGGTTCTATTTGGCCTTCATTCTGACATGTTTGCAGCTGAAATTCATTTATTGTAAGACTGGTTAGTAGTACTAACAGTCATTTATTATTTGCTGCAACTAAGTTTTGTATTTAGCTCCCACTGGATAAGTGGTTGAAGCATTTATATTTCAGCACTTTAAGTTTAATAATTCCCCCCACTAAATAAGTGGTAGAGTGGATTCATGATCGGCTTGCCGCCTAATTAATTTGTAATTAGTTTTGCTCTCGCTGAATAAATGGTCAAGCTTATGGTCGATTATCCGCCTACTCTTGTATTTACTTTCATTCATGGTCGGTTGGCCACCTAGCAAGCTTTGTATTTCATTTTCCAGTTGCTAACGATCCCCGGCACTGTATGCTCTCACCTCGCCCACATCGGGATCTTGGTGATCAAAAAGTGAAGGGTTACTTTCCAAGCTGGTTATTATTTGGAGCTAACGCTAAGAGTGGTGTTTGGTGCTGATTAAAATCGAAAAAATTAAGGGGGAATATTACAGTGGTATCGGAGCCTGTTTTCCTGCTATCCTGTGAGTTCCAGGCTTCAATGTTAAATGAGTGATAGGGAATTTCAATGCTACACCAAAGGAAACAGAGTTCAATTTCAGCTTCCTGAGATTGATACTTTTTCAGAAACTTTG
The DNA here is from genome assembly GCA_007258455.2 of Sequoia sempervirens. NCBI lineage: Eukaryota > Viridiplantae > Streptophyta > Pinopsida > Cupressales > Cupressaceae > Sequoia > Sequoia sempervirens. The sequence goes on from VDFB02373365.1 coordinate 162,115,862, forward strand.
AGAAACCAAGAAACACCAGTTGAAACCATGGCTGACAGGGGAAAGGGACCAGCCCATGAAGCAAATGACAGTGACTCTAGAGCAGAAAAAAAATTTGATGCCATGATGGATATGATGGCAAGGTTACTTGCAAAGATAGACCAGCAAGTGACCCCAGCCCAGCCAAAGCAAGAGTCAGATTCTAGTAGTTCCAATTCAGAATCAAGTGGGAGAACAGTTGGGCAACATGTTGCCAATTCAAGGGAATCAGCCCCAAGACCTCTCCTTCATACTTTTACTCTAAGGGAGGTGGCATTTGCCGAGCCTGAAGTCCCTATGGCGGATGAAGTAAGACAGAGTTATATGGAGTATGTTTCTCTTCCATTTGAAATCAAGGAAATATTAACTTTTGATCAATATATGAATCAAAAGAAGGGAATAAGAGGAAAGAAGGATATTCAAGCTCCTATGGGTCCCAAAATGGACTATCAACAAGCACTTGGCAAAGTCACCTTGACTCACTATAATGGAAGTGACAAGTGCACAGCTCGATCATGGGTCCAGAAGCTGAACAATTACCTATCACTCAAGCCTATGCCAGAAGAAGACGCCATCAAATTTGCAACTTTGCATTTGGATGGAGCTTCACACGAGTGGTGGTACCAAGGTTTGGTCGCTCTTGGCCATAACCTTAGTCATACTTATGAAGAATTTACCAACAAGCTGATCAATAGGTTTGATACCAAGGATCCAGAAATCAAGTTTCGTGAGCTTGCTCAGTTAAAACCAAGCTCAGTTAAAACAGCATGGCTCACTGGATTCTTATATTGCAGAATTTCAAAGACTTTTTGTGATGGTGCCCATCATCACCGAAAGAAGCTTGTTGTGTTGTTTTCAAAAGGTCTTATGGAGCCATTGAAAGGGTTGTTAAAGCATTTAATCCACCGAGTCTTGAAGAAGCAATAAGGAAAGCTAGAAGCATGGAATTGGCTGCTCCAAGGCCTAAGTTTTCTTCAAAACCCCTTGCTCATAAAAAGGAAAAAAAACATTTACCTCTTCCATCAAAAAAATTTCCCACCAGGATGGATGAAGAGTTGCGTGAGAAGCTAAGAAAAGAGGGGGTTTGTTACACATGCCGTGAACCATGGTCTAGAGGGCATAGATGCTATGGTAAAGGTCTTTCACATCACATGAGAGCCTATTCTGATTATGAATCAGAATCTGATTTTTCAGAACAACAATATGATCATGAGTGTAGTGATGATGAAAGAGTTCTAGTTGAACCTGAAAGAGGGCATAGATGATATGGTAAAGGTCTTTCACATCACATGGAAGCCTATTCTGATTATGAATCAGAATCTGATTTTTCATAACAGCAACATGATCATGAGTGTAGTGATGATGAAAGAGTAACAGTTGAACCTGAAAGAGGGCAAGGTAGTGGAGATACATTTGCTCAATTAACAAGCTTTCAAAAGAATGAATCTTTCAGGGTTCGTGGTATGCTTGGTGGGCAAAGGATAGTTGCTCTCATTAATACAGGAGTAACACATAACTTTGTTGATGAAGGATTGGTTGCAAGAAGAGGGATTAAGACTGAAGAACAGCAATATGATCATGAGTGTAGTGATGATGAAAGAGTTCCAATTGAACCTAAAAGAGGGCAAGGTAGTAGAGATACATTTGCTCAATTAACAAGCTTTCAAAAGAATGAATGTTTCAGGGTTCGTGGTATGCTTGGTGGGCAAAGGATGGTTGCTCCCATTGATACAGGAGCAACACATAACTTTGTTGATGAAGGATTGGTTGCAAGAAGAGGGATTAAGACTGAAGAATTTGAAGGTTTCAAAGCCATGGTGGTGGATGGTTTCACAATATCTTGCAACCGAAAGATCTCCAATTTGTCCATGCAACTGGGAAACTATGATGTTAAAGATAATTTTTATGTTGTTGGCATTGGAGAAACCGATGTTGTGCTTGGAATTCAGTGGCTGCGATCTCTTGGAGAGATTACTTTGAACTTGCAAACAATGGAGCTGAAGTTCCAAGTGGATGGAAAAATGGTGGTGTCAAGAGGATTATCTAATGGGGGTCCTCGTATTATGTCTTTCAAGAGAATGAAGTTGATTCGGCATGATCAAGTTGAATGGGCAGCAGAATGTTTAATCTTACCTTCCAATCCAGTGGAAGACAAAAGGCACTACCATCCTGATGTTCAATCTTTAATTACAAAGAGAAGTAAAGTGTTTAGCAGTATACCTCCAAGAAGACCGTCGGAAAGAGGGATTGAACATATTATTGAGCTTGAAGATGGGGCTAAACCGGTTATCACTACTCCCTACCGGTACCCCAAGAAGCAGAAGGATGAAATTGAAAAGGTCATCAAAGAACTCTTGGAAATGGGTCACATCTACCCAAGCAAGAGTCCTTTAACTTCAGTAGTAGTTCTTGTGAAGAAGAAAGATGGTACCAGGTGCATGTGTGTTGATTATTGTGTGTTAAATCAGAAAACTATCAAGAATAGATATCCTATTCCTAGAATTGATGAGCTTCTTGATGAGCTCCATGGTGCAATGAATTTTTCAAAGATTGATCTCAGATCTGGGTACCATCAAATCAAAATGAGGGAGTTAGACACCAAGAAAACTACTTTCCGATGTCATTTTGGGCATTATGAATTTTTAGTCATGCCATTTGGTTTGACTAATGCTCCTGCAACCTTCCAATCTTGTATGAACAGAATTTTCCAAAAGCAGATATTCTTATTTATAGCAAGTCTTGGGAGGAGCATCTTAAGCACTTGGATGAAGTGCTTAGTATTCTTGAATCAGAATGCCTTTTCGCCAAGGAGTCAAAATGCGAATTTGGGATGATAGAACTGCTCTATCTTGGCCATATAATTAGCTCTAAAGGAGTTAAAGTTGATCCTGATAAAATTAAGGCAATTATGGATTGGCCTCCGCCTAAGAACGTGTCACATTTGAAGGGGTTCTTGGGTCTTTGTGGCTTCTATTGAAGGTTCATTAAGGGGTATTCACAGATGGTTGCTCCATTGACTGATCTTACCAAAAAGGGGGCATTTGCATGGTCTGAAAATGCTCAAGTTGTTTTTGAAAAGTTCAAGCAGATCCTGAGCTCATGTCCAGTGTTGGCATTACCAGACTTCTCCAAAACTTTTGAGTTGCAATGTGATGCTTCCGGAGAAGGAGTTGGAGCTGTTCTCATGCAAGACAAGCATCCCATTGTCTTCGAGAGCAGAAAATTAAGAGGAGCTGAAAAATCTTATTCAATTTATGACAAAGAAATGTTTGCAATCATGCATGTATTAGCCAAGTTTAGGTAATACTTGGTTGTGAGCAAATTCATTGTTAAGACTGATCATAACAGAAAATTAAGAGGAGCTGAAAAATCTTATTCAATTTATGACAAAGAAATGTTTGCAATCATGCATGTATTAGCCAAGTTTAGGTAATACTTGGTTGTGAGCAAATTCATTATTAAGACTGATCATAACAGTCTTAAACACTTCATGCATCAGAAGGATTTAAATGAGAGGCAGCAGAAATGGGTGAGTAAGCTTCAAGCTTACGACTTTGACATTGAATATGTCAATAGTTGCTGATGAATTGTCAAGAAAGCCTCATCCGAGCTCCTTATGTGAAATTCCTGCAGATTGGAAGGACCAGATTTTAGCTAGTTATGCTAAAAATTCATTTGCAACCAGCATTGTTGATGGCACTTTGCAGGATGATAGATACAAGTTGGTTGATGGGTTGATCCAATATAAAGGTAGAATCTTCTTGGCACCAAATTCTAAGATAAAGAAGAAGGTTTTACAGACATTTCATGACATCCCTCTTGCTGGTCACCAAGGTTTTTTCAAGACTTACAAACAGATCCGTGAAAGATTTTCATAGAAAGGGCTAAAAGATGAAATTTTGCGTTATATAAGGGAGTGCCATGTTTGTCAAATGAACAAAAAAATGAGCATGTTTTTCCTGCTGGTTACTTGCAGCCCCTGCCCATTCCAAATCAGAAATGGGAAAGTATTTCTATGGATTTTATAACGAGGTTGCCAAAGGTGCAAGGGAGGGATTGCATCTTTGTTGTTGTGGATAGATTGACCAAATTTGCTCATTTTTTGGCCATTACCAGCACTTTTACAACAGCTTAGGTTGCTGATTTGTTTTTCCATGAGGTGTTTCGTCTGCATGGGCTTCCAAAGAATATTGTAAGTGATAGAAACGGTAAATTTTTTAGCACCTTTTGGTAAGAATTGTTAAAAATGTGTGGTACAGTGCTTACTCCAAGCACTAGTTATCACCCTCAGGCTGATGGTCAGACGGAGATTGTTAACAAATGGTTAGAGGGCTATCTCAGAAACTATGTTTCAAGGCAGCAGAAGGCGTGGGTGAGATGGCTCCATTTGGGTGAATATTGCTATAATTCTTCTTATCATATGTCTATCAGAATGTCTTCCTTCATGGCTTTGTATGGATATGAGGCTCCAAGCTTTGTTGATGTGTTGTTTGGTGATTGTAGAGCTACCATTGAGTAGCAAAGTGCACAATGTGTTTCATGTTTCTAGGCTCAAGAAGACCCTTGGTCATAATGTTATTGCATCTTCAATTTTGCCTCCATTGGATGAAGAAGGACAACTGATTTTGATTCCTAAGGCAATTATTGATTCCAGAGAATGCTCTTTGAGGAAGAGATCAATCAAAGAGTACTTGGTTAAATGGAAGAACCTGCCAGTTGAGGATGCTACATGGGAGAATGAGCAGATTTTGCAACATTTTGATTTGCGATTGCTTGGAGACAAGCAATCTTGGGGAGGGCGAACTGTAATGTCCCCTTCTTAGTAATGATCTCATTGTGGATTGATAGCCTATTTCCGAAAATCCATAGACTACTCAAATGTGCAAATTAGGGCTTCCACTTTTATAGGAGGTTTTAATGGTTGCATGCGAGAGTTTTTGACGCATGTCTAGTGGAGCTTTTTGGGTTTTTGGAGAGCTTCAGGATAAGGTAACACGCATGTTTGGAAAATGACATGCAATTCTCTCTGGTTCCTTGCATGCAGGAAAGGTTTCTGGGTTTTCAGAGATCTCCAAGGTGGTGTGACATGCATCTGAATCCGTCAACCTTTCCAGGCACATACTATTTATAGTAAGTCTTGTGTTCTGCTCAGTTTGGCATTTTGTTGAGTTTGAAGTGAACTTACTACTTTTGGCACTTGTTATTTTTAATAAGTGTATTTTTGACAGTGGCATTATTAGCAGCTCAACTCGGATCATCATGTTATTTCTGGCAGTCTGACAAAATCAGTTTTGGGCGTTGGTTTTAGTTGCTTCATTGGATTGAGTTTCAACACTTAGTCAATTTTATATTTTGAGTTTGTACCCCCATGCCTAAGCGATGACTTCAAAGTTGTTTTAAAGTTGGGGCCATAAAGTGGACGCCTTATTAATGCAATTAATGTATTAATATTTCCTCTAAATGGGACGTCTTAGGAAGGAGAAAAAAGAATTTTAAATATTTTTAAAAAGTGCATTTGAGGACGTCCTTTGGAGAAATTGAAGAGTTTTCTTGGTTGGAGTTACAGGTTGCTTCAATCGCCCAATTGTGCCTATTTATTGATGCTATGCTAAGTGTTGAGTATCTTCTGGAAAATTTAGTAATGTTATGTTGCCGAACTGAGTTTAGACTTTGCTACAAGGGTTGTGCACCTTCTAGCTTTCTATGCCATTCTTCAGGCCTGAAACTATAGCTTCCTAGATGGTTACTGAAGACCATGCTTCATTCAAGAGCGTGGATAGAGCTTAATTTCTAAATTATTACAAGCAAATTGCTAATGTATAGTCTGTTTGTGCTGCTGAAGAACTACATGGCTGAAGCGAAATTCTACTGATAGCTTCCCAAACAATTTTTATCTGGTTTTGGGCATTGGCTCAAGCTGTTCCACTGTGCAAGGCGCCCAGTTGTGCAAAGTTTCAAATTTTATTTTCCTGAGTCTTGATTTTTATAGAAGGGTTTGACCCTTCCTGGAGGCCATACACTTCTATACCTTTGCATTGGGACTCGTGCCAAGTCTTTGTTGCTGTTTTGGCACTTTTTGATCATTGGAGATGGGACGCCATGTTTAGAGGCTTCATTTGACTGCTGTTTGAAGTTTTCCGGAGCTGCATTGAAAGAGTTGCGTCCATATTGATGAATTTCATACTTGCTGGTATGATTTTTTGTGTTTACTATTTCTAATCAGACTTGAAGTAATTCTGATTTTCTGATATTTAGAGGCTAAAATCTGATTGTAATCATTGTAAAGAGTTAAGGATAATGTCCTTAATCATTGGTTGTATTTGGCCTTCATTCTGACATGTTTGCAGTTGAAATTCATTTATTGTAAGGCTGGTTAGTAGTACTAACAGTCGTTTATTTATTTGCTGCAATTAAGTTTTGTATTTATCTCCCACTGGATAAGTGGTGGAAGCATATATATTTCAGCACTTTAAGTTTTAATAATTCCCCCCACTGAATAAGTGGTAGAGTGGATTCATAGTCAGCTTGCCGCCTACTTAATTTGTAATTAGTTTTGCTCCTGCTAAATAATGGTCGAGCATATGGTCAGTTATCCGTCTACTCTTGTATTTACTTCCATTCATGGTCGGCTAGCCACCTAGCAAGCTTTGTATTTCATTTTCCAATTGCTAACGATCCCCGGCACCGTATGCTCTCACCTCGCCCACATTAGAATCTTGGTGATCAAAAGGTGAAGGGTTACTTTCCAAGCTGGTTATTATTTGGAGCTAACACTAACAGTGGTGTTTGGTATTGATTAAAATCGAAAAAATTAAGGGGGAATATTACAGCAGGAGTGTGATAAATCTATGCCTCTCCTCTTTTATTGCTATTTTTGTGTTGCATGTATTGTAATCTTGATTTTTCACCTCCCCTAAAATGAATCAAAATGTTGTTTGTACTCTCATTTCATTTTTTTCCATTTTAAAATTGGTGTAAGACTAGCATGTTTAGAGAATGGAAACAATAAATTATGCAAAAGGACCTTATTGGGAGTGTTTGGGTTTTGAATTGGTCAATGGAAAAGCAACCTCTTTCCCATCCTTCTTCCATTTAACATTTCAAAGCAAAGCAGATGCTCTCTCTCTCTCTCTCTCTCTCTCTCTCTCTCTCTGCTTCCTTGGAGTGCATGTTTGAAAGAATAATAGTCATTTTTACTTTCTAAGAAGCAATGTGTTAGTTTGTTCTCTCTAAACAAATCTTCTACTGATTTTATTATAAAGGTAATTCTTCATGATTATATCCTCTACACTTATCTCTTGTTGATTTGAAAAGGACTAGCGTAGACCATGTTGCATTAGCTTTCAATTATACTTTCTAAAGGAAATGAAATGATTTAAAAATTGGTCATTGAGCTATCATGTTCATTGAGTTGTTTAGACCTTAGAATAGAAATCACTAATCACTAAACCTTGTAATCTCTATCCCTACTTCTTGCTAACTTGAAAAAGGAAAAATTGTGCTTATGTTATATTTCTTATGTCTTAAGGAAAATTGCTTGGATGGTTGGCACAAGCATGCTTTGCAATGCAACATACATGAATGGGTAGAATTGGAATAAATGTATGTAATGTCTAATCATGGTTATCACCATGTTAGAAAATAGCATTTTTAACATTTGCTTGTAAGATACTGAGGTGAAATCTAAAATTTTAATTACTGTCAAAAACCAAACTTGATGTGTAATCTGAGTCTCAATAATGATATTAAACAAAATCACTTCCAGAAATACAATGGCACTACAAACTCAAAGCAAAATACTGGACATCCCACAAATATCAAAGCCTTAACAATAGTAATAACACCCAGAAGACTGAACTGAACTGTATGATTAGCAAATGTTTGATGCAGAAATCAAAGAATATTTGTTTACAACGACCTGTGCCTGGGCAACTGATATTAGATCGGCATTCAAAACTCGCCCTTGTAGTGGCTTCGTTCTTTTATCAAGATCCTTCGACTTTGGCTTCTCTTTAGATTAGATTATCCTGTGCTGCAGGCTCAATAGAATCTGGCCCCTTCCCGACAGAAAGGTGGATATCGAAGTGTTGCCCAGAATGGAGTGCTGACTGAAGAACTCTCAATTGTAATCCCGTCGCACCTTGGAGTAGTCGTGGAAGGTCTAGAAGATGTCTGATGGCGTAGAACAATCAAGGAGATTGCTCGACTAGAGCCGTTAGGCTCGGCCAAAGCGACGGATGGGTGATCGCGTCTTCCTAGCTCAAGTCGGAGTCTCCACGGCAGCGTATAAACTCAACCTCGTGATTGATGGAGATTATCCCTTGCGTGATGACAGTCGGATCTCCCTGCACAGCGAATTTGGATGAGTGACTGATAGAAAGCGAACTAAGTAATTCACGAATCTTCCAGTTATGAACTACGTCCCTACCTGGCACCAGTCACATGAGGATTTTCGCCCTCACCAATACACTGACCGGAAATCAATTCCAAAATTCGTGATGCCGGATTCTAGATAGAAGCCGAGTATAAATACTAGCTATTCCGCCACTTCAAATGAAGTCAGCCAGAATAACAACAAAAAAATAAAAATTAAACTTCAAACTAAAATGGCGCCAACCACAAACAGGTCGGCCACAACTAAAATTGTTCAATTATTGATTAGTGTTGAAAACTAGTTTAAACACGTCGGCCCAACTCAGGAAGAATATGGGACATGACATTGCTCTATTCAATTGCATATGACGCATCTGTATTAGTTTAATGTTGGGGTTAGACATAGCCTTTCTATGTCTCACTTAGGACTATGGGAGAGTGGTCATCATGAGGATGCAACTCCCTTGTGAGGAGAGTGGTCATCATGAGGATGCAGATCCCTTGTAGTGTTACGCATATTAACATCCTACCACCTCCATAGTGCTTCCAACCTCATGTAGGGTGTGTCATGTGAAGATGCACACCATTCGATCACTCTTCATGTATTCATTATCATTCCTCCATTCTTTGTATATTGCCAACATGTTCTTCCATGTGTGTCTGGTATCATGTGATGCTGCACGTGGCAACAATACATGTGTGTGCATTGTGTATTACCATTGTGTAATGCCTTTCCGCTGTTCCAAAATAATTGTTGGTTGCATTTCCGTAAGGTTTTATCCCTGACTAGGTTATTCAGTATAACTGTATTACACTTATCAGTTATCTAATTTAGTCTTCTCCTTCCTTAATCACCTGTCAGCATTGTTATTGATTGTGGCAGAATTCAGTTAGCTGAATAAGTTAGTTTATCAAACTTGGAGGTATTTTGCAATAGCACTCGAGTAAATTTCAATCTAAAAATAAACATTTGTCTCCAACTACACCTGCCCTTTCACAACTGATGTTGTCAAATTCTAATTCCTCCAAAGATACAATAAATGCATTTGAATTTTCACATTTTCTAAACAACCAGAAAACCTTATTAGTCAATGTCATGTCCCCAATTTGATTTGAAATTCAAATTTTGCAAAGGCGGGAAAAAGTGTTTTTGAACACTAGTTTTGATATTTTAATTAAATATAATAATAATATTTTAAATAATAAATAAAATAAACTAAAAATATCTTATTGTGGTTGACCAAATTTAAGGAGAAAAATAAAATAAATCCAAATAAAATTCCCTTGAGGTGGACGACCAAGTGAGAGGTCAAGAAATGAAATATTTAATGCCTCAAGTGGTTCGCCCCACTTGGAGAAAGGAATGAAAAATAAAATAAAATGTTTAATTTGTGGGTTTGGGAACCTAGCATGCCTTGCTTGGGGTCAGCCCTAAGCAGGGGGGAAAAGTAAATAAAACAAGAATATTTTGCTTAAGGAGGTCGGCTTTGATAAGGTTATTTTGGGAGGGCTATAAAAGAAAGTAAAGTGCAAGTCTTTTGGCATCCATTCATATCTAATTTCATTTTTGGAGATTCTTCTCTTTGGCTGCAACTTTGGTTGGGTTTCATTCCAAGGACGAAAACCCTTGTGAAAGTGGTGAGTTGGCCGAAACCCTAGCTCACCTTGTGGAGAACTCATGACAGAGTTCTAATTGCACTTCATTGGAGACAATTCGAGATTTGGAGCATCATTGCATAATCAGATTTGAAGCAAAAATATTGTGGCAATTTGTGAGCAGATTGCATTAGGGTTTTGCCCTAATTTGGAGCGCCACTTGGAGCGAACCTGAGCACCCACCTTCGGAGGGCAATTTTGCATATTTGGATCAGCAAACTCTAAGCACTTGCCAAGGAGGAATTTCACCCAACTAGGGTTTGATATTTGAAGACTATTTTGCATAAATTTGGTAGAGCAGAAATCCTGGCATATGTCTCGCATGTTTGAGCCCATGAATTAATTGTAAATTCAGTCCAGAATATTCAGTTTGTAACAGCAGAAGTTATCTACAGAAAATCAGATTTGTAAGTTGCATTTGGATGAACTATCTTGTGTTTTTATGGTGGATTTCATATTTGATACAAATATCAATTGGTAGCATCATTTGGCATGTTTATTTGTCATGTTTGGATACTTGTATGTTCACTGTGATATTTTGTTTGAAATCAGAAATCAGAATTAGGGCAGATCCCATTGGAGATATTAAATTGGTATCAGAGCAGTTGTCCTGCCAGCTTGACGGTATTTTTCTTCGTTGATGCAATTGAGTTGAAGGGATCAGCAAGCTCTTGAGAGGAAAAAGAAAAAAATTGAAGCTGAATCATCTGGGATAGGAGGCAGAGGTAAGAAGATGTCTAATAGGGGTGAACAATGGGATGCTTTCATGAGGGCCAACAGCAAATTACTCAAATGCAAGAGCAAATAGACAAACAGTAGGATAAAACAATGCAGATGATGAACATGTTGATGCAGACCATGAATAATGTAAATAACACTCACAGATCTGCACAAAACAATGGTACAGAAGGCAGTCACACTAATTAGAATGGACCTGAAATTCAGAGCAGCAGGGCTACCAGACCCACACAGCCATCATTCTTGCCCAGAAATGGACCCACAAATGAGGAAGAAGAGTTGAATCATGCTAGGGGTGATGTTAATTCAAGCATCGATGCCTATGCACAGCTTGATCCGGAAGTGAGACGCCAAATCCCATTTATATTGTTTCACAATGCAAGGAGTGGATCAAGAGGGAGACAACCAATGCAACAATCCAACAAAGATCTGCAGCATAGGGTGAGCAAGTTGACTCTCCCAACTTTTGATGGCTCGGGGAAGGTCAGTGCACGAGCTTGGGTACAAAAATTGGATACATACCTCTAACTTAGCCCTATGATAGAAGAGGATACAGTCAAATTTGCTATTCCCCACTTGGATGGCATAGCACATGAGTGGTGGCATCATGGGCTGATTACACAAGGGCACAACAATGTAGTGCTGTATGCTGATTTCACTCATAGGCTCATATAGAGGTTTGATAGGAAGGATCCTGAAACTCATTTCAAAGAGTTGACACATTTGAGACAGCATGGATCGGTGGAAGAATACATTGCTGAATTTCAGCGCATCTCAATTGTTGTGTCGGATATTACAGAAAATAGGCTTATGTTCTTGTTTATTGAGGGGCTTTCTGAGTCACTACAAGGTTTGGTTAGAGCATTTGAGCCCACATCTATGCAGGAGGCCATCCAAAGGGCTTTGTGCTTGGCGGATTCCACCAACAAGAGCAAGTATCATTCAGAGAGTGCATCTTTAGAACAGCATAAGAGGTCTTTTCATAAGGATATTTTACAACCTAAGGCAGCACCACCTAAATCCAGCAAGATAGAGGAGTCTAAGAATGAGCTCGGAGGAAGAAGTTATGTTTCTCATGTAAGGTGCGATGGGAGTCAGGCATAGATGCTTGGGAAAGGGACAGATCCATTACATTGAGGTGGTGTTCGATGATGATTCAAAGGTAGAGGAGATTGAACCTGTAGTAGAGAAGTGGGAGCATGAGGAGGAGGAGGATGATGTTCCAGGAGGTACATTTGTAGCTCTTTCAAGAGCACCGAGATATCACTCTTTCCATGTTAGAGGAGCATTACGTGGCCAAAAGGTGACTGTTTTGATTGATAGTGGAGCTACTCATAACTTCATTGATGAGGGTTTGGTGACCAAGTTGGGCTTGAGGACCAAGGATTTAGAGGGATTCAGAGTCATAGTGGCCAATGGATTTACCTTGCCATGTAATAAGAGAATTCAGCGATTGGAGTTGACTCTTGGAGGGCATAAGATGTGTGATGATTTCTATGTGATTGGCATTGGTGACACAAAGTTGGTCTTCGGAGTACAATGGTTACATTCACTTGGGGAGTACACTCAAAATTATCAGACTCTAGAGCTGAAAATCAAATCAGATGGGAAGGAGGTAGTTCTTCATGGCTTATCTAATGGAGGTCCCATGGTTGTTTCAGCCAAGAGGATGGAGTGAGCTTTTCATATAGAAAAAGTGGCCTAGGCAGTAGAGTGCTTGATTACAGATACTGGTCCATCCAAGGAGGAGAAGTCTTATCAAGTTGATATTCAGCCTATCTTGGACAAGCATAGTAAGGTGTTTAGTGAGATTCCTCCAGGATTACCACCAAATAGAGGGTTTCACATGTGATTGAGCTTGAGGAGGGAGCAAAACCAGTCATCACTACTCTTTATCAACATCCTAGGATGTATAAGGAAGAGATTGAGAAGGCAATCAAGGAGTTGTTGGACATGGGGCATATCCATCTAAGTTCTAGTCCCTTCGCTTCATCCATGGTGCTCGTCAAGAAGAAGGATGGGACAATGAGCATGTGCATTGACCATAGAGCATTCAATAAGAAGACAATCAAAAATCGCTACCCCATACCCAAGATCGATGAGTTGATAGATGAGCTTCATGGTGCAGTATACTTCTCTAAGATTGACTTGCGTTTGGGGTACCATCAAATAAGGGTGAGAGAGGAGGATGTGCATAAGACAGCTTTCAAGTGTCACTATGGGCATTATGAGTTTTTGGTCATGCCATTTGGGTTGACCAATGCCCCTGCTACCTTCCAATCATTTATGAACCAAGTATTCATTCTACAATTGAGGAAATTTGTTTTGGTTTTCTATGATGACATCTTGATCTACAGTAAGACATGGGAGGTGATAGGACTTTGAAAACTTCCCTAGTTCCATGAGTTACATTTCAAATTTTTGAGCTTTCACTGGTTATCTATAGGCTAGGGTTTCAGGTTTCATTCATTAGGGTTCACCTATAGGGCTAAAACCCTCTCTTAAACCCTAATAGTGTTAAACCCCAGCCTTTTCTTTTAATCGCTCATTGACATGGTATTACCCGTTTCTGGTTATTTAAGTAACAACTTAAGCCATTGATGTCGTTTATCGACCGGCCCCTTTAACCTAGTAATACCAGCCATTGCCTTTCGAAAAAAAACATTTAAAACTTTAGGTCCCATGAGTCTTGATGTATTATAACATTATCTCTAATGTTTACATCCTAAAGTTTGAAATCTCTTTTTTATGTCTAAGTCTAAGATAACCTAGCAAATGGCCCTGTTTTAAGTTGTAAACTTGAAGCACGTGCATAAATTTCTTTAAAAGGCTCAACCTGGCCCCACACATGACGGGTGTTCAATTTCCATTGGTTCCTTGCCATCCCGCATGAATAAAATATTCATGGAAAAAGCAGTGTGGGATTGCGAGATAGTGTCACGTGTCCATTCTTCACAATGGGCCCTGCAAGGTTTTAAGAGGCGCTAGTGGTGGGTACATGATCTAAAGGCTCATATGATAACACGTGGATGCAATTTGAACCATTCCTCGCCATCTTGCGAGAGCTGATACAGAAGATCTAAGAGGGGTGCAAGATTGCGGGAGGCTAACACGTGGCAACATCTTGACTGTCCAAGGGACTATTGGGCAAGTGAAATATTTCATGGAAATGTTAAGGAAATGTATGGAAGGTTAAATGGTATAAATTTGGGTACATGTGACCTCTGTTCATTAAGCAGTACTGGAGATGTTTTAATCCTGACCGTTCAGTTTTCAAAGGTTTAGGCACATGGTTAAAATTCACCTAAGTGTGGGAAATCACATAAGAGCTTAATGGGTGCACAAGTTTGGACACGTGGAGTAATCTGGTAGCCCTCCCTACTATCCCGCAACACTTGATCTACTTCCCAACAGATGCATGCGAGATTGCAGGAAAGCAACATGTCAACCTTCTCAACGCTTTCCTAAAGAGGTAGGGCCCATGATGATGAAGCCGAAGCTTTTCCATATGGTTTATTCTCATTGGCTCGATGTGGCAGTCAAATTGAATCAAGTTTTTCAAACTTGATTGACTCCATCTAGGCCATTCAACAATCCAGGTCACTAAAAGATCGACGGCTGAGATTCAAAGTTGCGGAATTGAATAGATTGATTCGTTTTGGTTTGCGCGGCGAGTAATAATGGCAGAGATGATGTTTTCCTATCGAATTAAAGAGCTTTTTCGCCATAAAAGCATGGATTAAAGCATAATTCAGAATTACCAAAGTATTCTAAAGCATCTAGAGATTTGTTGCAGCGTTTTTTCGAGCTTCTTGCGTCTTAGAACTAGGGTTTCCAACGTCTGCATACCAATAAGTAAAATTTACCTCTCCTATGCCCAATTTCCTATGAATTTGTGTGCATTTGCCAATTATGTGCTCTAAATTGCTTGATAGGATTTCTTTTAAGGTTTGACGTTCATAATTGTTGTCAAATTGCTTTGAATTCGCTCTAACTTGTGTGCGTCTATTTGAGAAAACCTAAACCACCTTGCAAAAAACCCTAAACTGCATTCTAGAAAACCCTAGGTTACTCAATTGATAAAAATGGCACCCCCAAAGGCCCAAACTTCCGGTTCTACACCCAGGAGAGGCCCTCATGAGGATTTATTGGCCCAATTACCTGAAGCAACAATGGATAAAATTAAGGGCAAAATAATGTTCCAAGGTCCAAGAGCAGACAAGGGAATAATTGATAGACATTATGCCATTAGGGATGCTAAAATACCACAGGTTTTAGGATGGGAGCTCTTCAAATACTGGTTTGGAAAAAGAAATGCCAGCGTTCTAAGCTGCAATGGCTAGAACCTGGACATGGAAAAATTTGCAGCTCCAATGTTTATTTGGATTTGGATTTGTTGAAGGCCATAGCTGCCAATTACGATCCTAAGATTAGGGTTGTCAGGTCACACGCAGGGGTTGAAATGGTGGATTTAACCCGAGAAGGATTCACAAGGGTTTTTAACCTTAACCCTGATGCCACTGAAGAAATCAACCTAGAACCATTGAGAAAGGAGTATGAGACTAATAAGATTACTTAGAGGGTGACAATACTGCCTATGTTCATGGTAAAGGGAAAAGGGAAAACTACATTGAAGCTCACACCTATTGATAAGGAGCCTTTCTCTATGGAAATGTTTGAATACTATTTTGTCAGAACTTACCAAACATTGTGTCAAATTCTAGGGATGGACCCTCCTCAGAGGATACCCATGGGTTTCATGAATATGGCTGCTAACATCCAACATGTGATGGTGAATAAACAATATGATTTTGCTACATATTTGTCTAATGCAATTCATAAGGCATTGGTATCAATCAAGAATGGTGAAACTGGAGTCAGATTCTGGTGGTATTCGTTGTTGTGTCATATGTTTTTGGCTAGAGGAGTTAAGGAGTTAGGCCAGAATATACAACTAGATTTGAAGGATGAAAATGGTGAAGGCCTTCCTGTGCAATGTTGGAATCACCATCTGGATAGGCATTGTCACACCTCAAGCTTTGTTGCTTTTTCTAATCTTTTTGCTGCAAGATTGAAGGGGTTTTTGGTGAGAGATCTGCCCAGGATTCCTAAGGAATTGCATGATTTTCTAAGGCCTGATTTAGGCATTGATCATGACTAGGGAGATGTCATCCCTTATGAAAGTACTACAATTCTTAGAGTATATGGTACAAATGCAGCTCCACATGTATTACCAAGAGTTGTACCACTCAAAGTTGGTTTCCTAGAGGTCATGTGGCAACTAGGAAAAGTTGAGGATGCATTTTTGACAGGTCAGAAGAAGGGAACTCTTTTCCCTTCATATACTGCATTTTCAGATTTTGTGATGATCAAGGATGGATGGCAAAACATCCTTAAAATGATTACCCCTTTGAAGATGAAGAATTACAGAGCAAGAAACCATGACCCTAAGGGTTTCATTGCAGCATTGAAAGTGAGAATTAGAGCAGGGAAGTTTTGGCATAACTTTAACTTTCTTGAAGATTATCAAAAATGATTTTAACTTGCAAAGGGCTGAAAATATAAAGGTGAAATGGCTGGCCTTTGCAAAATTGGAAAAGGCAAAGAAGGAAAAAGACCCTAAGTTCAAAGGTACTTTCATGGATATTGAGGATGAAATGTTAAGAATCGATGCAATCCTGCAGAACTTTGAGAAAATTTGTTGGGCAACTGAAGGAGGAAAGAATAGAACAAGATAAGGGGAAGGCCCCCATGACTAAGGAGAGGCCCACCTATCAACCTCCCAAGTTACAATTTGTCTTCAACAAAAGACCAAAGGGGATAGTAAGGAAAGAACAAACATTAGCTACTCCTACTCAATTAGAGGAATCTAGAGCATCCTCCCCTATTCAACAAGCACCACCTTCTCCACCTCCAATGTCACCACCACAACAAGTTATTGATTTGGATTCACCTCCTAGGGAACCCTCTCCAAAGAAAAGGAAGGTTGAGCCTGCAGGATTGGTTGACTATCCAATGGATTCAGATGAGGAGGTTATAGTTACCTTTGATGATATAATGCAAAACATGCCATCACCTGCAAGAGAGGTAGATTTACCAACTCCACAGGGCAGGGTCACAAAGGCAGTTTTGACTGGAGTAGATAATGCTGATGATATCAAAGAAAAGGCCTATACTGAGTTCATGACTGATGATGCCTTTGTTAAAACAGATGTATTCAAATAGTATGTATGGAGAACAAAGAGAGATGAATGTAATGTCCCCATTTTTAGCCCTATGCTCTTCAGTGACCATTAGCCTATTTTCGGAGTCTCGTAAGCTAGTCAGAGGTAGAAATAGGGTTTCCTATTTTCTAGGAGGTTTCCTTCTGTGTTTTCAAGGGGTGTTTGCAGGAGTTTGGTAGAGTGCCTTTTGGGTCTTTCAGGGTTTTTAAAGAACTTCAGGATGGTGTAACATGCATCAATTTGAGAACATTTTTGGACTTACTATTTTTAATAAGTTACGACAGCTGCCCAGTTTGTGCTCAAACAGAGATTGGAGTCACTATTTTTAGCAATATGCTATTTTTAGTAAGTGTTATTTTTGGCAGGGGGTTCTAGTAGTAGTTCTACACTCAGTTTTTATTTCTGGCAATGTGGCAGTTCTGTTCGAGCAATGGCTCTTCCAACGTTCTTGGAGTCTGAAAATGGAAGGTTTGCAACTTAAGTTAATGTTTTATTGTTGAGTTGCTTTTTGGCCCCCACACCCAGGTTGTGCAACTTAAGTTGTTTTTAAAAGGGGCTCATGTGTTGGAAGCCTTATTTGGAGATTAAAATGTTTTAAGTGTTAATATTTGCCAAGGCAAAAGTGGACACCATATTTCTCAAGGCATGAGTTTTAATTTATATTGTTATATTCCTCAACTTAGGCATCCCATTATGGAGGGAAAAGGGATTTGAATTTCTGGGTTGGAAAGCTATAAGTATGCATCTCTGCCTCTTCATTTGATTATCCATTATTAATCTATAATGAAGTGCTGCCAGATTTTATCCAGACTTTGCTTCAGGATTGGAATACCTCCTAGCCTTTCTCAGTTTCGGGCTTGAGAGATAGCTCCTAGCTGATCAGAGACTGCTTCTTCACTCAAAGGTTGCAGATAGAGCTTCAACGGAGATGGCTTCATTCGATGTTTTCTGATGTTGGTGTAGTAATGAGTTTGCTTTCAATTTCTGCTCATTTTGGTGTGTTTTCCTTCAGTTTCTTGTTGCTGGTTTGTGCTTGGCTGAAGTATGTTTTTCATCAAACCTTCTGGAGGAGTTGGGCTATTGTTCTGGGTATTGTTTCTATAAATTCCTCTAGCTTAGGCGACCCTATGCCCAAGATTTGGTAATTTTTGGCGAAGTGTGTGATTTTTAGTCAAGGTCGCCTTTCCCTAGAAGGTCGCACCTCTTGTTGTTGTTTCCTCGAGATGCGTGCAAATCATTTCATGGCTGATTGGAGTGGTTTGTGGTCTTGAGATGGAACGCCTAGCATCTAGGCCTCTTATGCTTTCAATTTGAGATCAATCGAAGAAGATTCGAGGGAGATATCAGCATTATGGTGTTTCTAGGGCTTGCTGGTCTAAATTTCTGATCGCTGCAATTTTGTATCAGACTTGGTCTTTCCTTCATTTTGTCATATTTTCATGTTGGATGTCTTTGTACTTGCCTTGGAGGTCATTGTCTAACATTTGGGCTTTCAAGTTGGTTAGAATATCTTCATTTCAGTCTTGATATTGTAACGCTGATTCAATAGTACTGATCAGCTTTGTCTATTTCTGCACTTTGCTTTCTATTCCCACTAAAAAGTGGAAGAGGCTGGCTTGCCGCCTAAGTACTTTCATTTCTATATTAGTCAGCTTGCCACCAATACCATTGTATTTCCAACTTTTCTAGTTTAGCTAACAGATCCCCTTTTCACCATATGCTCTCACCTTGCCCACTCTGGGATCTTGGTGATCAAAAAGTGGAGAGTTGCATTCTAATTTGTTTATCTTTCATTAAGCTAACGATAACGGGTGAAGTTCTTGTGTTAAAATCAAAAAAAAACTAAGGGGATTTTTCAGTGGTATCAGAGCCAAAGTTCCTGCCAACCTATTGGAAGAACAGCAAAATTTAGAGTTATCATAATGGATTTCAGTAGAGTTGTCGAACAAACCAAGAGGCAGTATGAGCAAGAGGCTTCACAAATACTTGAAGAGTATCAAGGCATGACAGACGGGTCTAAGAGCACAATTTATTTTGATTCCTTCTTGAATTGAGTTGTGATAATGAAACCTGGAAAATTGGGTGTGGTCAAGACATCAGAAGAACGATGAAAGAAGAATCAGAACTTTCCATCGATGAAGAATCAGAGAAAGAAGAAGAAATCCCTGTTTGTGGTTTGCAACCCACAAGTAAGTGCGTGGGAGAGAAAAATCAGTCAACAAGCTTTGAAGATGGCACAAGCAAGGTGCACGTGTCACATCTAAATGATTGTGAGTTTGAAGAAGATACCTTGACTTATGAGGAGTGTGTGGTGGATCCCCAAAACAATCCCTTAGACTTGCATGTGATTGGTAATGGTGAAGATCAGTTAGGCAAAAAGAACAAAATAGCAGTCTTGAATCCTAATTCAGATTCATCCAATGATGGTTTTAAGACTAATGACTTCACAAAAGATTTTAGTAGAACTATTGTGTATGGCGAGTTCGCTAATGAAGTGCATGTTGAGGGTAATTTTGGTGGTGACATTGAATCAGCTTATGACCATTATCATAGTGTTGATGCTTATGGTGAATCGGATGTGTTCATACCTAATCATGTTGAAGAATTGGAGATGGATAATTTTCCTCTTGTTGCTGACCCAACTTCTCAAGAGTTATTGCATGAAGAATTTTATGACAAGTAACCAAGAAGACCTCTTAGGTGTGCATGTGCCTACTAATGATGAAATCAATAATATATCTATAGAAGAAGGGCTCATTGAAGACAAAAAGGATAGAGTTTTCAAAATAGCTAGTATTGATGATTGCAAATGGCATGGATTAAGTGGCTGCACCTAGGAGAGTTTTGCTACAATACTACACATAACATGTCCATAGGTATGAATCCCTTCAAGGCACTTTATGGTTATGATGCTACTTCATTCATGGCTTTCAGATAGTAGAGTTCCAGGAGCAAGGGATGTAGTGCGGCAGAGTACGGACATTTCGAATGCCCTTAAGGAGAATTTGCAGAGAGCTCAAAACCAGAAAAAGATGTATGCAGACCGGCACTAAACATAGAGAGTTTTTGAGGTTGGTGACATGGTTTACTTGAAATTGCAGCCCTATAGACAGTCTACCCTCAAGCGGAATAGTGCAGAAAAGTTGAAGCCACGATTATATGGGCCATACAATATTCTAAGGAAGATTGGGGAGGCTGCATATGAGCTGGAACTTTCTGAGGACAGTAGAATTCACAACATTTTTCATGTGTCATGCCTCAAAAGGGCACTTGGGAAGCAGATCACTCCTCTTGAATTGCCGCCTCTTGATGATAAAGGGAAATTGATTCTTGAGCCTGAGACAATCTTGGATGTGAGGGAGAAAAGGTTGAGGGGCAAGGTCATTCCGAAATACCTGGTCAAATGGAAGAACTTGCCACCGAAAGATGCAACTTGGAAGTCGTGAAGATTTTTGAGCATCCAAATCTAAGGTTGCTTGAGGACAAGCAACATTTGAGAGGGGAGGACTATCATGTCCCCAATTTGATTTGAAACTCAAATTTTGCAAAGGCAGGAAAATGTGTTTTTGAACACTAGTTTTGATATTTTAATTATATATAATAATAATATTTTAAATAATAAATAAGATAAAATAAAAAATACCTTATTGTGGTTGGCCAAATTTAAGGAGAAAAATAAAATAAATCCAAATAAAATTCCCTTGAGGCGGACGACCTAGTGAGAGGTCAAGAAATGAAACATTTAATGCCTCAAGTGGTTCGCGCCACTTGGAGAAAGTGATGAAAAATAAAAAATAAATGTTTTATTTGTGGGTTTGGGCGCCTACCATGCCTTGCTTGGGGTCAGCCCTAAGGATGGGGAAATAAGTTAAAAAAAAAAAGAATATTTTGCTTAAGGAGGTCGGCCTTGATAAGGTTATTTTGGGAGGGCTATAAAAGAAAGTAAAGTGCAAGTCTTTTGGTATCCATTCATATCTAATTTCGTTTTTGGAGATTCTTCTCTTTGGCTGCAATTTTGGTTGGGCTTCATTCCAAGGACGAAAACCCTTGTGAATGTGGTGAGTTGGACGAAACCCTAGCTCACCTTGTGGAGAACTCATAACGGAGTTCTAATTGCACTTCATTGGAGACAATTGGAGGTTTGGAGCATCATTGGATAATCAGATTTGGAGCAAAATTATTGTGGCATTTTGTGAGCAGATTGCATTAGGGTTTTGCCCTAATTTGGAGTGCTGCTTGGAGCAGACCTGAGTGCCCACCTTTGGAGGGCGATTTAGCATTTTTGGAGCATATTTGGAGCAGCAAACCCTAAGCACTTGCCAAGGAGGAATTTCGCACAACTAGTGTTTGATATTTGAAGACTATTTTGCATATATTTGGTATGTATAATCATAGTTTTAGATCTGATTTTTAGAGCAGAAATCTGGGCATATGTCTGGCATATTTGAGCCCATGAATTCATTGTAAATTCAGTCCAGAATACTAAATTTGTTGCAGCAGAAGTTATCTACAGAAAATCAGATTTGTATGTTGCATTTGGATGCCCTATCTTGTGTTTTTATGGTGGATTTCATGTTTAATACGAATATCAATTGGTAGAATCATTTGGCATGTTTATTTGTCATGTTTGGGCACTTGTATGTTCGCTGTGATATTTTGTTTTTTGAAATCAGAAAATAAAAATCAAAAATCAGAATTAGGGCAGATCCCATTGGGGATATTACAGTCAGCTAGATCTTACTTCAGAAAAAA
The DNA here is from genome assembly GCA_007258455.2 of Sequoia sempervirens. Taxonomy (NCBI): domain Eukaryota; kingdom Viridiplantae; phylum Streptophyta; class Pinopsida; order Cupressales; family Cupressaceae; genus Sequoia; species Sequoia sempervirens. The sequence goes on from VDFB02373365.1 coordinate 162,137,623, forward strand.
TAAGTTCACAAACCCTGCTAAATATTTTTTTAACATCAAACAGGAATATGTCTTATGGGCCCTTTCCTTTCACCAATCTGTTATTTTGTCAGAAAATTTCTAAAACTAGGCTAACAAAATAGAAAAATTTCAGAAAAAGAATATTAACCAACAAAATCTGCATTTTATTTTGCTACTTGGTATGTCTTAGTTGAAGTTTTTGGTCACGTTTAGCTTGGACCACATTAATTGCAAACCCTGGGTCACGATTAGTTTACACCACGTTCTTAGTATTTATAAGCCCTGGGTCACGTTTAGTTTGGACCACATTATTAGGATCCGTAAACCCTGAGTGAAGCTCGATAAATGTCACACCACAATACAGCCACATGTTTGCTTATGTACTCTCGATTGATTAGCAAATTGAGATTTACAACTCAGAATGGTCATGGGGAAATGATTTTGAATGACATATAAAGTAAACAGAAATCAATGGCCTTGTGGGCTCTTAAAGGAGAATTTCACACGCCAAATTGTCTTGCTTGACCATCTTTAATAAAGAGGAGAATTCAAACCTGGGTCGTGCTCAAACAAGTGTCCCCATTACCATCGCACTAGCCTTGTACAAAATCTACATGAGCTTGTAGGATTGGCTAACATAGGATTTCAATAGTAAATTTAATATTTTTTTTACTTTAAACATTAACTTTCAGCACGTAACAAATATATTTCCTATATTTGATCTGAGCAAGACCCGTCATCTAAAGAATTTTCTATCCCTTAAATTTCCCAAGATTTTTTGCAGAGTGACCTTTACTCTTTTGCGTAATTAATTAATACGGATATGACCTAAATAAGGCTTCGGTGTAATGGAAATAAGTTCTTATGAATGCGAGAGCTAATGAAAGCACCTTTTCGCTTTTCAGTTCGAATAGCTATTCCAGCTTGAGACCACCCGCCATAGGCAGCATCGTCGCTCTGCGGGACAGGATCTATAGGCAACCAAGACGTGATACTTGAACCTGCTACGCTATTGCGGCCACCATTGATTACTCTACACTTGATTCCACGCCTACCTGGTGCATAATAGGCATTACTACTCCATCTCCCGCTCATACGACCAAAAGGAAAGATGCAAGCAACGTGCCCTCCAAAGCATCTCCTATCCAGAAATGCAGGCGCCTGTACAATATAAGACATTGCCAGGGTAGGGTTTGGAGCAGTATTTTTGTTAAGCTAGGTCTAGTTGCCTTACGCTGAGAATACTCAATAGTTCTGCAAATACTTAGCGCTTTTTTTTTTCCCAGCTCTGGAAATTACTCTTTGGTGGGTAACTCCAAGATTTAGTGTTGCTTGTGGGACAAACTTATGGCTGAGTAGACGTGGGATCTGACTTGGGGGTATTACCATCTAACAGGTGGAAAGTGAAAAAAAAAATTAAAGTTGATGTTTTGTAAATTCATCTCATATCTACTCACTCTTTGGGATGATGAAAAGTGCAAGGTGGCTTTTTTTTTTTTTTAATATTTTTTCATAAGGTTATTTTACATGTAATTATCAATATGTAAAACAATATATTTTTGTGAAAATTGGTAAGTAATCTTAATATGATTTTATCTAAGGATTTATTATAATATTTATTTTATCTATTTTTTATTTCATGTCTTGTTTTATATTTGTGAAATCGGTGTAGGGTCAAATCTATACATGTGAAAATAAGTCTTAAACTTTTAAATTTAAAATTTAAAATTGGACATGTTTTTCTCCTTTCCAACTAATCATTATGAACTAACTAAAGCACACAATATTTTGAATTGCACACTATGATGATGTTATATAAAATAATAGACACTAAGTCATTATTATCGATCTAATATTCTTCATTCAAACTCTGCATTACCATTTAAGAAGCATCATTGAGCATTAGCATTGCATCATTAGCTTATATTTGCATGACTAGGCATATTGCATGATTGCTTATTATATTTGACCTTAGTTTTGTATCATTAATTTAATATCAAGGGTTTAACTAATGGACAAAATCTATTTCCTAGAATGCCCCAAGACATTGTTTAGAAATACCACCCCCTTGTAAATGCAAGTGCAAACATCAAGCCAAGCAGGTTCTAGATATTAAGTTCAATAACATTCAAATCCAAATGTATGAGTTAAAATATATAGGTAGGTTCAAATCTACACTCACAAAAGTAACCTAGAGTAATAAATAAAGAGTATAGTTATTTAAAAGTGTTATTATAACATCACACAAGGTCCTAATCAAAATGATGAATCAGTTAATGACATTTGTCACAACATATCTTTGATGAATTTTCAACTACTTATATCATTTTTTTATTCATTCAATTTTTTAGCACTTATTTTAATGCATATATTAATGCCAACTCTTTATTCTAGGTTAGTTTGTTATTCATTATAGATTTAATTAATTCACAAATGATATTTATGTGAGATGTGTTATTTCCCTATACAACCCTTTATTTTAATTTAGAATATAATAAAATGAATACACTCTTAAATATTTTATATTTAAATCATATTCTAAACTAAATGAATTGTGTTTGAGCATAGACGAAAATGCATAAATAGAAACAGACAAATGACCTATATAGAGGTTTTTGGCAAGTCAAACCGTCATTATTGGGGATTAATTGGTTATTATGTTAAGTTGGGGTCTAGTGCACACATTTTTGTCTTTTTAGTGTGTAGTGTTCTCTATAGTTGTACTAGCATCTAACTGGCACATCAATGTCTTGTGTATCCATGGTGTTGTCATCTATGACTCCTAACAACAAGCTTTGCACCTACATAGACACTCAAAATGCCTATTAAGGGAAAAAAATATGTTTATGGCATATTTAGGGATTTGTATTTATGAGATCCTTGGGTTGATTCAATAGTAAACTATAAAATATGCTTGAATGTGTGTACAAACCTTAGGTGTAGGTGATCTAATTCCTAGTTGAGCTTGTGGATGATCTTGTAAATTAGATACTATTACAACAAGATCATAGAATGTGTAATAGACAATAAATATGTATACCACAAACACATTTGCAGATCATTTGAGATGCAAAAGGATTTTGAAAAATATGTCACTCATATTAAAAAAGAAAGGGAAATATACATAAGGTTTGGATAAAAAATTATGTTCTTCTCTTAACTATACAAGATGTAATTCAATATAAGTACATATACACAATAGTATTATAAGGTTGTCAACTAGGCTCCACATTTCTTATGTTGGGACTTTAGTGCACACATTTTTATCTTTTTGTGCATAGTTTCCTATATAGTTGCAGTAGCATCTGACTAGCACATTGATTTCCTATCTGACCATTGTGTTGTCCTTATAACTCCTAACGATAAGATATGTAGTTGTACATGCACCCAAAGTTCCTATTATAAAAATAAATGATGCTTATGGAACATTTAGGAATTTACCCTAATGAGATTCTTAGGTTGATTCAATAGTAAAGTATGAAAATATGTGTGGGTGTGTGTACAAACCTTAGGTGTAAGTAATCTAATTCCTAATTCAATTGGTGGATGACCCTATAACTTAGTTAATATTGCAACAAAATCATAGAATGTGTAATGGAAAATAAATACTCATACCATAGACACATTTGAGATGCAAAATACTATTAGAAAATATGCCACTTCTATTTGAAAAGAAAGGGAAATATATAGAAAGTTTAGATAAAAAATATGTTCCTCTCCTAATTATACAAGATGTAATTCAATTGGTATTTATACACAATATTACTTCTAGGTCACCAACTATTATCCATGTGTCTCACACATATGGCTTGATTTAGTACTGGCATTTGTAGTTATGTGCAAGGGCACACTATGCATGCAAGTAATGGTGTATGGTTGGATGTGAATGTTACGTCATAGTGTTGCATAAGTAGTGTTATGTGGAGGTACACGAGTATTGTGTTGTACACATTGAGAAAAGTTGAGTATGTCAATGAAGCTAGTACATGGCACTACACTTAAATCTTTTCCCCTCAAGGAGCAACAATACCCATTACAAAAACATTGAACTTAAGAATTTGGATAGGTTTTTGTTGAAGAGTGTATCACTTAGCCCAACCTACATGCAACCTAGTTTTGAATACATGATAAGTGGATGTTGTGATAAGTATGATTGATAGTGATGTTAATGATATCACCTCTCAATTCTAAATGTAAATGTGTTGAGTCTAACTACTAAGGATATTGGATTGTTGTGGGTTGTTGTAAAGGGGGGAATATGGTTTAAGGAGTTCCATATTGAATACTAGTTGGAGGCCTAGGTATTGTGGGATATTGAGAATAAATACTTTCTTAACAACTACATATAGAATGGTGTAATGACCTGTAGCGTAGAAAAATGTACGCCTTTACATTTTTACACTATGTTTGGATCCCTTAATTAATTAGACTTAATTAAGTTTCTAATGGCCTAAATTATGCATTCTTAAGCCTTATTATTCTTATTTTTTGAAAGGGAAATTAACATTAAACGAATGCTAACATTAAATTAATTGTCTTGGAAATTGTGTGTCCTAGATTTAGGTCCCAGGACCCATTTGCCCAAGGGTGAATGGGTCCTTAAGTCCTAGATCCCAATTTTTAATATGTTTTTGGTGATATTTTAATAATTCAAATTCAAAATTCACATGTCAACTTATGGAATCTAATTTTTAGGAAATTAGATAAACATCTATAATACATAGTCATTTTATCAATTCAAATTGAACATGCATAATAAAGAATTCACAAGAGAAAATATTATTGTCAAGAGCATTGAAGAGCAGATTTATCAAGCATCTACAGCAGCAATCAAGATCATATCATCATGTCAAAGTTATGTGTGTCCATATTATGTTTTGGAGCTAACATTGTGATGTAGGTTTCAAGCATTCAAGTGTCAAATCAAGCTATTGTTCAATCCAATTCAAGCAATATCCAATCCTTAGAGAGATGTGCTAGACTTCAGTCCTCTAAGGGCAGCCATTAAGGGTTTGGTGAGTTGTGACATAGATTGCTTCATTCCTCATTCCTTGTCATTTTTCATTATCATTCATTATCAAGGTTTAATTACCAAAATAGGGGTTGACCAAGGAAAACCCTTATTCACCAAAAACAAATAAATTTTCCCTCTCTTTGTGTTTGCAGATTTACAAGTGAAGAAGTATTGAAAATTGGATCAAAAGTGCAATTTTGCAAAGTTGTCAAAGTTGTCATCAAAGTTGTCAAGCCACGAAAACTCATTTGCATAATTTATTTCTAACTTTCTGACAGTGAAATCTAGAGGAATTGAGAGTATAGATACAAGATCAAAGGACTGTGAAATCAAATTTTGAAACCTTGCTCAAAGACCCATTTTCCCTAGGGCTAATATGTCCTAGTAGAACACTTTGCAACCTTTTTTGTGACTGGTACACATCATCTTACCCTTCTCAAATATACCTAAAAGTTGTAGTTTCTATTTATGTGATGCTTTAAATCTACATTTCAAGTTTCACATTGCATAATTGAGTTCATTTGGAATTTTATTTTTATCTCCCCAAATTGCATTTTAGTCACATTTATCATTTTTTGTCATAATCAAAACAATAGATCTTCCTAATAGGGTTGACTCACCTAAAGGTTGAAATTCAATCTGATGCAAGAGCATCCCTAGTTGTAAAGCAATCATGTATCAACTAAAAATAGTTATTTTCTTGCATTGCATTCAGTAGTAGTTTCACTAGTTCATTATTTATTTTATCACATCTATGTTTCTTAGCTTGTGAAGCAGGATATAACATCTACACATCGACAACTATCACATATCCAAATTTTAGATCATTTGCATTTGCCTATTGGAAGTTATTGCTCTCAAAATTTCACTGTGTTACTAGTCTGAGCATTTGGGGGCTGACCTGGTCCAGTCTCTTACTTTGGACCTATTCCAAATCATGTGGAGCTTAATGAGACACCATACAAGCATTGTGGGTTCATTGGGACCTATCTTGGAGATCTACAATTTGCATCTTCTAGCGTGGAGTTATCTATTCATGTTCCATGGCCGACCTTCATGTTTGATCATTTAGTGGGTTATCAACCCTTGTGGCTGATGTGGACCTATATGGGAGCTTGATAAGTATATTTATAAGCATTATAAATCATTGTAGATAGATCATCAGTCATCAGTTTTAAGTTCATGATTAGATAGATTCCATATATTTTCGTGTAAACCCTTTGGGCACATGTAATAAGGCTTGTTGAACAGTGGTATGTTGTAAGCCTTTAAGGCAAGGCCCGTGAGCCTTGGATATTCACCTTTGTGTCCAATGTTGCATGTAAGCATTCTATATTAATGAAGATTATGTTTGCATATCTATCTTCTGTGTTGTTTCCACTGTGTTGACTCATTATTGCACAGTCCAAAATATTCCTTTTGGAACCCTCCTACCATGATTGAACCAAGTGGTATTAGAGTGAGATTCAATTTTTGAAGGCATTCCTTGAGGTGAATAGATCACCAACTTGAGGCAGACTACATCTATTTTCAAACGATCTTAGATTGTGAGGTAGTTGAAACCCTTGTAGCCAGATGGTCGAATTGAGGCAATTGCACTAGATTCGAGGGGAGATATGCCACCAAGGAGAATTCCTGCTATGGCGAATGTCACTGGAAGAATGGACGAAATTCTAGAGATCATGTGTGAGATGCGGGTTCAATTAGATGTTGTTGAAGAAGATTGAAGGTGAGGCCTAAACCCTAGGCAAAATTATGAAAGTGATGATGAAGCAGAACATATGAATCAATTTTCCAAAACCCTAGATGATGAAGAAGAAGAATCAGATCAAGTAAAGATGTTAAAAGCAATTTCAAAGATTGGGAAAAGACCTAGAGTCAAAATTCAAAATTACGTGGGAAATTTGAATCCTGAAGAGTTGATTGATTGGATAAATGAAATGGAGGAATATTTTGAATATGAAGAAATTGAAGATTCAGAAAGAGTCATATTTGCGAAAACAAAATTGAAAGGTCATGTTACATTACAATGGAAAGAAGTTCAATTGGATCAGAATAGAAGAGGCAAAGAAAGAACTAGATCAATTGACAAAATTGAAGAATCAATTCATACCAACAAACTATGAATTGGAATTGTTGAAGAGATTGCAGAACCTGAGACAAAAGGAAAGATCTGTCAAGGAGTATACTAAAGAATTTTGCAAGATGGTAATCAGAACCAATCACAGTGAAGCAAGTAAGGAAAAGGTTGCAAGATATATCAACGGACTGAGAGCTAACATTCGGGAAGAATTGAGCCTAGTAAAGATGACATCAGTTGAAGAAGCCTATCAATTTGCATTGAAAGCAAAATAGAAACTGAACAAGAAGTTTGAACAAAGATAGAGAAGTGTAATAGGAATATTTCAAAAAAGTGGACCACCATCCAGAGAAAGAAGACCCTATACAGAGCAAAACAAAGATTCAAAACCCTACTAGAGTGAAGAAAAGGATGCTAATTCATGCCACTAAGGAAGGGAAGATTGAAGTTTCTACCCCAATAATAGAGGAGGTCATAATTCTTACCGTAATGAAGGATACCAGAGGAATGAAAGAAGATCTGAGAGAAGACCATTCATAGGAACCTATTTCAAGTGTGGAGGCGAAGGACATAGAGCATTTGAGTGTCATCAAGGAAGTACTGGAAAGTAACCTGAGCATACAGGGAGAACAACATATGTGGAGGAAGAACATGGTGGATCCCCTAATTCATGTAGAAAACCAGAGAAAGGTGAATCATTGGTAATGAGAAGAGCTTTGGTGCATGAAGAAGTAATTGAGGAACCACCACAGAGGAAAAGTCTATTCAAAACTAGTTGTAAGTCCGGAGGAAAGGTATGTAAAGTTATCATTGATAGTGGTAGTATTGATAATATAATTTTGGAGGAGATGGTAAAAAAGTTGAATTTGAAGAGATTGAAACATCCAAACCCTTATAGGATAGCATGGATTCAAGATGATCATAAGATATTGGTGAATGAACAATGTTTGGGGAAATTTCATATTGGATCATATAGGGATGAATTATTGTGTGATATTATGCCTATGGATGCATGCCATTTACTGTTAGGAAGACCATGGCAATATGATAAGAAAGCAATTCATGATGGAAGAAGGAATGCTTATACTTTGACATCAAATGGAAGAAGAATCAAGTTGATACCTTCAAAGGAAGAGGAGAAGAATGGATTTTGTGGTACTGCCAAACTATGTTTGGTAGATGGAAGGAAATTTCTTGATGGATTAAGGCATGAGAACATGTATTTTGCATTAATTCCAAAGAAAAGCAATGGTCCAAAGATAGAGAATCCCACCGGAGAAAGTGAAGAAGTTGCAAAGTTGTTGACCAAGTATAAGGACATCATTTCAAACAATGTACCAAACGACTTACCAGAGGTCCAGAGTATCAGCCATCAGATAGATCTAATACCAGGAGCGAGTTTTCCAAATAGATCAATGCATAGAATGACACCGGTAGAGAACACAGAGTTGAACCGACAGATACAAGAGTTGTTGAGAAAAGGATTGATCAGAGAAAGTTTGAGCCCATGTGTGGTATCTGTTGTACTTGCACCTAAGAAAGATGGAAAGTGGAGAATATATACATATTCAAGAGCAATCAATAAGATCAATGTCAAGTATAGAATTCCATTGCCAAGGATGGACGCCATCATGGATTGCTTGAGTGGAGCAAAGTATTTTACAAAGATTGATCTAGAGAGTGGATATCATTAGATAAGAATCAAAGGAGATGAATGGAAGACTACATTTAAGACAAATAAAGGATTGTATGAGTGGTTAGTGATGCCTTTTGGATTAACCAATGCATCAAGCACTTTCATGAGATTGATGAATGAGGTATTGAAGAAATTCTTGGGTAAGTTTGTCATTGTTTACTTGGATGATATTATGATTTTCAATAAGACTAGAGAAGAGCATTTGTGGCACATCCAGTAAGTACTGTAGAGGTTGAGAGAAGAGAAGATGTTGATAGATATTAAGAAATGTAGTTTCATGAAAACATAATTGGTATATCTTGGATTTGTTATTTCTGCTGAAGGACTGAAAATGGATCTGGAGAAAGTGAAAGCAATCTTAGATTGGCCTACACTGATAAATGTTGGAGAAGTAAGATCATTTCATGGATTAGCTAGTTTCTATTAGAAGTTTATCAAAAGTTTCAATAGTGTTTGTAACACCATGACAGAGACAATGAGAGGAGATAAGAAAGAATTTAGGTGGACGTCTGAAGCACAAAAGAGTTTTGAATTGTTGAAGAAAAAGGTGATAGAGCAGCTAGTGTTAGCATTACCATATTTTGACAAAGTATTTTAAGTAGATTGTGATGCAAGTGGAAATGTAATTGGAGCAGTGTTGAGCCAAGAAGGAAGACCTGTAGCTTATTTCAGTGAGAAATTGAACAACGCTAGAAGAAGATAATCAATTTATGATCAGGAATTTTATGCCATAATTAAAGCCTTGAAGAAGTGGAGACATTACTTGTTACCAAAGGAGTTTGTGTTGTATACAAACCATCAAGCTTTTCAGTATTTGAAAATTCAAGGGAAGTTGAAGCAGAGACATATGAGATGGGTTGAGTTCTTGCAAAGTTATACATTTGTGTTGAAACATAGTAGTGGTAATTCAAACAAATTTGCAGATGCATTGAGCAAAAGAAGGAATTTGCTGACAAAGATGAGAGTAGAAGTACTGGGATTTGATGAATTGAAGCATATGTATAAAGGTGATGCAACTTTTGATGAAGCCTAGAAAGCATGTAAAGAACCAGTAGTGACAAATCGAAGCCAATAGTTGGACTATTTTATTCAAGAAGGTATGTTGTTCAAAGGAATCAGTTGTGTATATTGAGGAGTTCAATTAGGGATAATTTATCAAGGAGAAGCATAGTGGAGGATTATCAGGTAACTTTGGAGTAGATAAGACAGTAGCCTTGGTGAGTGAACATTATTTTTAGCCGCATATATATAAGGATGTAAGGAAGTATGTCCAAAGTTGTAGAATTTGTCAAGTTGCAAAAGGGAGTAGTCAAAATACTAGATTGTACAAACCTTTGACAGTACCAGAAAGACCTTGGGAATATTTGAGCATGGATTTCATTTTGAGATTTCCAAGAACACAAAAGGGATATGATTCTATTATGGTAGAAGTGGACAAATTTTCTAAAATGACACATTTCATTCCTTGTAAGAAGACTAATGAAGTGCATGTCATTGATTTATTTTTCAGAGAGATTGTGAGATTGCATGGATTACCTAAGAGCATTGTTTCAGGCAGAGACACCAAGTTCATTGGATACTTTTGGAGGAAATTGAGGAAGAAGAAGAAGATAGATTTGAAGTTTGGTTCAGCGTATCACCCATAGATAGATGGACCATGTAAGATTCTGAGGAAGTTTAATTCTGGAAATGTGTATGAACTGGAGTTACTGAAGACATTGGGTATATCACCTATTTTCAATATTGCAAACATATATGAGTTTCATAAGGGAGAATCCAATAGAAATAGTGATGAAATATATCTGAAGGAGTAGTTACCACACTAGGAACTAAAGGAGATTGAACAAATTTTGGATACTAGAACCGAAAGAAGCACTAGGAACAAGCAATACAAAGAATATCTTGTGAGGTGGAAAGGTAGACTAGTGGAGGATTCATCATGGATTTTTTAGGTTGAGGTGGACTGTCTTGGTTTTTCCTCTTAGCCCTAGATAGTGAGGGACTCACTTTTCTTCTTCCAACCCTGGGTTTCTGATGCAAGAGCATCCCTGGTTGTAAAGCAATACTATATCAACCAAAAGTAGTTATTTTCTTGCATTACATCCAGTAGTAGTTCCACTAGTTCTTTTTGCATTTTATTGCATCTCTGTTTCTCATCTCGCAAAGCATGATATAACATCTACACATTGACATCTATCACATATCCAAATTTTAGATCATCTACATTTGCCTATCAGAAGTTATCACTCTCAAAATTTCACTATGTTACCAGTCTGAGCATTTGGGGGCTGACCTGGTCCAATCTCTTAGTGCGGACCTATTCCATATCGTGTGGAGCTCAACGAGACATCATACAAGAACTGTGGTTTCATTGGGACCTATATTGGATATCTATAATTTACATCTTCTCGCGTGGAGTTATCTATTCATGTTTTGTGGTTGACCTTCATGTTTGATCATTCGGTGGGTTATCAACCCTTGTGGAAAACACAGATATATATGGGAGCTTGAGAAGAATATTTTTAAGCATTGTAATTAATTGTAGATATATCATCAATCATCTGTTTTAAGTTCATGATTAGATAGATTCCATATATTTTCGCATAAACCCTTTGGGGACATGTAATAAGACCTACTAGCCAGTGGTATGTTGTAAGCCTTTAAGGCAAGGCCCATGAACCCTGGATATTCGCCCTTGTGGCCAATGTTGCATGTAAGCATGTATAGGAGTGAATTTTCACAGCTTACACAAATTCCCCTTTTACACTTCTTCACCTTAGAAAACCAAACTCAAAGGCGAAATTCCACATCAGCAAGATGCCTTCGTTCCACTTGGCTTCTATTTTTTGTGTCAATAGAATAATAATTGTTGGGGACATCTACAGGGCACGCAGACATCCATGCGGCGTGCTTATGGTCATGACGGATTCCTGTGTCTGAAGTTGTCAGAGGCATTACACTTCCTATTAGGAATGATTTGTAACATCCCTCTTCGACTAACCGACCTGAAAATGCCTTATTCTTGCTCATTCTCCCTTAAAATTCCTCCATTATTCATTCAACTCATCTCTTTTTGCATCCTCTAAGCATCCTTGCACTCTCAGCCTTCATTTTCACTCTCACGTAGCACTTCAACACTCCATAGCAGCAACAACAACACTCCATCAACTCTATAGAGCAAGTGTGGAACAAACCATTGCAACAGGGGCTTGAGTCCTCTTTTCTCCTCCATTAGAGAAATGAGCTCTTAGTGGAGGTGGTGAGAATTTTCACTCCTCTCCTCTACGATTTGGTTGAGTAGCACTTTACTGTTTTGTAGTGTTTATTGTGTTCTCTACTCTCTTTTCTCCTTTATCATGCATTTCTCTATCGTTGCTATCTTGGTTGTCCGTGGAGGTGGAAACACCAAAATGGGGGTCTGACTGAGGCAAGCCCCTATACATCCCCCAAAAATTTTCCCTCTTTCTTGTGTGTAGGTGGACGTGCATTTGGAGCTAGCTGACAAATGAGTACCTTTGTGAGATTATTCTTGTCACCTTAACTCTCATATTTACTTTACCATATTCATTCATATTTGTCCTACTTCATAGCTATGTTTTGTCCCTTTGGAAGTGACTAGCTAGGTCATCAGCCTATTTTCTAGCGGTTCATATTGTCTTTTTGGTCCTCTGGTCATACAAATGTTAGCACCCCTGAGAGATGCCAGTGCATCGCGCTATCATCCTAGAACCACGCTTTTGTCCTCAAGCAAAGAGCTACCTGAGGTACAATGTTGAATATGAAAACCAACTTGCCTAGCCCCATTTCATATTTCATGTCTATAGAGTGATTGAAGGACCTTACAGTCCTCATTGTTCTCGTCCCCCATTTTGAGACACCCCTTTAGAGTGAGGTAAGTTAGGGTAGCCTTCCACTCTTGCCTCTCCATGACCTAGGGCTTTGAATGTGGTTGGTCTCCCTCTCTTATATTTTTGGTGAACCCAATGTGAACCAACGTCTGCTTATTCATTGGTGTTGAGGCTTTTCCCTTGTACCTTGTGATCATTTTGCCCCTAAGTTTTTTGAAGGTTTATGAGCGTCACAACCCATTCCACAACCTCTGGGTATATTGTTAGGATAAGTATACGACACCTTGCAATGGAGAGGACGAAGGTCACTACTGGTTTCTCTACAGGCCTTTTTGTTGGGTTTGTTGTTGGTCTTGCCACACAGGAGTAGTTGTCGAGGGGTGAGATAGGGATCTCTGATGAGACTGACCACATCCCCACTCCTCCTGCGTCTCTTACCCCATCATATGTGGATGAGTACGAAGCCGTTGACATTCCTTGAGAATATATCTCTACTATTAGCAAGGGATTAGGTGACTTGGAGAATCACTTAGAAAAGGACCCGAAGATGGCCAGGGCCGCTAGGTTTATCAGCGAAATAAAGTACATGGTTGGAAAGGATCGAACTAGCATGGAACTCATGGCTAGTCTCTCTAATCTAACTGAAGCATGTGCTCCCTCAAACAATCCTAACATTGTGCAAGGGGCCACTTTTGAACATCATGAAAGACAACTAGGAATGTCAATGCCTCCTATGTCTATGTACATGGTTGATGTTGTCCGCTCGATTAGCATCCCCTCTACCTCCAAAGGATCTGAAACTATCAAAGTGAGCAAAATACCCTTGGGTTTTAGTTTCACCCCTCTTGTCACCTCTAGTGGTGGGGGTTTTGGTGGATTGAGTGGTGGAGGCTTTGGTAGTGGAGGTGGCCTCGGCAGCAAAAGCGGTGCTGGCAGAGGTGGTTCTGGTGGAGGTCATGGTTGTGGCTCCAGTGGAGGCCCTACTGGTGGTGGTAGCTCTAGTAGTGGTACCAGCGGTGGTCACATTGGTGGTTTTGGTGGTGGCTCCAGTGGCTGTTCTAGAGGAAGTTCCTCTAGCCCTATATCTTTTAATGACCCTATTCTGAACACTCTTCTTCAGAATATGGGTAAGATGCAGAGCCAGTTGGCAAGTCTCTCCCAAGCTTATGCCTAGCCTATCTTTCAACCCTTCTTCCGACACAACTCATTGTCGGTCGCAATTTTGAACACTTCCTTCCCTCAAGGAATGGAGATTCCCAAATTTGAAAAATATGGTAGCAAAGGGGACCCACAAATGCATGTGTCCACCTTTAATGCCCTGTGCATAGATTTCTTCCATCATGACACGTTGATGAAAAAAATATTCCCTCAATCTCTCAAGGATACAATGCTCAAATGGTAGTGTTCCTTGCCTGATAATTCGATTTTCTCATTTGACCAACTTGTAAACCAATTCCTACAACAATTCCAAGCTAACATTGGGCCAAAGATGACCTTTTCAAATCTCATATGATGCAAACAAGGTGATAATGAAAATATTATTGACTTCATCATGTGATATCAAGCGCTCTTCTCACAAATCTCGTATTCGTTGCTTGATTCTGACGTGTAGAAGGTGTTCATAGGGAACTTGCAAAGGCCCTGGCAAGAAAATTTTGCCCTTATAAAATACCCTTCTTTTGCACATTTGTGTGCAACCCTACGAGAGTATCAATAAACAGTAGTTCAGTTCAGGGGATCCTCCTTGCGCTTCTATTCTGAAGGAAAGTCGATTGTATTGATCTTTGGGAAAGGTAAGGCTATTGTGAATGTAGTATTCGCTACGGATGATAATGGCCTCAGACACAATCAAAAGTTCGCAAAGTTAGCAGAATCTTATTCTTCCATCTTGCAAAATTTTTTGAAGGATAAGATCATAACCTTGTAGAACCCTAAACCTCTTAAGGAACCTTACCCTAGTTGGTATGATGCAAATGCCTATTGTTAGTACCATCAGGTTAATATACATGATACCAAACATTGTATGCACTTGCATCATGAGATACATGATCGCATCAAGGATGGTACTATTCATCTTGATGGAAGCAAACTAAATACAAATAAATCGGCGGTGAAAGTGAATAATGAATTGCAGATACACACAGACCTATTTCTGTCACATTCTACTAACATGATTATCGATGCCACTGATTTTGTCACTAAGCCCGAGGCCTTTGTGAACATGGTCATGGTTACTCCTACCACACAACCTGCACTCGGATCCTAGGTGTGACATTCACTTCGCAAGACTTACCCTTAAATAACAAGCCCTCTCCCCTCTACATTCTCGCTCGCCTCAATGGCAACATTGTGATAGGAGTCTTAGTCGACCCCACGAGCCGAGTGAATGTTATTATAGAAGAGACGTTGTGGCTAAATTCACTACATAGAAAAGAGTATGAAGGAACAAAATCCACCATCTGTATGCACGATGGTCTTTGTCTGAAACCATATGGCTCAATAACTTTGTCCATCCTAGTTGGACCTAGGGTTGTTGACACAGTCTTCGATGACATTCTGGGGTTGGATTTGTTCAGGATGAAGCTGGGCATACCTTGACTAGCTTCCATGAATGGAATCACCTTTGTTAATCATAAATGTCTAAAGTTCTCCCATGAAGGTGTCATGCATGTAGTGCATGACACTGGATACTAGCCTCTGGTGTCCCGTGGGGGATATTTATTAGACCACTTTTGGCCCGCCTCGGCTAGTCCGCTTCCTCCAAGAACATACCTAGTTTATGGGAACTACGTGAAGTATAAGACTGGGGACAAGGGACAACTAAAATTGGCTCTTCTTGTAGCACAATAGCTAGCTCCTCCTCTTCCTGAAAAGGAAAGGAGAAGCTTGCCCCCTCTCAGGCTAAGTTGTCTGCTCCCATTTCTTGGGAGGAGTATTGGATGAGCAAGCCTGGCTTTTACCCGTTGAGTCCGATGATACCTCCTTGGCATAGACCCAAGATCAGGATATCAAATCTCCCTACCAAACCTCCCGGGCCTTGGTATTATTTGTACAGCAGAAAGAAAGGCTCATGAAGGGAATTCTCTCTGTAGGCTCCTACCGCTTCTACTCCCAAAGCAGTGAGCAGGAAAAGGCTTGCTACCGAGGCACTTGAGCCGACTCCCCCTATTGTTTCCCAACCTGCTCCTCTTGCTCCTGTTCAGGAGTCTGTTCCTTTGTCGGAAATGACTATAGTGGACACTCCCATGGCCAAGCAGGAGCATTATATTCCTTCGCAACCTCCGATCCCTGGTTTGCAATCGCATAAACCACCTTGCGCGTGAGCGCAAGCACCAACGAAAGGCTCTCATAGCTAAGAAGGTCACCTTGCAAAGGAAGGAAGAGGAGATGAACACCCCTATATCAGGGCCTTCTATCGTGTCCTCCGCTCTTCTCCCCTCTGCTTCCATTCAAACTAGTTCAGTTTCACTTCTGGCTTCTGCTGTGAGTATGAATGCACCTGACCCTAAAAAGTTACAGGTTTTCATTGCTCCTTTGATGGATCCGCCTTTTTTGATGAGCCTTCCAAATGTCCCACCTTTCCCGAAACCCATAGATATGTCGAACACTTTAGTGGTATCTACTACATTTTTCTCTTCCTCCACACCTCTCGCCTCGTATGTAGGGAGCTCACATCCCTAACGGAGCAGAAGGTGGGGAGTGGTCCTTCCAGCAACTGAGGATGTAATAAGAGTCCACCTTCCCTGGAAGGTGGTTCCGTGCTGAATTGTTCTATCTTAGTGACGAAACCAGTCCTGGCTTCCTCTAAGTTCATCACCGCTCTCGAATCGCTTGGTGAGCCTAGTGGTGAACCTCAAGCTCAGCTTTCTTCATCCATTGAGGTATGACATGGCACTCCTATAAAGTGCATGTTTAACTCTCTGAATGAAGTTTTGGCCTTGTCAACAATCTTCGCAAAGTTGTTGACCTTAGCTCCACAAGAGCTTGGTAGAGAGGACCTTGCGTGGCCCTTTTCCTTTGCCCTTGTTGCGGGAGGGTCAGAAGCTCCTCCTCTTAACATCCCACCACTACAAGCCCATCCTCCTTCCCCCTATGATGATGTAGAGTGGGAAGTGGACGACCTCTTGATCGATCAATGTTAGGGGGAGACCTCTTCTTTATCTTTAGATTAGATGTCTGTGTGTTGTGATGTGTTCCCCAGTAATTGTGCTATGTGTTCCTAGATGACCCTTGTCACCCTTGTTGGTGCTTGGATACAGGTGTGGTTTTTATGTCGTAAAACTTCTATTTGTATCATCATTCTTCCATGTTTGTGATTTTTGATAAATTGGGGATGATGCAAAGCATTGGGGGCATCTAGGATTCCCTTCCATGTTGACCCAATTTTTTATTTTTACTTTGTCTTTTTGTGAAATCCTCACATGGTTTGATATAGTAGGGGGTTGATGATAGTTTATATTCATAAGCAGTTTTGACCCCAAAATATCAAATCACCCGTGTGCCCTTTGTTTGTGTTGTTTCTTTTAGCTTTTCTTTTATCTTTCTCTCTTATTTGCTTGAGTTGTCCCTTTCATGTGTGATAACACCATTTCTATAACATTTCAATTTTTAGAAAGCGCATTCGTTGCTAACAAATATTTTCTTGAGAATCTTCACAAACCTTTTTTCAAGGAATTGCATTCTCGACTTAGAACCCTAACGGAACGTGTTTCCTTCATCATGGGTTCATAAAGAAAGAACTTGAGAACCTTCCCTTCGAGGCTGGAGCAACTTTGACCTTCCCCTCGCATGGGAGCATTTTTCTTCCTTTCAAATTCCTTGATGAAGTGAACATCTTTCAAAAGGATTCCTTGACGATGAATCAATCCAAGAAAGAAACATCTCTTTTGTACTTTCAAACACCGCGTCCCTTGAGTGGACCCCTTTTGTCTCCACATTGGGTTCCCGAGGGACCCCTTTTGAAAATTTTCCAATATGTCGACGTTCTATATGACTATCCGCTTACTTTCCTGCATGGCCACTTTCTAACATGTTCTATTTGCAGGTAAACATGTCTCTTTACGGGTGCACCTATGAAGCTGCTTCTCGACTCTACGAAGTCCCCTTCCTTGGGTTTCCCTCCATGTGAGAGATCTTGGGGGATACCTCCTTGTAGGTCTGTAGGCCTTTAGGGTGCTTCCTTTGAGCTTATTCCATGCGAGAGATCTTGGGGGTCACTCCCCTGTAGGCCTGCAGGTCTATACGACGCTTCTTTGGTTTTCCTTCATGTGAGAGATCTTGAAGGACACCTTCCCTATAGGTCTGTAGGTTTGTAGGGTACTTCTTTAGGTTTCCTTCATGTGAGATATTTTGAAGAACACCTCCCCTATAGGTTTGTGGGTCTATATGGTGCTTTCTTGGCTTCCTTCATGTGGAAGATCGTAGGGGTTGCCTCCTTACAGGTCTGCAGGCCTGGAAGACGCTTTCATTCTTCACCTTCATAATTTTGCGAGGCTATGAAGTCCTTTGCCTACCTTGCACTTTTGAGCTCGCCAAATTGCGGTCTGCTTCCTTGACGGTTCAAGTATAAATTTCTATCCCTATTCACTCTTCGATCTACTTTACCAAAGCACTCATAAGTATTTGTGCTCGCTAAAGTGGAGGAAAATTTTATAGGAGCGAATTTGCACCCCTTATGCAAATTCCCTTTTTACACTTCCTCACCTTAGAAAACCAAATCTGAAGGTGAAATTCCACATTAGCAAGTTGCCTTCATTCCACTTGGCTTCTATTTTTTACGTCGGTAGAAGAATAACTGTCTGGCACGCTCGCGCGGCGTGCAGACGTTCGTGCAATGCCCTTACGTCCCTAACAGATTCCTATGTCTGAAGTTGGCAGAGGTGTTACACTTCCTATTGTGAATGATTTGTAACATCCCTCTTCAACCAACCGACCTGAAAATGCCTTATTCTTGCTCATTCTCCATTCAAATTTGTAAGGAAAGCTTAGGTGCAGAACAAACTCTCCTAACGTCAAAACCTCAGGGAAGAATGCAGAGGTGATTTTAAATTTTGCAATTATAGTCCAATAAGATACACTTGAAAAGAATAACAGAAAAGAGAAATAACGACATACACAATTGGACACCAAATTTACGTGGGAAAACCCTTACGGGAGAAAAACTCACCACACCAAGAAAAGCCTCTTTGTATTACAGTAAAGAAAATTACATACAAAGACCAGACTTAACTTTCTGATGTCAATTTATAGTAGCAACATTCACTGATCAATCTTGTACAAAACATTAATCTCACAATTCTCTCAGACGCATTCCATGAACTCACTTAGATCAATCCATGTTCAATCGAGCAACACTTTTTGTTATCCGAACTATCCACCATCATCCATTACAAATCATAATCCATTCTCTCACAGTCTGTTGATCTTCCACACAGGAATGGTAGCAAGAGTTCAACTGCCAACAGTTCTCCTTCCGCTTCGCTCATTGGTTCAAAACAGACCACATGGACAGTCGTTCGGTCAAAACGTTCAAACTGAATCACATGTCGGTGAAACACCAGACTGTGTCTCCCCGATGCTACAATGCCCAACTGTCCTTATCGGCAAGAGTCACCACCATCGGCAAGAGTCATATCGAAAGCAAAACCATTGGCCAGACTCACTCCATCGGCAAGACTTCTCATCGATGTCCATTGCAGAACTATCAACAAGACCATCACTATCGCTAAGAGTTCACAGCGAACAAAAAACCATTGGCGAGAGGAATACTATCGGCAAGAACTCACACCGAATGTATACCTATCAGCGAGACCACATCCATTGACAAGAGTTCTCACCGAACACAGACCTGTTGGCGAGACCAACACTATCGGTGAGAGATCATACTGAATGCAAACCTGTCGGCAAGACCACACTGTCGGCAAGAGCTCATACCAAAAGTATACCCGCCGGTGAGAGGAGAACCATCATCGAGACTAGCGCTTTCAGAAAGAGTCTGAGAGTCTCCCTGATGTCCAATATGAATAAAGCTATCAATGGGACTAACATAGTTGGAATGTGTCTGACAGTCACCCCGATATTCAACTGTCTCCAAGAGTCTCCTCGATGACCACTAGGAACCAACTCGTCGGCAAGATAGAACCAAAGTCTCAACGACTTTGATCTTTTGAACACAGTTGCTGGTCGGTAAGACATTCTGAGGGTCTCATCGTTTTTGCTCTTTCAGGAGTTTCATGTCAGTAATTTTGAGGCACATTGTCCAACAATCTCCCACCTGTCAAAGATCTTACTGACACCTCCAGAGCACAATAAAACTACTGAAATTCATGGGCACTAAGGCCCATCGAACTGGAACACCACCTGAACTTGTCTATGCTCACTGGTTTCGTCAATGCATTTGCAACATTTTCTAGAGTATCCACTTTTTCTAAAGAGACATTTCCATCCTCCGCCATATCTCGTACAAAATGATATTGCACATCAATATGTTTCGTCCTGGCATGGAAAGTAGGATTTTTCGCCAAACAAATAACACTCTAACTTTCACAGTAAATTGTAATTTTCCTTGCATCAAACCCAATGTTAGAACACAAATGTTTTAACCAGATTGCTTCTTTACAGGCGTGTGTTGATGCCATGTATTTTGCCTCTGTAGTGGAAAAAGCGACTATAGCCTACCGCTTACTCATCCAACTAACTGCACCACCATTCATCATGAAAATATATCCACTGGTGGATCTTTTGTTGTCAATGTCCCCTGCCCAATCATAATCCACATAGCCTTGAATGCTGAGAGTCCTCTGTGATTCAACCAAATTCCCATGGTAACACAAAGCATATTTTGAAGTGCCCTTCAAATATCTAAACACTCTTTTCACAACATCCCAATGTGTCCTTCCAGGATTTGCCATAAAATGACTAAGTACTCCCACTGCTTGGGAAATGTCTGGTCTTGTATAGACCATTGCATACATTAAACTTCCAACTGCACTATCATAAGGCACTCTGGTCATGTCCTCCATCTTAGTAGGAGATTTTGGACAGTCTTCAATAGATAGCTTCATTCCCTGCAAAACTGGAACAACTAGTTGCTTGTAATCAGTCATACAAAATCTCTCCAGAATAGTATTAATATACTTACTTTGGCTGAGCCAAAGTTTTCTACTCTTCATGTCCTTGGTTATTTCCATTCGTAGAATATACCTGGCTGCACCAAAATCTTTCATTTCGAATTTTACAGACAACTAAGATTTTAGATCATAAATCATTAACTTACTATTGCCTATGAACAACATATCATCAACATAGAGAGCAATAATAAGAACAAAATCATTTTCAGCTTTGTAATACACACAATGATCATATTTCGATCTTACAAATCCTAATGACAAAACAAACGTGTCAAACTTTTGGTACCACATTCTAGGAGATTGTTTTAATCCATATAGAGATTTTTTCAACTTGCAAACCAATTTTTCTTTACCTTTTTCCACAAAGTGCTCAAGCTGGGACATGTAAATTTCTTCTTCAAGGTCACCATGAAGAAATGCTATCTTCACATCCATCTGTTCAATCTCTAAGTCATACGCTGCTACAAGTGACAAAGAAATCTGATAGAAGTCAGCTTAGCTAAAGGAGAAAAAATATCTCCATAATCAATTCCCTCTACATGGGAATATCCCTTCGCAACCAACCTCGCCTTATACTTTTCCACACTGCCATCCAGACCGATTTTCCTTTTAAATACCCATTTGCAGCGAACAACTTTTCTGCCTTCAGGAAAGGGCACCAAACTCCAAGTATCATTCTTTTCTAATGATTCCATTTCTTCATTCATGGCTTCCAACCAAGAGTTTGAATCAGACATTCTAAAAACCTCTTTCACAGTCCTAGGCTCATCAGTGCTAGAAATTAAAGCATAGGCACAAGTAGAATCTAACAAAGAAAACCCATACCTATCAGGTTGCTTTCTTTCACGTGTTGACCTCCTCATAGGCTAAGGCTGAGGTTGTTGTTCTTCTTCAGAGCTCTCAAAACTACTTGAGCTCTCCTCAATTTCAGGTACATTTTGAATTTTCAATTCCTCTTTATCTGGTGTCGGAGGAATTTCAACTGCATCCTTTTTATTTTCTGATTTTGTCTCTAACTGCAGATCCAAAGTAGAAGGCTTCAGCTCATGAAAAATAACACTTTTGATGTATAAAACCTTCTCCGTATCAGGATTCCAAAGCTTGTATCCTTTTATGCCAGCACTATAACTAATAAAAATATATTTAACAACCTTGTTTTCTAATTTAGACCTTTTCATTTGACACATGCATATGTCTCACAGCCAAAGACATGAATGTGTCTCAGAGAGGGCTTCTTTCCAGACCATGCTTCCAAAGGTGTTTTCTCAACAAGAGCGGAATTCAGAGAACGGTTTATTAAATAACATGATGTTGGAACTGCCTCAGCCTAGAACTTCTCCTCCAAGCCAACACTACTTAGCATACTTCATGCTCTTTCCATCACTGTCCTATTGAACCTTTCAAAAACTCCATTTTGTTGCAGTGTAGGGTGTAGTTTTATGTCTTTTAATCCCATGATCTTTATAGTACCTTTTGAACTCATCAGAACAAAACTCACCGCCATTGTCAGTCCTTAAACATTTTATTTTTCTTCCAGTCTGATTTTCCACAAGGTTTTTAAATTCCTTAAAACGACTGAACACTTCTGATTTACTTTTCAAAAAATAAACAAATGCCCTTCTTGAATAATCATCAATGAACGATACATAAGATCTTGATTTAGACAAAGAAGGAACATTTACTGGACCAAAAACATCAAAATGTATATAATCAAGTAAACTAGAAGATTTGTGAGGACTGGAGTAAAATGAAACACAGTGTTGTTTACCATATATACAATGTTCACAAAATTCGAATTCAAGGTTACAATCATCAAGCCCCTCAACCAGGTTTTTATTTTTCAAGGTTTTTAAAACTTTTTCTCCAATGTGGCCAAGCCTATGATGCCAGAGCATAGTCTTTTCTGCTGGAAGTTTAACTTCCATAGATTTTTCACTATCAGGAATTTTTTCCTTCTTTTTTCCACGAGTAGCCTTCTGTGACTTTGCAGAGACACTATTGCATTGAACATCAAGTGCATCGAGCTTATACAGAGTACCAATACGAGCACCCCTAGCTAGCACCATTGAGCCTCTAGTCATCTTGCAGCCATTTCCAGAGAATGAGACTTGCACTCCAACATCGTTCAACTTACTAACAAAAAGTAAATTTTGAGCCAGACCTGGTATATGCATTACATCATTGATTCCCTTCACTCTTCCATCAGGGAACTGAATTCTGACTCTTCCACAACCAACTATTTCTAGAGATGAATCTCTTGCCAAATACACCCTTCCACCATCATATTTTTCATACTTAGTGAACTAGTCTCTATGAGATGTCATGCGGAAAGATGCTCCAGAATCAATCAGCCAGACATCATCTAATGCCTATGTAGCCAAGGCTGCAATGAAAGCGTCTGCATCACTCTGAGAAGAATCATTGTTAGAAGAATACTTCTTCTTCTTCTTTTTCTCCTCTTTGCAATCCTTTCGGACATGACTAGGTTGCCCACAATTCCAACACTTTACCTTGGAATTCTTACTAGGATACTTTGATCTCCCCTCTGATTTGGATTTGGAATTCTTGTCCTTCTTCTTGCCTTTTTCTTTTGATCTGCCTTGAACAACAAGAGCCTCCTTCGCCATCTCAGAAGATTTTCTTCTCATCTCTTCTGATAACAAAGAAGCAACAATATCTTCCATCTTAAAAGAGGAAGTAGTACTCCCAATAGCCATCACCAAGTGATCCCAACAATCTGGCAAAGAACATAACAATAGAATACAACGATCTTCTTCATCAATCTTCACACCCACATATGCTAATTGAGCAATCAACATGTTGAAAGCATTCAAATGATCAACAACAGACACTCCTTTCTGCATTTTCAAAGAGTACAACTTCTTCCTCAAGAACAACCTATTCACCAAGGACTTGCCCTGATAAATAGCTCCTAGTCTTTTCTTCATGAACATTTAGAAGAACAAAGTCTGCTAAACAGAGCCTTATCAACCCCTTTGATTTTTGATCTGCAAGGTCCCAATCCTCTTGCTTCATGCCTATAGGCTTCGTTCCAGACACAACAATCCAAAGATCATGATCAACCAACAGATCTTCCATTTTGAGTTTCCACAACTCAAAATTACTACCATTGAATTTCTCAATTTCAATCTTTCCTGATGTGCTTGCCATATTAATCTGTAATTTGAATTACCAGACTTCTACAAGACTCCCACTGAATAGAATTGACACAAAAAACACAACGTACCCATAAGGATAACACAACTGACCAGGCTCTGATACCACTTGTAAGGAAAGCTTAGGTACAAAAACAAACTCTCCTAACACCAAAACCTCAGGGAAGAATGTAGAGTTGACTTTAAATTTTGCAATCAAAGTCCAATAAGATACACTTGAAAAGAATAACAGAAAAGAGAAATAAGAACATACACAATTGGACACCAGGTTTACTTGGGAAAACCCTTACGGGAGAAAAATCCAACACACCAAGAAAAGCCTCTTTGTATTACAGTAAAGAAAATTACATACAGAGATCAGACTTAACTTTCTGATGTCAATTTATAGCAACAACATTCACTGATCAATCTTGTACATAACATTAATCCACAATGCTCTCAGACGCATACCAAGAACTCACTTAGATCAATCTGTGTTCAATCGAGCAACACTTTTCGTTATCTCGAACTATCCACCATCATCTGTTACAGAGCATAATCCATTCTCTCATAGTCTGTTGATCTTCCACACAAGAATGGTCGCAACAGTTCAACTGCCAATGGTTCTCCTTCCGCTTCGCTCATTGGTTCAAAATAGACCACGTCGGACAGTCGTTCGGTCAAAACGTTCAAACTGAATTGCATGTCGGTGAGACACTAGACCGTGTCTCCCCGATGCCACAATGCCTGATTGTCCTTATCGGCAAGAGTCACCACCATTGGCAAGAGTCATATCGAATGCAAAACCATCGGCTAGACTCACTCCATCGACAAGACTTCTCACCGATGTCCATTGTAGAACTATCGGCAAGACCATCGCTATCGCTAAGAGTTCACAGTAAACAGAAAACCATCGGCGAGAGGAATACTATCAGCAAGAACTCACACTGAATGTTTACTTGTCGGTGAGACCACATCCATTGGCAAGAGTTCTCACCAAACATAGACCTCTCGGTGAGACCAACATTGTCGGTGAGAGATCATACCGAATGCAAACTTGTCAAGGAGACCACACTGTCGGCAAGAGCTCATACCGAAAGTATACCCGCTAGTGCAAGGAGAACCATCGGTGAGACTGGCGCTTTCTGAAACAGTCTGAGAGTCTCCCTAATGTCTAATATGAATAAAGCTATCGGTGGGACTAACACAGTCGAAATGTGTCTGACAGTCACCCCGATATTCAACTGTCGCCAAGAGTCTCCTCGATGACCACTAGGAACCAACCCATTGGTAAGAAAGAACCAAAGTCTCAGCGACTTTGATATTTTGAACAGAACTGTTGATCGGTAAGAAATTCTGAGGGTCTCACCAATTTTTCTCTTTTAGGAGTTTCATGTTAGTAAGTTTGAGGCACATTTTCCAACAAAATTCCTCAATTATTCATTCAACTCATCTCTTTTTGCATCCTCTAAGAATCCTTGCACTCTCAGCCTTCATTTTCACTCTCAAGCAACACTTCAACACTCCATTGCAGTAGTAACAACACTCCATCAACTTTGTAGAGCAAGTGTGGAATAAACCATTCCAGCAGGGGCCCGAGTCCTCTTTTCTCCTCCATTAGCTAGTGAGCTCTTAGTGGAGGTGGTAAGCATTTTCACTCCTCTCCTCTATTATTTGGTTGAGTAGCACTTTACTATTTTGTAGTGTTTATTGTGTTCTCTACTCTCTTTTGTCGTTTATCATACATTTCTCTATCATTGCTATCTTAGTTATTCGTGGAGGTGGAAACACCAAAACGAGGGTCTGACTAAGGCATTCCCCTATACAACCCCCAAAAATTTTATCTCTTTCTTGTTTGTAGGTGGACATGCATTTGGAGCTAGTTGGCGAACAAGTACCTTTGTGAGATTATTCTTGTCACCTTAACTCTCATATATTTACTTTATCATATTTGTTCGTATCTGTCCTACTTCATAGCTCTGTTTTGTCCCTTTGGAAGTGACTAGCTAGGCTGTGAGCCTATTTTTTGGGAGTTCATACTATCTTTTTGGTCCTTTGGTTGTACGAACGCCAACACACCTGAGAGATTCCAGCGCATCGCGTTGTCGACTCGAAATCACACTTTCATCCTCGGGCAGAAAGCTACCTGAGGTACAGTGTTGAATCCAAAAACTGGCTCACCTAGCCCCATTTTGGATTTCAAGTCTACAGAGTGATTGAAGGACCTTATAGTCTTCATCATTCTCGTCCCTCATTTCAAGACACCCCTTTAGAGTGAGGTAAGTTAGGGCAGCCTTCCACTCTTGCCTCTCCATTACCTGGGGCCTTGAACATGGTTGGTCCCCCTCTCTTACAAAGCATTCTATATTAATGAAGATTTATGTTCACATATCTATCTTTTGTGTTGTTTTTGTTGTGTTGACTCATTGCTGCACGGTCTGAACTATTCCTTCTAGAACCCTCCTACCCTGACTGCACCATAATCCTACCTTTAAGAGACCTCTTTTCCTAGTGAATTTCAAATAAAAGTAGGTCTGTTAGGTCATCATTTCATTTTGGTGAACCCTATAATTTCCCACATCCTATTTTTTGATATTTCATTTTGGTGAACCCGACATTCTTGCACTATAAGCTTTCTAATTTGGAGATCTTTCAAACACTAGATCTAGAATTTTTCATTAGTTTGCATTGCATCTCATTTAGGGTTTTTTAAATTGCATTAGTTTGTATTCCATCTAGGGTTTTAAAGTTTTATTTTGCATTATTTAAAACTTCAAAAATTCAAAAATTGGCATACATTTTGTATTCATTTTACATAGTAGACTACATATTAGTGTTTTTCATTCATTTGCATCGGAAAAATCAAACAAAATTACATCTAAAATGTTGTCATTTTGCTTTGTTTTTCATCAAATTGCACTTGCATTTCACCATAAAAATCTAGAAATTTGTAACTAAAAGTGTCTATTTAAAATATGAACTAGAGACCTTAAATATCAACTCAGAAACTTATAATTTAATTTTTTCAACCCTTGTGCAAGGACCCATTCACCCTAGGGCGAATCTATCCATATACAGGTCATTTTCTGAATTTCTAAGCATTAATTTGTCTCTGTTTGCTTTACATCTTGCTATTTTTAGATCTTAGTTTCAATTTCTAGAGTAACAATTTTATGAAATTGTTTGCATTCAAGTTAATTGGTCAAAACAAGTACTTAGTTCAAACATGAAATTTGCATTCAAAAGTGTACACTTAAAAATTTCTTGAATGATAACATACACTCAAATCAAGTATACTAACAGTCTTGAAACCCGTCCTCTTTTCACTTAATTGATTAAATTAGCCTAGTTATTTAACCAATTATGTCATTTGCATCTATTAACCTAATTAATCTAATCAGGTTAATTCACCCCTATTCATGCTAACATTTTGTCTCATTAAATTAAATAAATCAAACTATTTAATTTAAATCCCCAAGTCTTTTCATTTAATTAAAATAACCCTAAGTTATTTAAAATTAAATGTCATTACACTTTCCCCTTTTCATTAAATCACTGTATCTAATGAAAATCATCTAATTCCCCTGATTGCATGATCAAACCTTTTTTTAATTAGTATCTAATTCCCTCCACCTGCAAGGGAATATTCCTCCTTTGCACATTTCCTCTAAAAGGAATATTCCCATGGAATATTCCTTCCCCTTTTGCACAATTAAACTTTGTTTTAATTTGCTAAATTATCCTTTTCCCTCACCCATGAGAACATATTCTCTCTCCTCGCTCATTTGAAAAATGGAATATTCTTACAAAGCTTCATGTGCAAGTTAACTCAAAACTTCTTGTGTAAGCTAAACTTGTGACCTCTTCGGCAAGTTGAAAGTGTGTTTGTTTGGACAAAGGAGAACCCTTGATTAAAATCTCATCTTTCATTCTCATCCATTGATGAGAATCCATGATCCATGCCTCCAACTTCTTCCATCCTTGACCGTTGATTAGCTTTTTTTATCTCAACCATTCATTTCTCATTTGCTTTCCTATAAATAGGTCATTATTTGGAGACAAATAGATCCATCTTTTTTAGAGAAAACACATGATGTTGAAATCACTCACACTCACACTCGTATTTAGCATCTTTTTAGTTTAATCACTTTCATAATAGCTTAGCTTCCATTAATGGTTGTCATGGCAACTTAGATGCATACATTTAGCTTGTTTATTAATAAGGGTTTGAAACTTTTAGTTTAGAATCCATTTAGATTAGCTTTGAATTTGCATATCTTAATCATTTTAACATAAAATCATGTTTCATCTCACATCTCACAATGGTTTCACACTTCAATAAAACTGGTTGAAACAAAGCTTATTTATCCACGGGATTGGGAAAGGGTGATTATACAAAGCTCTATGTTTTGTGATTTACATCTTTGTTGTCGAATGCATATGCACTTCTATCACACCACGTGGTGATATTGATAATCAAAAACATTCCTTGACATTTTGTATAATCACCCACACCTTTCAATTTGAATTAAAATTAACCCCATGCTAGTGTAGGGAAAAGGCGTGGTGTGCGTTCTCTCCTTGTTTCATGCGAACTAGGAGATCAAACTAAAAACATACTTCCTTGCTTTTTTTTTATCTTTAGAGGGCTTTCCTCCCCGCTTCGAAAGGAGGGAACAACCCAAAAAAAAACAAGCCAAAGCCAAGCTCTTTCAAGCAGCTATATAAATAATATGTTTGTGACGAAAGTCATAAACAACAGGTGCAGATGTGTCATACCAACAAGTGTCACCCTTAGTATCCATGTGATACATTAAAATATCTTCTTAGGAAGAGATTGGGAGACCTCTTGATTGACCATAGTCTTGAACTAATCTTGTCGCATGTATGGACACCTTGTATGAAAGCCCTTATTATGAACCACTTGTTTAGAAGCCAAAAACCTTTATGCTTGTTGGTGCAGGAACAGTCATTACAAAGCCGCCCCACATTTTACTATTCAATTTTTGAAATAGGAAAATCCTTAGGATCTTTGGATCTTCAGGATTTGAGATTTGGTGGTCTTGAGAAGTGTGTGTCATGGAGGGGAGCCAGTGTCGCCAAATCTCTATTTGTTCGCATTGTCTTAGTGTTTGGAGAAATCCAAGTGGGGATTTAGCAAGTAGTATCTTCTGAACCTAGGGTGGTAAATGCTTGTGAGTCAGTTTAATACTGTGTTTGGTTCCAAAACATTGAAAGCAAACATCAACAAAGTCCTTTCAAAATTTCAAACCCTTTGGTCTAAGTATGGATACCCTTTGACAAAACCTTGATATTAATGCTTGTCCTAAGAATTTATTCCTAGAAACTTCTAATATTTTGGTTTACATCTCAATCCATATTTTTCAAAGTTAACCTAGGTAACTATGCCCTTGACTTCATCCTTTTCATGAAATGGACTTTGTGGAATTTATGATGTTTTTGACATAGACATTTAGTTTGAACTCAATCAAGACAAGTGTTTGTGGTAAAAGAAACTCACTTAAGCAAGATAAATTGAAAAATTGAACCCCACATGACCATTTGGAGAAAGATCACTCTGATTGAACAACCAAACCTTACGCCCACTATCATACAAGGAAAACATTACAAAACATTGAGTCCAAATTCTTGTCAAAATCATTAGGTCCTATTTCCCAAAATATTTGAGTTCTATTTTACCAAAATAGTTGAGTCCTTAGGGTTTGATCACTTTAGAGATATAGCATGTTTCTCACTACCTTGGTATTGGAAAACAAAGGTTCACTCTTGGTCAACATTGGGTCAAACATTTCAGCCATCCTTCATCATATTTCATCCTTCACTTCACCAAACTTTGCAAACTCTTGAACAAAACAACACTTTAGAATTGAACATCTATCCAACAAAACACTGACTTAGCTACTTTGTGTGTGAAATGGATCCTTTTCCATGCACTTAGTTGAGTTGGTTATCACATTTTGTGAACAAGTTTATCTTAAAGGTCACAAGTCTACCTTAAAGATTTACAAGTTCATTGACACCTTTATCCATGACATCAAAACATCAAACCTTTAATTCTAAAGTGTTGTCCAAAAGTTTAGAAAGTTCATCCCCCTTATCATTCACCCCTTTCATCATCGACTCACATCATTGGTCCAAAATACCTTAGAGGTTCACTTTTTCAACAAGGTCAAAACACAAGAAAAACATGGAATATAAAATTGATTCATACATCATGAATGGTCTAAATCAACCAAACTATCAAAACCTTACAATACTAATTGATTATCAAAGCTCACATTTATACAATCCACACATGGGATCATTATATCCTACAAACCTTAATGCTACAAAAAATGTGAGTATGCCCAATCTAAATTTTGGAACACCTTTCCCTATGGTAGATTTAAATCAAAGTCATAACCTACAAATCTATCAGCCAAATAAATGAGTCTTCAACAAAACAACATTATCCCATCAGATCAATACATGCCAAATGTGAATATACCAAATACAAACTTACCAAACATGAACATATCAAATCCACACTTGGTGAACTATGGGATAGATATGTTTTCAAATCACACCAATGTTGTTCAAAATATACTGGAAACTTAATGTATTGATCCAAATCAAGGTAACACCATGCAAAATAAAGGTTACCTAAATCAAATCAATGTGTTTCCCAACCCCAATAATGTTCAATGCCAACCTATGATGCAAAATCTAAACATCATCCCAAATCATAGCATGGTCCAAAATCAATTCATGCATAATCCCATACAAATACCACAAGTGTATATTCCAAATATGCTTGACCAACAACCAAATCCACTACACCAAGGGTATCAAAATCAAAATCAAGATGAAATTATGTGAAATAAAATTGCTATACTTAGAAATTTTGTTGATTTGTATCACCAAGAGACATCTCCACCCCAAAATCAACACACTCCCCCATTGGTTAAACCATGTCATCAAAACATTGAGTTGTGTCTGTAACCACATCAAGAACAACATCTTCAATATCAAGAAGTTGGATATCAAAATCAACAACCTCAACAACAAGATCAATCACCACATCTGCAAGATGAATCTCAATAAGAAAAAATCTCACAATTTGACATGAATACACTCCTTTAGGGGAGCTAATCGAATCAACATTAAACATACTTCTAGAATCATTAAATGTGGGTGAACCTAGCATCAAGTTCCCATGGGATGATGATAATGCTTATTTTGAATAGCACAAAAGATCATGACACATAAGATTGTATCAAACTCAAAGATCTCATCTAAGACCTTCTTGATCAAAGAAAAATAATTGTTGAGGACAATGACCAAGATTCAACCACTAATGATAGCAGTGATAATCTCTCTACCACAATTGTTGAAAACAATGATTAAGATCTATCCATCAATGAGCACCTTGAAGATGTTTCTTCCACATCCGATGATCAAATCAACATACATCAAGAGTTATTTTTTAATCATGATCAAGACCCATCAACAATATCCAACAATGATCCATTTCAAGAAGCGTTAACATCATTTGATCCTATGATTGAAAACATTAACAATATCCCCGCCACCATGTTTAAGGAAAAAATTCAAGATTCGTCTACTAATGATCATGTTGACAATCTCTACATCACCTAACGAGTTAGAGGATATATCTCAAGAATTTATTCCAAAGCATGATCAACATCTTTCACCAAAGTCTAACAATGGTCCTTTCCAAGAAATATTGACATCCTTTGACCTCATGGTTGCAGATATTGAAGGAATCCTCAATTCAACACTTGATCCAAACCCACTCAAAGATCAAGAAAATATTGAGCCAATCCCCATGCTTAATGAAGACATTCAAGAACCATTTGTAAGCAATTCATCCTTTGAAATTGACCCATGCCAAGAACTTGATCCAAAGCATGTCGAAAGAAATTCCAAAATTAATCAAGACAAGGATCCATATCTCCAAGATATTTCCATGATCTAATGGGTATTTTCCAATCCATAATAGATGTCACGAATAATGATCATATCCATATATCACATACTCCTCCATCTACCCATGAGATGCTTACTCCTAATTGACATATAGGTGAACTTCATCCAAAACAAGAGTCTCCTACTCTTGATATCATTACCAAGGAACAAGAGTCTTCTACTCTTAATATATTTACACATGATCAACTCATAGCATAATCCATAGACATATATCAAAAATCGATCATGAAGAAGACCTCTACATGGATAGTGAATCAGAAACATCCTTTGAAGAGCAAGCAAAAATGGATCATAAGGAAGACTCCTCTATGGATTGTAAAGCATCAACACCTTTTGAAGAAACATTAAAATTAGACACATCCTCCATATTGATTGAAGAAAGTGAGTATGAGGATGTCAAGCATTATCAAGAATCAACAAAGCTAAAGCATCTTGAATAGCAAGGAAATGGTTTTTCAACAACGAAATCAAAGCATGTTAGTAATACTCCCAGAATATTGGGGGCAACTTTATCTAGTGTAAACACCAACATGGGGAGCATGGAGAGTCCTTATGATAAAATGGATACCGACAATCCAACCATTCATATCATGAATCATCGTCCATGCATCTTTCCACCCACTAATTGAGACCAACAACAAGAAAGAAGTCTATCTCAAAGAAAAGAGCAAAATATTGAAGCAAAAGAATCGACAAAGAAAAATGGACAAAAAAATCAAATGGATACCAAGGAAAAATAAAGAAAATCATCCCTATCACACTCCATTAGTCAAAGAAACTATGGGGAAAAATAAAAAAGGGAAGTTCATCCATCAATTTTTTTTTCAATACAAAAGAAAGCTTTGAGAGTTACCTATAAAGTATATGAAGAAGCTGGTCCCAATCGAATCTCCATATCCACCCATCATTGCTTATCATCCCAAGTTTTGAGAATCAAAGACTCCAAACTGTCAACCAATCCATCTGCATCTCGCATCCCTCAATGCATTCCACCATCCACTTCAACATCCATGATATCCAACTCTTGTATTGACCATGTGTTGGCAGCAACTCTTTATCATAAGGACTTTAAGGGCACTCTATCACGATGTGTGCATCTATGTAAGGTTAACTTTAGTATTGATAAGGAAGATGAAAAGATCTAGGGGTTACATTCAAGTGCCTGTATCTTAGAAAAATAGCTCCTCCAAGCAGGATATCATTGGCACATCATGACAACATCTATATCAACACTTGCAACATCTACATCAACACCACTAGGTGGTTCAACATGAGCATAAACTTTCAAAAAAATAAAAATAAATCAAGAAAATAGTCAAGAGAAAAATTGTCCTCTAGTGAAAACCACTTTGGTGCAGGTGCTTTGGACAAGTACCTTGATGAAAACCTGGAAAATAGGTGTCATGAGTAGAATCAAACATCTATGTGCACCATTTTAGGAGGAAGCATCTCATCCCATCCATAATAAATATTTCCTTCCATCCATCTTACCCATAATAAATCTAGGAACCCTTCATTATCCAATCCATTTTCATCCAATCTAACTTACCTTGATCTTGGAAAAGGTTTGGTATACACTTCACACTTGCTTATGGTAAACATCTTGACATGGGTCACTATCATTCATCCTATCCTAACCAACACTATCTAAGCCATGAGGCATTGTCCAAAGAGGCATACTCCATCCAAACATGTTATTCTATCACAAGATAATCATATCCATCCATCCATTCATTTATCCATACATCCACCCATATCATTCCCTACATTGCTAGACACTGGGAGTAGATACTTACATCTTGCTTCAGGAATAAATCTTGAGCTATATCCTATAACTTACGTGGTGTTGTTAACATTTGCTAACACAAAATCAAATTGGTCAATTCATTTGAAGAAAAAATCCAAATCACTAGCCCATGGTACATTTTGATGAGAAGATGCTCCTTATCAAGCTTTATCTTTTATCAAACATCAATCCAAACAATCCATATCAATTGAATCTATCTTGCACTTCAACGTCACATCAACTCATTCCAACAAACTTTGTTCCAAACCAAGCTTCAAAATCTTGATCAATATTATCCAATCAATCCATCATCTCAAGATATCCTTCCCAATCCTCATGTTGCTTAACACTATCCTTGCATTGTTGTGTATCTTCAACAATGTTATCATCATCAATACACCAATAAGATCAATCAATACTAGCTTGGTTTTCAACAAAATCCTAAAACAAGTCACTGAAATCACAACATATCCATACGGTCATCAAGATCGTGCAAAAAATCCAAAAACATGCAAAATCTTGTACAACTAAAATCTAAAAACATTCAAAAAATTATAAAGTCAAAATCCAAAACATCTAGAAAATGCACCAAAAACCCTAAAAAGGTCAAACGTCAAAAATAAAAAAAACTAGTACCTTGTCAAACTACGTTGTCTCTGAGCTTGAATGTAGGCAAGGCCATCATTGATGTGCCCCTGATACACCCTTGGTCAGTGTTGTGCATGTTTTGCACACATGCCCCGCCAGGGGCGGGTACCCCCTCTTTTTGCTCGGGTCATGTCGGTTTAACTTTGTCTTGTTTTACGCGCCCTTGTTTCCCAACCTAAGTTGGCCCTAAGCCTAAAAATGATCAATTTCATAATGGTCAGATTCGCCAACCTAAGTTTCACCAAGTCATGTGCCCTTGCAGGCTAGTATCGGCGGGTTTCCCTTTGCCGGTCACCTTCGCGTTTTGCTATTCGCCTACGGCCAAGTCCCTGTGTCTACCCAATGGGTGGACCCCACACCCATTTTTGTAGCGGCCGACCTTTGACATCCACCCGCACGGCAGGCTCCGTAGTTGGTCCGTCAGTCTTTGTCATTGTCGCAAAACCAACCTGACCCAACATGCTTCAAAATTGTCTAAATCCTAACCTTGTGGGTCTTTGCGCACTGCCTGCTTGAGCCTGATCATTGCCATCTAAACGGCTAAGTTTGCACGTCACCCCATTTCGTGGAACCTGCATTGATTCTTTTCTCAGAATATGACCTCCCATCCCCAGGTGAATCCCAAAGTCCAAGTCCACAGGGGGGTCCACCCGCGTGGGCCTCCGCTTGCGGGAGGTCGTTCCCGCAACGTCGTTTCGAAAACGGTAATCCTTCACTGCCTTCCCGCTTCGCGGGCCCGTGGCCTACCAATGTTGTTATCTTCTTGCAAACATCCTAGGTCATGCTGTCATCATCGGTACTATCACTAACTATGACCGGCCTCCCGTTGTTGCCCACATTCATGCGCCTGCAATCTCAAATAACATTCATCTGTGCCAGATCCACCTATGCGGGGGATGGTTTCGTAACCGTCGTTCTCACGGCCACCATCACTTAGCGTCCTCTTGCACCCCTCCACATGTACTCTTTAGAACATAATTCTAATTAGCGGGTGCTACTTCTCTCCTTGTCATCATTCCAAATGACACTTGCACACATCGCCTCCATGAACGACTCACAAATATTTTCCCACATACAGATCGCAAAGAAATGTCATCCCCTCACGAATAAGTATTCAATGAATATCATGGAGGCGTCAAATCTTTTGAAGAGCTAAATTTAACCCACGAGGTGTCGATCGAGTGAGCTCCTTAAAGGAATAGTACCGAAGGTGATGGGTAAGTAGCAGCGGCTTGCGAGAGTATTGTCCCTTGATCTACAAGAGAACGAATGCCATGCCATGAAGGAAGGAATTAACATGCTCGGTTATTCAAAAATGTGAAAATGAAGTAGAGAGCAAGTTTTAGGCTAGTCAAGAAAGGTTTGCATTCTGCAAAGCTTCGTCCACCCATTGCCTCTCTTCTTTGAGCACTAAGTCCTCCACCACCGACCACAACAACATTTGTCTATGCGGGTCTCGATTGTGGGTTCGCCATGGTTGGCGATTGTTACAAAATGACCTCCCTATAGCTGTGGCCTGCATTCATCGCTCAACGGACATTTCCTGCTGCAGAGTCCACAATGCTCATGGTTGTCATTTTGAAGACGCCGCTATAAACGTTCGTTCACCTCAGTGCAACCTAGGATGACCAGGTAGTAATTGCAAATGAGAAATTATAAGCCAAGGTTGATTATCAAAAATGGTGTCGCACATTAAAACTCTACTCTCTGCAAAGATAATGTTCAAAGTAGATGCCAATGACTATTTTGAACACGAGGTTCGCTTTGTGAACTTCTGCCCAGCGTTTGCCGTCTTGAAACGACCTACCTTCAACATCGCCCCACATTCCTCGGCCCGTAGCCCCTGACGGAGGTCACATATGCAGGACCCACTATGTGGGCTTCCACCTACCTTTGGTCATCTTCGCTGCAACTTCCCATCTCACGACGGCGTAATATTATTCTCCCGCATGACTATGATCCCGTATGCACTGCCATGGGAATTGCTTTAAAGAAAATGACATTTTGCGAGGAATAACGATCCCTAAATGGCTATGACATCAAGTTCTAAATACGAGACTGAGAAAATTCTAATTGCCATAATTATGCATTGATTCTACAAAGTTGTGTAAGAATATGCGGGTGCGGTACATGGGTGAGGTGTTTTGAATAATTAGGAAGGAATTCACGAAGATTGATTGCTTGTATGATAGGGCGAAATTGGGGCCCCTCAGCACTGTTTTGGTTCATTCTTTTACCTACATGGGATGACTTAAGCAGTGAAGGCTTATTTAAGGGTTTGAGAAAATATGACTGGATTCACACACGATGAAATTCATTTAGAATAATCGCCACAACCAACATATAACATGACCTCCCTCATAGTTGGTAGACGTTGCTCCTGCGGGTTCTTCCTTCGTCACATCGTCTTCTCTGCGGTTGCAGCGGTGCATGAGGGGTCGCCTTGCCATCACTACCCGAAATGATAGTTACCCTTGCGGGGCCTGATGTGTAGGTCTCCCTCTATCTTTTTCCGTCTCTTAACAGCTTGCTCCATGAAGCCTCCCACACTAGCGCACCCACTGGACTCTTCACATGAGGAACCCACAGGAACGATGCCAAGCAACAAAAACATATGCCATGATTACACTAAAGATTTTGTCACTTCACGGGTGCTTCAGAACCTTGATCAAGAGAAGAATGATAATGGAAAATTCCTGAGATACGATGCAAACATTTACAATGAGTTAACTTGTTTTCTATGGGTGACACATGAATGATAAGGAAGAAGCGGTAATGATTTACCTGCATGCAGATCTACCCTAGTTTAAATCAAAACTAGACGAATTGAGGATATATCAAGCTGCATAAGTCACTCTGAAGGTGGCTGCACAAGAAAACCGTGAGGTATCGTTAACACTAGAAATGGATGGTGTGATATTAGCAGGGGTTGGTAAAGCCGAATGAACTAAAATGAGGTCAGGGTTGGTCGTTGATAATTGCAGGTTCTGCATCTTTGAGTGCTGTCACTTATCGCCATCTCCACTATGGCCTGGCTACGATGACCATCCACCTACAACCGTTAGCGCATGGCCTCACCTCTCCTTTGGTGGCTGTTTTGAATATGGATCCCACCTCTTTGACAAACATCCCCTCTAGTGTCGTTTTGGCGGCATTCTTCCTACGGTATCCCGCACGCTCTCTCTCAGTGGCACTCCCATAGTAGCGCTCCGCGTTCCTAGCCCCATGACAAAATTATTGACTAAGGTCCTCGAGCCAATAACCCATCTTCATATGCATCCAAGAACATTGTAAAAATGATGGTAAGAAAGGACTTTGAGGAGCATGTAGTGCCACAGTGAATGCTTTTTAAGTGAATATTTAGAGTGCAGGCCTTGGACAATCCTCTTGGTGGTTATCTCGAGCCTGAGAAGAGTGCTCTACTGACAATTCAAGAAGGCCAAGAGCATGAAACAGAATGAAGCATTCGCAATAAAGTGAGAATTCAAGAAAATGGGTTTGCAACGTAGGCTTCGAGTGGTCCCATAACATTTCCTTTAGGGATAGAAGTTTATTATAATGAGGGGAGTTGATTAACTCAGTAAAGGGCCTATTTCAAGAGATGCTTACATTACGGAGGACCTGCAATGTCAAAGGATGAAGGGAACCAACTCACGGGTTTCAGATGGGTGGTGGATGTTTGAAATGAAGAATCCATAAGAACGCAAACATATTGACTATAAACAATTAGAAACACTGACAAATGGTGTTGATCATGTTCAGGCACATGTCTGAGGGTTCATGCCCTTTCACCTTCCACGGGCTATGGGGGACAAGTGGTGTATTGCAATGGTGTAAACAAAAGGACCATGGGAGAATATTTATAATGCATGCAAACCATGAGTCACCCTCTACTGGACCATGAGGTTTGTAATAATGGGAAGGAGAGCCCAATGCGAGCATTGATAGGTGAAACATCGTGCACATTTCGCCAGTTACCCGCTGAATTCTAACTATGATTTCCCCACGCACCTTGCCTATGCACTCAATCCCGCAGAAGTTTCCTTTGCAGATTTCGTGGACTTCACCACCATTATGATGGGCAACGAGATGTTTACTATCGAAAGCAGCAGACTTCCTCATTGCGGGGCCCACAATCTCCATGGCCCTCCCTTTTGTAGGTGCTCCCATGACGGCTTTCCTGCACGACTACACCACAACTTCCTTCCACGTATATACATGGGGTTAGTTGGGAAATGATGAAGAAATTACTAGGGGGGGTCATGGGAATACATATATACCAACCTCCATCTTGAGGATTAACAAGGTGATCGATTTAAACAATTGAATAGCCCTCAAGTGGAATCCAAAGGAGTCTTTTATGTCATTACTTTATGGGCCTAATCAAATTTATTATCTTATGCAAGGTCATGACTGTGAAATGAGGATTGTTGTGAAGGGAAGGTCACTCGGGATACCTATGTCTCCATACCGTCAGGAGATGGGTTTACAAAACCATGGTAGGGAAAATACCATAAAGCATGCAATTCAAATGGGAGGAGTTGCATACTACATATTGAGTTCACAAATGAAACAATAATCAAAGATCATTTGCAGGGCTGAACCAGGGAGAGTATCTTAATCCACTAATGATGCGCCGAAGGTGGTTGAATTGTGATGAATTCATCAAAGATGACCGACAAATAGATGATAGCATGCCAAGGAGAGACAGTACCAAGAGCCCAAATGGCTATTCGCCCAAAACCAAAATTAGGGGGAAGAGGCTATTTTGTTTTTCGTCAAATGATCGTGATCCATTCGGGGCTATCCTACAAGATCAGGAGATAATTAATCCATCCCACAATGGTGCAAATCCATAAACAAGTCTCATTTGATCTAATGAAGAATGTTGCAAGTTCATCAAATAGAAGGAAACCTTCATGCGATTTCCGCTACAATAAAAGGGCAATCGGCTAAATGAAAAAATTGCTACAGTGACGGGGCACTAGAAGACAAAATAAGAATGAGACAAATGATGTATTTTAAATTGCTGGATAATGGGGGGGTAGGTGAAATGCTAATGTAATCAAATCTGAGCCACACAATGTAATTCAATCCTAGCCATTCATTTAGGCTTTGGAAAACTATAAATAGGGGTCTCCCTTTCATTTGTAAATGGTTGGAGAATTGGTGTAAAGACATTCTGTAGCAATAGAGAGCTACATTGCATGATTTATGGTTGTTTCTCTTGAGTTTGTTCATTATGCATGCATGGTTCCACTTCCTTATTAGTTTAGTTGTTAGTTTTTTGAATGGAAGTGATGATGGTGTTTGCTATTACTGAATTTCATGAATTTCCAGCTCATGTTTTTTGTGGTTTGTTGATGATGAACCACTTTGTAAAGCTAGTTTGAGCTTCCTTACTTCATTGCTGCAACGTAGTTCAATTACATTTTCATGATGTGTGTATGTAATCTAAAAATCTGCAGTCCTTAGAAGATTGCACTAGTTTTGTGTAACTGTAGGATCCTCTTGGCTAAGCAAAACCCAGTTTAGGGAGTTCTTCTACTGTAGCAGTCTCTGTGATCACTGTTCATTCGTAGTTTCAGGTCTAGGAACTTCCTCTCTTCCCTGCCCTTTTTCCTTTTTTTAATAAGTAACCTAAGCTAAGGTTCATTGCACATTGTAAAACCAAATCCAAAGCTGAAATAGGAGTTCTAGACTACTGTTTGAACCTCTAGCAACTGAACAATAATTTCCACACTTTAAGAACTCCATTTGCAAACTCCACTTCCCACACTTTGTAACTCATATGTAAGTCCGCCTTGTGATTCCAACAAATCACATGAAACAACTGAGATATTCCAAGCACTGTCAAGACCTGACATTAGAGAGCTTGGGATAGTGTTCTGCAATTTGATTGTGGAATATTGTCTTTCAAGAGAGGTGATGCACCTATGCATTACCTATGTTGAGAAGTGCATAAAAAACACATCAAAAAGTCAGTCCTTTAGGAGTTTGTCATAATAAACTGACATTCCATCAACTGCTCATATCTCATCTTCAATAAGTCGAGTCAGTCAAACTATGTGGTCTCTGTGTGTGTAACGTAGGCAAGGCTAGTCTTTGATCAGCCCTCGAGGCCCCTAGGATAGGTCTTTTAGGTTAGGTTCTTGGTCAAAACTCAAAAAACCTTAAACATTTGTAAAATCTTAGAAAACCCCAAAACTTTTGGAAAAATAAAAAAATCCCAAAACATTTGAATATTAGAAAAACATAAAACATTGGAAAACCTTGGAAAACCCTAAAAAACCTCAAATAATCGAAAACTAAAAACATCCACATAAACTTTTGAAAATATCGAAAACAACCTCAAAACATTTTCAAAAATACCAAAAACATTTGAAATATTCCAGAAAATCCAAAACCACCCATCCCATTTTGCTTTCATCCGCAATAAACTTTCACCCATAATAAATTGATCATCACCTTCAACCTTTGGTAACACAAATAAAAAGAAAGTACCTCAAGTTGTAAAGTGAGAACCTAAGTTTCAAAATCTAAAGTCTAGATCATAGGTAAATGAGTTAGTGAAGTTTGTATCAACAACTTATCATAAACCTCATCCTAATAAAAAAACCTAATCAACATGTCCTAGGATGCATCCACCTTGCGATGGACATCAATATCAGACATCACCTTGGCTAAAATTAAATTGGCAAGAGATATGGATAACACTGATTGTTTGTCTTTGATTTTTTCTTATGATTTATCTTAATGACCCATTTTGAGGACCTCTCAATGATGTCTATCAAAATGATTTAGAGAGAAAGGAATGGGGCATCAATCATTATCTTTCATTTGTTGTTCTTGTGGGTATTCTTGTAAAATAATCTAGGCGCATACATACTTGGTTGTGTGTAGGGAGGTTATTTAGAGTAGATTGTTGACTATTGCGTATGCTTTGGTCCAAGATATTCTAAACTACTAAAATAAATTCCATCAAGGTTTCGGTATGTCAAGATGTGAACAAGAATTATCCTATCTATTTGCAGAGTCAAAGTCCATTACAATAGATGCAATGCCATCTTGGTTATCAATACCTTGATGCATCGTGTTTATGTGTTATATCAAACAATAAGGAATGACAGAAAATCCCAATCCCAGGATATGAGTGAATCATCATCGTGCATTTCTTATCACCATCTCTAATAAAGTCTTGGTGGATCATAGACTTGTTGGAACTTTTGAATCAATCTGTGTGCAGTGTGGTTTCTAACTCTAAATGATGCAAGACAAAAGAAATATAAAGGAAGAACAACACAATACAACACCTCAAGATTAGCCTAGTTAGACTTGAACAAAACAAAGATGAAAACAATGATTTTACCTTGCTCAAGTCGATTGGTTGGTTGGCCTTTTTGATAGCTTGATTTGTGTGCTCCTAGATTGATTTTGACAGCATAACGGCTTGTTGTAGCTTGATTTGAATGCAAAGATGGTGGGTTTTGGTTATGGATGCAAGATGAAAGTGTATGATGGAGAGGATGAATGCTTAAGAATGATTAGGGTTGCTAGAGAATGAGAGATCTTGGTAGAGAGTGTGGTTGAATGCTTAGGATTAGGGTTGGATGATAAGAGATTGTGAAGAATGCAAGAAGGAGAGAGACAAAATGACTAAGTGTTAGCCATTTAACCTAGGAAGATCAAATGGATAGTGGAGATTGAAAGGGGGAAAAAGATCAAGGGCTAAGATGAAGAGTTGACTAAAGGAATTAAAAATTTCTTTCTAAAAATTCCTTGGGGGATGGGAGAGGAATTAAAAAAATTTAGGGAGATGGGAGAGGAATTAAAAATTCCTCAAAAATACCTTGGGAAGACAAAAAATAATTAAAAATTCCTTGGGGGATGGGGAGAGTTGACTAAGGGGTTGATTAGACTAGCTAATCAATGATTAAAGGACAGTTAGGTGGCTATTGAAGATTAGGAGCCAACTTGCAAAAGTTGGAGGATATGACACATCCTAATCATGGATTAGACATGTGCACACCCCTAATGATGGGATTAGGAGGTGGATTAGAATTAAGAAAAAGTGATGGAGGATGTGACATGTGAGAAATTAAATAAATGTATTATTTATTTAATTCTTTGAGGAAAAGGGGGATAAAGGGTAAGGTATTTAATTATTTAACTAGATACCTTAAGGATTTAGAAGACTTTAGGGGTATTAATTAAATAATAGTAATATTACTTAATTAATGCAAATAAGAGGATATTTAGATGAAAAGGGATAAAATTTGGACAAATGCAAGTGCCCAAATTTAGGTGTCTACATTTTACCCCTCTTTGAGATGGTGTTACGAAGTAGCATCATTTCAAAGAAGATAAAAATATAGCACGAGGAAGAAGATGATTAGATTGGGAAAGATGCCCCATTCATCAAAGGAGTGACTAGGAAGAAGGATGATGGGAGTGAAGATGAATATTAGGGATTGAGGATGCCCCTTCGAGAGGACATGCAGGTTCAAGAGAACACGGGTGTGCTCTCGAAATTGATGAGACGATGAAAGGGTATATGAGGAATATGATACAAAGTGATGGATAAGAGAGGATGGTAAGTGATAGGAGATTGAGAAGCACAAATGGATTTAAGGACAATGGTGATGTTGCCCCAGTCAAGCTACAAGCCAAAATGGGTTGATGATGGATGGAGTGTTGTCGATGAGGGAATGATATATCCTAAAACAACATGAGGATAGGGAAGGATACATCTTGATGATGATGATGAAAGTGTTGTTGATGAGGGAAGGATACATCCCAAAACAACACCAAAGGATAGGGAAGGATACATCCCGATGATGATGATTGGATCAA
This sequence comes from Sequoia sempervirens, assembly GCA_007258455.2. Taxonomy (NCBI): domain Eukaryota; kingdom Viridiplantae; phylum Streptophyta; class Pinopsida; order Cupressales; family Cupressaceae; genus Sequoia; species Sequoia sempervirens. The sequence goes on from VDFB02373365.1 coordinate 162,180,842, forward strand.
GGCTTGTAGCAAGGCTAGGAACAATACCAAGAATGTGAGTAGATGATTTGTGTTAGATTGAATGGATTAAGATTGGGTTGAGATGTGAGATGGATGAAAAGAATGAAAACGATGGAGGAAAAGATGCTGAGAATAACCAATCGATATTATTCTAAGAAGATTTAAGAGATGATATGAGGAGGGTGCTTAGAATAACCAATCTATATTATTCTAAGAAAATTGAAGAGATGATGATATGATGAGGATGGAGAAAGTGAAGGGAGGAAAATGGATAGGATAGAGATATGAGGAAAGTGATGAAGGAATAATGGATAATAACCAAATCAAGCAGGTTAATTATTATGCGTTATGCTGCCATGTAAGGAGCACTAAGTTTGATATAGCATGAGATACTAGGCACCAAGGTATGAAGAACCAAGGTGACTCCATATCACATACATGGGACTGAGACAACAAACAAAAGGTTAGTCCAACATCCCAAAGTCACAGGGGATTTGGTAGGGCCAATGTTGGTAAACCACAAACACAAAGGATGCCTTAGCATAACACAAGACCACAAGGATCTTGGTGGGTACTACACGGGACAACCAAGAAGACAAATAAATAAAAGATCAAGATATGCCCCTATGTTTACCAGTCACAACACACCATGATATGACGGATCAAGGCGACCACGACGAGGTGTGATAGGGAGCTCAAATGATAAACAAAAAGCCAAAAGAATCAAAAGATCACAATAAATTTCAAAACATTATTTGCCATAGGATCAAGAGGGTGGATGTGATTGATGCAGTCTGTTAGGAAGGATACATCCTATTAAGACCAAAGATAGATGGAGACTAAACTAAGTGATCGAAATGATGCAGGATATTCAAAACCGATTGGATCTGATGATACAGGTGGATGTCATTTGTTAAGAGCTAGCTAGATAGGGACATACTTGATGAAAAAACATGATGACAAGACACAAGACATAAGAACAATACACCCTAAAGACCTAGGGGATCGGGGGCCGATCAAAGATTAGCCTTACCTACATGAAAGTGCAGAGCCCTCTTAGTTCGATAAAAGACAGACAACTAACCATGGATAAAAGCGGAAAGAGGACAATGAAGACTATGATGGAGGATAAAGATAGGACAGACAAATGCCCCAGGGGCTGATCAAATGACTGACCTTTCCTATGTGAAAGTGCAGGGGCAACACAGTTTGAATAAAGGTCGATGACCGACCATGGATAAAGGATGATGAGATGACCATGATAAGTGGATAATATGATGGAAATGATACGATGAGACAAGATAAACTTGGTGGATAAAATAGGATGATGGTGATTGCACGAAGCTTAGGGATGGGATAGTTATCCAAATCATCAAAAGATGAATTGAGATGATGTTATGATGGATAGATAAGGGATGAAAAGTGATGGGAGATTGGAAAGATGTGTGAAAGAGGTGGGAGTAATGATAATGAAATAGAGGACATTGGGTTGGATGGGGGGAAGCCTATAGCCAGATACCAATGACAAGGGATTATGAGATGGGATGAGGATAGAGTGAATGGATAGGGAGATAAGGATAGGGGATGGAAGGGATGCTATGATGGATGGATAGGAAGATAAGGATAGGGAGATGGAAGGGATTGTTTGTATGGGTAAGGAGAGAAGGATGGGGAGATGAAAGGGATACTAAAAAGGATGGATAAGAAGTTAAGGATGGGGAGATGGAAGGTATTGTTTAGATGGATAGGGAGATAAGGATGGGGAGATGAAAGGGATGCTATGATGGATGGATAGGAAGATAAGGATGGGGAGATGAAAATAATTTTTTGGATGGGTAAGGAGATAAGGACAGGGAGATGAAAGGGATTGTCTGGATTGGATAGGAAGATAAGGATGGGGAGATGAAAATCATTTTTGTTTGGATGGGTAAGGAGATAAGGATGGGGAGATGGAAGGGAGGATAGAATGGATGAATGATGTCTCCAAGGACTATGTCACAAGGAAGGAGATTCCCCACTCTAGATATGGCATGTATGATGAGGCAGGAGGGATGGAAGATAGAAGGATGGGAAAATAAGGGAGTGAGATGGATATGGATAGGATGCATGGATAAGGAAGGGAGATTGATGGTAGCATGACGAATGGACAGGGAAATTAAATGGATGTGGATAAGGGTTATGATAGTGTATAGGTGAGGGGAATGTATGCCAAGAGCTATCCAAATAATGTATATATGTTTACCCCTATCTATATCAAGATCGCAAGGAGGATGGAGGGATTGGGATAAATGGGATATGATAGGTAGGATGTGTAAGATAGGTGGGATGAAGGAGATGGGTGAACGAGATGCAGTTGTCCCCAAGTGTGGAAGTAAACTAGATGGGGGATTTACACATGACACCTATTTGCTAGGTTTTCATCATGGTACTTATCCAAGGCACTTGTTTGGCAAGTTTTCACCATTAGATGAATTATTTTTTTTGCTTTTTTTTTTACTTTTTGACTTTTTGGATAGTATGTAGAGGGAGATGGATAAAGATAGTGATGTGGATAAGTGGATTTGGAAGACATGTGATAAGGGGATAGATGGAGGACTCAAGCATCAAGTTCCATACAAGGTATTAAGAGCCCATGTTTGAAGTGACTATTGGATGTTGGTACAACCAGGGTGATGAAGATGGATGGATTATGCGAGGGAATGGATTAAAGGGATTGGATGAGGGAGATATGGAGGATGATGGATGGGATGTTGGAAAGTGTATGGGTGGAATGGTGGGGTAGGTGTGTGATGGGGTAATGTTTTCAGGACCAACATTGGCACATATGGTGGTGGACGTGAAATGATAGGAGGATTAATGGATGGATTATGTGGGGATAATGGAGGAGATGGGATAGTGAATTTTGGGACATAAGGACCCAAAATAGATTTAAGAGATGGAGGGTGCGTATGATTATTTTTTGGATTAGCAACTTTGGATGTTGTTATAGATTTTTCATTTGAAGGCATTACATCTTTTTTCTTTGGGATCCACATGGTTTTGATTTTTGCTTTGGTGGGCCTTTGTGGCCTATGGGTTTGATTTGGATTTTGGATTTGATTTTTCTTTTCATCAACATGTATTTTTAAGGAGACATGAGGGGCTTTAGATTCATGAGGATGCTTAGATTTATGCATTTTTACTTTGTCATCCAAAGTGCTTCCAATAGCAATGGGATGGGTGTAAGGAGATGGATGATGTGGAGGAAACATGAATGGAGTGGTGGAGGTAGGATTTTGAGGATGATATGTGGATGGAGAATGTGTAGTTACATGCCTTTGTTGATCCTAATTGGGGAGCATGAGAGTGGGATGTTGATGAGGGGTGATATGGATAGGTGATGGATGGATAAAAGGAGGAATAGAACGAGATGGGAGATGTAATTTTGGGATATAACATCCTAAAATGGACTTGGTATGTGGGGGATATGTGATGGTGGATGGAGGGACATAAGGACCCAAAATAGATGTAGATGAAGGATGGGAGATGGTGGATGGAGGGACATACAAACCTAAAATGGATTTGGAAGATGAAGGAGGAATATGGATGGTTGTTTTGAGGTGATACGATGGAGGGGGGATGGCAGAAAATGGTTTACTAGAGTGACGGGACAAACCTATTATTCTTTTGGAGGAGGCTCATTGAGGACGTATAGAGGTTGTACCAACATTTTTGGATTGCGAGTCTTGAGAGATATATCCAAGACCTTGTGTATGCAGATTTTCTTTGACTTGGATGGGTTCTAAAACACCTTGCTCATGAAGGCCTAAACCTTTACCTTGATAGTTCATGCTTTTGAGCATTCACTCTATGGTAGGGTGCGTGTTATTTTGGAAACATGATGTGAGTCCATTATTAGCTGGAGGAGGATGGGTGGCATATATGCTTGGTTCCTTGTCTGCAAGGAAACCACCATGGACGAATGTGAGAGTACCGAGGGAATATAAAAGTGGTGTGGGGATAGTGGGGTTAGGCAACGATGGAGGATCATGAGATGGAGGTGATGGGGTAACATCATCTTGATCAGGAGGAGTGAGTGGTATGGGGTCAAGAGAGGGATTAGGTGACATGATAGGATCTAGATTTGTGGTAGTGGGTGATAAGGGCTCATGCAATGGAGTGATTGGATCTTGAGTGACAAGGGGATCATGGGATGAAGTGGATGAATGAATATGATCTTGAGGTGGACCAAATGGGATGGCATGATCTTGATGTGGAGAAGGGGATATGTTGGTATGCTTTGGATCAAGCTCTTGGCATGACTCATCTTGTGTGGGTGTTATGATGACAGAGTTTTTGGGGGAATCCTTAAGTGGGGGAGATGGGAGGATGGAGGATTCATGAAGTTCATGGGAATGGATTTTGGTGATACTAGGAGTGGGAGGAGCGGATTGGATTTGGGTGTTTGCAATGGATTGGGTGGATCTAGGAGTAGAAGATGGTGATTGGGTTTGGTTAACTTTGATGAGTTCTATGACTCTCAGAATAGATGGGGGTTCAATGGATTTAGTGGGTGTGATGGTTTCAATGGTTTGGGTGGTGCTAGGGGAGGTAATAGTAATGATAGGTATAGGATGGAGAAGGGTTTCATCGCTAGTGACCATGGATGATGGATTAGGATGTCATGGCTCCACCACTTGAAGATGTGGATTTGGGGATGTATTCTTTGTCATGAGTCCTTGGGGGACTTCTGGAGTGAGAATCGTGCATATTCTAGGCTTAGATGGGGTGATGGGAATAGAAAAAGGATTATGGGTTGGTGGACTAGGATTAGATGGAGGAATGGGATTGGATGGAAGACTAAGAGTAGGTGGAGGATTAGGATTGGTGGGGGGATCAAGATTAGATGGAGGGTTAAGGTAAGAATATTGTGATAGCGGACTAGAATAGGAAGACGTGGATGGTGGATTGATGTTGGAGGAAGCAGATGGGGAATTAAGATAAGAATATTGGGATGGTGGATTAAGATGGGAAGATTGGGATGGTGAATTAGGATAAGAGGACATGGATGGTGGATTGGGACAAGAGGATATGGGTGGTGTATTAGGATAAGAGGATGTGGGTGGTGGATTGTAATAAAGGTATTGGGACGACAGATTAGGATGGGAAGATTGAGATGGTGGATTGAGATAGGAGGACGTGGATGGTGGATTAGGATAGGAAGATGTGGATGTTGGATTAGGATAGGTTGATGGGGGTGTAGGATTAAGATAAGAAGGTGTGTATGTAGGATTAGGATGGGTAGACTGGTAAGGAGGATTAGGATAGGGGGACATGGATGGGGAATTGTAATAGGAGTATTGGGATGATAGATTAGGATGGGAAGATTGGGATGGTAGATTGGGATAAGAGGATGTGGGTGTTGGATAAGAGAAAGATGTAGATGAAGGATATGATGAATATGCGGTCAAAGAAGATAATGGATATCCCTTGTCAAAGGTAGCATAAGGATTGCTAGTAGGTGTGGGTGAAGATGTTGTGGGATAGATTTGTTGAGTGATCGGATTCTAGGTGGTGCTCGGGGAAAGCTTGCTAGCAATGATAACATCAAGGGGATCTATATCATACTCATCTTGATCAACAAGACTTTCTTTATCATTGTCAACGTAATTAGGATTCCCCTTAACTACTATTTTTGGTTGCATTGGTGAAGGATAAGGATTCATGATGTTGGATGGGATGGATATGGATGGAAGGTATGGGAATAGATGATTAGAAGGAAAGAAAATATGATGAAAATATAAATAGGTTAGATTGGAAGAAGATGGAAGAAGGGATCTTAATATTTTTTTTGATATCAGAAGATCTTGGATGTAGACGGACTAAAGCTTAGATTGGGATTTAGGTTAAGCTCATATTGGGATTGGATTAAAGCTCATATTAGGATTGGATTGAAGCTCAGATTAGGATGATTGGAGGATGTGATGGGATTGATTTTAAACCAAGTTCAAATGTTTAACTAGATGACGTAAGGTGCTGACAATCAAAATTTTCTAGATTTGGCAGTTTTCAAAAATTGTCATTTTTTCCATTTTAGGTAACTGCACATGCATATCTTTGAGAGTCCAATTTTTTCCCAAAAACTTCCAAGAACTAAGGTAGGATGAATTTCCAACTAGCATCCTAAATCCAAAACATTAGTTTCGAGTTATTAATAAAAATGATTTTAAAAACTAGAAAAAAATACTAAATTACGATTTTGAGGGTCAAGATGAAAGTTTCAAGCCCCAAAAATGTGCCAAAATAGGGGCCAACCGATTGAGGGTTAGTTCGGAATCGACATGCCACCTCATAATGCAACCACCCATAAAATTTTAGCCCAAACAGACACCCAAGTCAAAAGTTCTCGCCTTTGGAATTTTCTGCATTAAAATCAAAACCCCTAAAACAAAGTCTAGGTGATTGGGATTGATGAACCGATGATGCATATGGAATCTAACGATGTTCTAAGGTGTACCTATGTGATTTGGTCAATGAAACGATGACTTTTAGAAAGTGTTGATGAACATGAACGACAATGACAGGAAGACAAATGAAGGTTCGTTCTTGGGCAAATTCGCTTATTTGTGAAGGTAAATTTGCTTGTTCAAGGATGGTAAGGCAGATTTTCCCAAGCAGAAGGAAAATTCACCCAAACAGACTGTAGGTTCGCCCAAACAAACTACAGATTCACCCAAACAAACTACAGATTCACCCAAACAAAAGGCAGATTCACCCAAACAGAGGGCAGATTCGCCCAAGCAGAGGGCAGATTTGCCCAAACAGAGGGAAAATTTGCCCAAACAAATTAAAAATTCACCCAAATAGACTGTAGATTCGCCCAAACAGCTGCAAGGTTGCCTAAATAGCTGCAAATTTGCCCAAACACTAAGAAAATTCGCTCAAATAGCTGCAGATTCATCCAAATAGCTGGAAAACAAGCCTCAACTCAAGGAAACAAGCAAATTTGACTTTCAGGATCACCTACCAGGGTAACAACCTTGCTTGTTTCTTGAACGGGATAGATGGGGACAGATTCGCCTGGAAATGACCTCGCCTAACAGACAAACGCACTAGACAACAGATAAACGAACTTGACGAATAAAGAAATAGACTATCCCAATGGGGAAACAGACTCGACAAATGGGGAAATAGCCTCTCTGAATGGATGAACGACCTCTTCGAATGGGTGAACAGACAAATGGACTCTCCTGACAGACAAACGAACTAACTAAACGGATGAACGAACTAATTGAACGAAAGATAGGATTGGTTGAATGAAAGATGAGATTGGTTGTTTCTGAAGTAGATTCACCCAAACTGATGGCAATTTTGCCCAAGAAGGTGGAAAATTCGCCCAAACACAAGAGATGGGTGAATTTGATGACTCAATGGATCGACAAGGACTAAAATAATAAGCAAATTCTCCCAAAGATGAAGCAAGTTCGCCTCTTTTGAGGAAATAGGTGAATGTGATGGGTTGTTTGACTGATAGAATGACTTAGACAACAAGCAAAATCGCCCCTTTGGGGATTATATTCACCCAAAACAATAGCAGAATCACCCAAACAAGAAGCAAATTCACCTATTCTATGGAGAATGGGTGAATTTGACAAGAAACAAGTGAGAAATGACTCAGACAAAAGATGGGATCGCCCTTGTGAACAACAGGTTTGCCCCAAACAACAACAAATTTGCCCCTGACAAAGGAAAATTTTCCCAAATGACTAACTTGGATAGGACTAGATGAAAAACAACTAACTGTGGAAAAGGACAAAATCACAACAAGCAACAGGAAAAAGGCAAGGCTGACTCAATTGAAAAAAAATGCACTGGTTTCGCACAAAGAAGACACTTCAAACAACACAATCCCAAAATTTGTGAGAAGGGTGTGGCAAACACAATCCTCTCTCTAGGCTGAATAAGGTGATCTAGGGAGTCCTCGATATACGCACGATACATGAGGCACAACTGTGAACACTAGCCCATCATAGGCGTGAGTTGAGAGCACCAGTGAGGTACAGGAAACTCAGACCAACTCTTCACATCTTGTCTAGATATTACGCTAGCTTTGACGCTTCACCAGACATGACGTGACTGGATTGGAGTACAACTTTGGCTCTCCCCCCTTTATATACCCTACTGGTACACATGGTTGGGATTGTCCCTTAGGGTGATGAAATCCCCAAGCATGTTCCACTAAAAGAAGATACTAGACATTTTTGGTTGGTCCCCAGGCTCACACGAAGCACAAGGGGAGAGCTTAGACGTACTAGCACCTCCTAGGTAACACAAATGGACTAGAGTGAACTACGATTTTTTGTCACCCAGGATCGCCAAATGGCACAAGGGGATTGGATACGTCAACAACCTGCTCACAAACAAGACAAACAAGTAAATTTGACCCTCTAATTAGTTCTACGTGTGCCTAACTAGTATGGAAAATAACAAGCAAACTAAACTATCTATGCTGGGACCGATAGTTTTGCAAGAAAACGTTAGTAGTTGGAACCTCCAGCCTTGGACGAATGAAAACAACTGCACAAACATTAGAAAAATGAAGCACACTCACAAACAAACAAGTTAGGGGAGTCAGTACCTAAAAACGACAACAAACAAACACTGAAATTGGAAATTTAAGTCTCTATTTTACCTCAGAATCGCCTCTGTTTGAGGAAAAATTGCCTATTCTGGAGAGTAGATTTGCCCATGTTAGCAGTAGAATCGCTTGTTTCAGTAGCAGAATCGCCTATTTCAGTAGCAGAATCACCTATTTTAGTAGCAAAATTGCTTGTTTCAGTAGCAGAATTATCTGTTTCAGTAGCATAATTGCCTGTTTCAGTAGCAGAATCGCTTGTTTGAGAAACAAGGAGGAGATTTGCCCCTGTTTAACAGATGGGTGAATCTACAGATGCAGATTCACCTCTATTTAAGGTAGGATCGCCTATTTTGACTATAGAATCACCTATGTGTAACCTGAACCTACAAAACTTCAAACAATAGAGAACATAAAAAGAGTAGACCCGTTTGTGGGTCCCACCGAGCGTGTCAGAAATGCATGCAGCGTGTTTTCTAATCCTAAATGATGCAAGACAAAAGAAATGCAAAGGAAAAACAACACAATACAACACCTCAAGATTAGCCTAGTTAGACTTGAACAAAACAAAGATGAAAACAATGATTTTACCTTGCTCAAGTCGATTGGTTGGTTGGCCTTGTTGATAGCTTGATTTGTGTGCTCCTAGATCGATTTTGGCAGCATAATGACTTGTAGCATGATTTGGATGCAAAGATGGTGGGTTTTAGTTATGGATGCAAAATGAAAGTGTATGATGGAGAGGATGAATGCTTGAGAATGATTAGGGTTGCTAGAGAATGAGAGAGCTTGGTAGAGAGTGTGGTTGAATGCTTAGGATTAGGGTTGGATGATAAGAGATTGTGAAGAATGTAAGGAGAGAGACAAAATGGCTAAGTGTTAGCCATTTAACCTAGGAAGATCAAATGGACGGTGGAGATTGAAAGAGGGAAAAAGATCAAGGGCTGAAATGAAGAATTGACTAAAGGAATTAAAAATTCCTTTATAATGTGCATGCAGATGATAAAAGGAATTTAATATTCCTTAGAAACCTTGGATGAATAAAATGGAATTTAAAACTCCATTGAGAAGGACACGGGGATTGTAAATGGAATTCAAAATTCCATGAGGGGACCTTGGGAAGAAAAAAAGGAATTAAAAATTCTTGGGGGATGAGAGAGGAATTAAAAATTCCTAGGGAGATGGGAGAGGAATTAAAAATTCCTTAAAAAGACCTTGGGAAGACAAAAATGAATTAAAAAATCCTTGGGGGATGGGGAGAGTTGACTAAAGGGGTTGATTATACTAGCTAATCAATGATTAGAGGATAGTTAGGTGGCTAATGAAGATTAGGAGCCAACTTGCAAAAGTTGGAGGATGTGACACATCCTAATCATGGATTAGACATGTGCACACCCCTAATGATGGTATTAGGAGGTGGACTAGAATTAAGAAAAAAGTGATGGAGAATGTGACATGTGAGGGGGGATAAAGGGTAAGGTATTTAATTATTTAACTAGATACCTTAGGGATTTAGAGGACTTTAGGGGTATTAATTAAATAATAGTAATATTACTTAATTAATGCAAACAAGAGGATATTTAGACGAAAAGGGATAAATTTGGATAAATGTAAGTGTCCAAATTTAGGTGTCTACACAATCATCAAAATCAATGGGCAATCATCTTATTTCTTCTATCTTCTCTCTGCACTAACTTTGTATCATGATAATCAACAAAAAATATCATCAATGCATCCATCCTGCATCCACAAACCATCAACATGCATACATCTTGCATAAATCATGACATATCATAATATGAAGCACATATCAATTGCATTATCATTTACGTTGTGAAGAATAATATAGATTTGTTATTCTAAGCATCTTAAATCATTGCATACATATCATAAATACATACATCTACATTATCCATCCATACATCCATACGCATACATCGTCATCTCATAAATTGCATAGAAAAATACACAAAAAAATGCATTCATATCATTTGCATAAGCATCACATAAGCATATCATATCATCCATCCCATGGAATATCATAAAAAAGATACTAAAAAATAATATATTGCATCCATTCCATGTCATCACATCACATATTATCATCACAAATTGCATAAACATTGAATAAAAGGAAATGCATCCATTCATTAAGTTACATCCATATATATAAGTGTATCACATCATATCAACATCTAATGCATCCATACATTCATAAAGCATGAAATAAAATGAACACATCACATCATGTCGAATTCGTATCATATATATATCAAAAAAATGGTGACTGTCATTATACAATATCTGAGTCAATGTATGTATATCGATCAAAAGTACAAGATCCACGAGGCTATCAAAAAGGATCCCATAAATGTATCTCTATATAAAGAATTGGACAATAATAAAAAAGTGTTTGTACGAGCAAGCTAGCCCTGATGGTTTCTCCCCTCACCAAGCTGTCTCTCTGGGTAATCCTTGGCTTGGGGATGTGCCCCACTCCTTTGTGAGTAATCTAGCTACCTAATCTCTGCAAGGACATCTCAGTGGTAGTGCATGCGATAATAAGTAGCCTCTGTAACAACCTCTCAATATAATCAGGCAAACACTGTTTGTCCCTGAGCTGCAGTTGTTATAGACTCTAGCTGTTGGCACCACTCGACCTCTTGTGCTAACTGCATATTAGTAGTCTGCTTGAGATGATGCTCTTGGTCCCTCTCTATTGTCAATGCCTATACTTGTTGCCTGACCTAGTCTCTCTCAGTAGTGATAGCCCAAATCTGTTGATGAGCCTGATCCCTCTCACCCATCACCACCTACAACTGTTGTATCTGTGCATCATGGGGATTTGGCTCCGACGATGGCTATTGTGGAGGTTGTTGTTGTATCAGTGGTTGCTGGTGCAATGGTGGTGCACCTGGGAATTGTCCATCATGATGTTGGCCATCCTGGCCATCTTGTCCTCTACCTTTGCCATTTGGACCTCTACCCTATCCTTTGCCATGTCTGTCATCTGGTTGTCCTTTTCCTCTGCCCACACCCCTCCCTCTCGGCCTCCCTTGTGGAGGTACACCTGTTGGATCTATAAATCATGGAGGGGGAATGAACCATGCATCATAAGTAGGCGTTGTCTGTGCATCCACCTGTCCCTGATCATAGGCCCACAACCTAGTAACCAGCTATCAAAATCCCTCAACAACCTCATGGGCTAGGATTGTGTGTCCCCATGCTATCTCTTGGGCTGACCTGACAAAGATGGTATATTGATCATCAGGCTTGTCCTGCCTCTCACCAAACTGTCTGGAAACCCTATCAGGCAGGTACCACTCAATGATCATGTGCTCTCGACCCTACATATATTGGGTCTATCAAGCGAATAAAAGTTGTTGCACATCATCATACCAAGCTGGCATCTAAAACCATGGCTGCCATCTGAATACTATCATGTCGTCAATCACTCGACGCCAGTATGGAATGCCAAGCTACCCTGTGTGCTGCAAAGTGATGGCACCCATGTATCTCCAAACAACAAGATCATTTGGCTCTACATCTTCCAATTGAAGCTTATTTTGCATCGTTTTTGCGTTTTTGGCATGTTTTTTGCATCACAAAGCCTTTTCGGACCCCTTGGGCAGCATTTTATCTTTGTCGAGAAAACAACCCAAAATTCAAAATTTATGTCTGATTTCTTGAGAGGGGAGGGAACCAGCTTATTCCTTTCACTGGGGCAGCAGTGGGGCATCCAAAAATTAGAATTTTTTTTTTACTTAAGCAACAATTTTTATCCCAAATGCGTCAATCTTTGAACCAACATAGTAGGTACCTCACTTCAAAGAGGGAAAAATGTACACTTAAAAATGTCCTGAATGATATCATACACCCGAATCGGGTATACTAACATCATTTCGTCTTAAAACCCATCCTCTTTTTGCTTAATTGATTAAATTAGCCTAGCTATTTAATTAGTTATGTCATTTGCATCTATTAACCTAATTAATCTAATAAGGTTAAGTCACCCCTGTTCATGCTAACATTTCATCTCATTAAATTAAATAAATCAAACTATTTAATTTAAATCCCTAAGTCTTCTCATTTAATTAAAATAACCCTAAGTTATTTAAAATTAAATGTCATTACACTTTCCCCTTTTCATTAAATAATTGTATTTAATGAAAATAATCTAATTCCCCTAATTGCATGATTAAACCATTGTTTAATTAGCAATTACTAATTAATCTAATTCCCCCCACTTGCAAGGGAATGTTCCAAGGGAATATTCCTCCTTTGCACATTTCCTCCAAAAGAAATATTCCCATGGAATATTCCTTTTTTGCACAATTAAACTTTGTTTTAATGTGTTAAATTATCCTTTTCCCTCACCCATGAGAATTTTCCAAAGAATATTCTCTCTCCTCTCTCATTTGGAAAAAGGAATATTCTTACAAAGCTTCATGTGCAAGTTAACTCAAAACTTCTTGTGTAAGCTAAACTTGTGACCTCTTACGCAAGCTAAAAGTGTGTTTGTTTGGACAAAGGAGAACCCTTGATTAAAATCTCATCTTTCATTCTCATCTGTTGATGAGAATCCATGATCCATGCCTCCAACTTCTTCCATCCTTGACCGTTGATTAGCTTTTTTGATCTCAACCATTCATTTCTCATTTGCTTTCCTATAAATAGGTCACTATTTGGAGACAAATAGATCCATCTTTTTTAGAGCAAACTCATGATGTTGAAATCACTCACACTCACACTCATATTTAGCACATATTTAACATCTTTTTGGTTTAATCACTTTCATAATAGCTTAGCTTCCATTAATGGCTACCATGGTAACTTAGATGCATACATTTAGCTTGTTTATTAATTAGGGTTTGAATCTTTTAGTTTAGAATCCATTTAGATTAGCTTTGCATTTGCATATCTTAATCATTTTAACATAAAATCATGTTAAATTAGCTTGCATCATGCTCATTTAGATCAAAATCATGATTCATCACACATATCACAATGGTTTCACCAGTTTTATTCAATAAAACTAGTTGAAACAAAGCTCATTTATCCATGGGATTGGGAAAGGGTTGTTGTTTCACATCAACGCGACACCACTTCCACAATGGGATAAGTTTCAGATGGATTAGAGTAGGCATTTAAAAGCTTTCGTAGTTTAACATGTTAGTTTTGATAGATGTTTGGTTTAATTTGCATTTGATTGATCCTATTGAGATTGACGTTAGTGGCTTCATTATGCTTCGATTCTTCATGGATCAAGCGTAATCGACCCATACTAATCCGTCGGTCACAAAAAGATATCATTTTTTAGTTTCCTACATTCAAAAATAAAAAAATTCTTGCAATGTCATATATGAAAATTGCTATATCCTTTTACATACTTGCATTGTACTTCCTATTTCTGGGTGTTTGCTACATTTTTTTAGTGCTTTTTGGGTGCACTTTTGGTTTAGTGAAAATTGTATGAGTATTACAACCTAGTGTCTTATTGCTAATACTTTAATGAGATGTAGTTTGATACTCATGGCATCCTGTGTCGGTACATCCACTATGGATCTTGGGTTTTCTAACTTTTCACTCATAGTGTTAACACTAGTCAACCCATGTTGGAATCCATACCTGAAATAACATGTCTTATGACCTCCAATCCTGTTGATGTTGAAACTGTTGTTGCTCATGTTCATTAAGAAAACTTGCAAAAAATGGATAAATCCTTAGAAAAACTTCAAAACCTTGTGATTGTTGAATATATTGTTGGTACTGTAGTTCCTATCATAGACAAAATGAGGAGAATGCTTGATAATGAATTGGGAATAGAAATTGTGCAAAGCTTAGCTCATATTATTGATGATCATGTTCCTACAATGGCTAGTTGTGCTCAAAATTTTGGATACACTCAAAGTCAAGGTGGAAATCAAATTCCTCCCCTACAACTGCAACCTCTATTCATACATACACTCATTCAACTGTTACTACAACACAACAACCACTACCAACTTCAATCCAACCTTAGCTATGTACAATAGGAATTCTTAAATTAGCTTTGTGAACTCAAACATCATATCTCCTAATCCATCACCTCTCACAAATTTGCAATTCACTTGTCCTCCTAACACATATACACCTCCACCTTATTCACCTCCATCTCAAAACAAAATGAATGATTTCGTCCTTAACCAACTTTTGTAAAACATGTCATCCCTCCAACACTAAATTTCCACGTTAAAGCAAAATCAAAATGGCCTACCTTCAAAATATGTCAGATGTAACCCATTGTCATTAGAGGTATTGAAAGTGAAAATTCCACAAGGCATAGAGATTCCTAGATTTTAGAAATATGGTGGTAAAGGAGATCCTTTCAACCATGTCTTTGCATACACAACCTTATGTAGTGACTTCATTTTCAAAGACAAGCTCTTGGCTAAGCTTTTTCTTAGATCCTTGAAAGACACAACCTTGGAATGGTTTTTCTCTTTACCAAACAATTTAATTAGTTCATTCAATGAGTTTTCTAATGCCTTCCTCAACCATTTCCATGTGCACATTGGTCCCAAGATAGCCTTACCCAATTTAATGCAATGTAAACAAAATAAAGATGAAAAGGTCACTGATTTCATAGCACGATACACTTTTCTTTACTCACAAATCAACATTAAGATTCATGATGCCGATATTCAAATAATTTTCATTGAAAACTTGCAAACCAATATTCAAGATAAGATAGGGATGATGAGATTCCCTTCCTTCACTCACTTATGCATGGCTGTCTATGGTTATCAGAATTCGGTTAGTCATTATGAAGCAAAAACTTCCTCCAACCCTCCTAAAAAATATGAATTCGTGCCTCATAATAATTTCCAACCATTCAAGAAATAAGACAAAGGGTTTATACAAATAAATCTGCCTCAAACAAATCAACAAGTTCAATCTCAAGTGGCTGCTATAAAAACAACAAATCAATATCAATTCAAGGAAATGAATAGACAGTTTACTCTGTTATTGATACCCTTCATTCCATCATGTTGCAACTCATGGGTAAGAACTTGATTACCTTACCTCCTGATAGAACCCCTGATCATAATAAGCCTTTACCCTTGAACTATAATCCAAATGCTTTTTGCCATTATCACCGACAAAATGGACATGATACAAAATGATGTATGTGTCTTTAAAACATTGTGCAAGACCTCATTGATTCTAATCACATCCAGATTGGTGGTGTTAATGATCAAGGAAATAAGTTCATTGCTCCACCTAACCAAAATTTTCAAATCTTTACCAATCTAATGCTGAATCGTAACATCTCATTTATTAAAGCTAGTGACACCAAGAATGATGTGATGAATGTTGATAACACACATAATACAACTAAAGATAATATGAGTGATAATGAATACAATATTATGGTCTGATACATTTACGTTTAACCTCGTAAGAGCCAAACCAAAATGTCTCTTGACATTGCTTTCTCATAAGATGTCATAATAAAAAATGCACTCGATGGTCCTCTTTACATAGTTGGAAGAATCAATGACAAGCCTACTAATGAGATATTAATTGATCCCATGTGTGTAGAGAATGTGATCACTGAGTAATTCTTGTTTGTGCATGAAATTTACCAAGATTCTTATGAAAAATTGAATGCATGGATCAAAAAACATAATGGTTTTGCTTACCCTACAATAGGTTTGATCAATCTCCCCTTAAAAGTTGGATCAAACCAATTAAATGTCTCATTATCCATCATCTCGTCGTTTGACAAATTTCATGTGAAGCTAGGCTATCCATAGCAACACTCCATGGATGTCGTCCCATTGGTAGTGCATAAATGTTTAAAATTTCCATTTAGCAATGAAATTTTCACTGTGCACCATAGTGGTTTTAATCTTGTGTCTTCCCATGGGAATTTCTCCTTGGATTTATTCTAGATTGAACATATGGAACCTATTAAGCCTTATGAGGACTTCTTTTTCAAATATTACCAAATGTTTAAAGCAAATAGCACAATAAAAGTATCTCTTAGAAATATCCCTCAACCCATGCTTGAGTCTCCTATCATTGATGAAACCATGATTGAACCAAAAGCCCTTCCAAGTAACAAAGAAAAATTTATGACAAATCCTCCTCCTATTTCCTATAAGAGACCAACAGATAACTATACAATTCTTGTTGTGCCTCCTAAAATTAAACAAGTTTATAAACACAAAGAGAAAGTGGTTCACCAACCCTCGACGGTTCCTTTTGTTCCCCCCTTATGGGAAGAAAAGAAACCTATGGTTGATAAACCTTCTCATACACAATCACAACTTGAAAACTGTGCAAAAGAAACCGAAATGCTAAAGAGCGTAGGCATAGAAGTTGTGTTATTTCTCGTAAGTCAAAGAAGAGAACAAACAAGCAAACCAAAATCAAAATTTAACTCAAATAAAGCATGATGATTCTCCACCTTTTCCACAACAACAAACACATGAAACCTCTATGGACACTATCATTAGGCTTCCTGTTGTGATTAACTTGGATGATGATGATGAGAACACTAAGATTGATGAGGAAGTGCATAAAGAGTTGATTTTTTTTTTCCTCTTCCATGAGCTTAGACGATAACAACTGTGATTATCCTCCTAACAAGAGTGCATCACCACATGTTGAACCTGGTGATTGTCCTAGTATGAATTTTTTTTTTGCCCCTTTGCATAGTCATCTGCCTTCCACATATGATAAACAAGATTGGGACTAGCTTTATGTTCTTTCTATGTTCTTTGTGTGATTGCATGTGCGTAATATGATCCCCCGTACTATGTTGCTTAGCATGTATTTATGTTTGTGAGCCTACTTTAGATGACCCTTGTCACTCCTTTGATGCAAGGATACAATGAATTTGAATCTGTTGTGACATTCTTCTATTTGTATCTTTACTCTTCTATCTGTCATAACCATTGTCTTTTTCATTTGTCTTGTGTTTTCCTTTTGAGGACGAGTGAAAAGCATCAAGACATTTAGGTATTTTCCATGTTGACCCAAAAGGCTTCTCATTTGTCTTCTCTCTTTATGCGTCATTCTTCCTTTGTGCTCATTGTTCCATAAGTCATTTGGGGAATGATGATGATTTGAGCTCAATTATATTACTATAGAAAAGACTTTTACTGACCCCAAATCTGTGGATCCCTTATGTGTCATCTTAGGATTGCATATGGGGGGAAAGCTCCTTTTCATGACATAAATTTACTTGGAAACATATCGTTGGCATAGGGATTTCCAAATAAGCTCTCATGTCTCTTTCATACATTGGCTTTTATCGTATTCTACTTTAAAGTAATTGCTCACAACATGGTGTTTAGTAGTTTCTTTAAAGCGGGGGGAATTATGCCTCCTACTTGTTGCTTGCTTGATGTTGTAACCTCTTGTTCAAAGTGCGGTCTTCTTATTTCACATGATGTGTCTTCTTGTCGGTTACATTGGGATTGATTTCCTTCAAGAGAAAGACCTTTCTTGACATATGGCATTCCTCTTAGTGGTAATGCTATGGCTTGCATTCCCTAAGGTGTGAATCTTTTATCTCTCGACTTTCTCTCTTGATGGTGATATTGAGTGTGATGTTCCCTAAAGTGAGACCTTTCATGAACTAAGCAAAACCCCTTTGACTATCTTAAACCAAAACTTTTGGTCACTAAGCATAACACAACTTGCTTGGTGGTGCCTTTGTTTTATAAGTGTCTAGCATAACACAACTTGCTAGCCTTGTGTTTTGTTGTATGTGGCTATAGACATTGAAAAATGTCTTGAATCATATCATACACTCGAATCAGGTATACTAACATCATTTCCTCTTAAAACCCATCCTCTTTTCACTTAATTAATTAAATTAGCCTAGCTAGTTAATCAATGGCATCATTTTCACCTATTAACCTAATTTATCAAATCGGGTTAATTCACCCCCTTTCATACTAACACTTCATCTGTTAAATTAAATAAATTAGACTATTTAATTTAAATCCCTAGATCTTATTTAATTAAATAACCCTAAGTTATTTAATTAAATATCATTCCACCTTTCGCCCATTCATTAAATCATTTCATTTAATGGATATCATCTAATTCTTCTAAATCCCCTAATTGCATAATTAATATTGTTTAATTATCAATTAAATCTAATTCCCCCCATTTGTAAGGGAATATTCCTCCTTTGCACATTCCTCCAATTGGAATATTCCTTCCCCTTTTGTATAATTTAATTTAGTTTTAATTAACTAAATATCCTTTTCCTTCACCCATGAAAATATTCCAAAAAATATTCTCTCTCCTCACTCATTTGAAAAAGGGGAATATTCCATTTTCTCAACAAACTTAGCTTCTTGAGCAAGTTAACTTATGACCTCTTGGAGAAGTTGAAAGTGTGTTTGTTTGAAGGAATGTTAACCGTTGATTAAATCTCATCTTGCATTCTCACCCGTTGATGAGAATCCATGATCCATGCCTATTCTTTCTTTCATCCTTGACGTTGATTGATGTTTTTGATCTCATCCATTGATCTCTTTTTACCTATTCTATAAATAGAGCTTGCCTCTATTGAATATGGATCCATCTTTCAAACGAAAAATTATGTTGTTGAAATCATTCATACTCACACTCACATTTAGCACACATTTATCATCTTTTAGTTCATTTTAATTGTATTTAGTTAGCTTTAAGCTTCCATTAATGGTTTCCATGATCACATAATGCATCCATTTAGCTTGTTTATTAATTAAGGTTTGACTATTTTAGTTTAAATTCCATCTAGATTAGCTTATCTTTTGCATAACTAGATAATTTTTTAGCATAAAATCATGTTAAATTAGTTTGCATCATGCTCATTTAGATTAAAATCATGTTTTTATACACATCTCACAATCGTTCCATCAGTTTTCTTCAATAAAACTAACTGGAACAAGCTCATTGATCCATGGGATTGGGAAAGGGTCACCATTCCACATCAATGTGACACCACTCCCACAATGGGATAAGTTTCAGATGGATTAGAGTAGACATTTTAACACTTTCATAGTTTAGAATGCTTAGTTTTGATAAATGTTTAGTTTAATTTTCATTCGATTGATCTTTTTAAATATTGATATTGGCGGATTTGTTATGATTCAAATCTTCATGGATCAAGCGTAATCGGGCCATGCTAATCCATCGAATCACATTCTGGCGCTAAAGGGAGGGAAAAATCGATCAAATTTAATCAATTTTCTATCTCGAATTCTATTTTTCTACTTTTGCAGGATATAGCAACGCCCAAAAGAATTTCAACGACTCTTTTTGTTGGGTGTCGCCATATTGCGACGCTATTGTCATCTGAAACGATGACACCTATTTAATATCCCGACGTTGATTAAACAAATGATGACACTTATACTTTTTAGAGGTATCAAAGATTTATAAACAACGATGCTCTTCAAATGGTGATGCTATCATCATCATTGTTTTCTCTATAGAGTGACGCCCAAGTTCACCAGAGCGACACTATCATGAATAACGACACCCAAATCTGGTAAGAAATTTAACGATTGTTTTTCAACATGTGTTTTAATTTTTTCACTTTGTCAGATTACTAACATGCCTCTAACGTTGTTCTGGTTTTTAGACTAACTGGGTTTTGCAGGTTGGACGATAAAAGTTGAAGTGAAGAAGCATTCTCATCTTTGAATCTTATAATTTTAACAAGCGTTTGACGCTTTGGGGGCAATTATAACCCATCTATTATGCTTTTCATTTTATGCTTTACGACCACACTAATTTTTATTTGGGTTTAAAAAGAATGCTCAAACGGGACTAAAATTGAATCCTCACTTCATCATTTTACTTTGGGTTTAAAATTGGACAAAACAACTTAACCTTTCGTTTGGTGCATAAAATGAATTCATCTTAGCTTTAGGGGTTAAAATTAATGAGTGTTTCTTGTGTTTTGATTTACATATTTGTTATTGAATGTGTATGCAATTCTCTCGCACCACTCAGCGATCTTGAGAAACAAAAAAATTCCTTAACACTTTGTATAATCACCTACATCTTTCAATTTGGATTAAAAATGAACCCCTTGCTAGTGTAGGGAAAATGTGTGGTGTGTGTTCTCTCCTTGTTTCATGCAAAATAGGATGATCGAACTAAAAACGTACTTCCTTACTATTGTTTATCTTTAGAGGGCTTGTCTCCCCGATTTGAAAGGAGGGATCAACCCAAGCGGAAACAATCTAAAGCCAAGCTCTTTCAAGCCGTTATTTAAATAATGTGTTTGTGATGAAATTCATAAACAATGAGTGCGGATGCATAATACCGACAACTGTCACCCTTAGTATCCATGTGATACATCAAAATCTCTTCTTAGGAAGAGACTGGGAGGCCTCTCCATAATCTTGAGCTAATCTTGCGATGTGTATGGCCACCTTGAACAGAAGCCCTTATTACAAACCAACTGTTTAGAAGTCAAAAACCTTTATGCTTTTTGGTGTAGGAATGGTCGTTCTAAAGCCACCCCACATTTGTACTATTCATTGTTGAAACAGAAAAATCCTTAAGATCTTTAGATCTTCAGGATTTTGAGATTTGGTGGTCCCGAGAAGTGTGTGTCGTGGAGGGGAGCCAATGCCACCAAATCTCTAACTGTTCTCATTATCTTAGTGCTTGGAGAAATCCGAGTGGGGATTCAGTAAGCAATATCTTTTGAGCCTAGGATGGTAAATGCTTGTGAGTCAGTTTAATACTTTGCTTGGTTCCAAAACATTACAAACAAACATTCACAATCTTTTCAAAATTTCAAACCATTTGGTCTAAAGTGTGGATACCTCTTGAAATAGCCTTGATATTAATGCTTGTCCTAAGGATTTCTAAATATCTTTACTTATATCTCAATCCATATTTTCCCAAAGTTAACATAGGCAACTATGGCTTGAACTTCATCTTTTCGTGAAATGGACATTGTGAAATTTATGATGTTTTTGACATAGACATCTAGTTTGAACATAATCAAGAAAAATGTTTGTGGTAAAAAAATTCACTTAAGCAAGATAAATTGACACAATTGAACCCCACATGACCATTTGGAGGCCGATCTCTCTTGTTGAACAACTCGACCTTACACCTGTTATTATTCAACCAAACTTTGAACTCATTGAAGGAGAACAAACTGATATAATCAGTAGTTTGAGAAGCTTCACTTTTGAAACAAAATAAACACCCACTCAGTGGAGAAACGCCGCAAACATCTTAGACAAAGAAGAGGAAAAACCGATATTGAGGCTGGAAGGCCCCTATTACCAACACCTATGTGGCAATAAATATCCTCTTTTCTTCCATAGACTCAGACTTTTCTAAATGATCTCACACAAAATCAAAATCCCCAAGAGAAGGTCTACAGGTAGTCATTTCAAGCTTAGGCATCTTACTCCAAAAGATCTAAAAAAAAACCTTGCAACACTTCACCAAAATAGAACCAAGTTGTTATACTACTTCTTCAAACGTGTTTCAAGGAACAATCCAGAATTTTATATGTTCTTTTTTGGTCAAAACCTTGGCCTTTTTCATGATAATGAACCTTTCTAAAACATTGGGTCTTTAGGATTTGAAAAGTTTAGAGATCTAGCATGTTTCTCACTACCTTGGTCTTATCAAACAAGGGTTCACTCTAGGTCAAAATTGGGTCAAACATTTAACTCACCCCTCCATCAAATTCCAAACTTCACTTCAACAAACTTTGTAAAATTTTTGAATACACTAACACTTTTTGACTTAAACATCTATCAAACCAACCCCTAATTTAACTACTTTGTATGTGAAATGTATCCTTTTCTATGCACTTGGTTGAGTTAGTTATCATCTTTGAACTAGTTTATCTTGAAGGTCATGAGTCTACCCTAAATATTTCCAAGTTCATAAACATCCTTTATCAAACATCAAAACATCAAACTCTTAATTCAAAAGTGTTGTCCCAAAACATTTGTAAAGAACACTTTCCATATCATTCACCTTTTCATCCCCCATTATCATCATTGCTCCAAAAAGACTTAGAGCATCCCTTTTACCTAAATTTGAGTCAACTAGATAGTTCAAATATTATAGATCACAACACAACTCTCCCAGAGCTGACCCAAAATTTATGGTAAAGACAAGATCACAACACAAGAGAATCATGGAGAAAACCAAAGTAACATTTACCTCAAATGATCCAAATCCTCTAGAATTTGATCTGAGAAGTCAAGTCACTCCATCACAACAACCATCATCTCTATCAGGGCCATATGAGATTGAAGACGTTACCCATAACCCATATAAACCCCTTGAACTTCATTACTCCACATATTGAGGACACCCCTCTTCATCCATACCCATGAGTACCACAAGTGTGCCCACCATCATATAAAGCAGTATGGACCAAGTGTCTCAAAATAGCACACAAGGCCATGCCAACACCATAACAAAATGTCAACCCTCAATACTGTGTGTATGAAAATATGCCTATCATAATGAATTCAAAACACAATCAATAAAACCTTATATCAAAGAAGCTTAAAGAAAAATAAACAAACTCTTCGTGCAGCTTCTTCAAAGTCGTTTTATTGCTCTCTATCTCCAGCATTTCGTTGATTCAAGTTGCTCTCATATTTAGTATGTCAAGCTCAATGAAATGGACTACTAGAGAATGAGATTTAAACTAAAATGCATATTATACTAAGATGCAAGATTAAGCTATGCTATGATCAGATTATTGCTAAGATATGATTATTGACAGAATGCTAAAGATGCAAATGCGTGACCGTAATTGCATGTGTGTCTCTGTATGCGTGTTTGTGTGTAACCAATGCTTTGATTTGCACATGTATTTATAGAGTTTTTAGAGGATTTTGATTGGCTGAGTTGATCAACAACTGTAATAATTCCTGACAGATCGAACGGTCGAAGATGGATGAGACTGGAGAGAAAAATAGAAGAAAATGAATAAAGCAGGATTTTCTATTTTTGTGGAAGAGATAAGATGAGATGATTAACAAAATCATATTTTTTAGAAGATAATGGAAAGATATTGAGAAGATAAATAATGAATTATCAAATTCAATTATTTATTTATGGGTGCATGTAGATTTTTCTTAATTAAATAAATATTTAATTAAGATTTTGAGGAAATAAGAAGATTTTATAATTAAATGAAATATTTAATTATGATTTGAAGAAAATAGAAGATCTTTAATTAAATAAAATATTTAATTAAATTTGAAGAAATGACATGTGTATGAAATTAATTAAATAAATTATTTAATTAATTAGAGGAAAGTTTTAAATAGAAGAAAATAAATATTTAAATTTAATTAAAAAGATATAATTAAATTCAAAAGATGATAATTAATTTAAATAAATAAAATGTATTTATTTAATTAATCAAGTAGACATGTGATATAATTAAATAAAATAAATTTATTCAATTATGGTGGGAGAATAAAATGAATGAGCAATATAATTAAATTGATTAAATTTAATTACATGTAGAAGACTTTAGAGAAATTAATTAAATAATAAATATTTAATTAAATGTCAGGATTAATTAGACATGACCAATTTTATGCACATACATTTTGCTCCTCTTTGAAGTGATGTGTGAAACACATTGCTTCAAAGAAAATAATTTTTTGCCCCTGATATGTTTTTGATGCTGATGCTGATGATGCCCCCTCGGGAGGTAAATCACGGATGATGATAAAAAAATGTTGAGTTGATGATGAAATTCGAATGATGAGAGGGATGCAGTGATTTAGCTCCTGATAATTGATGTATAAAGATGCCCTTGTTGAAATGATGCCCTTTTTGATGGAAATGATGAAATGATGATGATCAATTGATAACTTTGCTTCCCAAAAATAGAAAAATAAAGAGTAGGTCGCTGATAACTTTGTTTCTCTTGAATGAAAAACAAAGAGTAGAATGATTGATGGATTGTCTGATAACTTTGCTTTTAGAAAACAAAGAGTAGATGCTTGATATGACTTATGATAAAAAAAATATTCTGTGATAGAAACCAAATAGTAGATAATGTGATTCAAACATATTTGTATTCGTGATTGAAGTACAAATAAGAAAATGATTTGATCGTTGATAAATTTGCTTTCCTGAAAAAGAAAACAAATAGTAATATGATGATAGAGTAGCTTGATTTGATATTCAAATAGATCGTTTAGCATTGAGTTCATGATATGAGTCACTTAGATAAAGCACTTGATATGGTTCACTTGATATGGGTCACTTGATATGGTTCACTGATATGGGTCACTATTATGGTTCACTGATATGGGTTGCTGATATGGGTCACTTGATATGGTTCACTGATATGGGTCACTTGATATGGGTCACTGATATGGGTCACTTGATATGGTTCATTGATATGGGTCACTTGATATGGGTCACTGATATGGGTCACTTGGTATGGTTCACTGATATGGGTCACTTGATAGATAGATATGGGTTGTGATTGCATGATGTGAGGCATTGATAGATAGAGAGATTTTGATTGACCTTTTCATAGTTGAGGTGTGTCGGGACCACACAGAGATCTTGGGGTAGGAGGTGCAGGAGGCAGTGGACTTCCACCACAGAGGCCAACTCCATCAGGGGGCTCTAGTAGTTAGAGTTATGAGGCTCATGTGATATTTTTGATGTATCGTTATTGATTCATTCACACATATCAATGTATATTATTTTTGGAGCATGTACGTTATTTTGGTCATATATCATGTATCTCTCTTTGGAATTTTTAGCTTCATTGGACATTGGACATTTGTATTATTTTTGATGAGTGATGATATGCAACAGTGATGATTTTTGATGATGTGATGTGCATTTATGAGATGATTATGTGATATGAATTTATTTCTATATGTTATAGATTTTGGTATGCATTTGAATGATTTGATGACTAACATGATATGCATGATGATTTGATATGATGTGTTTATGATGATGATGAAAAATGATTGATGATGCATACTAATGATGTCATGTAGGTGGATGACTTATGATGTGATTATGAAAATATGCCATGGGATATTTGATATGTTTTATGAAAAATGTTGTTTGGAAAATGATATGAAAATGTATGTATGGAATGTTTGTTTTTGGATTTTCAAATGCAAGTAAATAATGATAATATGATGGAAATTGAATGTTGTGTTTATGATATGCATCATGAATTTGTAATATGAATTGATATGAAAAATGATAGGATGATTAAAGGTATGATATGAATGTAATGTGACAAATGATAAATGATATGAATAACAATATGAAGTGAAATGATTAATAATAATGAGATGTATGATAAGATGATAAATGATATGTGATGAAATGTAATGATTTGTAATGATGATGAAATGAAATGAAATGATAAGTGATAAGTGAAATGAAATAAAGTGATAAATGGGATGCAAATGTGCAAAATGAAAATGAAATGAATATGAAAATGATAAGTGAGATGTTAATGATATGAAGATGATAGAGGATCTAAATGATATGCAAATGAATGATAAATGATAAATGATAGGACCTAGATGAAATGATAATGATTAATGAAATGATAATGAAGATGAAAAGTGATGATGAAACAAATGTTTGAATGTCCTCCACAAATAGTCCAAAGAGACATGGCAGTCGTTGATGTTTTTTTGTAGCCTTTCAAAACTCTAATGCAAATCCAGTATGCAGATATATATAATGAGCGAGATGAAATGCAACTAAATGAAACCAACCATTTGTTGAGCCTTTTGTTAGCTTTCTTGAATCATCATAGAGCACTTTAAAATGTTGGAAGTATGTACAAGCATCAGAGGAGAAATTAGCACCAATGATGACCTGAGTACAACTTTCATGATTTTTGATATAGCAAGCAAACAAAAGCATCAAGGTATAATTGAACCGAGATGACCTGAGCATTTCTTGCATAAACAGACAAAGACTAACCACTTTCTGATGCAAATGTGGAACTATCATCAATGATAAACTTTGGAAATCATGTCTCGCGACATATTTGCTATAGATGGATAGTTAACCTCAAGATAGTAGACAAAAAAAAATCATCATCTTTCCTCGCCACTCTAGTTCAGTACATCATTGAGTGTGCTCCAAAGAGATGATATCAAAAATTAAACAACCATTGTTCAAAATTTAGTACTGCTATGCCAAACATTATTTAGATTTTAGATGATCCAGATATGAGTCATGATATGGTATTTGTTGAAAACTATTGTGATTTGGATCAATGATTGGATAGTTGTTCATAGGATTTGATTGTTTGTTCACATGATTGGATTTGATGTCATTGTCTAGCTGTTTCGGTAAAACTTAAAAGTTGATTGCCCCCAATATGTCAATGTTTGCCCCTAGTATTGACACAACTTGCCGAAATGGATATGTACAATGATCAAGCCATGGTAAGACGTTTTCAATGATAGTATTGTGTTGGTATGGCCCTAAGATGATGGAAAGATGCATGCAATGAAGGCTGAGAAGCCAAGTGCAGAACATGCACTAATAGATGGAGAGCTACAAATAGCATCTGTTTGCCAGATTTTCACTATTTGTTTTTATTGCATTTTTCTTGTCAATAGACTGCCTGTTGCCAGGTTTTCACCCTATGACGATTTGTTTTTTTTAATTTTTTGTTTTGATTTTTTGATTTTTTGATTTTGATTTTGATTTTTTATTTTTCAGGACATTTTCTGATTTTTTTTGTATTTCTTCAGGACATTTTCTGATTTAAAAAAAAAAATTCTTCAGGACATTTATGGATGATGATACTTGACTTAAACATAATATTTCTTTAGGTGCATGTTGTTGATGGGTTTTTCAAATAGGTCCCCTTCTGGCGTTGATAGCTTGTATGCTCCCGAACTGTATACTGCTATGGCCACATATGGACCTAGCCAATTAGGTTCAAACTTTCCTTTCTTTTCTCTGTCTTGCTGATTGCGTGGGTTCTCTTTTAGAACAAGATCACCAACCTGAAAGGTACGCAGATTTACTTTGTGATTATAATTGCAAGACATCATCTGTTGGTATGCTTTCAAATGATCAACCGCTCTTTGTCTCTTTTCATCTAGGAGTTCTAGCTCTTGTAGTCGGGAAACTCTGTAGTCATCATCTATTGTGAGACCTTTCAGTGAGACTCTAAGTGAGAGAATCTCAACTTATAGAGGAAGTATAGCCTTTTCTCCATAGACAAGAGAAAATGGCGTTGCTCTGGTTGGCATGTAGACACTGGTTCTGTAGGACCATAAGGCGGGATTGAGTTGAACGTGCCAATCTTTCCCTGAATCATTCACAGTCTTCTTTAAAAAATTTAGTATAGTCTTATTTGAGGCCTCTACTTGGCCATTCCCTTGTGGATAGTAAGGTGTTGAATATGAAATCTCTCACAAAGTTCATCAACATCCTGATTCTTGAAAGGTCGTCCATTATCCATAATAATGGAGTTGGGAATGCCATACTGACAAATAATATAGTTGAGTATGAATGATGATATTTGTTTGCGAGTAACTTTAGTAAGAGGTACTACCTCAATCCACTTGGTAAAATACTCTGTGGCTGTGATGATGAACTTATGCCCATTCGATGAGGAAGGATGAATCTTGCCCACTAGATCTAACCCCCATTGGGAGAATGGCCAGGTTGGCGTAAATGGTTGAAGTTCTTGTGCAGGAGCATGAATGAGATTCCCATGAATCTAGCATTTTGAGCACATTTTCACAAAAGTGAATGATTCCCTCTCCATTGTAGGCCAGTAGTAACTCGTTCTAATCAATTTCTTGGATAAGGTCAGTCCACTCGAATGAGTACCACAAATGCCACCGTGAACTTCTTGTAAAGCTTTGTCAAATTCATCACGTTCAAGACATCGACGTAGAGTACCATCAAGACCACGACGATAAAGGGTGTCAACGATAAGAGTGTAGCGAGAGGATTGGAGGATAAAATTTTGCTTTTGGTTACGGGATAAATCAGGTGGTAAGATGTCATCTTTTAGGTAGGCATAAATCTTTCCATACCAAGGTGAATCGGATCCCACCAAGTGGCAAATGATTTGGCTTTCAGGTGTGTCATAGGTAGGTGCAAATGATTGTTCCACCAGAAGTTCATAGCGAGCCTGATTTTCTGGGAGTTGTAACAATGATGCGATCGTAGCCATGGCATCGGCTACTTTGTTATCAAGCCTTGGAATTTGTGTGAATTTGATGTCCACAAAGTACTTCTTGAAGTCATCGACCATCTTTTTATATGGAAAATTTTTGTCATCTTTGGTCTGATAATCATCATTGATCTGATTAATGACTAACTATGAGTCGCCATACACTTGTAATTTTGTAATCCTTCATTCCAATGCTATTTTGAGTCCAGTGATTAATGCTTCATATTCGGCTATGTTGTTGGTGCATGGAAACATCAACCTATATGATCGAGGAATGGTGTGTCCTTGGGGGGTGACAAAAAGTATGCCTACCCTCGATCCATGTTGAGTGAAAGAACCATCGAAATATAAGGACCGTGGTTGTTTGGATTCTGTAGTAAAGACATCAGCATCTGGAAATTCAATGTGCAGGGGATGATCTCTTGCAGTGGTGCTTCAGCTAGTTGATCAACAATAACTTGTCCTTTGATTGCCTTATGATCAACATAATGGATATCAAACTCACTCAGAATCATTACCCATTTTCCTTCCTGTCAATGATGCTTTGCTTAACAGATACTTGAGTGGATCAATCTTTGAAACAAGATTGATTGTATGAGTTAACATGTAATGCCAAAATTTCTATGAAGCAAAGACTACCACTAGACAAGTCTTCTCGATGGTAGTGTAGTTGAGCTCATGACTTGTTAGTGTTTTGCTGATGTAATAAATTGCACGTTCTTTCCTATATGGTCTTCTTGTGCTAGCAATGCACCCAAGGATGTCTCTGTTGCAGCAATATATAAGATCAATGGTTTGTCTAGATTTGGTGGTACTAGAACTGGTGGAGTCATTAAGTACTGTTTGATTTGTTGAAAATCCAATTCACACTTGTCATCCCACTTGAAGGGAACGTTCTTATGCAATAGATGTGTGAAAGGTAGACTTTTTTCGGCCAGTTGTGCAATGAACCTTCGTATAGATTGAAGTTGTCCCTGTAATGATCTTAATTGACTGATGTTCTTTGGGGGAGGCATTTCCTTGATTTCCTGTACCTTGGCAGGATCTACCTCAATTCCTTTTCTTGATACTATGTATCCTAAGAGTTTTCCAGATGTGACCCCAAAAACACATTTCTTGGGATTGGGGCAAACTTTGAATTTCTCCAATCTTGCAAATATTTTGGACAATATTTCCAGATGTCCTTCTCTGGTGTATGACTTTGCCAATATGTCGTCTACATAATCTTCCATGAATGTATGCATCATGTCATGAAAGATTGTAGTCATGGCTCTTTGGTAAGTAGCCCCAGCATTCTTGAGATCGAAAGGCATGACGTTCCAACAGTAAGTTCCCCATGGACATGTGAAAGCTATTTTCTCTTGGTCTTCAGGTGCAATCTTGATTTGGTTGTAACCAGAAAAACCATCCATTAATGAATACATGGTATGGCCAGCTGTCAGATCAACTATATTGTCGATGTTTCGAAGTGGGAAGTCATCCTTAGGACATACTTTATTAAGATCTCTGAAATTTGTGCACACTCTGACACTTTTATCTGGCTTGGATACAAGAACAATGTTGGAGATCCATTCTATGTAGTCGATTGATCTTATGAAGCCCACATCAAGGATTTTTCTCAGTTCTTCCTTAACCAGTAATGCAACATGGGGGTGCATCTTTCTGAGTTTTTGTTTCACAGGATTAACTCTTGGTTTGATAGACAAGTGATGCATGATAAGATCAGGATCAAGACTTGGCATGTCCGCATAAGACCAAGCAAAGTTGACTTGATTTTCTCTTAGAAACTCTACAAACTTTGTACTTCTTTCTTTGTCATTGATGCAACTAATTGTAAAATCCTTGGTTTTTCTGGAGTTTCAAGATTTATGGCTTATGTAGGCTCAATCAAGATAGGCGATCGCTCATGGTAGTGCTTCGGGAGAGTGTCAAGATTCCCATCATCTGGTGCCTTAAAAAGGTTTTCACCATCTGATACGCTCTTTATTTTATCTTTTGTTTGATCTAACACTGCCAGATTTTGGTTTTCACCGTTAGATATTTCTTTTTGATTTTGATTTTTGCAGCTAGGAGAATTGACACTCTCTTGATTAAAGACTCTGCCAAAAATCGCTAGTGGAACAATAATTTGCGTCATCCACGGAAAGGAAGTTGACGATGGATTCATCGCTTGGAAACATAGGTATGTCAATAGGTTCAGATGAATCCCAATCAATGAGATCAGGATGGATCAAAGATAGCGGGTCGTCGGGTTGCATGAAATCGGATATGGTTATGGTCATAACGGAGTTGACCGTAGGATCTGAGGTATGAGGTGGATCAATGATGATACTGTTCTTGTGATAATCTTGTTCGTTTAAATCTGACTCAGTATCACTAGAATCATAGTCACCTTGTAGTTCAGATTCTCGTGTTTGGGTCCCTGAACCTTCACCTTCGATTAGAGTTGGGGTATATTGGTGTATTACATCAACCTCTTTGTCCCTCCAGAACTCATCATTGTAAATGGTG
This sequence comes from Sequoia sempervirens, assembly GCA_007258455.2. NCBI lineage: Eukaryota > Viridiplantae > Streptophyta > Pinopsida > Cupressales > Cupressaceae > Sequoia > Sequoia sempervirens. The sequence goes on from VDFB02373365.1 coordinate 162,212,179, forward strand.
TCCCATTCATATTCAATAGAGTCTGTGTCAGAGTGATTATCCACGAAATTCTGAATTGTTGCCAAACATGCTTCTCTTGAATTTGAACCTTCTTGCAATGTGAAGATAGTGCCATGCAGTTGTTTGGATGTTAATTCTTTTGAGTTAGTATCATAGCCTAATTTGGTTTTCTCTTTCGCAGCAAGTCCTCAAAGGTGAATAGGCTCAACTAATCCTTCTTTTCTTTTTCCGATAGGACCCTTATCATAGCCCATCTTCTACATGATTGAATACCCTTTTCCATATATATTTGTTGGTAATTTGACATTAAAAACTGCTTCATCTTCATCTTTATAGAGCTAGTTTAGAATTTCTCTATCCTCAGGATCTTCCATGAGGAATTTTTCTTTGATGAATCATCCATTAAAATTTGTGCTTGGCTTTGTTGGTGGTTGCGTTGATGTTGATGCTACTGATATTTGATGTTGTGTGATAGAAGGTTGTCATGTGACCGAGGTGATGTAGGTAAATCAGCCAAACAGAGAGAGTATTCCCCAACTCCATGGTCTTTGAATTTCAATTTCTTGTCAAAACTATTGGTTATTTGACTGATTTGTGTATCAATCTTGAGAGAAGTACTAGCACGAGCTTCTCAATTGTTAGGAACCAAAGTATCTTGACTAGCTTTGACGTTGGCACAAGTTTGGACATTTGATTTATCGACTGGTATCATGATTTCCTTCCCATCATAAGGAAACTTAAGACATTGATGATATGTGGATGGGATAGCTTGCATTTCGTGGATCCAAGGATGACCCAACAAGATGTTGTATGCAAGATCACGGTCTAATACTTGTCAGAAAGTATTTTTGATAACAGGTCCCACTCTGATTGGTAGCATGATTAAACCCTTGGATGCTCTTTCCTCATCATCATATGCTTTAATAGTAATCTTTCTTCTAGATCAATGGAGTCCTCAGAAAATCCTAAAGCCTGAACTAACTTCATGGTACATATGTTCAAACCAGCACCTCCATCTATTAGAACCCGTCTGACACGAAATTTGTGGACCATGACTTCTAAGTATAATGATGAATTATGGGGATGAGTTATGGAAACGTCATCCTTTTCGGAGAAGGAGAGGCATGTGGGTGAGGACAAGTGTCCCACCATGGCTTGAAATTAATCCACATGCAGATCAGTGGATACATTTGTTTCAACAAGGGCCTTTTCTAGAATTTCCTTGTGTGATGGGGAAATCTTCGAGAGTTCTAAGATAGAAATTTGAGCAGGATTTTTTCAAAGTTGATTGACTAAGTCATATTGATGTTGAGGTGGAGGCCCAGTGGATTTTGAAGAGGAACCCTTAAGACAACTTGAGCTTGTGCCCTTATCGTTGCGTTGACCTCCTTATATTCCATTTTTTCCTTGACTTTTATAACATTGAGTCAGTGTAGATATGGTTGATTATCGGATCATCTATATGATATCACGCTTTTTCCCAAAGACTCACCTTTTTGATAGTTGGGCAAAGGGTTGTGAAATTCTTGGTGGTCTTCATTTGATTGTTGATGTCCTTCTATTGTGATGGTGCCATTTTTGACTAAGTCTTGAATGGTATTCTTCAAGGCTTGATAGTTATTTGTGCGATGGCCTTTGCACTGATGATAGTCACAATAGTATGCCTCATTCCATGATGGAGGCTTCACACTGGGTTCATAGTTTCGTTGAGGTGGCAAGGTAATGACATTTTTAGCCATCAACTCTTTGAATGCAGATTCCAAAGATTGACCCAGTGAAGTGTAAGTTCTTCTACTAGAGAAGAATGAAAATCACTGTGGATTCGTATTTGAGGTATTCCCTAAGGAGTTGTTATTGTGATTGGTTCCTCGGTATCCTTGATTGTTGGCAGTCCCTTGATTGGGAGTAGAATGTTGATTCACATTATTTCTTGGAGGAGGAGGATTGTTTCCTTGATTTGTGACTGATTTGACATTGTTATAGTTGTTGTTGCGAGGAGTACTTGGAGTACTAAGAACAAATGGCTTAGTCGAGACATGATTTGCATCAACAACACCATCATTCACCATGTTCTTGTTGCGAGTCCAAAATTTAGACTTGTCCTGATTGTTATGATGATTGAATGAGCTAGGATTATCATTGTCAAGTTTTATTATTCATCTTTTGACCAAATCACTTTCAATGGTTATAGCATCTTCAATCAATTTCTCAAAAGAGGGAGGACAATGTAAATTCAAATGATAGCTCATTTCTGAATTCAAGCTGTTAATGAAGGTGACCATCTTTTCCTTTTTAGGAACAGGACGTGGATATCTAGCAAACATTCTTCTCCATCTCTAAAGAAAAGTAATAAAAGGTTCACCAGGTTTTTGCGCAACTTTGCAGAGATCTATCATAGTGATTTGGTCTTGGATGTTGTAGGAATATTGTAATATAAACAGATTGATTAATTCCTCAAATGTCTTGACAGGAGGTGTGATTTTTGATAGCCATTGCATAGAGTGAGCTCCAAGACTCCTAGGAAACGAACGCATCAAGTAAATGTCTTCATGAGTGAACTCTAAAGTCATGTTTCAGAAGTCTCTAACATGATCGATTGGATCTGCTTTCCCATTATAATGATCAAATTTTGGAATTTCGCAATGTTTGGGAAATGGAATCATGTTGAGACTTTGATCGAAAGGATAAGGACAAATGTCCTCAAGAGTATATTTTTTTGTTGTGGTTCCCCCTTGTAACTCTTTAATTTGTCCTTGAAGTGCCTTAATTTGTTGAGTCAAAGCACTAAGATCAGATAAGGGTGTTTCTTCAGGTTTTCTCTTCAAATTCTTGGTATCAAAGTCATGAGGCAATTTAGCTCCTTGGTCAGCTAGATAGAGGAAATATTTTTCTCTATCGCGTTGCAAGATCTTTTGTATGGCTTTGTGAAATTTGGGATCTTGCTTAGCCTCTCTAAGACGTTCTTCATCTCGCTCATCATCACTATCTATATGGGTTTTGTTCATGTGTCTGTAGTTGTGGAATGGATTTTCCTCTTTGTTATCCATGTCGTTGTTGAAAAGTGGATTACGACTTACACTGTAAAGAGGATTACTGCTTTCACCTTCTTCTTGAGTGTTTTGGGTATGACCTTCTTGTTGGATTTCGTCCTTCAATTTATTGTATTGAGATCTTGTAGATTTAGGCATATGATTTTGAAGAGTTCTTCTAAATTTAGATCACAGTTCTAATAAGTGCCATAATGATGATATCTTGATCTGATAAGATGGGAATCTTATGATATGATCAAAGATGTTCCTAATTTTTTATTGTGGCTTCCAATGATGAAGGATGTCAAAATCCTATTGGGGAAGTTGAATCAATAATCAGAAGTTTGTTTGAAGGGTGCACTCTTAAAGATTTGACCTTTGTTTTCGAAGAAAGGTTTTAAAATCACTGAAGGATTTGACTGGGATGTGATGGATATTCAATAGAGGGTTGTGGTATATTATCAAACTCAAGAGGTTGATTAAGATTATGTCATTGAGATAGAGCTAATCTCTGATAATAAGCTCGAGAATCCAAAGGTTCTACAACATACTCATCAGTGAATCCCCTAACAAAGTCTTGGTATCTATGAAGAAATCCGTGGTAACGAAGCAAGATGTGTTGACTTTTGTACAAAAAAAATCTTCTTTGCAATGTTTTCTTGTACCCTAATTGTTTCTTGGGTTTCCTGATCCTATTGGAAACTGATTTCTTGAAATTTTTTGTTGATTTCCACTCTCTAAGCATGAGAGAGATATCAGAATGTTAATGGACCAAAGATGCCAGAAAGTCAGGTGTGTGGATGATTGCAGTTGCTATTTTTCATGTTCATTTCAGATGATCTTTTATCTGAATTAATGTGAATGAAAACACAACAAACAATTTGAATTAAATGGAATGTAATCAAACACAAATAAAGCAAGCACATCCTATGGTAAAGCTAGGAAAATATCTGCTAGATTCCCCACAGGTTTCCCCAACTGCATATAAGTAGCATGTGAATTCAGAAGCTTGGTTGCACGGGCTCCCCCTTACAGTGCACTCTCTTCTCAGGCCAACCAAGTTTCCAACCCCCATGAAACTCCCATGGTAGATTGATCACCTCTACTATAGATTGCGTAAGTGTGGATGCCTTCACACCGACCGGTGTTGCGCTAGCAAATAAAAGGTTTTTGGTTTACTAAACAATGGTGTTTAATTCGGGACCCCCATTCGAGTGGCCATACATGGGGCAAGAGATTAATCACCAATTAGGTGGCACTCCAGCCTGAAGAGGTTAAGCTCAACAGGGTTTATGGGAGTACTACTCTGTCTGTATGACACATCCACACTCATAATCTTAGGTTTTCCCTTAAGATTCACATTTGTATACCGATCGGGGGTAGCTTGGCTTTAGCTCCATTGCCAGTTTGAGTCACATTGGGGTGATGAAATCCCCAGGTAGACGCAATTTCTAGAGACAATAATTGTTTCTCTTACACCCAGGATCGCATCATTGCGCAAGGGGAGAGGATACTTCAATTATTGCATCAAGGTTACACAAGGATAAAGTGGGTCTGACTTTTTGATCACCTAGTTTGCACAAGGTGAGAGCATAGTCACCTACCACTTTCAAGCGCAATCAAGCAGAGTAAATAGATTCATTTTAATGCACCAAATCACAATGATTTAAGCTAAGTGAAGATATTGCTTCACAACCGACATGGGGTTTATTTTAACTGCATGATCAAAGTGTGGTGACTATCCTAGATTGATTCATTTTAAACCAGAAAAAGATCTTGTCTGCGGAATGCGTCAGACTTAGAATCCTATTTTTGTGTTACAACCTAGATGCGCCGAAACAGACAGCATATGTGCCGAAATAGATTCCAGATGCGCAGAAACAGACCGTGAATGCGCTACAAAAAATCTTAAATGTGCTAAAACAGTCCTTAGATGCGCTACTCTAATTAAACACAAATTTAAATATGTAAATAATGCAACATTGATGCTCTAAAATCTACCTTAAATGCGCTAACTTAACTTCTATATGCGCTAAAATAGTTCTTAAATGCTCTACTTTAGTTAAGTGCAGATTTAACTCTAAATGTAATGAGACTATATGCGCTATTCTATCTCTCAGATGCGCTAAATTAACTCTCAGAAGTGCCGAAACAGTCCCCCGATGCGCTGAAATATCTGCAAAAACAAAAGCATTAAATTCCCAGATGCGTTGCAAAAAGTATTAGATGCGCTAAAATGCTAAATTTTTTCGAAAGCCGAACTCCGGAACGCAAAAACCTGTCAGAACACTTTACAAAAAAATGTCAAAATCGGGGCATAGGCCCCACGGTGGGCGCCATTTTATGTGTGTATGAAAATATGCCTATCATAATGAATTCAAAACACAATCAATAAAACCTTATATCAAAGAAGCTTAAAGAAAAATAAACAAACTCTCCGTGCAACTTCTTCAAAGTCATTTTATTTCTCTCTATCTCCAGTGTTTCGTTGATTCAAGTTGCTCTCAGATTTAGTATGTCAAACTCAACGAAATGGACTACTAGAGAATGAGATTTAAACTAAAATGCATATTATACTAAGATGCAAGATTAAGCTATGCTATGATCAGATTATTGCTAAGATATGATTATTGACAGAATGCTAAAGATGCAAATGCGTGAGTGTAATTGCATGTATGTGTCTCTGTATGCGTGTCTGTGTGTAACTAATGCTTGGATTTGCACATGTATTTATAGAGTTTTTCGAGGATTTTGATTGGCTAAGTTGATCAACGGCTGTAATAATTCATGACAGATCGAACGGTCGAAGATGGATGAGATTGGAGAGAAAAATAGAAGAAAACGAATAAAGCAGAATTTTCTATTTTTGTGGAAGAGATAAGATGAGATGATTAACAAAATCATCTTTTTTAGAAGATAATGGAAAGATATTGAGAAGATAAATAATGAATTATCAAATTCAATTATTTATTTATGGGTGCATGTAGATTTTTCTTAATTAAATAAATATTTGATTAAGATTTTGAGGAAATAAGAAGATTTTATAATTAAATGAAATATTTAATTATGATTTGAAGAAAATAGAAGATCTTTAATTAAATAAAATATTTAATTAAATTTGAAGAAATGACATGTGTATGAAATTAATTAAATAAAGTATTTAATTAATTAGAGGAAAGTTTTAAATAGAAGAAAATAAATATTTAAATTCAATCAAAAAGATTTAATTAATTTAAATAAATAAAATGTATTTATTTAATTAATCAAGTAGACATGTGAAATAATTAAATAAAATAAATTTATTCAATTATGGTGGGAAAATAAAATGAATGAATAATATAATTAAATTGATTAAATTTAATTATATGTAGAAGACTTTAGAGAAATTAATTAAATAATAAATATTTAATTAAATGTTAGGATTAATTAGACATGACCAATTTTATGCACATACAAATACAAATTGGGAAATCTCTACCTAATCCTCCAACTGGTTCATCCACACCATTAGCTTCACAAAACACACCCATCCCATCCATTATCAACCCATCTCAAAATAATCCTTTGGTCACAAATCCCATCAACCCAGGTAATACCTTGTCCACATCCCTAACGCAAGGAAATCCTCAAGACATGGGACAAGGGAACCTTTTTAATCAATGGACTCAATGTACTAGTGTGTCATTATCATTGCAAAATATAATGGCACCATCCTCATCTTTCCCCATGCTCCCCTTCACCATGCAAAATCAAATGGGACCTCAAACTTACAATCCTCCACCTCAATCCACTATCTTACAAGGAATGTTAAACCAAGGGAACCCCCAACCTCTCATCACCAATCTGCTACCCACTCAAAACATCAACACTCACAATCCATCATATATGTCCCAACAAAAAATTGATCCCACATTGCAAGCGCATGTCTTAGCTTTAAAACAAGCACAACAAGCATATCAACAAGCTATACAACAACAACAAGAAGTATCCTTAGCAGCACAACAACAACAAGTAGCTTTAGTAGCACAACAACAACAATAACAAGCAGCCTTAGCAACACAACAAGCAACACAACAACAACAACACCAAGCATCCTTAGTGACACAACAAGTAGCCTTAGCCCAATAACAACATCAATCCCATCAAGCAATCTTACAACATAACAACAATAGGTCCAACAGTAAGACCTTGTGGTGCAACAACAACATTCCCAACAAGCAACCCTTGTGGCTCAACAACAAAAATAGGCCTTACTAACTCAAAAATATGCCCAACAACAACAACAACAACCAAGTTCCTACTATAATCCTCAATAGAACATCATCAATACAAACACATTAGGAACATATACATCAACACCTCAATCACCTGCACATAATCTCAACATCACCATACACTCCATGCAACACCTTATCATATCAAAATACCACATACAACTCATCCATCATTCCACCATATGTTCCTCCACCAAATCCACAAGATGATTTAGCATCACAACTCAAGGCATTGTCACAAAAAATGCAGGATTTCCTAATGGGAAAAACAAAGAAGCCCCATACAAAAAACCTATGTCCCTATCCATTTGATCGAAACATCATAATGGTCCCATTCCCTCCCAACTTTGAAATCCCCAAATTTGATAAATACAAAGGGAGAGGAAGTCCTGTGGACCATGTCAAAGAATTCAATGCCATGTGTATGGAGGTGGCCTACAATGATTCTTATTTAATGCGCCTCTTCCCTCAAAGTTTAACAGGTCCCGCAATGGATTGGTTTTCTCAACTACCTCCCGGTATTAAAACTTCCCAAGAAATCACCGGTAAGCTCATCGATCACTTCTCTTTTAACCTTGACATGGACATAAGCCTAAAAGAGTTGTATACTCTCAAACAAAACAAAGGAGAATATTTTGCTAATTTCTTGCAATGGTGGAGACAAAGAGCTAGTAAAATCAAGTGGCCTCTTCCTGATGAACAACAAGTGGGGATGATCATAGCAAATCTGGACCCTAATCTATCCTTCCATTTGAAAATGCAGTGCATCACATCTTATGACGAGCTTGTCCCTAGAGCCCTTAACATCGAGAGAGATTTAATCTCACAAGGAAATACTCAAGCTTACAAAGATAATTGCCCATCAACTAGTTCAAACGAAAAGCCTCGTGTCTCGGCTAAGAAGAAAAATGTAACAAGTGATGGTGTCGTAGATGCTAAGGTAGTCCTAAGTGATCCTAAGCCAAACAACAACCGATTTGCTAACATTCAACCAATTGTGCAGTAAACAACATCCCCTTAGAACAATCAGATCACCAACACTGACACCCAACAACGAAGAACCCCTAACAAGAACACCTATCCTAAATGCAAGTACACAGTTTTTAGAACCTATCAAAACCAACATGAAGAAATTGGTAGAGTAAAACCTAATAACACTTCCCAACTTTGAAAACTACCAAAAACCACAAAAGAAACCATCCTAGTTGTTACCCGATTTTCACCCATGGGCTCAATTAGGGGAAATTATGTCTTAAATTTGGCACGTGGTTTAAATGTGGCTCCCATGAGGGTTGAGCCCAGTGTGCAGGTGTTTATTTTTCATGAGAGGGTCCTCACCTGATGATATTTCACAAGGAGGTCTGTTGGAAAGCATGCCTCGATCAGTTTTGGCACAAAACTCATCAGAGAAGAAAGTCAGCAAGACCCTCCTATTGTCTTGCTGACTAGTAGTACGTTCTATTTTGTTTGAATACACTAGTCACCAGGACATTCAGGTCGCCACGAGTCTTTATTTATCTCTGCTTGGAAGGAGGTCATGCCGAAAGTGGATTGTCATTGGGGAAAGGAGCCCTTGTTTTCTATAATGTCTCGGCGACTAACGAAGGTCTCGGTGAAAATAGATGTCAACAGGGAGGCAAGAAGGACCTCGCTGTAACGTCCTAGCAATTGAGTGATGTCTCACCGAAAGGCCGGGGGTCTCGGTAGAAGAATAGGAGCTCGGGGAGATGTCTCGGCGACTAGCGACGGTCTCGGCGAAAAGAAATGTCATTGCGAAGAGAGAAAGGGGCCTCGCTGTAACATCTCGACGACTGAACGAAGTCTCGCCGAAGGGGATTGCCTTCAGCATAACGTCTCACTGAAACATGGGAGTCTCATTGAAAGAAATGATTGGAGCTTAGGGAAAGCGGAATGCGTTTGGCGTGAAGTCTTGTCGACTCGACAGGGTCTTGCTGAATGGATATTTGAAATTGGTAAGACTCCTGGCCACGGAGTTGACTTCAACATGATGTCTCGGCGAAAGAGGTAGGGTCTCGACAAAAAGAGGTGCCATCAGGGAGATCTCTCGCTGATGATTGTGAGTCACGCCGAGGGTTTCTCCCTTCGGTGTAACGTAAAGAGCTCGACGTGAGTCTGGCCAAATGACGAAGGTCCTGCCAATAGAGGAGTGCCTTCGGTATAATATTTTGAGTTCGGGGAGAAGTCTCCACAACCTGATAGTCTCGCCGATTGTTGTGCACAGGAAGGTAGGCTCTCGCCGAAACAAGATGGCTTTGACAAGATGTCTCGCCGACCCGATAGGGTCTTATTGAAATGAAGTGAGCTCGAGGAGAAGAAAGGAGCTCGCCATGAGGTCTTGCCGACCATTGTATGTCTTGCCGAATGCTGCTGCGAGGTCTAATTGCATTGGGGAGACACGATTAGTGTCTCATCGACATGCAATTTTTTCTAAAAACTTTTGACCGCCCGAGGAACCTTGCGTGGCATCTTTTCAACCAATCAGAGGGAACCATGGGCAGTTTGACTGTCGCGACTATCCTTGTAAAGAAGATCAATAGAATGCAGCAGTATGAATCTGTTCTAAGATCAAAGGGGGATCAATATTAATGACAATGCTTTAGAGCATTTAAAACGGCCCTTCAGGGAAGTTCAAAAGTGAAAATGAAGGGCCATTCGTGGAGCGAATCTTCACCAACATGGATAGCAGGGACGCACATTAACTTCATTAAAAAAAAGGATCTAAGGGCAGATCTTTATGAACACTGATATTTTGGTAAGCCCAGAGGGGCCGACACACTTTTGTATATATGGCATTTTTGCCTTCTTGTAAGGGAGTTCTCCTGATGCTTTTCTGAAGTTTGTGACTTTTGTAGTCCTTTCTCAGATTAGCAAACTTTTGTAACTCATTTTGGAGCATGATATATAAAATTTACCATGGTTACCATTGATGGTTCAATTTTCCTTCTGGTTCTTGCAAAATATTATGCATTTTCAGGTGATTGATCAAGCTACTTCGTGAAATATTTCTTTTCCTTATAGCTTTGTCTCATGTTAGCATGCCTTTCTTTGCAAAAGTAGTATTATGTAGGTTACAAACTGTGTTTACTTAATTGCACATGAGCTTTTAATTTGTGAAAATCTGCTTTTTCCTTCTTGAAAGTGTGTGCATGTCAAAGCTGTTTGTGAAACACTTATGCATAATCTATAGAAACTTGTTGTGCAGTACCGTATCCATCATCAGTATTCAAGTGTAACTCGAGTATCTCATTGTTCTTGTCATTTTGGTGTATGACCATAGGAGTATTTTTTCATTTTTATGCACTCCTTCTCCCCTTTCCTTTACAGAATCAGTAGTTAGGTGACACCATAGGAAGCCAGCCTTCTCCGGAGGTTGATCTCTATTTACAAGAAACCCACATCTTTAGAGGTCTTCCCATGTTACACCGAGGTGTTGAACATCAGGTTCAACAGGGTGCAATTTCGGAGGATAACACTGGTATAACAAGAACGATCTTTGTGACTTTCACAAAATGAAAGGACACAAAATAACAAATTGCATGCGGCTAAAAAATCTTATCCAAGACCTCATAGAAAATGACACCATATCTATTTAGGTACCAGCTGGGAATCAATATCTTTAGATATACAAGAACCCTATGCCAGATCATAACAAAGGGGACAACAATGGAAAAGCTAAGAATTACACAAACGTGCAACATACCTATTCCAATGTGGTCACTTCTTGTGATAACGTCATTATTGGAATCACCATCAAAGGGCCTAGTGAAAAGTATGGAGTCACCACACAACGTGGAAAAATTACCATCCAAGTAGTCCCATCTCAATCTAGGGCATAGCCTACTTTTCCAACATCCCATCCCAGTAAGTACAATCTCCTATATCAGCTTAAGAAGACCCCCACATAGATACCAATCTTGGAACTATTAAGGTTATCCCCCACACATAGGGAAATCTTAGAGAAAGCTTTGTCAGAATCATCTATCCTTGAGGATATTGATACAAATTAGTTTCAAGCTATGGTAGGGAATATCACTCATCATCTTCTCACCTTCTCAGAACAAGACCTACCATCACAAGCATCTCATAGATGTGCTTTACACCTTGAGGTTGTCATTCATAAAAACAAGGTCAAAAGAGTCCTAGTAGATGGAGGTGCTGGTCTAAATATTTGTACCCTTCAATTGTTCAAGAACCTAGGCTATTCAGAGGATACTATTGAGAAAGCAAAGAGTACCACCATCAGATCATATGACAACCAAGAGCGGGTATCACAAGGCATCATTGCATTACCCATCCAAGTGGGACCCATCATTGCAAAAACTACATGCCAAGTGCTCGACCTTGATCTTCCCTACAACATCCTACTTGATCGACCCTAGATCCATGCCTTAAAAGTTGTAGCCTCAACCTATCATCAATGTGTAAAGTTCCCCTTTGAGGGTAGAGAAATTACCATCTATGGAGATCCTGAGCCTTTTTACTACTGCAAAAATCTTAAGGCAAAGTTCTATAAAATCTCCCAAATACCCAAGAATGACGAAGGGCCTACACCTTCTACCTCATTTGTTGACCCATCGTCCCTTGCATCTACCTCTAAAGAAAAAACATTCATTATGCAAAGTATACCCGACATCAAAGTAGTAATCTAGGATGATGGTTGTGGAAACTATAAGCTAATGAAGAATACCTTTGTCTTGGGAGAGATACCTCTTTCTCCTCAATCCCATGGGAAACCCACATCTAGCAACAAAGAGGCTGAAACAATCAAGATGTCAGCTACCACCTTCACCAAGTGGGGGGACTTGAACAAAGAAGATGTCAATGAGGAAGATGTCTGTAAACTCCTCTATCAGGATGAATGACTTGTTCCTATTCTTCCCATGGAAGATGACAATAAAGGCTTACAACTAATGAAGGGATGAGGCTATAACAAGAATGAGAAGTTAAGATAGAATGATAATGGTTTTCTAGAACCCATCATTCCTGAGAAACATCCAAAGAATCTTGGCTTAGGTTGTACTACTAGGAAGGTTACCCTTATTGGAAAAGGTACTTCCGCTAAACGGGTTGAGGCTTCCTCTTGGTTACCTACATCGTGTGCTATGACCTTAGATGAATTCCCCATTGATGTTGTTGACCTATTTGAAAATAACTCCCGCTTCATGATATCTATAAAATCCTTCACTCTGAGTGATCAACCAACTGAAATACGCCTAGTGTACTTGCAACTCATTGACTTGGACCAACAAGAACCACCAATTCTAGATTTATTCAAAACAATGAAGTGATCTTAGAAAATATGGGACTCCATGACAAATTACCATGGGCATATCACAAAATAGGTTTTGACATAGATCTAGACACAGGGGCATACTATGGGGAGACGATTGAATCCTTCAGTCACAAAATTGATGAAATGCAACTAGCATGTAGATCTTTGAGTGAAAACCACACTGTGGCACTCTCTGATCCTAAAATAGTAAAACAAAAGGATGTATCCAAGGGTGAAAACCTCTCTAAGGCACCCAAGGATGAGGGATTCAATCTCCCCCTTAGTGCAATACATCTAGAGAAGTCAACAATACTAGCAGAAAAGGCCACTCCAATCAATATGGGAACAAAAGAAGCACCCAAGATCACTTTCTATGTTGAATCATTGTTGGATGAAGAACAAAGGAACCTAGCAACATTTCTAAAAGAGTGAAAATCTAACTTCACATGGTCATACATAGATATGCTAGGACTTGATCCAGAAGTGGTTGTGCGTCACTTAGTAGTCTATCCTGAATCCAAACCAATAAAGAAAAAGTTAAGAAAGATGCATCCTCAGATAGCACTCTTGGTCGAACTTGAGTTACAAAAGCTTCTTGATGTTGGGTTTATCTAACCGATAGATTATATTGAGTGGGTTTCAAACTTGGTACCAGTCTCAAAACCCACTGGGGGCATCAGAATAAGCAATGATTTCAAAGACTTAAACAAAGCATGCCCAAAGGATGATTTCCATCTTCCTAACATTGACATCATAGCAGACTTAACAACAGGGCATGAAATTCTATCACTCATGGATGGTTTTTCAGGCTATAATCATTTAATTATGATCACCAAGGAGGATCAACAAAAAATTTCATTCACTTGTCCATGGGCGACATACTGTTGTAATGTGATACCATTTGGGCTAAAGAATGCAGGAGCAATCTATCAAAGAGAAATGACCCTCATCTTTCATGACATAATCCAAAAAATAGTTGAAGATTATATGGAAGATATTTTGGAAAAATCAAAGAAAAGAAGTGAGCACATACAAGTCTTAGGACCCATCTTTGATAGGCTTGAAGAATACAAAGTACGACTAAACCTGAAAAAGTCTGTCTTTGGGGTTACATCAGGGAAGATTCTTGGCTATATCGTCTCACAAAGAGGGATAGAAATTGACCCAACAAAGGTAAAATCCATCCTAACATGGAACCACCATAAACACTAAAGCAGATGAGATGGTTATAAGGAAGATTGCAATCCATCAGAAGGTTCACAGTGCAACTATTAGACAAAATCCATCCTTTTTCGCATCTTCTCCATAAAGGAATAACTTACAAGTGGGACAAGAAGTGTGAAAAAGATTTCCAACAGATCAAGGACTATCTATTGACACCTCTAGTGCTCATGCCACCAATACCAAACAAACCATTGATCCTATATATCTCAGCAACATCAGTAGCACTAGGTGCTCTTCTAGCACAACATGACGAAAACGAGAAAGAAAGAGCTATCTATTACATTAGCAGGACCTTGGTGGGCTATGAAATAAACTATTCACCCATTGAGAAAGCTTGCTTAACATTGGCTTTTGCTTCACAAAAATTCAGACACCACATGCTGTCACATCAAATAAAACTCATTGCAAAGATTGATCCATTGAAATATTTATTATCTAAGGCAATTCTCACTAGACAAATGGCCAAATGGGTGATGATCTTAACGAAATTTGACATAGAGTATGTGGAGCGCAAGGAAATCAAAGGACAAGTGATCATAGACCAACTAGTAGAAGCATCTATCTATGTAGAGAACCCAGTGATATCTGAATTCCTTGATGAATTAGTATTCCTTTTCAATCTCACAAATCATTAGAAAATGTACTTTGATGGATCAATCACCCAACATGGATGAGGAGTGGGTATTCTCTTCATCGCCCCTCAAGGAAATTGTATCCCAAAGTCATACAGGATATCATTCCCCTTTAATAACAACATTGTTGAGTATGAAGCCCTATTCACAGGTCTAAGGATAACAATTCAATTACAGATACAAAAGATAAAATTCTATGGAGACTCACAACTGGTTATCGACCAAGTCAATGATGACTCCCAAACTAAAGACGACAAGCTTACTCCTTACAAGAAGATGGTAGAGAGTCTCAATGACCTTTTCATAGATATAACTTTTGAGTAGATTCCTCGCATGAACAACCAAGCAGCGGATGCCATGGCAAAAATCAGGTCACTATTAGACATGTCGAACAACGTTCTGCAATGTGAATTCTTGGTAGAAAAACTTCTTGTACCAAATTTTGAAATCCTGAAATCTGAATTTGTGTGTCATTGTTAGTCTTGGATCCCCGTGGTACCATGACATCTTTACCTACCTAAGCAGAGGAACCCTCCCATCTGATATCACTTCCAACCTTAAAAAGACTTTTGTTGAAAAGGCATCCTGATTTGTGATCCTAGGTGATACACTTTACCGCCGAAGCATTGAGGGGACATTACTACGATGTCTTAACCAAGAAGAAGCCTTGACCACTTTAACAGAAGTACACGATGGTATATGTGGTTCTCATTCTAGTGGTATGACTTTAGCTAAGAAATTGTTGAGGACGAGGTACTACCGACCAACCATGGAAAGAGAAGCTCATTAGCATGTGCAAAAGTGTGTCCAATGTCAGCAACATGGAGATCTGATTCATGCTCCAGCTCAAGAATTGGAACCAATGGTCATGCCTTGGCCTTTTTTCTAGTGGGGGCTTGACCTCATAGGAAAGATCACTCCAACCTTATCTAATGGTCATAACTTTATCATAACAACCACCGAATACTTTACCAAGTGCGTTTAAGCCATTCCTATGACCTACATAATGAGAAAGAAAATTTCTATGTTTATCCTGAACTACCTTATTTGTCATTATGGTTTTCCACAAACCTTCATATCAGACAACAAAACACCCTTCAAGAATCAGGATGTGAAAGAGCTATGTCAAAGATTTAACATCCAACACTAATTCTCTACCCCTTATTATCCCTAGGGCATGGTCAAGCTGAGGCTACAAACAAGATCATTATGAAAATACTGAAGAAAACAGTCAATGAAGCTAGATGTGACTAGCATCTGCAACTAAATCCCACTCTTTGGGCCTATCAAACTAGTATTTGCACGCCTACAGACCTGCAACCCCATTCTCCTTGATCTACGGATCAGAATCCTTTTTGCCTATTGAGGTTGAGCTCTTGTCACTACGAGTGTCACTATAGAACCTGATCACCAATGAAGAGTACAAAGTATCTCGGCTAAATGAGTTAGAATTCTTGGATGAGCGTTGTCTTGACACCCTTAATCATTTGCAAGTATATCAAAACCGATTGAAACAAAGCTACAACAAGAAGATCAAATGTTGATCTTTTCAAGTAGGAGATCTTGTCCTAAAGTAGAATTAGAAGAACCTTCTAGATTAGTATAGTAAAGGAAAGTTCGAGCCTAACTGGTTGGGTCCCTTTGTCATCACAACAAGCTATGGATCAAGAGCATACCAATTGTCAACATCTGAAGGTGAACCCTTGCAGGAAGCAACTAAAAACTTGCATCTTAAAAAGTTTTCTGCCTAGTATTGAAGGGTATAAATTTGAAAATACAAAAAAATAAAAAAAATGATCAAAATCCAAAAAAATGAGAAAAATGATTGAAAACAGTAAAAAAAATCAATCGTCCTCCAATGAAAACCACTTCGGTGGTGCTTTGTGCAAGTACCTTGGTGAAAACCTAGCAAATAGGCACCTTGCATAAATAAAGTACCTCCATCTACTTGGGTTCTTTATCCTATCATTCCATCTGTCACATCACATCCTTCATCCTATTTCATCCATCCCCCATCCATGTCAACATCATAGCTTGATATTGTGAAGTATCATATACCCTTAGTACTACATGCGTATTCCAAAGGTCAGTTTATCTTGCCTATATTGAGGTAGTCTATCATTTCACACTGGGGGTAGTTCATAATGGATCATATCAAGTTCTTGTATATCTTAAGGTCATCAAAAATATTAAAAACATTCATAAAATGTAATAGAAAACACCAAAAACATTCATAAAATGTTCATCAGAAAATCCAAAACTATTTGCAAAATCCTGTATAGCTAAAATCCAAAAACATTAAAAAAATTGTAAAGTCAAAATCCAAAAACATCCAAATTTCATCAAAAACCCTAAAAAGGTCAAACATCAAAAATCCAAAAATAGTACATTGTCAAACTACGGGTCTCTATGCTTGAACATAGGCAAGGCCATCATCGATGTGCCCTTGAGACACCCTAGGTTAGTCCTTTCGGAGTCTGTCATAATAAACTAACATTCCATCAACTATTCATATCTCATTGTCAATAAGTCAAGTTAGTCGAACTACATGGTCTCTACGTGTATAACGTAGGCAAGGCTAATCTTTAATTAGCCCCCAAGGCCCCTAAGATAGGTTCTTGGTTGAAACTCTCAGAAAATCCCTAAACATTCAAATATTGAAAAACCTTAAACATTTGTAAAATTTTTGAAAACCCCTAAACATCCAGATAACAAAAAACACAAAAACATTTGTAAAACCTTGGAAAAACCCTAAAAAACCTTAAATAATAAAAAACATAAACATTCACAAAAAAATTCAAAAAGATAAAAAACAACCTCAAAACATTTTCAAAATACCAAAAACATTGAAATTTTCCAAAAAATCCAAGACCATCCATCCCATCTCCCTTTCACCCACAATAAAGCTTCATCCATAATAAATCAATCATCACCTTCACCCTTTGGTAAAACAAATAGAAAGCAAGTATAGTGAGTTGTAAAGTGAGAACCTAAGTGTCAAAATCTAAAGTCTAAGTCATAGGTAAATGCGTCAGTGGAGTTTGTATCAATGGATTATCATAAAGCTCATCATCATCCTACATCAAACCATTTGATCAACATGTCCTAGGATGTATCCTTCCTGCGATGGACATCAGTATCAAACATCACCTTAGCTAAAATTAAAATGGCAAGAGATATAGATAACACTGACTGTTTGTCTTTGATCTTTTCTTGTGATTTATCTTATTGACCCATTTCGAGGACCTCTCGATGATGTCTATAAAAATGATTTAGAGAGAAAGGAATGGGGCATTGATCGTTATCTTTCATTTGTTGTGCTTGTGGGTATTCTTGTAAAATAATATTGATGCATACTTGCTTAGTTGTATGTAGGAAAGTTGTTTGGAGTACATTATTGACTATTGTGTATGCTTTGGTCTGATATATTCTAAGCTTCTAACTTACATTCCAATGAGGTTTTCGTATGTCAAGGTATGAACAAGAACTATCCTATCTAGTTGTAGAGTCAAATTCCATTACACTAGATACAACGCCATCTTGGTTATCAATACCTCGATGCATCGTGTCTATGTGTTATATCAAACAATAAGGAACGACAAAAAAATCCCAATCCCAAGATGTGAGAAAATCATCATCACCATCATCATGATTTTCTCATCACCATCTGTAATAGAGTCTTAGTGGATCATAGACTTGTTGGATCTTTTGAGGCAATCATCAAAATCAATGGTCAATCATCTTGTTTCTTCTATATTCTCTTCGTGCTAATCTAGTATCATGACAGTTAACAAAAACATCATCAATGCATCCATCCCGCATCCTCAAATCATTAGCATGCATACATCTCATAGCATATCACAACATACATCCTACATCATCATTATCATTTAAGTTGCAACGAATAATATAGATTTGTTATTCTAAGCATATTAAATCATTGCATACAGATCATAAACATACATCACATTATCATATTATAAGCATGAACATCTACATTATCAATTCATACATCCATATGCATACATCATCATAAAACTACATAAGAAAATACACAAAATAAATGCACCCATATCATTTGCATAAGCATAAAATCTGCATATCATATCATCCATCCCATAACGTGTCATGAAAAGATACTGAAAAAGAAGTACATCTATCCATTGCATTGCATTGCATCACATATCACATAAGCATAAATAAAATAATTGCATCCATACATGATAGTATATAAGCATATCACTTTATATCCACATCAAATGCATCCATACATTCATAAGCATGAAATAAAGTGATCACATCACATCACATTGAATCTGTATCATATCACATATATATATATAAAATGGTGACTATCATCATATAATATCTGAATTAGTGTATGTATATCGATCAAAAATACAATATCCATGAGGCTATCAAAAAGGAGCCCATGAATGTATATCTATGTAAAGAATCGGGCAATAACCAAAAAAGTGTCTGTACAAATAGGCTAGCGTTGATAGATACTCCCCTCACCAGGCTGTCTCTTTGGGTGATCCTCAGCCCTAGGATGTGCTCCGCTCCTCTGCAAGTAATCCGACTGCCTAAGTGTCGTGGGGAAATCTTGATGGTAATGAATTCAATAGTAGGCTGCCTCAATCATGGCCTCTCTATAAAATCTGGTAGACACTGTCCTCCCCTTGGCTGCAACTATCATAGTCTCTAGCTACTGACACTACCCGAACTTCTATGCCAACTACACCTCAACAATTTGTTTGAGTTGTCACTCATGATCTCTCTCTGCCGTGACAACCTGTACTTACTGCCGAGCCTAATATCTCTCAATAGTAATCACCAAAATTTGTTGACGTGCCTAATCCCTCTCACCTATAATAACCTGTATCTGCTGCTGCAGCTACTTAATCTAAGCATCGCGGGGATTTGGCCTCGGCGGTGGTGGCTACACTAGCTGTTGCTAAATCGAAGGCTACTGATGCCTTGGTGCTGCTCTTGGGACTTGTTCATCCTACTAATCCTAGCATCCTAGCCATCTTATCCTCTACCATGACCTCTACCTCTGCCTACACCCCTCCCTCTCTGTCTCCCACGTGGAGGTGCACTTGTTGGATCTGTCAATTGGTGAGGGGGTGTGAACCATGCATCATAAGCAAGAATCATTTGAGCATCTACTTGTCCCTAGTCATATGCCCATGGTCAAGCAACCAACTACCAAAATCCCTCGACAACCTCATGGGCTGGGATCGTAGGTCCCCACGCTGTGCCTCTCATGCTGACCTGGCAAAGGTGGTAGTGTATGCATCATCTGGCCTATCTTGCCTATCACCAAACTGTCTCGCCACCCTATGTAGAAGCCATCTCTCGATGATGGTATGCTCTCGACTCTACATGTATCAGGTATGTCTAGCAAAGAAAAGATGTTGAACATTATCATAACATGTTGGCATCTAAAGCCAAGGCCGCCATCTGAAAATTATCATATCATCGATGACCCTGTGCCAACAGGGAATCCTGAGCTACCATGTATGCTATAGTGTGATGGAACCTCTATAACACCAGACAACAAGATAATTTGGCTTGACATCTTTCATTTGAACAATCGGTCGGAGCACAACGATGTGCTCTTAGGCCCAAATGTGCAGTAAGGTGACCCCTGTGCCCATTGCCTTGCCATCACACTATACAAAATCATGCATATCATGGTAGAGGGAGGCCAACATCACTAGCCCCCATGCGTATTGCTTCCTCATAAACAACATCTTGTGCCAAGCCAGGCCCCATCTCAGACTAAATCCTTTGCTCCATCGATCTGGAGCAACCAAACCTGAGATGATTGCAATAATAATCAATCTGGAAGTGGGCACCTGACCTCTGTACATCTCGAGGTCAATATGGGAAGTAACTAGAACAATGTCCTCCAGGTCCATCACCTCATAGCATGCATCGTAACCAACATCAAATTCGTATATCATGCACTCACCATGTATCAAAAAATGCAATATCTGTCGTACATCCTCTAGCATCACTGTCGCCTCACCAGTAGGAAGGTGGAGCGAAGAGGTCTCGTTGTGCCATCGCTCACACAATGCTGCCATCATCACCAAGTGTGTTCGAACTATGGGCATGTACGCAATGTACCGTAGACCAATCTCCCCCAAGTGCTCTTGTTGCAACTCAGACAAATCACCAAGTTTGGAAAAAACTGTGGGTCGGTGCTCGCGGGACATCAAAGGTGGGATAACCTCCTACACCCACAAAGCGCATGACATCAAAATTAATTTTTTTTTTGGCTAAGTTTGGAGTTTTCATCCCCAAAATGATAATAGTGTCGCCATTTACGATAACGTCGATATAATTTAAATTAAAAACTGCGACGCCCGAAGCATTTAAAATTCAAATTACAATGTGTCGCTAAACACACAGGCGTTGCTATTTGGACTTTGGCAAACCCTAACCCTAATTTTCAAATCAAAAGAAGTGTTGCTAAACACAGATGCATCGTGATTTAGAATCTAAAACCCTAATTCTAAATTATGAAATGTCACAATTCACATATGCGTCGCTAAAATTCAAATTAGCATCATCGATTCTCAAAATAGCATCGCTTTAGAGTGACATCACCAAAGTTTAAAATTCAAAATGCATTAAATGCACCAAAAAGTCAAATTTCAAATCAAGTTTCGAATCACATATAGATGGTCATGTGCCTGGAAGCCTCTGGTAATCTCGAACTTGGTCAGAAATGTGTCATGGAAGCACTTGTTGCGCCATTTTGTTAGAGGGCCAGAGCTCAAAATGCAAGAAATCCTGAAGGTGTGAATGCACAAATGAATTGAAAGTGACCCTTCCTCACCTATTTATGCTTGCAAATCAGGGGTTTTTTCCCTAATTTAACCATCAATCTAGGGTTTTTCATTATTTTCACCAATTTTTCCAAACTGAACCTTATTTTGCATCATTTTTCACGTTTTTGGCATTTTTTCTGCATCTTAGAGCCTTTCCAGACCCTTTGGGCAACATTTTAACCTTTGTTGAGAAATCAACCCAAAATTCAAAATTTATGTCTAATTTCTCGAGGGGGCAAGGAACCAGCTTATTCTTTCCACTGGGGCAACAGTGGGGCATCTAAAAATTAGAATTTTTTTTATTTTTTGATTTAAGCAGTAGTTTTTCATCCAGTAATTATTAGTCTTTGAATTGAAGCAACATGTACCTCACTTCAAAGAGGGGAAAAATGTAGACACTAAAAAATGTCCTGAATCATATCATACACTCGAATTAGGTATACTAACATCATTTCCTCTTAAAACCCATCCTCTTTTTGCTTAATTAATTAAATTAGCCTAGCTAGTTAATTAATGGCATCATTTTCACCTATTAACCTAATTTATCAAATTGGGTTAGTTCACCCCCTTTCATTCTAACACTTCATCCTGTTAAATTAAATAAATCAAAATATTTAATTTAAATCCCTAAATCTTCTTATTTAATTAAATAACCCTAAGTTCTTTTAATTAAATATCATTCCACCTTTCCCCCATTCATTAAATCATTTTATTTAATGGATATCATCCAATTCTTCTAAATCCCCTAATTGTATAATTAATATTTTTTAATTATCAATTAAATATAATTCCCCTCACTTGTAAGGGAATATTCCTCCTTTGCACATTCCTCCAAAAGGAATATTCCCATTAAATATTCCTTCCCTTTTGCAAATTTAATTTAGTTTTAATTAACTAAATATCCTTTTCCCTCATGCATGAGAATATTCCAAAGAATATTCTCTCTCCTCACTCATTTGAAAAAGGGGAATATTCATTTTTCTCAACAAAATTACTTAGCTTCTTGAGCAAGTTAACCTATGACCTCTTGTGCTATTGGAATCAAGGAAAACTGAGAAGGGGGGGTGAATCAGTGTTCAACAAAATTTAACTTTATTAAACTGATCTTTAAACCACTTACAACATTGAACCAAAAGAAAGATGCAAGCACATAAAGCCATCATCCACAACACCATAACACAAGGATTTTTACGTGGAAACCCTGTTAAGGGAAAAACCACGGTGGATGTTAATCCACAATTTGAGTACTCAAATATAAGTGTTTTACAAAAATGAGAATGCACTTGCATTCAGGTGCACTGCCTAGAGCTCACTGCTCAAAAATAGAAAGGCTCACTACCTTACAATTGATGTCAAAAGAAAACTGGAGTAGTGAACTATGAAATAGCAGCTACAAATACCTGAGAATAGTTCCGGTTAAGCTCATCAATTGAATTCTTGACCTTCTGCCTGATTCTGCTCTTTTGCTTTGCTTTACTTCAACTCGCATCACAAAATCCTTTTATGAACAAGAGAAATTGTGCATAACTACACTATAATCCTTCTGACTTTTGCAACACACATCAACACACATCAACACACACCAAAATGATATAATCGATCGCTTATATATATCCGCAACAAAAGATTTAATCGCTACAAGTCGACTCCAACAAAATATAAAATATTTTCCAACCGTCGACTCAAATCTCAAATAATTTTCAATGTGCACCATCCAAAGTTGGCCACAACATAGTGAGGACCCAAAAAAAATCCGAAAATCCGAAAATACTTAAAAAAAAAATTCCTTGAACATTCGTAACACACCACATTCACTTAGTCAGCCTTCTAGCACTGTTAAACATAAAATCAATTAACCTGATCTCCTAACTCGTACACCAATTGATACGACGACACAAAACTCAAGAATAAGATATTCCAGATACCCAATGACCTTCCCTGAGATCCACAACCCAAACTGATAATCTAGTAATGCATGTGGATTGACAAACTCAACTTCAGTCGAATACCCTGTTCTTCACTCTGTCTATCGGTATGGAAAAATACTGAAGTGTGGACCGGATCAATGACTTAGGTTTCCATCAATGACAATACCAGAAGCCATATGCCAACAATTTCCCTCTTTGGCATTGATGGCAACACTTAGTGAAAAATGACTAAGTGTTAGAACCAACATACTGCAATCCTTCAAGCCTTCAAAAAGTCATAGGTGACACAACTCCCCCTAAATTTGATAAGGCATTTTTCATTGCTCTCTCCCCCCCTTTGACATCAATGAAAAACCAAAAAAAAAATTCCTACAGTATTCCCTTTTGGAGTGTAACCAAAAACTTGCTTATTCAAAATCTGGTTCAAAATTTTGAAGAAATACAACCACTACTTGTGTTAGGAGATTATTATGTATTTTTCCTTCATCTCCAGAAGAAACTTCTTCCATGCTTCTACTACAATCCAAGTGATTATGATCATGCTGTTGTTTCCAGATGTCTGGTTGATAATCTTGATGAGGGATTCCATAATGGTGATAGCTTCTTCTAATATCTCCCCTTTCCTTAGTATCTCAATCAACTGTTTCAGTTGGCATTCTGTTATGTCCTTCACTTTCCAAAAGGTGTCAACAATCCCGTTTCCGGTGTTTTGAACATTTGTATGCTCTGTTTGTAATTCTTGAATCCTTTTCTTAATTGCACCATCTTGATCCTAAAGCATGTTAACATTTTGTCCAATACTATTAAGCTCTATTTAAATTTGTTCCAACTTTTCTTTGTACTTGCCGATTGCACGAGGCCATCAAAGACAATAGTTATAAATGTTGTTTGTTGTTTTTATGCACTCAGCTGATTCATTTTCCTTTTTAGCTTGGTGAGTGATAACTTGTACTGCTTCTTCAGGTGTAGAATTACTTCTTCTTCCTTGTTCTAAGACTCAAAGTCCATGATTTCCTTGATGCATCCAATCATCTCTTCTAGAAAAATATTCTATAAACTCTCTAATTTAATATGGTTGTGCACAAGATGAGCACTTAGTACATTTAAAATCATGTCCTACTCATATGAAGGTTTGATAGACCATATGTTCATGATTTTTTGCATTCCATCTTCCTCATGAATAAGCTACAATATCTCTTCTTTAGTTAAATCACCTTCTTCTTCACTTTCTTCTGTTATTGCCTTTTCTTGTTTCGGTTCGACTGTTTCCAGTTCTTTTCTTTGGGTGTCCTTAAATTCCTTATCAGATTCCTCATCTAGTATATCCACAATCACCTATTATTTTCCTTTCCCTTGAAATATTGGAGTTTTGCATGCTGGAGGAGTACAAACAACAATTTATTTTGCTCTTTTCTTCTTTTTCTCCATCTCACCAGAGGAGGAACCGACTTCAAGTGCCCTTACCAGAAGGGGAATACCAATTGAGCCAAAGTTTCCTAGCAACCCTTTAAATAAACTTTCATATCTTTGATCATAGTTTGCCAAATTGTTAGAATGTATGTAGACCTACTTGCAAACTGGTTCACTTTCTTCCCATATTACATTGTTGTTTAATGGTAAGTAATTCAGAAAATACATCACAAGACATATAACCAAAGTACCAAACCCAAAAGGGTAATCTATCATCTTTGTCAATTGTACGTTCTCCATTAGTTGATCTTTCAGTAATCCGCAAAGGTCAAAATCCTCATCTTCCATTATCATCTTTTGTGAAATGTAAACAACACCTGCCGAAGTTGCACCTTCTCTATTTCTGAAAAATATTTTGTAGGATACTCTATACGCAATGTACTTTGTCACTGAATCTCTGATTGTTGAGATTATTAATTCCCTTTGATCTCCAGTTACTCTAGTTAGGGTTTCAACTTCTTTATTTCAGATTGACTTCTTTCTCGACACATCCCCAACTTTGCATAACCCAGTTATAGTTAAAATCACTTCTTTCACTATATGGTAGGGTTTTTCCAAAGTTAGAATATCGTCATTCAATCTATATAGAATAAACTTAACGATTTATGCGTTCTCAAAATAGAGGAATTCACTCCAAATATCCAAGCTTTTGTGTTTTGCTTCTTTCAACAATTTCAATTCATCGAGCGACAACATGTTTCTTACAGCTCTAATCTTCTCACTGCTATACTCATCTAGGTTTTTCATTCCTTTGATTTGTTCCATTTTACCTTCCGTACTCATGTCTTCATTCTACCAAAGAAGTTCTTCAACCACACACTAAATTAAACAAATTTTTTTCAATACAACTGAAGTACCTAATGGATTAGGGTTTCGTTGCCGAATTAACTTCATGCTTTCAAAATTTTGTTGCAGAGTGCTCTCCTTCTTTTCTTCGATATAAAGTGGCAAATAAGGGTTCCAATTTTCTTTTTATAACTCGCACACCTGACCTTTTGTTGTATTAAATGCTTTTTCCCTAGGTGTTTTGGATACCCTATTTTCTCAGTCAGCGAGAGAAAAATTCTTCTGCGTACCTTCAATTTCTTTACAAGAGTTTTCAAATGCCTCTGTAAATCATTAATACAACTGTTGAAAATATTCCACATTCTGGTACCAACTACCGACAGGGGGAAAAGTATTTTCTTGAAAAACTCCCCCTAGGCCAATGGCCTGAGATCAATTCTTGAAGGAATTACCAGCACCAGATTCTAGTAAGAAACCGTTTCCTGCATCAGACCCACTCTTTCTTACCCATGTCTTCTTCATCTAATCTCTATTTCATCCACAGTCACTTTCCCTTTTTCTTTATCATCTTTCTGCATACTTCTGCCTTTGTATGTCAGACCTCTTCTATCCATATTTTTTTTTTTGCAAAATTTTGCAATATGACTGTATTTGTTGTAATTGTAACACAACATTTCCTTGTCTAGACCAGTCATTCCATTGATTTATTCTTGATCTGCACTACTTAGCAATATGCCCAAATCTTCCACAGGTATAACAATTAACATTCCTTCTATTTACAGAGTTGTTTGACATATTTCTGCATTCAATTGACTTATGACCAAACTTATTGCAATTGAAACATTGACCAGAGAATGATGGATCACTTGATTTCATTTTACTTCTACATTGAGTAGCCATATGACCAAATTTATTGCAAGAAAAACAATATCCATTAAACTTTTGAGCATTAGGTTGTCTTATCAGATGCCTTGTTGCTTTGTTCATATGATTTCCTTGCCTAAAATTCCTTTGTCCAGATCCAAAACTTTCTCCTTTCTCATATCCAAGACCTCACTTGTCATTTCTATTCTTCTGACCTTGAGTCAACTCATCAAGCTTAATTGAGCTAATCTTGAACTTCTCTTTGTATTAATTTGCAGTAGCAAGTTCATCCCTAAGAATAATAATCTGTCTTTCAAGCTCTTCTTCATTGTTTCTAGATTGTTGCAGTTCAATCCCCAACTAAATGAATCCTCCATTAATTCTGCTACACTCATTAGATCTTTCTTTTAAGGACTGAGCAAGATTCTCCTCATTCTTCTTTCTCTCTTCAATCTCCTTAGTCAGCTTCATCACCACAGATTCCATCTCATGCTTTAAGGTAACATTGTATTTGGCTAGCTTTTTACATTCTTTAGTTATTTCCTTCAAGGTTTGATTCAGGTGAACATCATCCATGATTTTGCTCTCTTTTTGCTTAATCTAGTCACAAAGATCTTTTCTCTTCTCCCTAGACTTAATAATCTGATCCTTCAACGTCTGAATGAATTTCTCAACATCCTTAAGATTTGCTTTCAATTCCTGGACTTTTGCTCTAGACTAATCAAGACCATCAAGTGCCACCAAAAGCTGCTGCTGAAGACTACCAAAGTCCATTACATTCCAAGATCCACCTCAAGCTGTTAAACTTCTTCTGAGGAACTAAGCTCTGATACCAATTTTTGGAATCAAGGAACACTGAGGGGGGGGTTAATTAGTGTTCAAAAAAATTTAACTTTATTAAATTGATCTTTAAACCACTTACAAAATTGAACAAAAAGAAAGATGCAAGAACATAAAGAAATCATCCACAACACCATAACACAATGATTTTTACGTGGAAACCCTATTAGGGGAAAAACCACAGTGGAGGTTAATCCACAATTTGAGTACTCAAATATAAGTGTTTTACAAAAATGAGAATGCACTTGCATTTAGGCGCATTGCCTAGAGCTCACTGCTCAAAGATAGAAAGGCTCATTGCCTTACAATTAATGTCAAAAGACAACTGGAGTGGTGAACTATGAAATAAAATCTACAAATGCCTGAGAATAGTTTCGGTTAAGCTCATCAATCGAATTCTTGACCTTTTGTCTGATTCTGCTCTTTTTCTCTACTCTACTTCAACTCGCATCACAAAATCCTTTTATGCACAAGAGAAACTGTGCATAATCACACTACAATCCTTCTAACTTTTGCAACACACATCAACAAACTTCAAACACACACCAAAATGATATAATCGATTGCTTATATATATCCGCAACAAAATATTTAATCACTACAAGTCGGCTCCAACAAAATATTAAATATTTTCCAACCGTTGGCTCAAATCTCAAATAATTTTCAATTCACACCATCCAAAGTCGGCCACAACATAGTGAGGACCCAAAAAAAATCCTCAAACCCAAAAATACTTCAAACAATTTTGCCTCGAACATCCGCAACACACCACATTCACTTAATCGGCCTTCTAGCACTGTTAAATAGAAAATCAATTAACCAGATCTCCTAACTCGTACACCAATTGATGCGAAAACACAAAACTCAAGAATAAGATATTTCAAATACCCAACAACCTTCCCTGAGATTTACAACCCAAATTGATAATCTGGTAATGCATATGGATCGACAAACTCAACTTCAGTCAGATACCCTGTTCTTCACTTTGTCTACCGGTATGGACAAATACTGAAGTGTGGACCAGATCAATGACAACACTAGAAGAAATATGCCAGCATGTGCAAGTTAACTTATGACCTCTCGGACAAGTTGAAAGTGTGTTTGTTTGAAGGAATGTTAACCCTTGATTAAATCTCATCTTACATTCTCACCCGTTGATGAGAATCCATGGTCCATGCCTCTTCTTTCTTTCATCCTTGATCATTAATTGATCTTTTTTATCTCATCCATTGATCTCTTTTTACCTATTATATAAATAGAGATTTTCTCTATTGAATAGGGACGCATATTTCAAAAGAAAATTCTTGCTATTGAAATCACTCATACTCACACTCACATTTAGCACACATTTAGCATATTTTAGTTCATTTTAATTGCATTTAGTTAGCTTTAGGCTTCCATGATCACATAATGCATTCATTTAGTTTGTATATTAATTAGGGTTTGAATCTTTTAGTTTAAATTCCATCTAGATTAGCTTAGCTTTTGCATAACTAGATCATTTTTTAGCATAAAATCATGTTATCATTTTTTAGCATAAAATCATGTTAAATTAGCTTGCATCATGCTCATTTAGATTAAAATCATGTTATCATACACATCTTACAACCGTTCCTTTTTTTTCTTCAATAAAACTGACTGGAACAAGCTCATTGATCCATGGGATTGGAAAAGGGTCATCGTTCCACATCAACACGACACCACTCCCACAACAGGATAAGTTTCAGATGGATTAGAGTAGACATTTTAATGCTTTCATAGTTTAGAATGCTTAATTTTGATAAATGTTTAGTTTAATTTCCATTCGATTGATCTTGTTGAAGATTGACGTTGGCAGCTTTATTATGCTTTGATTCTTAATGGATCAAGTGTAATCGGCCCATGCTAATCCATCCAATCACAATGGCACCTTATCAAAGTTATCAAGAAGTATAACTTTTGGTATGGTTGACGTATGGGAGCCTATAGATCTGGCATGACTTTCCCATCACCACTTGTTTTGTGGGTACACACCTAGTGTATATTAGACTGCACTAGACCTTGTTTATTTCTCACTTGTTTGGGCTCATTGAGTGTATATATCAGACTACATTTGTGAGTTTGTTTGCATGACAACCTTGCATAACACACTTGATTTCCTATGGAGCCATGTATTTGTGGATAAATAGCCTAGGCTTGATCCATATCATTTGGGAAAACAGTTGAAGCTTGATCAATTTTTGTTTTTTATTTTTGTATTAATTTTCACATTGTATGATGTTATATTTTGTGTAGTTGTTGTATTCGCATGTCTCTTTATGCCCTTGTTGGTTTTCCATGGGATCTTTGTTCACGAGGCTTGATCATCCTCCTTGATCTTTACCATCTCATCTTTCTAACAATTGTACAATTAGACCTCTCTTGACTTATTTGTCTACTTTAGTGTGAGTTTGAGCGTAGGGCTCATACTCTCACTAATGTGGGGGCTAAATATAGTGTAGAAAAATATACACCTTTACATTTTCACAGTATTTTTGGGTCCCTTAATTAATTGGACTTAATTAAGATTCTAATGGCCTAAATTATGCATTCCTAAGCCTTATTGTTCCCATTTTTCAAAAGGGAAAATGAAATTAAACAAATGCTAACATTAAATTAATTGTATTGAAAATTGTGTGTCCTAGATTTAGGTCCCAGGACCCATTCACCCCTTGGGAGAATGGGTCCTCCTTAAGTCCTAGATCCCAATTTTTAATATGTTTTTTGCAACATTTTAATGATTCAAATTCAAATTTCACACAGTCGGCTTATGAAATCTAATTTTCAAGAAATTAGATAAGCACCTATAAATACATAGTCATTTTATCAATTCAAACTGAACATGCATAATCAAGATTTCACAAGAGAAAATATTATTGTCAAGAGCATTGAAGAGCAGATTTATCAAACATCTACAACATCAATCAAGATCATATCATCATGTCAAATTTATGTGTGTTCATATTATGTTTTGGAGCTAACATTGTGATGCAGGTTTCAAGCATTCAAGTGTCAAATCAAGCTATCATTCAAGGAAAATCATGCAAGATCCAATCCTTGGAGAGATGTGCTACACTTCAATCCTTTAAGGGCAACCATCAAGGGTTTGGTGAGTTGTGACATAGAATTGTTCATTCATCATTCCTTGTCATTTGTCATTATCTTTCATTATGATGGTTTAATTACCAAAATAGGGTTTGACCAAGGTAAACCCCTTTTCACCAAAAACAAATAATTTCTCTCTCTCTCTCTCTCTCTCTCTCTCTCTGTTTGCAGATTTGTAGGTGAAGAAGGATTGAAAATTGGATCAAAAGTGAAATTTTGCAAAGATTTCAAAGTTGTCAAGCCATGGAAACTCATTTGCAGAATTTATTTCCGACTTTTCGATAGTGGAATCCGTAGGAATCGAGAGTGAAAATATGGGATTAGAGGATTATGAAATCAGATTTTGAAACCTTTCTCAAAGACCCATTCACTCTACGAAGAATCTATCCCAGCAAGACACTCTGCAACCCTTTTTGGTGACTAGTACACGCCATCTTACCCTTCTCAGATATGCTTAAAAGTTGTAGTTTATGTTTATGCTATGATTTAAATCTACATTTCAAGTTTCATATTGCATAATTGAGTTCATTTGGTATTTTATTTTTATCTCCCCAAACCGCATTTCAATCACATTTATCATTTTTTGTCATAAGGGAAACAATAGATCTTCCTAATAGGGTTGACTCACCTAGAGGTTGAAAGTCAATCCTACCTTTGGGAGATCTCTTTTCCTAATGAAATTAAAAAAAGAGTAGGTGTGTTAGGTCATCATTTCATTTTGGTGAACCCTATCTCCCACACCATATTTTTTTATATTTCATGACCATATCTCAAAGGCTTCATAAATTCTAATGTAGACCCTTGAAGTGTTTTAAATATGAAGCTATAATTTTTCACCAATTTAAAATGTGTGAGAGGTGCAGTGTGCATCGTAATATTTTTTCTAATTCCATTGTTGGAATGTGAGTATTTTTTGAACCTATTAGTGAATTATTTGGATGTGTTGTAGAAATTTTTATATCTCAAAACTTGTCATTTATGTGTGTGCAACTCTGAAAACATTGGTGCATAATAAGATATACCAAGGGGCATTAGTAGTTGAAACCCAAGACATGTTTGAAAAGGACTATGCCTCAAAATTGTGAAGATCATTCCTCTGCACATGTTGAATGAATAAGATATAGTCATCACATGTATGTATATGCATATGGTTGTAAATACATGATAGATGCATAAGAGTATAGTTGACGATGCTTATGGGAGTAACTTATGGTGAGTAGATGTGGGAATTGACTTGGAGGCAATGCCATCTAATAAGTGGAAATAGTTTATATATATATATATATATATTTATTTATATTGGCATTAATAAAGGTGTTGCATGTAGATGGGTTTATAAGAGCGTTGTATTTTAAAACTTAAATGTTTTGTTTAAATTAATTTGATATATTGCATGGTTACCTTTGTGACAATAAGAAATGTATTTCCTACATGTTTTGGTTTTAGGGTTATTTTAATAAGGTTATTTATAATGTAACAATAAATGTGTTAAATGACATATTTTTGTGAAAAATTTGGTAATTAATGTTAGAATTGTGAAAAAAATGAGCCATAGGATCAAACAACAATCAAAGACACCTTTCATGCAAGAGAGCTGTAAACAATAATATGCAATATCCTTGACAAGAAAAAGCTACAATAATAAATCTTTCGAATCTCAAATGAGAATCTCAAGAGATAATATAATAAGGGTTGAGTGCTTATAAGAGAAAAACCTTAAATGAGAAAGGGATTAGATCATGACAAGTGTCAACATCTCATGCAATGAGATAGAATGGCCTAAAAATAGCTCAGCTAATAAAAGAATAAAAGCACTCCTAAGTTTACCTTAAGTGCATGAGAATAAATTAGCCTAATAACTCATTAAAGACCAATTAATTATTAGGTAATGCATGATTACTAGGGCCAAAGAGGGCTTAACAGAGCCCTTGCTAGCAATCTATATTGCTAATGTCAACATGACATCATGCTAACGTCAATAGAATATTCCTTCCTATAAAAAAATTGGCTGTCAGTAGAAGTCGTCGAGAAATGAAAAGGTGCTAAAATATTCATTGCTCGCTCGATATATTCCTTAGGATTTGCATATTTTAAAACTGATCATAAAATGTGTGTTTTCCATCTAAAAAAAGTTTTACGGTCATCGGAAAGGGCAAGTTGTTGGTCGGAGGAACAAAAGGTTATTGGTAGGCTTTGAAATTTTGTTGGTCGGCACAAAAGAGAGAAAAATGAATGAAGGTTGAGTGCTTATAAGAGAAAAATACTAAATGAGAAAGGGATTAGATCATGGCAAGTGTCAACATCTCATGCAATGAGTCAGAATGACCTAAAAATAGCTCAACTAATAAAATAATAAAAGCACTCCTAAGTTTAGCTTAAGTGCATGAGAATAAATTAACCTAATAATTAACTAAATATTAATTAATTATTAGCTAATGCATGATTACTCTAACAATTAATATTAATCTAATTTCAATATTCACATATCTTTAGGGATTGATTTCAATACTTATTCCATCTATCCTTTATCTCATGTCATTTTTTGCACTTGTAAAATTGGTCTACATGATATCTACAGATTTAAAAATAAGCTTAGAAATTTTAAATCTAAAATTTTAAATTGGATTTCCCTCCTTTCCAACTAGTTATTATGAATCAACTAGAGCAAAAAATATTTGTAATTACACACTAGGGTGTTGTATAAAATGATATACCCTAATTCATTCTAGTACACATCTAAAATATTTCATTCAAAATATGCATCAGCATTTAAGAAGCATCGTAGAGCAATATCATTGCATTTTTAGCTTACATTAGCATGATTAGGCAAACTACATGATAGCATATTGCATTTGATCTTTATTTTGTATTATTGATTTGATAATAAGGGTTTAAATAATGGAGAAATTTACTTGTTTAGGATATGCCTAGACAATGCCTATAAATACCATCCCTTTGTAGATACAGGTAAAAATATCAAGCCAAATAGGTTATATATTTTAAATTCAACAACATTCAAATACACATGTATGAGCTAAAATATATAGGCAGGTTTATATTCTTAGTTACGTAAATGACCCAAAGTGACAAACAAAGAGTTTACTAATTTAAAATTGCTATTATAATATCACACAAGGTCCTAATAAAATTTGTGAATCACTAGTGACATTGTCACAACATACCTTTGACAAATTTATAAATAAGTACAATTCCTTTTTTCATTTCATTTTTTAGAACTTATTTCAATACATTTATTAGTCCTAACTCTTTATTCTAAGCTAGTTATTCATTTTTGGATTTAATTAGTCTATACATAATATTTATGTGAAGTGCGATATTTCCCTATACAAACCTTCATTTTTATTTAGAATATAATTAAATGGTTATATTTTTTGTTTAATATTTAATCATATTCTAAACCAAATTAATCCAAGTTGAACATGCATGAATAAAGTTAGATAGAAATAGATGAGGGTTTAGAGGTTCTTGGTGGGGCCAAACCATCATTATTGGGGAGTGGTTGATTATTATGTTAATTTGGGACTTTAGTGCACACATTTCTATCTTTTTCGTGTATAGTATCCTATTGCACTAACATCCCACTAGCACATTGATGTCCTATTTATAGAGTTGTCTTTTATGATTCTTGATATCAAGCTTTACACATGCATGTACACTCAAAATGCTTATTATGGGAAAAATAATGTGCATGGCACATTTATGGATTTATCTTTGTGTGATCCTTAGGTTGATTTAATAGTAAAGTATGAGAATATTCTCAAGTGAGTGTACAAACCTTAGGTGCAGGTGATCTAATTCCTATGTGAACTAGCGGATGATCTCGTTAACTAGCTACTATTGCAACAAGATCATAGAATGTGTAATGGTAAGGAATCACACATACATAAACATATTTGAGATGCAAATAGATTTTGGAAAATGTGTCACATATATTCAAAAATAAAGGGAAATGTATTGGAGGTTTAGATGAAAATATATTTGTTTTTTTCCTAACTATATAGGATGTAATTCAATAGGTATTTATACATAATAATATCAATAGGTTACTTGTATGATACTGGTTGTATTATTACATCATATTTAAAATTATACACTAAGGCATTTTATAGAATAATAGATCCTATTTCCTTATTACCCATCTAGAAGTTTTCATTCAAAATATGTATTATCATTCAAGCAACATCAAAGAGAATTAGCATTGCATAGTTAGACTACATTGACATGATTGTGAATATTGCATGATTTCCTATTGTATTTTATCTTTATTCTATATTATTGACTCAATAACAAGGGTTTAACCAACAACGAACATTCCTTGTCTAGATTACCCTTAAAGAATGTTTATAAATACAAACCCTTTAAAATATAAGAAAAAAAACCTGAATCCAAAAAGGTTTCACATTTTAAATTCGACAACACTCAAATCCATGTGCATGAGTTAAAATTAGTAGGTAGATAATTTAGATTCATAGTTACAAAAATGACCTTGTTAGAAATCTAAAATAGATTGAATAACCAAGATCTTCTATGAGAGAGATAAGCTATAAAATTTTAAATGAAATAACACAATTATAGACCCAAAATTCCAAGAGATGTACAAATTGCAAGATGACAAAATTTCATTAGGAGCTCAAAGAAAATATGTAGAATAATGACTGCATGCATCAAGGTGCATGTATGCCAGAGTATGCAACAATGCAAGAGAATGAATGAAAATTCAAGCTAGGTAGTAAGTTTATATAGAAGTAAGGAGATGATGGAGGTGGAAAATCCAACCAATAGGAATTAACCACCAAAAGTGGAAAGTGTTCCACCCTTTAAGGAAGGGGACACCGCATCAATTATCTCCTAGTTATTAAATGACAAACTCACTTTATTATCCTAAGCAAGCTTAATTAAGTGTAGAAAAACTTAGGACTAAGGGAAAATAAAAACCTACACCAACACCCCTCTTTAAGCACAACTTAGGAGACGCAAAAGTTGATGGATCCTAACAAAAAAAGCTATGTTAGGTACCCATGTACATATAAAATTCCCCCCAAAAGAAGAAGAAGCCCCATCCCACAAAAAGGAAGTACACCCCCATAATAGAGAGATAAATGAAGTGGAAGGACAAAGAAGCCCCCCCAAAGAGATCCAACGGTAGATGCTTGAAACTAGATGTAGAAGATGGTCCACGATCATCGAACAACATTCCTCCATTTAGGAGGAAACAAAACCAAAGGCATATGCAAGCTATCTCCCCACTCTTGAAAGGAACATGTAGGAAGAAAACTCAAGATGTATCTAGAATCTCTAAACTTAGCTCAAGTGTCCCCATGTTGATGCTGAAATCCCCCACAATCAAATTAGGTGTTCTAGGCCACACTGCTGAAAATAAAAACTCAAAATCTCCTAGAGACTCATGTAGAACACCATCCAAAGACTCAAGTATCTCCTCTAAATATTTCTCCTCCAAATGATGATCCAAAGTATCCACACTCATGTTAAACTACAAGGAATGATCATGTATAGAATTAACAAGATGGTCAAAGTGTTCCCTCACAACAACTAAAGAAGAATCAAATCCATTAAAGAGAAGATGAATACCATCAATAGTGTCTCCAAAATCTGCAATATGCGTCTCCATAAAAAATTCTAAAATACCTATCAAGAGATCATCCCAAGCCAAATATGAAAGACAACGAATGTCCTACTAAAAGAATCATTGGGATATTTCGAAGAAGCAACACTAGAATTAAGGAGAAATAGTATGTGGAGGAGATGGAATGCAAGGTTCAAGAACTAGATCACTTGTGAGAATACCCAAGTTCAAGTAACCAAAATTATCCTCAAAATCAAAGTCCACACTAGAAGTGTGATCATCATCCAAAGGATCAAAGTCATCATCAGGAACAAAATATGAAAAGGTGTACAACTGAGATGCATGATCAACCACCCCAATAGCAATTATCTCTTTGCTCTCCAAATCTCTGAGAAGAACTAAATTGGGAGTGGATTCCACTATCTTCCCTACTCCACTATGAGTAACTTTATAGATGGAAAGAATATTATTAGACAAATGAGGTATGCACAATACACAATTGAAAGTACCATCCCCTATACCAATAGATCAATTCCAATTACATGCATATATGTATTGTTACCCATCAAAATATGTAGCATAACACAAGGCTCAAAAGAAGAGAACATGGACTGTGAAGAAGCCATATGGTGAGAAGCTCCCGAATCTAAAAGCCATCTCCTTGATCCAACACTCATAGAAGCACAAAGAGCTTTTCCTTTATGTTTGTCTAACGTAGAAGCATAAATAGCATGAAATTTTTCCTTTTTATTTGTAGATTCTTGGTTTGATGAAGATGGAGATTTAGTAACCCCTTTATTACTCTTCTCAAGAAGATGTGTGAGGTGATCAATTTGTTTCTTCATACATTTATGTTCGTGATGACCAAGTTTTTTACAATAAGCACATTTACCTTCTCCTTCTTAGATTTTTCTTGATTTGAAGAAGACACATCTGAAGCATTCTCTCCTTGATTCTTTTGTTTCTTACTTTTTTTTCCATTATCTTTCTGATCTTTAGTGCCTTGACTTGCAACCAAAGCATGAGACTTAGAAGATTTTATAGTGCCCATTTAAACCAACTTGTCCTATTCTTTTGTGAGTTCATTAGCAAACACATCAAGAGAAGGCACTTTATAGCATGTTCCTAAGGAAATTTTAGTGGCATAGAATGTAGAAACAAAGACTGAATAATTTGGACCAAGTTTAGAGAGAATACTTAAGATCAATTGTTTATCATCTTTTTCAATTCCACACTATGTCAATTGCAATCTTATGGCCTTTAGTTTGGTGAAGAAGCCTTGTATTGTATCAAAAACTGATGGAATTAAACCTATTAGCTCATTCTCCAATTGATGACCTCTTAATTCATCTTGTGTACCAAAGAGTTTTTCTAATGTTGTCCAAACTTCATTTTGTGTAGATAAAGATTCAACGTGAAAGAGCAAATATGGAGATGTACATACATGTACATAAGGTTCCAAATGCTTCATCACACTTATTAAAGATTTTTTTTTATTTTTTGCATCAATTGTTGGTTCAGTTTCTAGTCCCATTTTTATCTTATACAATCCGTACTTTTTCAAGTAGAGGGAAATTTTACTTTTCCAAATAAAATAGTTGTAGGGTGTTAATATAGGAACTGTTGATTGATCCATTTTAGGAAGAAAAGAATATTGTTTGTGAGTTCACAAAAAGAGAAAGCAAGCCAAAAAAAGAGACACCCCCCCCTTTCCATTAGTCTAAAAAATCACCCCCCAAGATATTACAACATTGGCACTTTATGATTAGTGCGTTTACAAAGCCTTTTCCAAGATACAATGCTCAATAGGCCCACAATGACCAAAATTAACTAGAAACAAAATTTGAAAAAATTGGCCTTATATCTATGTAGAACTCTTCAATACCTTTCCAACGCCTTTTCATTTCTAAAAAATGGAGCTCTGAGGTGAAAGTTATGGATCGTTAAAGAAAAAATGCAACAATAGCTTCAACCTGCAATATCTGGCAAAAAATGGAAAAATTTATTTTTAAAACCTTTGTAGATGGAAAGTGATCATCTCCAAATTTCCAACAATATCTTGTTTTCCAAAAACGGACATGGTGGTGAAAAGTTATGATTTAAAAAAAAAATGGTTGAATTTAGCCTGCAAAATGATGACCGCCTGGCAAAATAAAAATTTTCCAAAAATCAAATTCACCTAAAATAGATAAATTTTATATGAGAATAGGGGTTTTTGGGCCTTCCAAATGCATTGGAAAGGTCCATTTGGGTTGAAAATGCTCTTGCATAAAGTTGTTCACCAGATCTAAGCTTCAAACCCTTGTTTGCTACTATGTCATATGGTGGCCAAATTGAGTGAAACAAAAGCCAAATCTGACTTTTTTGAGCCTCCTAGACACAATGGGATGGTAACAAATCCTACCACTATAGCCAAAATAACTACAAGCACTAGATATCACCAAAAACACACATGCAAATATAGGATTAATAGATCCTCATAATTCCTTTCTGATTCTCCAAATCATATTGAAACACAAGAGAAGAGCATACAAGAATTTACAAGATCATACAAAAAGCTCAAATCTATTAATTAGGAACCTAAGTACTTAAAACTCTCAAAATATAAGCTTTGATACCATGCTAGAAATTTGAAATAGATTGAATAACCAAGATCTTCTATGAGAGAGATAAGCTATAAAATTGTAAATGAAATAACACAATTACAGACCCGAGATTCCAAGAGATGTGCAAATTTCAAGATGACAAAATTTCATTAGGAGATCAAAGCAAATCTGTAGAATAATGATTGCATGCATCAAGGTGTATGTATGCCAAAGTATGCAACAATGCAAGAGAGTGAATGAAAATACCTGAGCTAGGTAGTAAGTTTATATAGAAGCAAGGAGATGATGGAGGCGACAAATCCAACTAATAGGAATTAACCACAAAAAGTGGATATGAACCACCAAAAGTGGAGATGGCCACCAAAGTTCCACCCTTTAAGGAAGGGGACACAACATCACTTATCTTCTAGTTATTAAATGATAAAATCACTTTATTATCCTAAGCAAGCTTAATTAAGTGTAAAAAAAATGAGGACTAAAGAAAAATAAATTAAACCACAAAGAAAATAAAAACCTACACCAATAGACCTGAATTGAGATAAAGAGTTTATGGATTTAAAAGCACTACTATAACAACATACACAGTTTTGATCAAACTAATGAATCAGCTAATGACATTTATCACAACATATCTTTTAAATACATAAAATTTATATAGTCCATGATTGATTACCTTAATAGTTTATGGATTTAATTATGTAAGCAATTTTTATCATCAACATTTTGGATCATACTCCATGATCCATCATAGCCAACTCATTTTGATGATGGATGATGGAGTATGATCTAAAACGTTGATGAGAAAAAAATTACATAGTCAAATCCAAAAACTATCAAGTTAAACAACATATCTCTATCAAATTTTTAACCAAGTATGATTATTTTATTAGTTTAATTTTTGAGCATTTATTTAATATATTTATTAGTCCTGTCTTTATTCCATGCTAGTTTATTATTTATTTTGGACTCAATTAATTACATATAATATTTATGTGATGAGTGATATTTCTTGTACAATCCTTCAATTTAGTTTGGAATATAATAAAAATAATTGTAATTTAAATTTTTAATATTTAAATCATTTTCTAAACTAAATGAATCAATGTTCAACATGCATGAATAAAGTATAAATATAAATGGACAAAGAGGGTATAGACATTCTTTGGGAATGATTGATTATTGTGTTGAATAGGGATTTTAGTGCATACTTTTGTCTTTTTCATTCATAATGTTCTATGTAATTGTATTAACATCCAATTGGCACATCAATGTCCTATGTGCACATTATGTTGTTTTTTATGACTCCTGACAATAATCTTTTCACCCATATATTCACTAAAAATACTTATTATGGGGAAATATTAAATTCTTATCTCATATTTAGGCATTTGACTTGGTAATATGCATAGATTAATTCAATAATAAAGTATAAAATATGCTTGAGTTTGTGTACAAACCTTAGGTGTAGATGGTTTGATTCCTTAGTGAATCAACATATGATATTGTAACTTATCTAATACTGCAAAAAGATCATCGAATGTGTAATGGACAACAAATATGCATGGTATAGACATGTTTAAGATGCAAAAGGATTTTGGAAAATATTCCATTCATGTTAAAAAAGAGGGAAATATATAGAAGGTTTAGATTAAAAAAATTATTTATCTCCTAACTATACAAGTTGCAATTCAATTGTTATTTATACACAATAATATTGGCAGGTCATCAACTAGGATCAAGTCTCCAATATGTATGGAGTGTGGAATATGTAGATAGATGATACCAATCATCAAAGTTAGAAGATACCAATTATATTATTATATCATGTGACACAAACATCATCATGTGTCAAAATGTGTATGGTGCTAAATGGATGTCATATTCTATGGAAAGATGATACTAAGTGGTGCAAGCATATAAAATCATAATATTTTTATGTTGATTCTCCATGTTTTGCACACATATGGCTTGATTTTGCACTAGAATTCATAACTACATCCAAGTCCACACTATACATGCAAGTCTAGTGTTGTATGGTTGGATGTGAATGTGGTGCATAGTGTTATATAAATAGTGTTGCGTAGAGATACATGAGCATTGTGTTGTACACATTAAGCAAAGTTGAGTGTGTTGATAAACCTATTACACAAGGATAAACTAAAATCGTTTGTCTCCCTCGAGGAGCAATGGTCCCAATTACATCAATAGTGAGCTTAGGAAATTATATGTGTTGATGTTGAAGAGTGTATCACTTAGCCCAATCCATATGCAACCTAGTTTTAACTACTCAAAATAATGGGTGTTGTGGTAAGTATGAGTAGTGGTGGTGCTAATGATAACACCCCTTAATGCTAAATTTGAAGGTGTCAAGTATAATTCCCTAGGATATTGTATTGTTATGGGTGTAATGCCCAAATACAACATGCTTAGAACAAAACTTGATATAATATTTTTTTGAAAGGATGATAATAATGTTGTTAATTTGATAACAATGTGTCACACTTATAAGAAATGTACACAAGTTTCACATGAAACCCAATGATACAATGACAATGACAACAAGAATAATCTCACCATTGCATAACCAAGGTGGAAACAACATAAGACTTAACATTCATGGGATAAATCCACCATGACTAACACATGACATAGAGGACATGACACCTATATAACAATCAAATTACTAATCCACGATCACATGCTCTCAACGCTACTCCATGATAATATGATGGAATCATCAACCTCTAATCCAAGCCCAAACACACTTACAATACTAAATAAAAAGGCCAAACTTCATAGGAGGTTTCCTAATCGAGAGGCACAAAATGTCCACTAAGAAGAATGATGATAGGTCACTTCTAGACAACCACACACTTCCCAAGGCAATGAGATATAAATATTTATGTATGATACTTTTTTATGAAATGAAAACATGGGAAGACTCACAAGACCAAGGGAGCAACTTTCATATACAAGGTTTCCTTAAGAAATTGATCAACAACCCTTCAAATGTTGAATGAAGGCAAAACTGAGCAACACAAGATCCTAGTACCCAAATTAGACACTATCGCCCAAGAAAGACAATAGTTCCTAAGCATTAGGAACCCTATTAGGCACGTTGGAGTCCTTATAGAGGGATTGGAATCCTAGCCAATAATCAAACCCAAGTTAGGGTTTGGTCCCCAGGACACGCCAAACACCCCAATATAACCTAACACTCCAACTAACAACTGGCGAACTCAAAAAGGTGACAAAAACAACTTAAGGCCAACTAGAATGTTTAATCTTTTGAGGACCTGCCAAACTTGGAGCATGAAGGAGAAGGTGGGCAGGAGTGTTAGTACCTCCCTGACACCCCTAACTCCTACCCTAAGCAAGAAAATACTAAAATAAGGAGATACAACACATTTGGGTTCTTACAAGGCTTAACAAGAGCCTACAAGAGTGCCCTAAATGACACCACACTTAAGAAATGAGATCCAAGGAGTAGGATGACTAGATGATGAGTCCATAAAACCATCCAAGACTACTTTAAGATAAATCATATTCATTTTAAACCCAAAGGAAATATTCTATTTATTTTAAGTCTTAATAAAAGGTTCATACGTTTATTTTACTATTACAGTGCATAAGAATACAAGCATACATAATGCAATTGTGCTCGACTCCAACACCAAATCATGTAACTACAAATTAGTTTTACTATCTATTATCTATTGATTGCATTCCATATTAATGAGAGGTCCAATATAACATATCATTATGTTTACACCAAATAAGACTCAATTTTCCTTTACATATACAATTTCATCAAATGAACGAAATGGAAGAAAACTAAAATACTCTTTACCACATGAAGTCATCTTCAACTCCAATCACTA
This sequence comes from Sequoia sempervirens, assembly GCA_007258455.2. NCBI lineage: Eukaryota > Viridiplantae > Streptophyta > Pinopsida > Cupressales > Cupressaceae > Sequoia > Sequoia sempervirens. Next base: position 162,254,579 of record VDFB02373365.1, read on the forward strand.
TCCTTCAATCCCCAACAATGGTTTCCAGCTAAGCAACCTTGTGGAATCAAATTTTTCACTCTCACCATGCTAGGATATAATCACATGGGCCATAAGAACACACTCATGCAACAAACATTGGAAGAAGGCTTGCACACATACCATACATGAAGTATGCACTCAACACACACATAATACAAGAAATTCATCTAATATCACAAGATGGATCAATCACAATTAAGATCAAATACAAGTCTTCATTGGGCACAAACACCAGTGACATATCACGAAACCGTCATTAGGAAAACTCGCCAATGTCACATCATAAAATCCTCATTGGGAAAACTCACCAACATAACATCATAAAAATCATCATTAGGCAACTCACCACTGTCAAAGCACAAGGATCATCATTGGGCCAACTCACCAATGATAGAACACAAACATGTTGGACATTAGGATAAGATGTTAGAGAGTTAGGTAGTATCATCACGGTGCTCATTGGGATGGCTACACATGAAATCTAGTACTCCTCTCATACATATGAGGATACTTGATCTTACAAGACCCAAGCTTCCTGAGCGAGCATGTCTTCCCAAACATCCTTGGTCTTTACTTGTGTTTCATTAGTTTTCACTTGATTAGATGACTCGCCACTTGTGATCAGCCTACAAGCCACTTTAGGTTGGGAACACGTTGGGATCCTCTCACATAACCCTCTTTAGTACCTTAATCCTAGGCTCATCACATTCACCAACGAGTGTGACACAAAATAAATATTTCTCAAAATAAAAATAATCTTAATATGATCTATATAAAAATCCATAAATGAGACTCTAATTCCCTTAAACTAAAGTATATAAATTCACTTGAAACTTTCAAACTTTTAAAACTTTCCTACATACCAAAAACCAAAATTTTCCTTCAATCACCATTAAATTCTAAAGCTTGGATTTATTCAAATTTAAAGTTTCAAAAATTAAAATTTCAAGAATACCCTTTGGTGTTGAAAGTTCCCTACACCCATTCTAAGCTATTAAATTTACTTTTCCACCATTTCTCAAAATTTGGGCATTATAACCCCATTTTTGTCAAAATTCTAAAAAATCATAAAATAAATTCTACAACATATAAATTTATCAAATAAAAGGCATTAGGAGGTTTTAACACTCCCCTAATCCTATTCCAACATTTAAAATTGAAATCAAATGAGTAAATTAAAATAATTTAGAGAATTACCTCAATTTTTGCCAAAAAACCAAATTAGAGAATACTTCAAAAACACACCACAAACCCATGAATCCAATCATCAACACATTCCCCTTCCAAGTCCTATTCTAATGAATCTTTTCTCATCAAATTCACCTTCCAAATGCTCTCACAATCAATAAATAAAATTTCTTCAAGATGAGGTTTTTCTCCTCTCACAATTTTCTTCACAAAAATGCATAATAAAATTGAAATCCCTTTTGCCTATTTTACCCTTTTTCAATTACCAATTAAAAATAATACAATTTATTTTTCTATTTCTTCAATTTACATTTCCATGAATTTTCTCCCAAATCCAAGTAAGCATTTAAATTCACGATTTAAATCCATATAAACATAGATTTGAATTAAATTATGGAAATAACACCTTAGACATAAAAACAATCTTTTAACTCTTCAAACATTATTTTACAATCAAAAGGGGAATTTAAGCTATCATTTAAATACTTTACCTTAATTTGATATCATAATTAAAATATGATTAGTGAAGCAAATATGCAACTAATAGAATATTTTTATGAAAAATGGAAAATTTAAGAAATCATTTAAATCATGCATACACTGGCATTTCATGACACATGGGGATTCCAGAATAACTCCTAACTTGGATCCAAGTCAACACTAGTCAAACATGACACTTACCATACTTGATTCAAGTATGATCGAGGAATAGATAGGGAGGATCAATGTGACATCTCCAAAATAACTATCGTTGGGGAATAACTCAGACCTATAAAGCTAGGTGGAGAAATAACCATATACTTGTAACCAATCAATGCACATCAAGGGTACCTACTCAATGTACATATAGTCAAAGAACAACATAATCATAAACACCCAATGAGGTACCATAACATAAAGCATAAAAATAACATCCATACATTCATTTATATAAATAATTTATTTTGAATATAATAATCACATTCACATTTAATCACTCCATAAATAATGGACATCTTTATGAATTGAAACATAATGGTAAACCAAGCATTTAAGCATCACATGGGCATACTATAGAGGAGGAGATTTGCTACTCTAAAGATGATAGGGTCTCAAGGAGAAAATATCCCTCAACTACCTCAAAAGACACAACTCAAGTGACCAAATAAGATGATGAAGGGTGTTTGTTTATGCTATATGTAGAATTAAAAGGTGGGAGTCCCAAAAATAGAAAGAGTAGGTCGTAGAGGTCTTCTAGACATACTGAAAAGCTCCCGGTCAAGGATGATAGTGCGACAAGCAAACATCCCTGCAATGTGTTGGTGTCTCATACAGACCAAAAACTGAGAATGTCTCAAAAATGATTAAGTGGCTACTAAAAATTTTAGTAACTAACAACTCTTAAAATGTAGGAAAATAAGCAGAGAATGATAGAGCTTAAAGTAATTTAGCCTAAGTGGAATACAGATAAAAAAGTGAGAAGAATGGAAGAAAGTACTCACAAAAAACTAGAAGGTAGAGCCTCCAACAAAGAGAAGTCTTCAATACCTACACACATAAGACCAAGGAAATTTTTTGGGGTTGTTTAGGGATTTGCCTTAGCCAAATCCTGACTTTGGTGTTTCCACCTCCATGAAAAGCTAGACGAGATAAAGATAAATAAAATAGACGTGATAGAAGAAGAAATAAATATGGTATAAAAATATGATAACTAAATTGAAAGATAATGCAATAAAGAAATCATAGTTACCCTCCTTTAGCAAGATGAGAATGTCAAAAGAGAGAGGCTGCAATCTCCAAGCTTGAAAGAGATATGTCGATAATTCTAAAGCTTCAACGTAGCGTGATTATGAGAGCAATAAAAATGCAATGGAGATAAAGAAGTTGTTATGATGAAGAAGAGAGCAAGATAGGCATAAAAAACTTATTGTCTCGAGCTCAAGAGAGAATGAGAGATGGTGAAAATGAGGTGTTTTAGGGAGTTTATGCATGCAAGAGTCATCTCAGCATGTCTATGAGCTATTAGAGGTGTTACATTCACTAGTAGGCTAGAAACATAATGTTTTAACAATTATTGTAATCAAGATTCTATTTGGGACATCCACACGACGTATAGACGTATGTGTGGCACGTGTTCATTTGTGTCATACATCCACCTTATCAATAGGAAACAAACAGGTGAAGGACTATATTAAAGTTGAATAAAAGGGATATTACATTATTGTCTTTAATTCATCTAAAGTGGAGGCTCATCGAATGTGAAATTGCATAGGATGTAATTTACAACATTACATTTTGTCCCCACTTTAGCAAGCATATGCATTCTAGCAGATGTGAGCTAAATTAGAGAGAAAGAGGTTGAAGAGCATATACCTAGGATGAAGAGCACACAAGTCTTTGATCCTATGTATACAATTGTAAATCTAATCCAAAACATAAAAAAGGACACAAGTCTTCTATCTAGCAAAGCTGATTGCAAATTCACCACAAACATGTTAGTTGCAAACAAACCTGTTAGGCAAAAAAGTAAAAAATAGATGTGATAAATCTAATCAAATATAAAGACGATGCTAATAAGTATGGCTTAGAAAGTTGTGTTATGCTATAGACCATACAACAAGCTGATGGTTTTGTGGCTACTACAAACTACATTGTAGGATAGTCACAAAAAAGACAGGTCTAGTCAGGTTGCCCCCAAGCTAGATGAGGATCTATCATAAGACATCAATATTTTTAAGGCATATTGTAACATAGAAAAAGGGAACCCTATATTTAATGTGTAAAACTAGGGTTGCTTAGGATTCTTTTTCCAAGTTGCAATAGAAGGTGGATCAACAAGGTGAATAGAGTTACTATCAACCCAAAAAGGTGATCCAACCATACCCAGATCCACTTTCTTAAGGCCTTGAATATGGATGGGAAATGATTTAGAATGATTAACCTAATTGAGCTATATGACCTAATATGACAAATGCAATAATCTATAAATACACACACTAAAACTATAAATTGCAAGTGGATTTGGTAAGTGTTAGATGATGTGTACTTGTCACCAAAATTTGGATCTAACATGTAGAGGACACAGTCACCTAGGGGCGTATGGGTCCCTGATAGGGGGTCTTGAAACTGATTTTGCAATCTTCTAATGCCAGATCTGTCCTTTTGTTTCTTGGTTGCAAACTTGTCGGAATATCGTTAATAAATTTTGTGGGTGAGTTTTTGTAGCTTGATAAGATATATAACAATAAATGTAACAATGGAGAATTTGTCTTTAAGATTCCTTCAATCCTCTTCAAACTTGTAACCTACACATTCACAAAGAGAGGAAATGTTGGGCCATTTAGGGGCTTTCCTTAGTCAAACTGTCACACCCCATTGTGTAATTACCTATTTACTATTACTATGTTGGGTTAAATTATTGCATGTGTGAATGTAATTATAATTTTGATCGAGAATATATGTGCTTGCACTTTGTTATCAATGAATTATGAATGAATGTTAGTTCATTTAATGTTATGTGATGAAATGTATATATGTGTAATGGATGGTTATTGAATTGGATATTCTAACTATGAAGAAATGTTATGTGAAAGCATATTTTGTTGAATATATGACTACCATGGGAATGTGTTACTTGGATGCATGTTCAATCCTCTAGGTGTGAGGGGAAGAATCACTCAGGAGAAGAACTTGGCCGGGTAACTAGTAATGTAACCTAATTGAGCTTACACACACAATCATAGTAGAATGGTTGAGTCAAGTCATTGTGTTGGAAATCAGTAAGTCATCCTTAGTATGATGTGTTTGCATTAGTAAGGGTCTTGATTACTGTTGAGTGCATTCTAGGATGATGTTTATTTGTTTGGAGCTTATGAGTTATTCCTTATATTACTATGCTTGAATTGATGAGGTTAACAAACATGGAATGTATGTATATGTATGCATATGCATGTTGATGATAGACCATACGCATGAAGGAACACGTACATGAGAGTACATAGGTAGATGTACCTATGCACACTTATGAACGGGTTGCTTATGAGCATGGTGTTATCGAATGGACAACACGATATGTATGTGTATATGTATATGTATGTTTCCTATCAATAAGATAGTAATTGTGTATGTGCTTGATTGTGCAATCAAATGTATGTATATATGTAAGATATATACATATATACATAGGTATACATGTTTCGATACATATGTATGTGTGAAAAATAGAAAATTCCATATGGATATATCAACATATGTATAATAAACATACTGTCAATATGATTATTATATGATTGTTAACTTGATCATATTCATTTGTATATCAAATGTATATATATACTTGATTGACATGGAATATACATATATATATGTAAGACATATCGTTAAAGGCCGATTTGTATATATAATTAATAGAGGCTGATTTTTATATATGTTATGCAAGATATTAAAGGTCGATCTATGCAAAGTAATATGCAATAATAAAGGACGATATGGAGAAGTAAACCATAGTTGATATCACTTAAATTGCATCACTGTTTTATAGCAGCAATATACATTAAACTTGGAATGCATTTATCAAAAGATAGAAGTGATGTAAACATTAAACAAACGTGTTTGTTGTGCAAGTGATTTTAATGCATGAGAAAAGGTAAAATCAACAAGGATGTGCTTAGTCAGAGCACAAGCTTGAATGCTATTTTGGGAGAGTTGGCTCACCTTTTCCTTGTCAATGGAACAAACTATGACCAAGTCGACTTAACATATGTGTTTCCTGCAAATAGAAGACTGTTTCAATGAGGCAAACCATGCAAAAAAGATAGGAAAGTTGGCAGCTACATGGAACCAATATATGAAAACTCTATTTTTGTAGAAGTCTATTTTGGTTGCAAGTCTATTATCATCTTTTGGCATGTTATGTGTGGTATCAGAGCTACCAGGTTTAGCTCTGGAACCTATTAGCTCATCATACTTTCCATCCAACATTATCTAATGTTTGGAAATTCTTGTGCTAGGATGGTGTGTCTTAGGTTAACTACAAGAAAGTCAGTAATCAGGAATGAGCGCTACTTAAAGGCCAAGAAGGAAAGAGAGGCCATTGTTTGAAAAATTGAGGGTACCAACTATGAGAATGCCATCTGGTTAAGTGAAATTAAAACCTTCAATCAAGCTCTTTCTTAGATTAGTGATGTGAAGAGAAAGATGAAGATGGAGGCTCAATACAATTATCTACCTCCAGTCTCACCATCGAAGTCTGAATCTTTATCACTTTATAGGGATATGCACTCGAGAGGAAGTGTCAACTCAACATTTATCTTTAGAGACCCTATAGTCCTTCCTATGTCAGAAGTGATTGAAATTTCCTTGAGTAAAGAATCAGAGGATTATGTACCCCACAACTATGTATTAGATGATAAATCCGAAGGTTACTTTCCATTTTGGGATAGATATGAACAAATGAGAGATGAAAAACAATCTGTATGGTATACCCCACTAAGTTATGTGTCTGAGAGTGAATCTGAGGGATAATCTTCACTTGATTATCTGAATAGTCACTCCATGTAATCAAGAGGATATTAAGATCCTTGTGAATAATAAAATCATGTGTTTATCATAAGCTTGTGCCTAAATCTTATGTGGAATTCCTTATGTGTGAATGGATGCTCATTTAAATGTTTTCCATAAGATAATGATAACATGATTAAATCTAATATGGATGAACCTTCAAGTATAATCTATTCTTGTAAAGATGGTGAGAACACAAACCAATCTTGGTGGAAGCCAATAAGTTGGGCAAGGACTGGTAGGATTTGAAGCTAGATTGGATCAAATCTTGACAAGGTTGGGAAACCTAGAGCAATAAATAAGGCTAAAGGATAGAGTAGAGAAGGAAATTCCAAACAAAGAGGATGAGGGAGAGAATTCCTCTCACAAACATGATCAAACTCATGATCAAGAGAGAGAGAGAAATCACCTTCTCTATGTGAGGAAACTAATAGGAAGTGTATGGCTTCTGAACTTTCCAAGGATATGAAGAAAATCACCCCACCCAAGTTTGAAGGAAGCACCAGCGGAGATGAAGTTGAGGCTTGGTTGGTCCAAATGGAGAAATATTTCAAGATTCAAAATTATTCTGAGGTCACCAAGGAAGTGTGGGGAGCATACCAGTTAGCAAGAGAAGCCTCTAATTGGTGGATGAATAAGAAAATGGAACTCGATCTTAGCTCATTGAAACTGTCATGGAATGAATTTGTTGAAATTTTATGTAAACGATGGTTACCCCAACTCTATTTTGACCAGAAAATCAGATTTTTAGAATCTGAGACAAGGTGAGATGATGGTTAATGAATATTGGGAAAATTTTACCCGACTACTACGTTATGTTCCAATGTACCAAAAGGATGAATGATTCTGTATATGAAAATTCATCATGGGACTTAATAGTCAGATTGGAGGAGAGGTAGATGTTCATGGTCCAACTACTATGGATCTAGTGTATGAGAAAGTTGTTAAAAAAGAGCAGAAGCTCAAAGCTATCTCCATCCGCTAGGAAAACAAAAATCGTAAGAAGATTGTGAGAGCTCAAGTCAAACCAACTTCAAAGAAGTTTGAAGTTGTGCAAGATTTGCAGAAACAAGGGGAAAAAGGATCCCAAAAAAAGTGGGAAAGAATCAAGAAGGGAACGTAAGAGGGATGGTTCCAGTGGTGGGAATACCAACAATGCTAGTGGAAATGCTAATAAAACTAGAGAACCCGCAAGGAAGAAATGACTAACTACTAGATGTTTCACATGTGGGAGAGACCACTGTGCCAGTCAATGTCCCAACAAGTCTCTAGGGTCACGATCTTATGGTAATCCACTTCCTACCCAACAAGTGATGTTCCAGCAAAAGATTCATGGTGTTGTGGATGATCGCCAAGTGGAGTATCAAGTGACTACGATAGAGACTCCAAGTATTTTATTTTGCTTACCCCTTTCTATACTTATAAATATTGGAGCAAATAAAAATTTCATTTCACCTAGAATAGCTAATAAAATATCTAGGAAAGTTGATTATATGGCAAAGTCTTGGGTTGTAGAATATGCAAACCAGACAAGAGGAGTGGTGGAACAATGTTTGTTCAAAGCTAGGATTGAGCTACCTTGTTTTTCTACATAGGTTAACCAATATGTAGAACCCTTAGGATCCTATGATGTTATCCTAGGCATGAATTGGCTATGGAGACATAGAGCCAAGGTAGATTTCCATTCCAAAATAATAGAATGTTTGGATGATTTTGGTAACCAAGTGAAGTTACAAGGGATACCTAGGGAGGTCAACCTATGTCAAATCTCTGCAATGCAATTGCTTAGGGTGAAGAAGAAAGAATGCAAGCTCTTTGTTGTCAAGATGGAAAAGCTTGAAGATTATAAAGAAGATCTTGATAACTTTGGATCACAGAGCTTCCAAGAGATGGAAGAAGGTGAAATGGAGGAAACTAGAATGACAGCTATGGAAAGATATCCTATACCGCGGAAGTTTTTGGATGTGTTTCTAGATGAATTACTTGGACTACCATCGAAAAGGATATTTGACTTCTCTATTGATATAGTACCAGGATCAGAACCTGTTTCCAAGGTGCCTTACAAAATGACAATAACTGAGCTAATGGAGCTTAAGGCACAACTGGATGAATTATTGTCTAAGGGGTTGATAAGACCAAGTGTATCACCTTGGGGAGCACCAGTAATCTCTATGAATAAGAAGGATGGTACTTTGCATTTGTGCATAGATTATCGTATGCTTAACAAAGCTATGGTAAAGAAAAAGTACCCATTGCCACACATTGATGATCTATTTGATCAAATGAGGGGAGCTACTATATTTTCTAAAATTGATCTACGATCTGGATACTATTAGTTGAGAATTAAGGATGAGGACATCTTTAAAACTGCATTTAGAACTAGATATGGACATTATAAGTTTACAGTTCTACCCTTTGGTCTAAAAAATGCACCTATAGCATTTATGAACCTTATGAATAATGTATTTAGGGATTGCCTAGATAATTTTGTCTTGGTTTTCTTAGATGATATTTTGATTTAGTCAAGGAGTGAGGAGGATCATTGTAGACATTTAGAGATAGTTCTACAATGACTTAGAGAACATAAGTTGTATGGAAAACTCCTAAGTGTACCTTCTTTAAGAAGAGAGTGCATTATCTTAGACATGTGATCTCAATAGATGGTATCTCAGTTGATCCAGCTAAGATCAAGGTAGTGCTAGAATGGCCAGTGCCCAAAAATGTCTCTTAGGTAAGAAGTTTTATGGGTCTGGCGGGATACTATAGAAATTTTGTTGCAAACTTCTCCAAGATATCCTTTCCAATTACTTCTTTATAGAAGAAAGGGAAGAAGTTTGAGTGGACAGAGAAGTGCCAAGTAGCCTTTGACCTACTCAAAGAGAAGTTGACTAACGCATCGATTTTGAAAGTATCAAATCTTGAGGGTGACTTCACAAATGTATCAGGGGAGGGATTAGGAGGTGTTTTAATGCAAGAAGGGAAAGTAATTGCTTATGAATCAAGGAAGTGGAAAACCTATGAGCAAAATTATGCATCGCATGATTTAGATTTAGCAGCAGTGGTTCATGCATTACAAATGTGGAGGCATTACTTGTTGGGGAAACCCTTTGAGATGAAAACTAATCATCATGGGTTCAAATATTTATTTACTCAACCTAATCTGAATGCAAGACAAAGAATATGGTTGGAGTTAATATCTAATTATGACTTTAAGATCAGTTACATCAAAGGAAAATAACATCAATTTGTCGATGCCTTGATTCAAAGACGTCATATTGCTTCAATAGTGACAATTCAAATCGACTTTAAAGTTCAAGTATTGCAGAAATGCAAAGAGGATGAGTACTATATGTAAGTTAATCAAGCACTCAAAAGCAATTTGTAAGATAAAAGGTATGAAGGTTTTCATTTTAAACCCAATGGAATACTTAGGTTTAAAGGGAGAATGTATGTACTTGACTAAGAAGAGTTAACAAATCTGGTATGGAAAGAAGTTCATGAAGCACCATACTCTAGACATCCTGGTGTGACAAAAATGTTGGCTGATGTGAAGCCATTATATTTTTGGAAAGGGATGAAAGGAGATGCTTCTAGATTCATGGCTAGGTGTCTTGAATGTCAAAGGGTGAAAGCAAAGAATCATCATCCTACAGGCTTATTTTACCCACATGATATTCTAGAGAGAAAGTGACAAGTCATAAGTATGGAATTTGTGCAGGGATTGCCTATGTTAAGGAATAAGCACAATGCCATTCTTGTGGTTGTCGATAAGCTTACGAAGGTAGCACATTTCATACCAAAGAATCTAATTGATGGAGCTCTTTCATAGCTAGGAAATTTATGCAAGAAGTGTTTAGGTTGCATGGAATTCTTGAGAAGATAATCTCAGATAGGGATGCATGAGTCACTTCAAGGTTTGGAAAACCTTATTTTCTGCACTTGGGACTCAACTGAATATAAGTTCAGCTTATCATCTAGAAATGGATGGAAAAATAGAAAGGGTGAATCAAGTAGTCAAAGACCTACTTAGAATGTATTACATGGATCAACAATACAAGTGGGAAGATTACTTGACTTTAGTGGAATTTTATTATAACAATTCCAACCATTCCGCAATAAAGATGGCTCCTTTCAAAGCATTATATGGTCGAAAGTGTCAAACCCCTAAGTTGGGATAAACTTGAGAATAGGGTGAGTCTTGAGCCAGAGATTTTGGCTGAAATGGAAGAACAAGTGAGAATTATTAAGCAAAGATTAGCTGAATCTAATGATAGACACAAAAGCTATGTAGATGCAAAGCGAGTGTCCCAAAATTTTGTAGTACGTGACAAGGTGTTGTTGAGGGTTAAACCTCACAAAAGTTCCATCAAATTTGGGAACTCTTCCAAATTAGCCCTGCACTATGTAGGACGTTTTGAGATTCTTGAGGAAATGAATCTTGTAGCTTATTGAATTACGTTGCCATCAACTCTTGCTTGGATGCATAACATCTTTCATGTTTCTTACCCAAATAAGTATATACCAGGTGATAATCATGTAATTGATTGGAATGCTTTACATGTACAAGACCCCAGTGTAGTAATACTCGATCCTATCAAGGTGCTCAAAACGTGTAAGATTTGCTTACATAACAGGGAAGTTCTACAAGTGATTATCATCTTTTGGAATGTTGCATAAACCCCGTGTAAGTTTTTCCACTTCCATAATGGAAATGTTAATGATAATTGAAAGGAAGGAATGATGAATGAACAAATATTGTAACTCACTACCCTTCAATGGGTTCCTTGAAGGACTGAAATCATGCACATCACCTTAAGGATCTTGGATCTTTCTTGATAGATTTGCTTGAATTCTTGGAGACCTACAACAATGTTAGCCTTCACAAAATAATAACATGAACACACATAGAATTTTATATGATGTTGGATCTTGAATTGTTGCAATTAAGCTCTAATAATGTTGCTCTTGACTTGCTCTTGAGTGCTAGATAATGTGTGTTATCTTTCAAATGATAAAATAACAAGGTATTTATATGAAAATGTTCTAATTTATCAAAATTCAAATTCCAAAAGCTGACAATTGAAATTTGAATTCTAAATGTTAAAATGCCACTGACAACATATTAAAAATTGGTCCCCGACAAGATAGGGGGACCCATACGCCCATGGGCTTATGGGTCCCAGCCCTATCTACTAGGACATTAAGTGTTAGGATCATAACATTAATTGTTTGTATTATTAAATGCTTGCAACTTTGTCACAAAATGATAAAAATAGGATTTGGAATGCATAATTTAAGAAATTAGGGACTTAATTAGGCTCATCAATTTATGGGGCCAAAACATAGTGTGAAATTGTTAAGGGTGACAATTTTCTACACTAGATTTAGTCCCCACTCTATTGAGAGTATGAACTTATGCTCAAACTCACACTAAAGTAGAAAAATATGCATCAAGAGGGGTCCAATTGTACAAATATTGAAGAAATAGGATGACTAAGGATCAAGGAGGGTGATCAAGCCACTAAGATCTAAGATCCCATGGAAAACAAACATAAGTACAAATGAACATGCATGTACGAAATGTAGCAAGACAACATACATAAATATACATGCAAAAGAGGGTATGGACTAACAGGTTGTATTATGATAGGACCCATACAAGAGCATTCATGACTCACACAATAGAAAAGTTGATATTTTTTAGGTGAATCATAAATAGGAAGGCACACGGGCTAGTGAGGACTGCTTTTCACTAGGTGATCCCCTAAGGTGAGATGAGAAACACACTAGGTCTACTAGGTGTACCCATATCAAGGTGGAAAAAATGAGAAACACACACCAGGTCTACAAGGTGTGGGCCCATAGCAACCATACCAAGAGTTATGATAACCTTGATAAGGTTCCAAAAGATGCAATGTTAATGCTACACTAAATTCAACTCTCATGAACAAAGTGAACCAGAGAAAATGTCAATGCATCACTAAGTCCAGCTCCTGTGAACAAAGTGAAGCAAAATAATTCCAATGTATCTGCCCGCTTTAAAGAAATTGTAAAACACCATGCTATGAGCAATTACTTTAAAGTATAAAAATGATAAATGTTATGTAAGAAAAGATCACAAGAGCTTAATTGGAAAGCCCTATGCCAAAGATAAGTTTTCAAATAAGTTATATAATGATAAGTGGTTGCCCCAAAATACAAAATAAAAAGGTACACTGAGGGATCCACGGATTTGGGTCAGTATGTGTCTTTGCTATAGTGATTTAATAGAGCTCAGAATTAACATCATTCCCTCAATACTTGTGGAACAAAAAACACAAAGGAGGAATGACACATAGAGAGAGAATACACACAATATTTTGGGTCAACATGGAAGAGACCTAAATGTCTGAATGCTTTGCATCATCCCCAAAATGAAAACACAAAATAAAAAGAAAAGACAATGTTTACGACATATAGAAGAATGAAGATACAAATAGAAGAATATCACAACAAATTTTTTCCTTTGTATCCTTGCGCCAATGAAGTAATAAGGGTCATCCAAAGACAACTTACAAACATAAAGACACACCAAGCAACACAACACAGGAGATAGCATCATGTGCAAGAAAGAACACAAACATAGAGGAGTACCACACATGCGAGCTGACCTAAATCAGGTCATCCACATCCCAATCTTGCTCATCATAAATGGAAGGTGGAAAACTAGCCAAAAGGGACTAAACAAGTGTCATACTAGGAACATCTCTAGGTGCAACATGTGATGGGTCACTCTCATTAGGAGGATCATCACGATTGCCCCCATCTAAACTCATTTGCTTTAAAAATAAATCATTAAGCTCATTATACACCTCCTCATCAATTTTAACAATTTCATCATCATCATCCAAATTGATCACAATGGGAGGTTTTATGACAATTGCATTTGAATTCTCTTATTTGATTTCTTCTTTTGGTTTTATGTATTATTTTGGTGAAATTTGGATTTCTTCTTAAGTTGTTTCCATGGGTGTTGGATTATCATGCACTATTTTGTTATTTTCTTCCAATTGACAAGCAATAGCATGACATCTATGCCTACGCTCTTTAGAATTTTGGTTTCTTCTTGCATAGTTTTCATCTTGTGACAGGGTAGGAGTGGGTTTATCAACCATTGGTTTATTTTCTTCCCTTAAGGGAGGAACTATAGAGGTTTGGGAAACCACTATCTCTTTAGGTCTATACACTTGTTTTAGCTTTGGAGACACAAAGGGAATCATCTTATTGTCTTTTGGTCTTTTATAGGATATGGGTGGAGGAACGACAACATAGTTACCTTGGTTAGTTGGGAGGTTTTTTGGTTCAATCATAGTGATAGGTATAGATAATATCTTGTTTTCTTTTGGTTTTATGCAAAATTTAAGATACTTTTAAACACACTTTCTAAACAATATTCCATATCATACTATCCTTTTGTATCCATTATGCAGACCTAAACTCAAAAACATGGTGATGGAATTATGGTTTAATATATTAACATTAAATGGTTTATATGAATATGTGTATGGAAATGTTAATGGAATGCCATGTTTAATTATGATGGTTATCCTTGTGTATGTTTTTTATGAAACTAACTTGTTTGCAGCTAAAGGAGGAAACATGATATACAACAGTTGCAAAATGAACCCGTAGCAAAAGGGGTGTTGGATGCCAAAATAGGGGAAATTGTAGAAACAGTTGAACATGATGATCATTGGTTGAAGGTACTTAATGAAGATAGAATGTGCATTATTACAATCAATTAATAAACAGTCAAGAAGAGGTATTTCTTATATGATACTTTGACAGATGGTCATATGGTTGCATGCATTCTGTTTTGACAGAGTTCTAGTTTCAATAGGATTTTCCTTCTTTTTCAGTTATAGGTTGAATAATTCCAAATCTTAATTCTATGCTCTAAATATCTGGAAGTGGAATTAATGATTTGGGTTAACCTTTTGTTTTAAATAATGCTTCCCTCGGTTTGTATATAACTTTTGGTTGAGTCCATAGGTTAGGTAGTTGGTTTTTTGCAGTTTTATGTTATCCATTACTTTTAGTTTGAAACATGAATCTTCAGAATGATTAAGTACGATTTGTGCAAGAATATTTTGTAATCTTTCATCTAATGCAATAAATGGACATCAATTCATGGAATGCATGAAATATAGTAGTTATATTGAGTTTAGTTAAAGTGGGAATAGTTACTTGAGCAGGCCACTCAAGGTATTGTTCTTCACTTCACCTTTTTCAATTATTTATTTATGTTGATAGTTGTTATTAGTTCATTATCTATAAATCATATGCAAGTTAAATGGGATTTAATTTCTTTTTTATTATGAATGAATGCTTAGAAACATGCATGTAACAATCATTGGTAATACTCCAGAGGATAGTTCAGTTGAGTTAGTAGTTTTTATTAAGTTTTTAGTTAATACAATTTCATTTCATTAGTAAAAGTTCAGTCACAACATTTATTGTAGGTACCTGTAGCAACTAGTTTTAGTTTATATTTTTATTGTTTTACATTTTTGTGCATTTCCAATAATTAGAATGACTTTAGTAGGATAGTTTAGGTAGTTTGAGTCCATGAAGGCATATATAATGTTGCACCATCATAAGCTTACACACCTTGGTTGATGATTTAATATAGTCTTAAGCAGTTTCAAGTGGATTGTTTAGTTAGTTGACCCTCTGAATTGAGTGGATTTCACCAAGTTTACAAAACATTAGCTTAGACTCTACATTTTTGGCATTGTTTTCGGGGATTATTCTATCTTCGTAGACCTGTTTTTACAGTTTTCATAGCTAATTTTCTCTTTTCAAGCATTAGTACTATTATATACCACCTTTTTCAAGACCAAGCTTCTAACATTGTGCAAGCCTATTGAATTTAAAGTCACATTTTATATATGCGGATGAAGAGATACCCCTTGGGTAGGTTCCTTCCCTCTACATGCTAGGAAGCTATTGCAAAAAGTGGTGAACCTAGTACTCAAAGTGAAGGTACCATTGAAGAAGAAATTTCCTTTTCACCAACCTCTAGCGGAAATACAGAAGGAACATACCACACCATGGTTGATGTAGATGATGATGATGCTTGACCAACATTTGGATTTCCTATTACTAACCAGAAAAGAGCCATAGTGCTGAAGAACATTCCTCCTTTGACCTTTCCAATTTTCTATAGGTTAATAACTAAAGACCCAGATACATTCCTCTTTGAATTTGATGTCTTATGCAAAATTTATGACTATACTTTTGATGCACATAGGCTAAAACTTTTTCCTACCACCCTCAAAGATGTAGCTTTGAGATGGTTCATGGGATTAGGTAGTGATGTTGTTCTTGACTGGGACACTATGAAGACACTATTTTTAGAGAAGTATCAGGACTATTGCAGAGGACCTGAAAGGAGGAAGGATTACATATTTTGAATGACACAAAAGGATGATGAGCCTTTACAATATTATGTTGAAATATTTTAGTTTTCTCTCAAGAAAAACCCCCAAAACAAGTTGTCAAAAGAGTCTCTCAAGCTAGTCTTTTTGAGAGGGGTTAATGAAGACTGTATGGATTCCTTGAAACTCATTGGCCAAGGAGATATATCTCAGAAATAATTTGTAGACATTTTTAAGGTTTGTAAAAATTATTCCAAGACCTACAAGGAGGCCAAGAGATAATAGGAAATCGGTTCTTGGTAAGTCATCTATTGGGGTTTCAAAAGTTGAGTTGAGCAATTTGTTATCCAATATGAAAGAGGATATAATCAGTCATTTGGAAACATGGTTGGATACTCTACACATTAAGAAAAATTAGGAGGAAGCTGAGGCTATGCTTACTGAATATTGTCCAAGCTACAGGCAAAGAAAAGCAAATTGTAAATGCAAAAGAGTGGCCAACATCCAATAAGATAAAGTTGAGAAGCCTAACTTTCAACCCATTGAAGGAGATGATGGAAAACTCTTTTATATAGCACAAAGGAGGCCATGGAAGTTGAGACAAAGTATGACACAAGACCCCCTTAGCTTTAATTCATCTTTTCCTATTGGAAACCAAATCTTTTTTGCTTGGAACTCTTAGCCTTGGCAAGTAAATCAAAACCAGTGGAGAAATCCACAATGGCCAAACCATAAAGCTAATTGGAACCAATAGTCAAATCCTTGGCCACAGAAAAACTTTCAGGGTTTCAATTACAATCCATAATGGCCAACCCAACAAAATAAATGGCAACCTTAGTGGCAGAAAGGCCGACAATGGCAATAGCAAAATATGAACTATCAGCAGCCCATGCTCCCTCCACAACAACAACAAGCACTAATTGCACCATCAAATCTTGCATCCCAACCACCTAAGCAGTAAATACCTACCTAACCTACACCTAAGCCTAACACTAAGCTTGTCCAGCAGGCTTATACTAATGAAGCTATGCAATACCCCACTTATGGGGTAGAGGTGAGTGATGTCCACCTCATATCAAGAAAACAACTTGTTGGACCTTCGTCCCCCAAAATTACAGAAATGGAGGATGAGGAACCTACAGTTGAGGCTTCTGATAAAACACCTGTCGAGCCTGAACAAAATCAGGTACACCAAACTACTTTAAATCCCAAGCCACCTTTTCCTGAATGCCTAGCTCTGCAAAAGCATCACACACAGGCTGAGACAAACCTTTAAGGGAAGTTGAAACATGTCAACATTAAAATACCACTTATCCAAGCTATCAAAGACATCCCTATCTATACCAAAACAGTAAGGGATCTCTATCTTAAGAAACCAGGCCACAAAAAAATCCACAAATAGTTCATGTCTTGGGGAATCTTACAGATATCATGTTGGGAAACATTACAATCCCTAAGTATACCAATCCTGGTAGTCCATTTGTGGACGTTAACATGAATGGAACCCTCATTAAAAACACTTTGATAGAATTGGGGGAAGCCATCAATGTCATGACAATAGAAACAATGCAGTTGCTTTAGTTGATCAACCTTAGGCCCACACAAACTATTTTGAAATTAGTTGATAGGTCCATTGTCAAACCTAAGGGAATTATTGAAGACCTAGTTATTGCATTGGATTCTTGGGAATACTCTACAGACTTCATAGTACTGCAACCCAAATTCAATCTTGTGGGTTACCCACTCATCCTAGGCAGGCCTTGTTTGGCAACAACCAATGCATTTATAGGTTGCAGATTTGGTAAAATGATAATATCTAATGGGACAATCACAAAGAACCTGGTTCTTTGTCCACCTGCCCAACCATATGCAAACCTTGAGCACACCATTTGGCCTAATTTGGGTGAGTAGGAAGAAGATAATTATTCTCTTCAAACACTGATGACTATAGAGCGCAACCCCTTGTTGGATGACCGGGATGAATATAAGCTCATTTCTCATATAATCCAAAATGACTATGGTAGGAGCCTACACCAACAGGATTGTATCATATTCCTACAAGACCCCTTGCAAAGTATTGTACCTATTGATTCTATAGAAGAGATATCACAACTATTTCATTCATTACTCCCTCAACAATGTTTACCTATTATTCCAAGCCTTGATCTCTCGTCAGTTCAAGAGTCATCAAAGGAGTTGGAAATTATGCCAGGGAGAATGTTAAATATTAATAATGCCTTGAATGAGGAACAACAAAATTCTCTACAATTAATGTTGCAGGCACACTTAGCCGCATATGCATGGGATTACCATGATATAAGGGACATTGATCCTGATCTATGCATGCACATGATTTAAATTAATGATGGCTACAGACCTATCAAACAACCACAAAGACACATGAATCCAACTCTAAGAGATATACTAAAAGTTGAATTGCAAAAGCTTTTAGATGCAGGTTTTATATACCCTATATCAAATAGTAAACGGGTTTCACCATTGGTAATAGTTCCCAAGAATGGTGGAAAATGGAGAGTCTGTGTTGATTATAGGGAATTAAATGTTTCCACAAGGAAAGATCATTTCCCACTACCATTTATTGACCAAGTTCTTGATTCTTTGGCAGAAAATAAATATTTTTCATTTCTTAATGGCTTCAGTGGTTATAAGCAGATGAAGATTGCACCAGAAGATCAAGATAAGACCACATTCACCTACCCTTGGGGAACCTATGCATACTTTGTCCTACCTTTTGGTTTGTGTAATGCTCCAACTATCTTTCAAAGAGCAGTACTAAACATATTTTTTGATTTTGCACATAACTACATGGAGATATACATGGATGACTTCACCACTTATGTTGAAAGTTATGAGGAAGCTCTTAGTAACCTGGAGAAGGTGTTAAAAAGGTGTAAGGAACACAATATATCACTCAACAATGAGTAGTGTTTCATGATGATGACACAAGGAATTGTGTTAGGACACTTTATATCTAGTGAAAGTATATAGGTTGACCCAAATAAGATTGAAATTATATCTACCCTACCTGTACCACAAAAATAAAGAGACGTTAGGAGCTTCCTTGGACATGCAGGTTATTATAGGTGATTCATCCAAGATTTTAGCGAGTTTATTTTGTTGACAAAGTACAGTGAGTTTGATTGGATTGAAAATTGTCATAATTCATTTGAGAAATTAAAAGCAGCTCTAATTCATGCACCAGTTCTAAGAGGTCCAAATTGGACATTACCATTTCACATACACACGGATACATCAGACTTTTCTATTGGAGCAGTCCTAGGACAAAAGGACGGGAATAAGGAGTATGCAATATACTATATCAACAAAAACCTACAAGGAGCAAAGTTAAACTATACCATGACAAAAAAAGAAATGCTTGCAGTTTTCTACAACATTAACAAGTTTATACACTATATAACTAGCTATCAAATGTTTATACATACATATCATACAACAATAAGATATTTTATGAATAAACCAATAGTAGGTGGAAGTCTTGTAAGGTGGTTATTATTGCTGCAAGAATTTGACATAACAACAGTTGACAAGCTCGGAAAGGCTAATGCGGTTGTTGATTTTCTGTCTAGATTGCATACCCAATCAATAGAAGGAGTGGTTAGTGATTCTTTTCCTGATGAGCATCTATTTTCTCTAAATGTACATACTCCATGGTTTGCTGATATAGCTAACTATTTGGTAACATGGCAGATTCCAAGTTACTTTTCTCCAAGAGAGAAAAGACAATTAGTTCACAAATGCTTTCCTTATTCTTGGATTGATGGATTCTTATTTTACACTGGGCCAAAACAACATTATGAGGAGATGTATCAGGGAGGATGAAGTGTTTGATATATTGAAAGCATGCCATGATGAACCTTGTTGTGGACATTGTGCAGCCAAGAGGATAGTCTTTAAGATCTTGACAACAAGATATTATTGTCCAACCCTACATAAAGACTCTGTTAAGTATACTAGAAGTTGTGACTGCTGCCAAAGAATGGGAAGACCTACACAAAGTGATGAAATGCCTTTACATCCCCAGTTGGCACAAGCTCCTTTTGATAAATGGGGGCTAGATTTTATTGGACCTATCTCTCCCACTTCAAATAATAAGGAATACATATTGGTATGCAGTGTATACTTAACCAAAAGGGTAGAGGTAAAAGCATTGCAGTTTTCTAGAGATGGCAATGTAGCAAAATTCTTATATGAGGAGATCTTCACTAGGTATGGTGTACCTAAGGAGATAGTGACTGATCAAGGACCATAATTTACATCAAAACTAATTACTGAATTGGTGGAAGGGTATCAGATCAGGCACAAGAAATCTACCCCATACCATCCTCAAGCTAATGGTCAAGTAGAGGTCACCAACAGGGAGATTGAAAATATATTGACAAAAACAGTGCAGCTTCATAGGAGAGATTGGGTATCCATATTACCAGAAGCTATTTGGGCATATAGAACCACATGGAAGACAACTACAGGTTTTACCTCTTATGAACTGGTTTATGGAAAAACAACAGTATTGCCTATTGAATTTGAATATAAAACATTGAGGATAGCAGTAGACTTGGGCATGGATTTAACAGAGGCACAAAAGGAAAGGTTACATTCTCTAAATGGGTTGGATGAGATAAGAATGGAAGTATTCCATCATACATAAGTGGTAGAACAACAGAGAATGAAATGGCATGATCAATACATAAAGACAAAAGAATTCACTAAAGGAGATTGGGCTCTGTTATATGACTCAAGGTGCAAAGATTTTAAAGGTAAATTCTAGTCTAGGTGGCTAGGACCTTATGAGATTAGTAAGGTTTACCCTATTGGAGCAATACAGTTGCATACCTTTGATGAAGTCTGATTCTCACTTCTTGTTAATGGACACAGATTGAAGTTATACAAGAAACCAATGCAACACGATGACTTCATTTTTTCATTGATTCAGCAGTATGGTACTCACAGTGAACCTAAAACAAAAACTAATTCATAGAGTCCTATATCAGTACTATCGGACATACCCAACACGTTTGGTGATCTAGAGGGTGAGTTACATAACTCAGCCCCTAAAATCACCCATGC
Source organism: Sequoia sempervirens (assembly GCA_007258455.2). Classification (NCBI taxonomy): domain Eukaryota; kingdom Viridiplantae; phylum Streptophyta; class Pinopsida; order Cupressales; family Cupressaceae; genus Sequoia; species Sequoia sempervirens. The sequence continues at coordinate 162,275,851 of VDFB02373365.1, forward strand.
ATAATTTCTCATGCTTTAAACACCACATGCACACACAACACATTCTTCATGCACACACTGCATGATTATAATAATACTTGGGATATCTTCAAAAAGGACCTGCTAACAATATTTCCAGGGGACCTGATGTCATCGAGACATGTAGCTTCACACTACCCACATTCTGATTGGGACCTAACACTGCAAGCACTCATAGCAACGTTCGATGATTGAAAGACTATTCAACCCATTTGGCGCCATATTTATTGCAAGGTTATGCGCATTCATTTTCACAATATCCACATATTTTATCCATCACTTCATGCTAAATATTGTGGCATAATTACTTTATTTCCCTCACTAATTTCAAATCTTTGAAGTTGTCAAATCGCCAACTCATATCCATCTAATCATATCTACTCTCCAAGATACTCATTCCCTTGTAGTTAATATCTGTCCCATAAAAATCAATAACTGCATATGTTCCTTTAGTTTCCACACGCCACCAATGGTTATTTTTGCACGACTGTACTTGAGGTATACTATTATGATTATTCAAGTTTTCTTTAAACTTTTTATGCACTTTTCATTTAAATTTCATGCATGTGAAATATTAAATTATTCATTTCCATCAACTCATGTTTATACTACCTCCAAATCATCACCATGAAGTGAGGTCACTTCACCAATTAAGTTGGGGGGAGGGTATGATTACTCTATCTCTTTTCCAATCTTTTTGAATTTGCCACCCTAAACCGAATTTAATGAAAATCATGACATGCAAAGCCTTGAGTCATATTTTATTTTTATTACTATTTCCACTGCCATTTTTGCAATTCCTAAAACTTGAAACCCTGTAGAATTTGTGAGTAATTTAGATTGGTTTGTACCAAAGCTGAATTTGAAGAGGAATTTGTAGTTACACTGTGGTGTGATAGTAAGAATATATATAGAAATTGAGGTTTTGAAGTCATAAGAGAAGTTGAAGGTGGTAGGAAAAGCTCGAATTGAATCTTCGAAGCTAAATTTGGTATATTGATCAGTAAAAGGAACTAAGATGGGAGGATATGTCATAAGGAGAGAGTTGACAACTCATCAACAGATTTTGGAGGACACGGTTGTCCTTCCTATATTCACAAGGGTTGGATGGATTGAGTATCTAAAATTAACAAAGTATAGTGATGATTTAATGAGAAGATTTTCAAAAACTCTCCAATACGATGAAGCCATGGTAAAAGGATTTCTATGGATGCTTCAGAGACCGCCATTGCTCAAGTGACTAGATTGCTAAGGACAGGAGCATAATTTCTAGCTCGGTTTGATGCAATTGCAACTTAGGAGGAATTTTGCACAAGAGGAGAGGAATTGGATTCCTCATCACAAGGTACGAAAAGAATGTCTCTCCACTGGTTATGGGCAAGGTGTGCCTCTTAAATTGTTAGATATATTACACGCGATGGAAGACAAAATATTTTATATACTACCCATTTTAAGTTGTTAAGCCATCTTAGGCATAACAGGATAGTCAATGTACCCAATTTCCTATGCTACTAGTTGAAGAGAATGGCTTTAGAATACCAGAAAAGATAATCTAATACTTCCCTCTCTCACCATTGCTTAGTTACCCTGTTGATAAAAATGAGCCTAAGAATTCAATAACCACAAGGTGGGAGTATTTTAGGGTTGAGGAATGTAATTACATCAACAGTTTGCTAGTAGTACCTGGGGATATAGGAAATCAAAATGAACCCCAAAATGACTCGGAAGAGGAAAACCCTCATAATTCGCCTATGGCCTCACCTACCTACAACCAAAGCGAATATGAAAAACCTGAAGAGCCAGAGTCTAGGCCATCTAAAAATGAGGAGTTACCTTCTCCTAAGCCACAAAAGTATAAAAGCAAGAGAAGTAGTGTATCGACCACTTCCACACCCTCTAAACTAGAGGAAGACGTTACAAAAGGAAAGAAGGTTGCTCAAAAACAAAAAAAAAGGAAAATGCCCCAAACATGAAGAAGGGTATTAAAAAAGAAAAGAAAAGAATTAAAGCAAAAATACTTACACCCAAACATTTTGGTAGGCTCAAGAAACAAAGTGCTACAAAGGAAGGTATAGGGGAACCTAAAGGAGAAGAGGAGAGTAGAGAACAATCCCAGGGAAATCAACACCAGCAAGAACAACAGCAGGAAAATGTTACGATTGTAGAGACTGATTTTGAACTAGGAGGGGATGCCCCTAGTGACATGAATGAAACTATGAAAAAGAGAAGGTATATGATAATGACTTCTGATTCTAAATCATAGGACCCATTTATTGTAAAGAAACTGAGGACAAAAGCTTTGAATAGTCCTATACATGGAGGTTATGAAGGAGGAAATGAGTAATTTGAGGATATAGAAGAAGCTTACCTTGAAGAGAGAAATGTGAGACAAGAACTCTAGGAAGCACTAGATAGAATTAAACACCTAGAGGAGTTGGTGAAAAATTATGAGAAAAAGGATAAAGAAAGGGAAGTAAAGATGGAGGAGATGGAGTAAAAAGTACAACTATATGGTCATGGTGTTAAGTTAGATTTGCTGGCACAATTGGCTGTCACTAAGACAGGGGACAAAGAATTGTCTATCCCAAGTGAGAGACCCCCTCCTCTTAAAACTCCTGGTTATCACACAACTTTCTCTCTAGGCTACCAATTGTGGAGTGTAACTAATGAGTTTGCAAAGGAAAAAGAAAAATGGAAGAAGAAAAGGAAATATATATGCAAGAATTAGAAAAGAAAGAAATGGAATTGAATAAGTCAACAGTCTGATTGGAAGAAGTTGTAGATAAGGCTGCACAAATTGTCAAGTGCAGGCCTCCACCTAGGACTTATGCATTGTTTCTACAAGAAAGGTTCTTGTGTTTTTACTTTAATAGATTAATTAGCAAACAATCTTCTACCATGAGTCAACTAGATGAATTTCTTAAAAAGTTTAAAACTTCCACATTTGAAGACCAGGATCAATTATGTGAATTTTATTTGCATAATTATGTGATTCCTGATGAAACAGAATGGAACCCCTTAATGTTTGTGGGGGATCTTCAAGTCAGAGCGCTTATCTCTTACTACAAGAATGAACAACTTAGAAGAGAAATTATGGAAAAATATGATGAAAAAGAGAAATATATTGCACTTCCAATAAGAAGAAAATCTAAGGATTCAAAAGAAATTATTGATGAGTGGATGAAACTTCTTGGGCATAAAGGAGTTGGAAAGACAATAATGAAACTCTGGAAAGAAGACTATGAGAGAATTTGAAAGTGTTAGTTGTAGGTATTATGCAATAGTGTTATAAGTATGTGTAGAACCAATGGAACGAACTAACCCCTGAATTGCAAAACGAGCCACATTCTATATACAATTTTACTACTATTTCCAGAGGGTGCAAAAATATATGACAGTCATTATTAGCAAAAGAGTTCACTGGATACCTCTCACATTTCAAAACCTATTCTTGTTTGTCCAATTCCACATTGGGCTGGGGATAAAAGTGAAGAATGTGAGAGGGAAGGAACTATCAGGATGAGGCAGCTTTCAACATACCAAGGTTTTTATCTACAGTAGGATCAGGGTGCTAGTACATTCATTGACCTAAGGAAAATTTCTCTCCAGTATAATCAAGACCCTTAGTATTTTTCTTGGGGACAAACAAAAAGTTAAGTTGGGGGAAAAATGATAGGTCTAGATAATAGCTTGTTTTCTTTTGGTTTTATGTAGACTTTAAGATACTTCTAAACACACTTTTTGAACAATATTCCATATCATACTATCCTTTTGTATCCATTATACAGACCTAAACTCAAAAACATGGTGATGGAATTATGGTTTAATACATTAATATTAAATGGTTTATATGAATATATGTATGCAAATGTTAATGGAATGCCATGTTTAATTATAATGGTTATCCTTGTGTACGTGATTTGTGAAACTAACTTGTTTGCAACTAAAGGAGGAACCATGATACACAACAGTTGCAGAGTGAACCCGTCGCAAAAGGGGAGTTGGATGCCAAAACAAGGGAAATTGTAGAAACAATTGAACATGATGATCATTGGTTGAAGGCACTTAAAATGAAGATAGAATGTGTGTTATTACAATCAGTTAATAAACGATGAAGAATAGGTTTTCTTAGATGATACTTTGACAGATGGGTGTATGGTTGCATGCATTCTGTTTTGACAGAGTTCTAGTTTCAATAGGATTTTCCTTCTTTTTCAATTATAGGTTGAATAATTCCAAATCTTAATTCTACGCTCTAAATATCTGGAAGTTGAATTAATGATTTTGGTTAAGTTTTTGTTTTCAATAATGATTCCCTCTTTAGAAGAGGGGGATTCGCTACTCATGAGTTCTCTTCATTCAGAGAGCCTCATGGGGCGAACTGCCCTAATCTACCTCAGGAATAGCAACGAGAGTTTCATAATCCAAAAGAGTAGGTCACAAAGATTTTCTAGACAAATTGACAAGCTCTCAACCAAAGGACATCAGCGTAGAATACAAATGACAACGTGGCACACTAGCATCTCAGAGGCACACTGGCGTCTCATATAGACCAAAAAGAGGGAAGGTCAAAGAAAATGCCTAACCAACAGCTAGCAATTTGATTATTGAGAATTGACAGAATGTAGGAAAATGACATAATGCAATAAAGTAACAGAAAGTGATAGAAATGAGATGAAAAGAAGTAGAAATGAAAAAGATAAGGAGAAGAAAGGAAATACTTACAACCGCGCAAGTGATGAGGCCTCCCACATGTGAATGTCTTCAATACCTGCACACAAAAGGGAGAGAAATTGTTGGGGCTGTATAGGGATCTGCCTTAGTCAAACCCCCGTTTTGGTATTCCCACCTCCATGGACAACCAAGAAGATAGAGAGAGATGAACTGAAATGGAGAAAAGTGTGTGGTGAAAGCAATACCCACTGAAGAGTAGAACCCACACCACCAAGTGTGAGTGATAAAAGCAAACCCTGCTCGAGGAGGAGAACCTGTATCACAAAAGAGGTGATAAAAGAAATCCTTGCTCAAGGAGGAGAATCCATATCATGAAGTATGAAATGCAGATAGTAAGGGATATGGAATCCCAAGATGCTCACAAACATGAAATGAGGGAGATGAGGCTATAAGAGCCAAAGGAGATGCAAAGAGGGAGAACAAGGTAGTTGCAAGAGCCAAAAGCATTGTAGAGGGTGTTGTAAGAGCTTGAGAAAATGTTGTTATGGCAAGCAATGGAGCTATGCAAGCAAGATCAAGATGGTAGAAGAAGTGAAGCTAGAAGTTGGAAGAATGGAACTAGAAGAACTTTGAGAGCCAAATGAGCTGAAAGGATGGCTTAAAACGAGAGAAAAGAAACTTCTTGAGTCGTTTCTGGGTGCCCTCAATCGTTACCACCAACAAAACTTGCTGACAAGTGGCAAACATGCATGGAGGTGGTCATTTGAATGTTGAAATGTCATAGGATGCTAGCACGGTGCACAAATGTCTATGCGGCATGCTAGTGTCCGGACACGTTGTTGTGCATGTTTTGCACACACGCCTCGTTCGGAATGGGGACCCTCTCTTTCCTTCTCCTTGTCGGGATGCTTTTGGCTTTGCCTTGTTTTGTGTGCCCCGTGTTGGTGTTTAAAATGGTCAATGAACCTCAAAAGAGTCATCTAAAATTTTTCCATGTTCTTTACCCCCTCAAATTCCAAGGTCTTTAGTCTTGGCGGGTCCCTAGCTCTTGTTTTCCTTAATGTCTCAAAACTATCGTTTGTGGAGCCCGTCGGGCCCGACTCGCTGGATTTCCCCTTTCGGGTTTCCATTGCTCATTTTCCGATTCTAATGGTCGTTCAATGGCGGCCTTCCATCCGTTGGGTCCTAGAGCTTCTCTCACCGTCAATTTCTCTCAGAACTTTCAAAACGACTATCCGTCAACATCTTCTCGGCTATTGAACCTTGGCGATCCCAAGGTTGTTTTCAAATCATCTCACCTAACCTGGGTCCGCCATACAAAGGAATCAATGCATACCATTAGTGGCAATCATCCCATAAACGTTGCTCCATTCCCTTCATTTTACTTGGGGCATTCAAATCTGGAGAGAAGCAAAGTCCCCCCTTCTGTTTTCCACTCTTTGCTTTGTTCCTGTTGACTTGGTCCTTGCTTGCTCGATTCACTTTTTCCTTCATTTTTTACTTTGGGGACAAGTTTCCTATGGATTTGGGATGTTTTTGTGGTGCCTAAGTGAACTACCAAGGTTTCGTTAAGTTTTGGGAAGTTGCATAAATTTCATTTCAGAACTCCATCCCTTCATGGTCATTTTCTGGGCCGCCATACCTCTGTGTCCGTTTTTCAGAACTTCCCTCCCAAGCCGCCGTGTGCTCATTGTCATTTCAAAAGGGCGGCGACCCTCCGGCTTCCCCCTTCCAAACTTCCAAATTTTTTAAAATAAGTCCAATCTTAAGGAAGTATGTCTTGGCACTCTTCTCCCCTTTTCCCATGCGCTATAATTGAAAAATCTTGGTTTTGCTAAGTTTTGTGAGGTCTGGGAACTTCCCTTCCAGACTGCTATCCCTTTGGACCACCGTCTGGGAAATTCCCTTCTGGACTACTGTCCCTCCATCATCGTTTGGGACTTCCCTTCCGGATTGCTGTCCCTTCGTCACCGTCCAGGAACTTCCCTTCTAGACTATTGTCCCTTTGTCGCCATCCGGGAACTTCCCTTTTGGACTGTTGTTCATTGTTGGTCATTTTGCTTTCGTCTGCCATCCCCCACCCGCTTTCCATCTGGGCTTCTAGGTCTTCCATTGCGGAATGTTGTCTGTCATTGGCCATTTTCCCTTCGTCCATAGTTTGCCCGCTGTCCGTCACCCATCGTTCATCGTCCTTCCGCCCTGTGGCTTCCGCCCCCCTGATCACGCATTAATGTTTATGCTCCAAATGTGGAACAATGATGAATATTATGATCTTTTGATGATGCATGAATGGATCTAACAAGGATTTTGTAGGATTTGACTAGTGTTTGCCTTGATTTGTGTATGAATGCACTTACCACACTTTATGTACGCAGGATTCAAGGAGCCTACCGTAGGTCCATCGGGGAGACCCATTGAGAAAGTTGAACAAGGAAAAACACATAGCTCCTGTCACCATTCATTTTATGCCCACCTTTCCTCGTAACACCCATCAATAGAGCTTACATTAGAAGAAGGCCTTTGCCAAGGAAGTCAGTGACAAAAATGCAAGGGGGTGGCCTTGAAGAAAGCATGAGGGAGTTGTCGTACTTTTCACCAAATGATGATAATCTTTAAGGAGTTGTCCGCTTGAATCAAGGGCAACCAATCCATTGATGCTAGTCCTCAACGTGCCCATTTGATCCAATGAAGAATGTTGCAAGTCCATCAAGCAAAAGGCAGCCTTTGGGCAGTTTCAGCTACAGTAAAAAGGAAATCAACAAGAGAACAAAACTGCTACAGTGACTAGCTACTACAAGACAAAATAGGGAAAAGACAAAAGATGTATTTTAAATTATCGAATATTGTGGGGTAGGTGAAGCCCTAGTGCAATCAAATCTGAGCCACACAATGTAACTCAATCCTATCCATTCATTTGAGCTTTGGAAAACTATAAATAGGGGCTTTCCCCTCATTTGTAAATGGTTGGAGAGCTGGTGTAAAAAGCATTTGCAACAATAGAAGACAACATTGCATGATTTTATGGATGTTCTCTTTGATTTTGCTCATCTTGCTTGCATGGTTCTACTTCCCCTTTTTAGTTTAGTTAGTTTCTTGAATGGAAGTGATGATGGAAATTGTTGTTATGGTATTTGATGAGCTTTCAGCCCATCCTTTTAGCACTTGTTGATGACAAACTACTATGTAAAGTTAGCCTGGGATTCTTTATTCCAATGTTGCAACTTAGTTCAATTGCATGTTCATGATGTGCATGTGCAATCTTAAAATCAACAAACCTTAGGAGATTGCACTGGTTTTGTGTAGCTGTAGGTTCTCTTGGTCAAGCAAATCCCAGTTTAGGGAGTTTGTCTACTGTAGCAGCCTCCATGATCACTGTTCATTAATAGTTTCAGATCCAAGAACCTCTTCTCTTCCCTGCCCTTTTCCCTTTTTTTTATAAGTGACCTATGCTAAGGTTCATTACACATCGTAAAGCCAAATCCAATGATAAAATGGAGTTCAAGATTGTTGTTTGAACCTGCATCAAATAAATAGCAACTCTCCCATCTTAAGAATTCCATTTCAAGACCCAACTTCCCACACTTTGTAACTCATCTGTAAGTCCACCTTGTGATTTCAACAAATCACATAAAACAACTGAGATATTCCAAGCACCGTCAAGACCTGACATTAAAGACCTTGGGATAGTGTTTTGCAATTTGATTATGGAAGATTGTCTTTCAAGAGAGATAGTGCACCTATGCACTTCCTGTGTTGAGAAGTGCATAATAAACACATCAATAGAACTGGTGCTAAAAGGAGGGCATGGCATGTTGAGGCTACAAAGCTGAAAGTTGGAAATTGAAAAGAGAACCTTCAAGAAGAAATCTGAGATAAGGAGATCTCTTCTAATGCTGTAACTTAAAATCAAAAAATTCTGAAGGAAAAAGAAGCTGAGTCAAAATGGAGCAAAATGTACAAATTGACATCACTCAGTTGCATGAAGATTTAAACAAGAGACTGAGGAAACTGTTGTAGCAATTCGCGTTGGCGGATAGATGTTGGATCCATTGCACTCATATGCATAATGAATTGGGGTGTCTGACTTTTCTGAGCAAGATTGAGAGAGTCTTGGAGGGAGAAATTCCCTTTTGGGAAATCTATCAGCCTTTAGCCCTTGCAGACTCGGAGGAAGAATTGACAACCATTGTAGCCAAAGCATTCGAAAGGATAATCCAAGAAAATTTGAATAGCAAAGATGGACCAATATTGGAGGAGGTGATAATGTCTACTTGATGCAGATTTCACAACGCACCTCTCTCTGAATTCACTTGCTCATCATGCATGAACATTATCACTCACACCCGAGCTTGTTTGAATGAGTTGGACCAACCAACTTTCGATGAGGATGAGTCATCCCATGAGGCCAAAGAGTTGTCAACATTTGGGGGATAGCATATCGTAGAGGAACCAAGGGATTTGACACAAACTAGTGTTGGGACAGTGAACATTGAGGCTGAAAATGAAAAGGAAGGAGTTGATTTATGTAGGAAAGAAAAAAGCTTTGATGAAAGTTCAGTCAAAAAGAGGTTAGAAGGCCTTTCCTCCATCAACAAAGAGTAGTCCTCCAATCTAGAAGAGGATCTATTGACGGTTGAGGATGGATCACCAAATTCTGCAACATCACGTGTTGGGACAACCAACAAAGATGTTGAAGAACAAAAAGGAGAGGAGGTTGAAAGCCTTGGGGTAGTAGGAGATAATGAAAGCATAAGTGAAATAAAATTCGAAGACCTCTCCTTCATCAATGATAGTGATCGAGAATCTGAAAATGAAAGTTTGGAGGAGTGGGAACAACCACTCTCCACAGCTATCTACCATCAAGCTTCCTTTTCAAGTGATCATGAGGGCCCAATAATGGAAAGATACAACCAGCTCGTCTCCAAATTAGCAAAGGATTCGTCAGAGCTAAAATACCAAGTGGATTTGGAGGTGCTACTGTTGTCGAATTGGTGTAGGCTCCATGATTCATCACACTTTGATTTTGTGTGCGAACTATGCCAAGAAGTTGTCCAACAAGTTAGAGGACAAGCAGAGCAGCCAAGTGCCTGACCTCCTCTACTTATTGCCCAAATCAAAGAAGAAGACCAAAAGCCTGAATCAAGTGATGACTCAGCTGAGGGTAGTCCTCAAGAGAATGTTGGGACAGCAATAGAAGAAGGACAACAATACAATCTCGAGCTTCTAAGCGATGAATTAGATTGAACAAGAAGGTTGTCCACCAGTCATTAAGAATTTCTCCCTCTTAAAGAGCATTTGTGCACCATGGATGATAGGATTTATGGAGAGTCTTTGGAAGGAAATTGTGTAGTATATTTTGGTCCCCTTGATGAGGTACCATCCATTGATGACTTCTTTCTATTAGGATTTGTACTGCAGAGGTATACCAGCGTGGAGGAAGAGTGCATCCCAGAGGTTAGCAACGATGAGGACATACTACTTGAACCTTTGAACGACGATGCACTAGAGTTTCTGAATTGGGAGAGGAGCTCCTTCTCCATATACATCGACAGTGAGCAAGAGGAGACAAGTGAACATCATGAGGATATACATGAACAACAAAGAGAAGAAGACAAAGACAAAGGTGTTGAGATAGCTGCCAATAGAGATGAGGCACCCGATCAGCTACAAGATGCAACTTGGAGTCCTTCCACAATGATCATTGTTGATCCTCCTCCATGTTCGGATGGCTGCAATGGGGTGGATTAATGCATGTCATCATCCCATGACATTAAACGACACAAAAATGAGGTTAATACTTGGGGAAGGAGATGGGACAACACTCTGCCTTTTGAAAAAATCAATCAAGTGGACACCATGTTTGTAGAAGATCAACGAGATGAAGTCTATCTTCTTGAAGAACAGGTGATAGGGATTGTCGATCCCACGCAAGACATGGAAGAGGTGCTTGTTGCCCCATTCTCCCAGCCTTATGCAAGCCTAATGCTTGAATTTTTGCACCACCCAATGCCTCCATCTAAAGCGGCCAATGCACCTATCGACGATGCAGTGCTCGCTCTCAATTGTCAAACGCTGCCACAATTGCACAATGACATCCAGGTTCTATCCTTCCTTTCTCCTATTAATTGTCATAGTTGCACTTATCATTTTGATTATGGGAGTGAGGGAAAAAAAACTTGCTTATGGATCAACCATGGGTTCAACGAATCACCTCAATTGTTGATTTTTCATGATGACGTGATTGAATTTGAATGTTGTAATGTTGAACTTCTTTTTTTCTGAGTATAAAGATAAATCTGGATGGCTTAGAATGATAACGATTTCCCTATTACTTGTGCATGCATTACGAAATCCAATAGGCATGAGGGTCAGCTTGCCCTGCCTGAGCATAGTTCTTTGTAAATTTCTTTGTACATGGTTGTTTTGAGTAGTGTAGTTTCATGTAAATACTCTGCTTTCCTGCTTTCCTTAGGTTAGTTGGTTTGTTGTAGGTTTCCTGCTTTAGAGTGGTTTCTTCGTTGTTTTTTTTTGTTGTCTCGCTTTGGTTAGTTTTGGTGTTCGTTTTCCATTCACTTTTCTTCCATTTTGCTACTGCTTTGCTCGGGGTCCCTTTGCTTTTGGCTGGACACATCTATGCGCACAACAACAATACTTATCGCCTGGGGTTGTTCTATGTATTTCTTTGTTAAACTCTAATCAAGTTTTTAGAGTGGATGGTGAAGGTCTTCTATTAGTGTCAAGTGAATCTAGACATTTGATTCAAAGGAGATAAGTTGTTGGTTGGTCTCATTCCTGGTGTATTATAAAATCTTGCATCTCTTACATATTTTAAGAAATTTTGAGGTCATTGTAGGGCCTTTTGTGAAGTCTAGTTAAGTGAAAGATCTAAAATTCTACTCCAGCGCCACTATGATTCTCAGCCTTGAGCGTGAGCTTCATTGCTTGCGGGTTCAAATAAAAGAACTGAAAAGAGAAAAAATCAAAAGAAAGAAAAGAAAGAAAGCATTGAAAATTAAAAGAAAGAGAAAATACAACTTTTCGGGGGTATCCGAGCAGCTCTACTGGGGCTATGGATGCTCGGCCGACAGTAGAGCAATGTTTGGGAGAATCACAGTGACAACCTCGTCGGGGCTATGGATGCCTGACTGGCAGTGAGGCAATGTCCCAGATGCTTTTGGAGTTAAAATAAACTATGTAGCTTAACTTGACGAAGCTCGGGTTCCTATAGCAACTGAAGGATGGGAATTAACGCATGTGCACACACTTGGATTTTTATCATATCGAAGATTGGATTAACTAGTGGTTTTGATCCTTTGGTTGAGCGTCTGGTTTGTTTTCCCTAGCGTGAAGGTCAGAACCAGAGATTTTGGGTTCGTGATTCCAATTTGTCATCAAAATGCTCTGGAGCATTTCCCAATGAGGTGCCATTTGTTGTGCATGTTTTGCACACACGCCTTGTTCGGAACGGGGACCCTCTCTTTCCTTCTCCTTGCTAGGATGCTTTTGGCTTTGCCTCATTTTGCATGCCCTGTGTTGGTGTTCAAAATGGTCAACGAACCTCAAAAGAGTCATCTAAAATTTGGCCTTGTTCTTTTCCCCCTCAAATTCCAAGGTCTTTAGTCTTGGAAGGTCCCTAGTTGTTGTTTGCCTTAATGTCTCAAAACTGTCATTCGTGGGGCCCGTTGGGCCTAGCTCACCGGATTTCCCCTTTCGAGTTTCTGTTGCTCATTTTTTTATTCTAACGGTCGTTCAGTGGCGGCCTTTCTTCTGTCGAGTCCCAGAGCTTCTCTCGTCGTCGATTTCTCTCAGAAATTTTGAAACGGCTATTCGTCAACGTCTTCCCGGCTATCGGACCTCAGCGATCCCATGGTTGTTTTCAAATCATCCCACCTAACCTTGGTCCGCCATACAAAGGAATCAATGCATACCATTAGTGGCAATTGGTCCATAAACATTGCTCCATGCCCTTCATTTTACATGGGGCATTCAAATCTGGAGAGAAGCAAAGTCCCCCCTTCCATTTTCCGCTCTTTGCCTTGTTCCTGTTGACTTGGTCCTTGCTCACTCGATTCACTTTTTCCTTCATTTTTGACATTGGGGACAAGTTTCCTATGGATTTGGGATTTTTTTGTGGTGCCTAAGTGAACTGCCAAGGTATTGTTAAGTTTTGGGAAGTTGCAAAAATTTCATTTCGGAACTTCGTCCCTCCGTGGCTGTTTTCCGGGCTGCCATCCCTCCGTGTCCGTTTTCCAGAACTTCCCTCTCGGCCGTTGTGTTGTCATTGTCATTTCAAAAGGGTGGCAACCCTCCGACTTCCCCCTTCCAAACTTCTACATTTTTCAAAATAAGTCCAATCTTAAAGAAGTATGTCTTGGCACTCTTTCTCCCCCTTTTCCCATGCATTATAATTGAAAAATATTGGTTTTGCTAAGTTTTGTGAGGTCCGGGAACTTCCCTTCCAGACTGTTGTCCCTTTGTCACCATCTGGGAACTTCCCTTCTAGACTGTTGTCCCTCCGTCGTCGTGCGGGAACTTCCCTTCCGGACTGTTGTCCCTCTGTTGCCATTCGGGAACTTCCCTTCCAGACTGTTGTCCCTCTATTGTCGTCTGAGAACTTCCCTTCCAGACTGTTGTCCCTCTGTCGCCATCTAGGAAATTCCCTTCCGGACTGTTGTCCCTCCATCGCCATCTAGGACTTCCCTTCTGAACTGTTGTCCCTACATCATTGTCTGAGAACTTCCCTTCTGGACTGTTGTCCCTCCGTCGTCGTCTGGGAACTTCCCTTTTGGATTGTCATCCGCCGTTGGCAATTTTCCTTTCGTCTGCCACCCACCTTCCATCTGCCCTTACGGAATGTTGTCCGTCGTTGGCCATTTTCCTTCCATCCATCCTTCGTCGTCCTTCCGCCCTGTGGGATCCTCCCCCTTGAGCGTACATTAATGTTTATGCTCCAAATGTGGGACAATGATGAATATTATGATCTTTTGATATGCATGAATGGATCTAACAAGCAATTTGCAGGATTTGACTAACGTTTGCTTTGATTTGTGTATGAATGCACTTACACACTTCATGTACATAGGATTCAAGGAGCCTACCGCGGGTCCGTCGGGGAGACCCATTGAGAAAGTTGAACAAGAAAAAGTACATAACTCATGTCACCATTCATTTTATGCCCACCTTTCCTCATAGCACCCATCAACAGAGCTGGCATTAGAAGAAGGCCTATGCCAAGGAAGTCAATGACAAAAATGCAAGGGGTTGGCCTTGAAGAAAGCATGAGGGAGTTGTCCTACTTTTCCCCAGATGATGATGATCTTTAAGGAGTTGTCTGCCCGAATCAGGGGCAACCAATCCATTGATGCTAATCGTCAACGGGCCTGTTTGATTCGATGAAGAATGTTGCAATTCCATCAAGAAAAAGATAGCCTTTGGGCAATTTTAGCTAGAGTAAAAGGGAAATCAACAAGAGAACAAAACTACTACAGTGACTTGCTACTACAAGACAAAACGGGGAAAAGACAAAAGATGTATTTTAAATTATTGAATATTGTGGGGTAGGTGAAGCCCTAGTGCAATCAAATCTGAGCCACACAATGCAACTCAATCCTAGCCATTCATTTGGACTTTGGAAAACTATAAATAGGGGCTTGCCCCTCATTTGTAAATGGTTGGAGAGCTAGTGTAAAAAGCATTTGCAACAATAGAAGACAACATTGCATGATTTTATGGATGTTGTCTTTGATTTTTCTCATCTTGTATGCATGGTTCTACTTCCCCTTTTTAGTTTAGTTGTTAGTTTCTTGAATGGAAGTGATGATGGAAATTGTTGTTATGGTATTTGATGAGCTTTTAGCCCATACTTTTAGCACTTGTTGACGACAAACTACTATGTAAAGTTAGCTTGGGCTTCTTTATTCCAATGTTGCAACTTAGTTCAATTGCATGTTCATGATGTGCTTGTGAAATCTGAGAATCAGTAGACCTTAGGAGATTGCACTGGTTTTGTGTAGCTGTAGGTTCTCTTGGTCAAGAAAAACCCAGTTTAGGGAGTTTGTCTATTGTAGCAGCCTCCATGATCACTGTTCATTCATAGTTTCAGATCCAGGAACCTCTTCTCTTCCCTGCCCTTTTTGCTAAGGTTCATTGCACATTGTAAAGTCAAATCCAATGATAAAATGGAGTTCAAGACTGTTGTTTGAACCTGCAGCAAATGCACAACAACTCTCCCATCTTAGGAACTTCATTTCAAGATCCAACTTCCCACGCTTTGTAACTCATCCGTAAGTCTGCCTTGTGATTCCAGCAAATCACATAAAACAACTGAGATATTCCAAGCACTGTCAATACCTGACATTAGAGACCTTGGGATAGTGTTCTGCAATTTGATTGTGTAAGATTTTCTTTCAATAGAGGTAGTGCACCTATGCACTTCCTGTGTTGAGAAGTGCATAATAAACACATCAACACACATCACACTACAAAATGACACAAACGGTAAAAACACCAAGTTTGATACAAAGCTGACACGCAAGGGTAGTTGTTGAAAAGGGGTGTTGGAGCATCCTAAGAAGGAAAAAAGGCTGATGTAGGGGCTAAAATGAGCCTACTCAAGATGCTAAGGGAGTGGAAACTAAAGCGAGCGCAAGAATGTATGCGAAATTGCAAGGGGTGCAATTTTAGGACTATATATTTTGCCCCCACTTTAGCAGGCATATGAATCTATATTAATATGCACGCTATTGGAAATCTACTAAACATAAATAACATCATTTTTCAAATGGATACTGTAGAGGAAGCAAATAACTTTTCTCACTACAGGATTATGCCCCTAGGTTGGAGACCTGCAAAACCAATACATTAGACAAGAAAAACCTACACCAAACAACAATGTTAGAACATAAAAAGCTAAAGGATTCAAGTCAGTAAAGTAAAGAGACCTCGATGTAGAAGGTTGTCTCAGTACTATGCATCATCCCCAAATTAAGAAATAACACACAAAAGAATCTTAAGATGAAGAGTGGAAGGGCATATACTTAGGATGAAGAAGATGTAGATCTTCGATCCGGTATACGCGAGTTGAGAAGAGAGAGATAAGAATGAAATGAATGCAAGAGTGATAAAAGCACTCCCCACTCGAGGAGGAAAACCCGTATCACCAAAGTTAGGTGATAAAAGCAATCCCCGCTCAAGGAGGAAAACCCATATCACCAAAGATAGGTGATAAAAGCAATCCTCGCTCAAGGAGGAAAACCTGTATCACCAAAGATAGGTGATAAAAGTAATCCCCGCTCAAGGAGGAAAATCCATATCACCAAAGATAGGTGATAAAAGCAATCCCCACTCAAGGAGGAAAACCCGTATCACCAAAGATAGGTGATAAAAGCAATCCCCGCTCAAGGAGGAAAACCCGTATCACCAAAGATAGGTGATAAAAGCAATCCCCGCTCAAGGAGGAAAACCTGTATCACCAAAGAGGTGATAAAAGAAAACCCTGCTCGAGGAGGAGAACCTATATCACCAAGTAAATATGTAAAGGAGCTTTGTAGAGCAAGTAAGCAAACAGTCACGTAGACCATCGTCAAGTTGGAAGACTTTCAAAGGGGTCCCTCAGAACCCCTTCAAAAGGAAGAAGGGTCCACTTAAGGAATGCACTACTTGAAAGGTGAGGTCTACTCAGGCTACCTCCAATCTAGACACAAAGTTATGAAATAGGTCTAGTCAGGCTGCTGCCAAGCTAGACGCGAAGATATGGAATAGGTTTAGTCAGGCTGCCCCCAAGCTAGACGCCAAAGAATTCATTTCAAGGAGAAGCTTTCAAAGGGGGTTCCTTGGGAACCCTTCAAAATAGAAAGAGGGGTCCTCTCAAGGGACACTTCAGTTGAAAGATAGAGAGAAGAGAGGGAGTCCTTTAAGAAGGACACACATCTCCAAAACAAGTTATCGCTGCCCCCAGCATACAGTGGGGGAGAACTATGCAGGAATACTTAGAACATACAAGATAGAGGTAGACCTCGATATCAGTTATCATGTGAAGAAAAGGTAGGTGCATCAATCAAACGAGAGTTTGATGGCACCTAAATCAAGGAGTTTTTTTATCTTATCCTTCAAGGCCTTACATTCACTAGTGTAATGGCCAAGCACTCGATGGTATGCATAGAAAGAATGTTTTTTTTTATCATGTTTATGAGACTTCTTGCATGTAGGAGAAGGGAGAGTGATTAAGAGGGTTTTAAGAAACTACAACAAAATACATTTTTGTTTAGATAAAGAATGAGGAGTAGGAAGCAACCCTTTCTCTTGTGGAGAAAATTTCTACTGCTCACAAGAAGAGGATGCAAAGGTAGTAGACAATGGAAGATCTACATGGAGGGTATTATTCTAGCAACGGGGATTATACTCCTTTATGATATCACAATCATCCTTCCTAATAGGATTACCAACATTAACCTCTTTAGTATAAGTGTGATCATCTTCCTCAAAAGGAGGATCAACACTAAGAATATTACAACTTGTGTTCACCTTATCCTACGATACAAAAGAATGACCATCTTTGATAGCGGGTTTGGGTGATGTTATTAGAAGGTCAAAGTGGATTGGGTCGACTTTATATTCCTGAATGAAGGAATTTGTAAAGTCTAAGGAACCCCAATCATCACGAAGACATGCATTCTCTTGAGAAGAGCTAGAAGGAGTAGACTTAATATTTCTTTCTTCAGAAGGATCTTCCTTAGGGACATTTACCTTAAGAGTATCCTTTGTAGAAGGTACTGCTGGAGTAAACATTGACATAGTGGAAGACACTGAAGGAATAAGGGTAGGCACAATCAAATCCTGACCGAAAGCTACCATCTCACATAAGTTCATAGCATCGGGTTCAACCCTGACTATGACTACTTTATTGTTGGCAATGAACTTAATAAATTTATGCAAGGTAGACGGGACTGCACCCATAGCATGAATCCATGGTCTACCAAGAAGAAGGTTATATATGGTAACTTTTTTGACATGACATATACAAGGGTGGGTACGGTAATGGGTCCAAGCTACAAAGGTAATACTATTGTACCTAGAGCTTGTCGCTCAACATTATCAAACCCACGAATAACAACAAGAAGAAGCATTAAGAGAAGATGAATCAATATTAATCTTAGGAAATAGATCAATGCTACATACATTGAGTGTTGAACCAAGGTCAATGAGAGTACGTCTAATGTCAATTTTATTAATGTTGATGATAATAATTAGAGGATCTGCTTTCTTTTGTACTTTTGAAGGCAGGAGTTCCTGCAGATAGAATGTAATATTCGGCGAATCCACATGAATATACGCCATCAACGCATTAGCATCTGTCGGCCTAGTAGAAGAAGGCAAGAGGATCTTTTGCAAGGCTTCTTGAAGCATACCTTGATAAATTAGAGCAAAATGAAGCAAGTCCCATAGTGAGATCTTATCCGGAGTAACACGAGGTTGCTCGACTAGATCGCAATCACTAGGTGCTTTAGTTGCAGGTTTAGGAGCTTGAAGAAGTCTTGGTTGTTTATTCTTTTTATTCTCATAGGTATGGGCTACCGCTCTATAAGAGGGAGCCATAGGAATATCAGGATGGTCACTATCAAGTGGAACACTACTAATAGAACAAACCCTTTTAGGGGAAGGACTAGCTGGAGTCACATAAATGACCAGTCTCTTAGGCCTTTGAGGGGAAACAAAGACATAGATTACATTTATAGAATCATCACAACTAGTAGAACAAATATTTGAAGACATATTCTCAACATCAATCCAAACAGGATCAAATGTGGAATAATTATTCAAAGAAATTCTCAACATTGATCCAACAAGAATCAGATGTGGAAGGAGCTTCACCGTTTGCTAATGCATCATCTCTAGAGGAGAGTGCATCAGAACAAAGATGAGATTCATCATTCACCTACACAACGTCTCTAGAAGAGAGTGCATTGGGATTAGGAAGAGATTCATCATTCGCAAATGCATCATCTCTAGAAGAGATTGCATTGAAATGAATAGAAGGTAAAGTAACATTAAGAAAGGTATCAATGATTTCATCTTCTTGCAACAAAATATCCTCCGAAGTAAGAGGATTTTCGTGAGAAGGATCAAAGATACCAAGTGACATGGGTAAAGCCAAGTCACCATCACATGCATGAAATGGAATATCATTAAAATTTTGAACAAAATTAGAAACTGAACTAATAAAAGAAGATATTAAATTCATTACGATTTTTTTGGCATTTTCTATGTTTTAGTAACTTGTGTTTTCAGAGGTCTTTGGAGAGGAATTTGAGGTCGAAACTTGCGTCGGTCCTTAAAATTCAATTATTGAAGGCACTAGTATTTTAGGGATTGAACTAGTTCTCTAGGAGACCTTTCCAATGGTGCAAACGGTTCTGAATTTTGAGCACCGAGTCAAAAGTTATGACCCCGCCAAGTAGGGGTAAATAAATTCCTAGTTTTTTGAAAAAGTACCCTCTTCATGTCAGGTTCACCAAAATGTAGAAGAGGGGGATTTTATACTCATGAGTTCTCTTCATTCAGAGATCCTCACGAGGCGAACTTCCCTAATCTACCTCAGGAACAACAACGAGAGTTTCAGAATCCAAAAGAGTAGGTCAGAGATTTTCTAGACAAACTGACAAGCTCTCGATCAAAGGACATCATCGCAAAATACAGATGACAACGTGGTGCACTGGCATCTCAGAGGAACACTGGTGTCTCGTATATACCAAAAAGCGAGGTTACAAAAAAGTCCTAAGCAACAACTAGCAATCTGATTACTGAGAATTGATAGAATATAGGAAAATGATACAATGTGATAAAGTAACAAAAAGTGATAGAAATGAGATGAAGAGAAGTAGAAATGAAAAAGATAAGGAGAAGAAAGGAAATACTTACAATCATGCAAGTGATGAGGCCTCCGGCACATGAATTTCTTCAATACTTGCACACAAGAGGGAGAGAGAAATTGTTGGGGTTGTATAGAGGTCTGCCTCAGTCAAACCCCCGTTTTGGTGTTCCCACCTCCACAGACAGCCAAGAAGATAGAGAGAGAGATGAACCGAAATGGAGAAAAGTGTGTGGTGAAAGCAATACCCACTCAGGAGTAGAACCCTCACCACCAAGTGTGAGTGATAAAAGTAAACCCCACTCAAGGAGGAGAACCCGTATCACAAAAGAGGTGATAAAAGCAATCCTCGCTTAAGGAGGAGAACCCGTATCACGAAGTATGAGATGCAAATAGTAGGGGATATGGAATCCCAAGATGCTCACAAACATGAAATGAGGGAGATGAGGCTACAAGAGCCAAAGGAGATGCAAAGAGGGAGAGCAAGATAGTTGCAAGAGCCAAAAGCGTTATAGAGGGTGTTGTAAGAGCTTAAGAAAATGTTGTTATGGCAAGCAATGGAGTTGTGCAAGCAAGAGAAAGATGGTAGAAGAAGTGAATCTAGAAGTTGGAAGAATGGAACTAGAAGAACTTAGAGAGCCAAATGAGCTGAAAGGATGGCTTAAAAAGAGAGAAAAGAAACTTCTTGAGCTGTTTCTGGGTGCCCTCAGCCATTACCACCAACAAAACTTGTAGACAAGTGGCAAACATGCATAGAGGTGGTCATTTGAACATTGAAATGTCGCAGGATGCTAGCGCAGCGCGCTAGTTTCCAAACACATCACGCTACAAAACAACGCTAACAAGAAAAACACCAAGTCTAATGCAAAGCTGACATGCAAGGGTAGCTGCTGAAAAGGGGTGTTGGAGCATCCTTAGAGGAAAAAAGGTTGGTGCAGGGGCTAAAATGAGCCTACTCAAGATGCTAAGGGAGTGGACACTAAAGCGAGTGCAAGAATGTATGCGAAATTGCAAGGGGTGCAATTTTACGACTATACACCCTCAGTTTGTATATAACTGTTGGTTGAGTCCATAGGTTAGTTAGTTGGTTTTTCACAGTTTTATGTTATTTGTTACTTTCAGTTTGAAACATGAATCTTCAGAATGGGTTCAATTAAAGTGGGAAAAATTACTTGAGCAGGCCACTCAAGGTATTGTTCTTCACTTCATCTTTTTCAATTATTTTATTTTCTTGATAGTTGTTATTAGTTTATTATCTATAAATCATATGAAAGTTAAATGGGATTTCATTTCTTATTTATTATGAATGAATGCTTAGAAACATGCATGTAACAATCATTGGTAATACGTCGGTGGACAGTTCAGTTGAGTTAGTATTTTTTATCAAGTTTTTAGTTAATACAGTTTCATGTCATTAGCAAAATTTCAGTCACAGCCTTTACTGTAGGTACCCATGGCAACTAGTTTTAGTTTATATTTTTATTGTTTTACAGTTTTGTGCATTTCCACCAATTAGAATGACTTTAGTAGGATATTTTAGGTAGTTTGATTCCATGAAGGCATATATAATGTTGCACCATCATAAGCTTACGGACCTTGGTTAATGATTTAATGTATTCTTAAGTAGTGTCAAGTGGATTGTTCAATTAGTTGACCCTCTGAATTGAGTGTATTTCACCAAGTTTACAAAACATTAGCTTAGACTCTACACATAGGTTCATCCATGATGGGTTGGGGAGAAAGAACAACCATGGACCTATCACACTCAATAATATTGCTAAGAGATAACTTTGCTATGCACTTTGCCTTGAAATTTTGGTGACTTGAAAAATAAATCTTCACGAGGATTTATAAGTTTCATAGGCTAAGGCAAAAAGAAGTCCAATGAAAAATTTATGTGGAAAGACAAAGTACTGAACCCACTATGATGCACTGTATATATCTCATTTTCAAAGGGGAACTCTATGCACTTGTGAATAATTGATAGGACAACATTCATGGAGCTTAACCATGGGTAGCCTAGCTTCAGAAAAAATTGGTCCAATGATGAGATGACAAAGAATGAGGCATATAATTTTTTTGGTCCAACTTTAAGAGGAAGAGTGATGGAACCTATCATAGGGCAAGCAAAACCATTATGAGTTTTTATCCATGCTTTTGATTGTTCACAAGTATATTGATAAAGCTCTTGCACAAACAAGAATTTTGTAGTTATCACATTCTTTGTACATGTAGGATCAATAAGTATTCCTAGTGCAAGTTTGTTATTGATACAACTAGCAATATAGAGAGAGGACCATCAAGCGTATGACTAAGTGCATCATCATTAATGAAAGCAATGTCAGGTAACATGATGGTTTCTCCCTTACGAGGTTGCACATCTACAAAACCAACCATTATTTATAGACCATCTTCATTATTATTGTAATCATTACTCATATCACTAGGTGTATCAATATTCATCTCATCATTCTTAACATCACAAGCTTGCAAAAATTTGGTTGAATGATTAGGCATGGGATTGGTAAAAATTTACAATTTTTAGTTAGGTAGGGCGACTGACTTATTCCCTTTATCATTAACACCACCCAATTGAATGTTGTTAGAATCAATGAGGTCTTGAACTTAGTGTTTAAGACACATGCATCATTTTGCATCATGTCCATTTGTACGATGATATTGAAAAAATGAACTTAGGTTAAAGCTCGGAGGTAGAGGCTTGGTTGTGTTTTAGGTCTAAATGAAGGCATGTAGATTAGGTTATTACTCAAAAGTTGCAACATAATTGAATGGATGAAATCAGGTAGCGGTGTAAACTATCTATCTTTTGCCCTAAATTGGTATGGGGTTGAACTTATGGCAACAACTTGAGGCTCAACATGATTTTTTTGGGATGGATTTATCTTTGGAAAGTTCTTGTTTGGCTTCTTGAATGGTTGGTATGTTACACCCCATTTCTCAGTTACCAGGTTACTTTTTCCTTCATGAGTAAAAATGATGATAAATGTAAATCATGACTTTAATATGTTTGATAGGTGAAGGAAATACTTAAATATGCATTAAAAGGTTATTTCTTTTGAAGGTATCATTATGTTTTATACTGATAGAAAATGCGATGAATGAATATGTATTGCAATGTGAAAACTTTAATGCTTTGATGATGCAAATGAATTTCATGTGAACGGCTAACTACCTTTGTGATGCACTAAGTTGGATGCAGGAAGGATTCGAGCCTTAGGTAAGAGAGGGGGAGTATCACTCAAGAGAAGAACTTTTTTTGGGAACCATAATATGCATATTTGAGTTATCACACACTCACATCCTTGTTTATCTAGCTGAGTCAAATTAGTTCGAAAATAATAAGTAATCTTCAATCTTGGATTGGAAATTATTTGTATTGGTTTGTGGTTTTATTCTTTGAATATTCTTGATTGGGGATATGTGATCGAGTCTTTGTGATAAGTATAAGTTCTTTTTCATGTACTTATGTTTATATATTAATCGATGGGTATATACATAGAATGTATATATGTATATATGTGCATGTCTTTGATGACTCATACATGTGAATATATACATGCATGCATATACGTAGGTAGACGTACTTACATATATTCATGTTTGGTTATATCATATGCATGGGAGTATCGATTTGGACATACAAGACATATACACACACATTTTGTATATATGCACCAATTGATGAATATGTGAATATATGTGTTTAAGTACAAATATTAAAATAATGTTATATAATATATGTAGATACTAAAAAAATGTCCTGAATGATATCATGCACTTGAATCTAATATACTCACACCATTTCATCCTTTAATCCATCCTCTTTTCGCTTAATTAATTAAATTACCTAGCTATTTAATTAATCGAATAATGTTCATATATTAACTTGATTAATCTAATTAGGTTGATTCTTACCCGTTTTATGCTAACCTTTCATCCTGTTAAATTGGATAAATCAAATTATCTAATTTAATCCCTAAGTCATCTTATTTAATTAAAATAACCCTAATTTATTTAATTAATTATCATATCACCTTCCCATTTTCATTAAATAAATTAATTATTTAATGAATATCCTAATTCCCATCATTTTCATAATTAAAACTTTATTCAATTATCAAATTACTAATTAAATCTAATTCTCCCACTTGCAAGGGAATATTCCTCCTTTGCACATTCCTCCAAAAAAGGAATATTCCCATGGAATATTCCTTCCCTTTTTGCACAATTAAATTTGGTTTTAATTGACTAAATATCTAATTTTCCTCACCCATAAGAATATTCTCTTTCTTCACTCATTTGAAAAAGGGAATATTCCTTTTTGTAACAAACTTTCAACAAAGCTTCTTGTGCAAGTTTTGAAAGTGTGTTTGTTTGGATGAATGTAATCCCTTGATTAAAAATCATCTTGCATCCTCAACCTTTGATGGGAATCCATGATCCATGCCTCCATTTTCCTTCCATATTGACCATTGATTAACTTTTTCAATCTTAGCCCTTCATTTCTCATTTGTCCTCCTATAAATAGGTCACTATTTGGAGACAAATTGATCCATATTTTAATAGTAAACTTATGTTGTTAAAATTACTCTCATCTTGCACTCATATTTCATGTTTTAAAAAGCATTTTAGGTTATTTTACTTGCATTATTAGCTTAGAGCATCCATTAATGGCTTCCATGGTAACTTAGGTGCATCCATTTACCATATTTTTAAACTAGGGTTTTAATCTTTCGAATCTTGCATCCATTTAGAATAGCTTTGCATACACTCACATCGATCATCATAACATTTATCATGTTAAAATAAGCTTTCATCATGTTTTACAACACATCTTTTATCGGTTTCGTCTATTCTCTTTAATAGAATTGATTGAAACAAGCTCATTATCCAAGGGATTGGGAAAGGGTCGTCATTCCACATCAATGTGACACCACTCCCCCAATAGGATAAGTTTCAATGGATTAGAATAGATGTTTATGGAGCTTTTGTATTTTAATATGTTAGTTTTAATGGCTTCTTAGCTTAGTTTACATTGAATGATCTTATTGGGACTGATGCATAATGGCTTAAATATGCTTCAAATCCTTAGGTAAGAGAGGGAGTATCACTCAAGAGAAGAACATTTTCTGGTAACCCTAATATGCATATTTGAGTTATCACACACTCACATCCTAGTTTGATCTAGTTGAGTCAAGTTAGTTCGGAAATAGTAAGTAATCTTTAGTCTTGGTTTGGAAATGATTTGTATTGGTTTTTGGTTTTAGTCTTTGAATGTTCTTGATTGGGGATATGTGATCGAGTCTTTGTGATAATTATAAGTTATTTTTCATGTACTTATGTTTATATATTAATCAATGGGTATATACGTAGAACGTATATATGTACATGTCTCTGATGACTCATACATGTGAATATATACATGCATGGATATACGTAGGTAGACGAACTGACGTATATTCATGTGCAAGTATATCATATGTATGGGAGTATTGATTTGGACATACAAGACATACACACACACATTTTGTATATATACACCAATTGATGAATATGTGAATATATGTGTTTAAGTACAGTTATTAAAATAATGTTATATAATATATGTAGATACTAAAAATGTCTCGAATGATATCATGCACTTGAATATGATATGCTAACACCGTTTCATCTTAAAACCCATCCTCTTTTTGCTTAATTAATTAAATTAGCCTAGTTATTTAATTAATCGCATCATGTTCATCTATTAACATGATTAATCTAATCAGGTTAATTCCCACTCCTTTCATGCTAACATTTCATCATGTTAAATTGGATAAATCAAATTATCTAATTTAGTCCCTAAGTCCTCGAGTATTTAATTAAAATAGCCCTAATTTATTTAATTAAATATCATATCACCTTCCCTTTTCATTAAATAAATAAATTATTTAATGAATATCCTAATTCCCCTAATTATCATAATTGAAACTTTATTTAATTATCAAATTACTAATTAAATCTAATTCTCCCACTTACAAGGGAATATTCCCATGAAATATTCCTTCCCTTTTTGCAAAATTAAATTTGGTTTTAATTGACTAAATATCTAATTTTCCTCGCCTATAAGAATATTCTTTGAGAATATTCTCTTTCTTCACTCATTTGAAAAAGGGAATATTCCTTTTTGTAACAAGCTTTCAACAAAGTTTCCTGTGCAAGTTTTGAAAGTGGGTTTGTTTTGATGAATGTAAGCCCTTGATTAAAACTCATCTTGCATCCTCAGCCCTTGATGGGAATCCATGATCCATGCCTCCATTTTCCTTCCATATTGACCATTGATTAACTTTTTCAATCTTATCCCTTCATTTCTCATTTGTCCTCCTATAAATAGGTCACTATTTGGAGACAAATGGATCCATCTTTTAATAGTCAACTTATGTTGTTAAAATCACTTTCATCTTGCACTCATATTTCATGTTTTAAGAATAATTTTAGGTTATTTTACTTGCATTATTAGCTTAGAGCATCCATTAATGGCTTCCATGGTAACTTAGGTGCATCCATTTAGCATATTTTAAAACTAGGGTTTTAGTCTCTTGAATCTTGCATCCATTTAGAATAGCTTTGCATACACTCACATTGATCATCATACCGTTTATCATGTTAAAATAAGCTTTCATCATGTTTTACAACACATCTTTCATCGGTTTTGTCAATTCTTTGCAATAGAATCGATCAAAAAAAGCTCATTATCCAAGGGATTGGGAAAGGGTCACCATTCCACATCAATGTGACACCACTCCCCCAATATGATAAGTTTCAATGGATTAGAATAGATGTTTATGGAGCTTTTTTATTTTAATATGTTAGTTTTAATGGCTTCTTAGCTTAGTTTACATTAAATGATCTTATTGGGACTAATGCATAGTGGCTTAAATACCCAAAATAGTGATGTTATCATTGTCTTTGTTTTACTACAAAGCAACATCTTTTTGAATTATGGCGATGCCTTCGCAAACAATGACGATTTTTACTGGTAAGAAAAAATAGTGACTAAATTTTAGCATGTGCTATAAAATTTTTATTTTATCTTCTCTTTAACATGTCACTGACTTCTAGATTTTGGTGTTTTTAGGCTAACTAGTTTTGTAGGTTTAGGAAACAAAATCTTAAGTTAAGGAGCATATTGTCATTTGATTTTATAATTGTAACAAGTGTTTTGACACTTATGGGGCAATTATAACCCATTTTATGATGCTTTATTTCACATTTTAGGACCAACTAGACTTCTTTTGGGTTTAAAATGAACGTCCAAATTGGTTAAAAATGAACCCTCACATCATTATGCTTGTTGGTTTAAAATTGAACAAATCAATCTTCACAATTTATTTAGTGCTTAAAACGAATTCATTATGCTTGTCAAGGTTAAAATTCACATGTGTTTGATTTGCTTGTGTATTATTGTTGTATGTATCCTCTCCCCTTGCGCTTCATGTGATCTTGGGTGAAGAGAAACACACAAGTATACCTTTTCTTCTTGGAAGCGCCTATCCTCTCCCCCGCCTTTTGGAAATCTTGGGTGATGAAAATCATTTTACGCTTCAAACATGTGTTACCTTTAGAGGGCCTGCCTCCCAAATTGTGAGAGGGAATGACCCAAGCGGTGCTTTCATTTTGGTTCGCTATATAAAATTTGGTTGTGACTAAATTCATTAACCAGTTGGTTGTGATTGTCTATATCGATGAATGTCTCCCTTAGTATCCTTGTGATGTGTTAAAACCCTTAGATATTTCTAAGGGTTGGGAGGCCTCTTAATTGAGTGAATTGTCGCGTGTATAGCACCAGTTTATCCTGAATATGGTCATTAAAATCTTTTTTTGTAGTGGTTAATCAGGTCTAATTCCAAAATGTATTTTGAGGTAGTGCATTGGAATAGCACCATTCCAAGAAGTTACTTAACATGTCTGGTTTTTTATTGAGGCAATAAAGCAAATAGGGAAGGGACTCTTTTGCTTGGTGTGTCAAGACATTACATTTCCTTGACATAGCCTATTTGTCCATTTCATCTTCACAAAATTAATCATCTCTTAGGGGATGATGGTAAGCCTACTAAGAAATACGCATCTGCTCTACCTAGGATTCTAAATGCTTGTGATTCATTTTAACACTTACTTGGTTCCAAAACATTGAAAACAAACATTAACAAGTCTTTCCAAAATTTCAAACCCTTTGGTCTAAGTATGGATACCCTTTGAAAAATCCTTCATATTGATGCTTGTCCTAAGGATTTCTATCCTTAGAGACTTATAAATATTTTGGTTTACATCTCAATCCATACTTTCCAAAGTTAACCTAGGTAACTATGCCCCTAACTTCATCCTTTACACAAAATGGACTTTGTGAGATGAATGATGTTTTTGACATAGACATTTAGTTTGAAACTTAAGCAAGACAAGTGTTTGTGGTAAAAAGAAACTCATTAAGAAAGATAGATTGAAAAATTTAACCCCACATGACCATTTGGCATCTGATCGCTCTGGTTGAACAACCAAACCTTACGCATGTTATCACTCAACCAAACTTTGAACTAATTGAAGGAGAACAAACATATATAATTAGTAGTTTGAGAAGCTTCACTTTTGAAACAAAGGAAACACCAAGCCAGTGGAGAAACACAACATACATCTTAGATGAACAAGAGGAAAATGCTAATATTGTGGCTGGAAGGCCCATATTACCACCTCCCATATGCCAATAAATATCCTCTTTTCCATAATCTTGTGCTTCTCTAAATGATCTCTCACAAAATAAAAATCCCCAAGAGAAGGTCTACATGTCATTTCAAACTTAGACATCATAGTTCAAAATATATCACAAGACATCTCTTAAAGAATCACCACAACCGAGATAGATCAATAAGGAGACATTTTCTACGCTATTTCATGAACGAACCAAATCTACACATTTCACAAGAACTTATCCTTGATCATTGAGTCTTTAGGGTGTGAACACTTTAGAGGTATAGAATGTTTCTCAATACCTTGGTCTTGCAAAATAAAGGTTCACTCTAGGTCAACATTGGGTCAAATATTTCATCCACCCATTATCATATTTCATCCTTCACTTCACCAAACTTTGCAAACTTTTGAACACACCGACACTTTGGTCTTAGGCATCTATCAACCCAAACCCTAACTTAGATACTTTTTATGTGAAATGAATCCTTTTCCATGCATTTAGTTAAATTAGTTATCATTTTTTGGACTAGTTTATCTTGAAGGTCACAAGTCTACCTTAAAGATTCACAAATCCATTAATATCCTTTATCCAAAAATCAAACTTATAGTCAAAAGTGTTGTCCCAAAACGTTTACAAATATAACTCCCCATATTATTCATCTTTTCATCTCCCATTATCACCATTGCTCCAAAATGACTTAGAGTGTCCCTTTTACCAAGATTTGCGTCAACTAGAGAGTTCAAAAATTACAAATCTCAACACAACTCTCCCATAGGTGACCCAAAATTTATGGTAAAAACAAGATCACAACACTTTAAAATCATGGAAAAAGCCAAAGTCACATTCACCTCAAGTGATCCCAATCCTCAAGAATTTGATCCAAGAAGTCATGTCACCCCATCACAACAACCCTCGTCTCCATCAACACCATATGAGATAGAAGACATCATGAACAACCCATTTGGACTTACTAAGGAAGAAATCATGGAGTACAAACAAGAACATCAAACCTTAGAAAACGTCACTCCAGTTTCCCCATCTTTTGTTGTGCAATCATTGACACAAGGCTTGACTTCATCCACCATTCAAACAAATCCATTGCTATGGTTAAGTCACACACCAACTCTTAGTCTTGCAACTAGTCTTGCTAAGGGTTTTGGCCACACTTTTCCTTTTGAAAGCAACACACTTGTGGGTACCCTAAACACCAATCCTTTTAGAAGCACCACTTGGACACCAATATTCGTCACTCCCCCTATTCTTGAGAATCATCTACATCAACATAAACCACTTACACTTCATGAATCCACTACAACCTCAACATATCGAGGGTAACCCTCTTCATCCATCCTCACAAGTACCACAAGTGTTCCCAACATCACGCAAGGTGGTGTGGACCATCTCAAATAGACCCAAAAGGGAAAATTAATACCCTTGTGCAAAATCAATCCTCTACGCAATATGGGACATCTTTATCAAATCCCCCAATAAGTTCATCCATCCCATTAGTTGCTCAAAATACATTTGTCCCATCACCAACCCAACTCAAAACAACCCCTTGGTCACAAAATCCATCAACCAAGGTAATACCTTGACCACCTCCCAAACACAAGGAAATCCCTAAGACATCGGTCAAGGGAATCCTTTCAATCAATGGACTCAAGGTCCTAATGTTCCATTTCCATCACAATACCTAATGGCACCATCATCATCTTTTCCCACGGTCCCCCTCATCATGCAAAATCAAATGGGACCTCAAACTTACATTCCTCCATCCCAATCCACCATCTTACAAGGAATGTTAAACCAAGGGAGCCCCCAACCTCTCATCAACAACCCACAACCTGTGCAAAAAATCAACACCCAAAACCCATCACAAATGTCCCAACAACCAACCAACCCTACATTGCAAGCACATGCCTTAGCTTTACAACAAGCACAATAGGCTTATCAATAAGCCATCCAACAACAACATCAATAATAACAAGCAGCCCTAGCAACACAACAATAATAACAACAACAAGTAGCCCTAGCAACACAACAACAACAACGAAAATAACAAGCAGCCCTAGCAGCACAACAACAACAAGCAACAACAAGCAACCCTAGCAGCACAGGAACAAGAATAACAACAAGCATCCCTAGCACCACAACAACAATAGCAACAACAACAAGCAACCCTAGCAACACAATAACAATAGTAACAACAACAAGCAACCCTATTAGCACAACAACAACAACACAGTCTTAGCAACACAACCACAACAACAACAACAAGCCCTTGTGGCCCAACAACAACAAAAAGCATCCTTAGTAGCACAACAACAACAACAAGAAGCAACCTTAGCAACACAACAACAACAAGAACAAGCCCAACAAGCTTCCCTCATGGCCCAACAACAACAAGCAGCCTTACTAGCCCAACAATATACCCAACAACAACAACAGGGTTTATAGTATAACCCCCAACAGAACATCATCAGCCCAAACATGTTAGGAACATATACACCTCCATCAACATCACCCTCAAAATATCCTACAGCACCATACACACCATATAACACCTCATCATATCAAAATCTCACATACAATTCATCTGCCTTTCCATAATTTATTCCTCCACCAAACCCACAAGATGATGTAGCCTCGCAACTTAAAGTGTTAACACAAGAAATGCATGATATTCGAATGGGAAAAATGAAGAAGCCCCATACACAACAAAACCTATGCCCATATCCATTCGATCGAAACATTGCAATGGTACCTTTCCCTCCCAGTTTTGAAGTCCCCAAATTTGATAAATACAAAGGGAGAGGAAGTCCTATGGACCATGTCAAAGAGTTTAACATCATTTGTATGGAGGTCACCTACAATGAGTCATATTTGATGCACCTCTTTCCATGAAGCTTGACAGGCCCAACCATTGACTAGTTTTCTCAATTGCCTCTAGGTATCAAATCCTTCCAAGGAATCATTGATAGATTCATAGATCATTTCTCCTTTAATCTCGACATGGACATGAGCTTGGAAGAGTTATATACTCTCAAACAAAACAAAGGATAATATTTCTCCAATTTCTTGCAATGATGGAGACAAAGAGCTAGTAAAATCAAATGGCCCATTCTTGATGAATAACAAGTGGGGATTGTCATAGAAAATCTAGATCCAGATTTGTCCTTCCATTTAAAGATGCATTGCATTACCTCCTATGATGAGCTTGTCCCTAGAGCCCTTAACATTGAGAGGGCTCTAATCTCATAGGGAAATACTCAAGCCTACAAAGACAACCGCCCATCAACCAGTTCAAATGACAAGCCTCGTTTCTGGGCTAAGAACAAGAACGTAACGAATGATGGTGTGGTAGATGCTAAGGTGGTCCTAAGTGCTCCCAGGTCAAACAACAATCAAATTGCTAATGTTCAACCAACCATAAAACAAGCTACACCATCACAAAACAATCAAATCAATAACACTGAAATGCAACAATGACAAACTTCCAACAGGAACAACTATCCAAAACACAAATACACATAGTTGTCGGAACCTATTGAAACCATCATGAATAAATTAGTAGAGTCAAACCTAATAATGCCTCCCAATTTTGAAAACTACCAAGAAACATAAGATAAACCATCTTGGTATAAAAAAAAGATCTTTATGACTTTCACAAAATTAAAGGACAGAAAACATCAAACTATATGATACTAAAAAATGTTATCCAAGATCTTATTGAAAATGGAGACATATCTGTTGAGGTACCAACTGACAATCAGGATCTCAAGATATACAAGAACCCTATGCTAGATTATAGCAAATGAAACAAAATTGGAAAAGGTAAGGATTACACAAATGTGCAACATGTTTATTCCAATGTAGTCACTTCCTGTGATAGTGTCATCACTGTCGTCACCATCAAAGGGCCTAGCGTAGAGTGTGGAGTCATCACATGATGTGGAAAATTCACCATCCAAGGGGTTTCATCTCAACCTAGGGCACAACCTACATTGCCAACATCAAATACAGTCTCCTAGATCAACTTAAGAAGACCCCCACATAGATTTATATCCTGGAACTATTGAGGCTATCCCCCACACATAGAGAAATATTAGAGAAGGATTTGTCCTCATCCTCTGTCCCTAAGGATATGGATACAGAAAAATTTCAAGCTATGGTAGGGAATATCACTATCCCTCATCTTCTCACCTTCTCGGAACAAGACATACCATCTCATAAAAACAAGGTTAAAAGAGTCTTAGTAGATGGAGGTGTTGGTCTAAAAATTTGCACCCATTAGTTCATTAAGAACCTAGGATATTCAGAGGATACTATTGAGAAAGCAAAGAGTGCCACCATCAGAGTATATGACAATCAAGAGCAGGTATCGCAAGGCATCATCACACTACCCATCTAAGTGGTACCCATCACTGCAAAGACTACATGCCAAGTGTTAGACCTTGATCTCCCCTACAAAATCTTGCTTCGATGACCCTGGATCCATGCTCTAAAAGCTATAGCTTCAACCTACCACCAATGTGTAAATTTTACTTTTGAGGACAAAGAAGTTACCATCCATGGAGATCCTAAGCCTTTTTACTATTGCAAGAACCTTGAGGCCAAGTTTTAAAAAATACCCCAAATCCCTAAAAATGATGAAGGGCCTACACCTTCTACCTCATTTTTTGACCCACCTACCCTTGCATCTACCTTAGAAACAAAAACACCCATTGTGTAGAACATTCCCGATATCAAAGCAATGATCCAAGATGATGGTTGTGGAAATTATAAACTAACGAAGGATACTTTTGTGTTGGGGGAGCTACATCTTTCTCCCAAATCTCATGGGAAACCCGCATCTATCAACAAAGTGCCCAAAACAATAAAGATGTCAGCTACTACCTTCACCAAGTAGGGGGATTTGAACAAAGAAGATGTCAATGAGGAGGATGTCTCTAAACTACTATATCAAGATGAATGAATCGTTCCTACTCTTCCTATGGAAGATGACAACAAAGGCTTGCAGATACTGAAGGGATGGGGGTACAACAAGAATGAGAAAAAATGATAATGGTTTTCTATAACCCATCATTCCTGAGAAATGTCCAAAGAATCTCATCCTAGGATGCACTACTAGCAAGGTTACCCTTCTTGGAAAAGGTACTTCCGCTAAGTGGGCCGAGGCTTCCTCTTGGTTACCAACATCATGTGATAATACCCTAGACGACTTTCCCCTCGATGCTACCAACCTATTTGACAATAACTCTCTTCATGATATCCAAAACATCCTTTGTCTTGAAAAATCAACCCACTGAAATAAGCCTAGTATACCCAAAACTCATCGACTGGGACCAACAAGGACCCCTGATTCTAGATTTATTTGAAAGTGATAAGAAATCTTAGAATTCATGGGACTTCACAACAACTTACCATGGGTAGATCACAAAGTTAGTTTTGATATAGAACTAGACATAGGGGAATACTATGGAGAGATGATTGAATCCTTCAGTCATAAAATTGATGAAATGGAACTAACATGCAGATCTTTGAGTGAAAACCACACTGTGGCACTTTTTGTTCCTAAAATAGTAAAAAAAAGGACACATCCAAGGGTGAAAACATCTCTGAGGCACCCAAGGATGAGGGATTCAATCTCCCCCTTAGTGCAATGCATCCAGAAAAGTTAGCAATGTTAGTAGAAAAGGCAACCCCAGTGAATATGGGAACAGAAGAAGCACCCAAGCTCACTTTCTATGTCGAATTCTTGTTAG
The DNA here is from genome assembly GCA_007258455.2 of Sequoia sempervirens. Lineage (NCBI taxonomy): Eukaryota > Viridiplantae > Streptophyta > Pinopsida > Cupressales > Cupressaceae > Sequoia > Sequoia sempervirens. Next base: position 162,309,917 of record VDFB02373365.1, read on the forward strand.
ATGAAGAACAAAAGAACCTAGTGGTGTTCCTAAAAGAGAAAAGAACCAACTTTGCATGTTCATACACAAATATTCCAAGGCTCAATCTAGAAGTAGTTGTGCATCATTTAGCAGTATATCTTGACACTAAATCAGTAGAGAAAAATTTGAGAAAGATGCACCCTCAAATAGCACTCTTAGTGAAACTTGAGTTATAAAATCTTCTTGACGTTGGATTTATCCGACCCATTGACTATCCTAAGTCATTTTCCAACTTGGTACCAGTCTCCAAACCCACTGGGGGCATCAGGATATGCATGGATTTTAGAGACTTAAACAAATCATGTTTGAAGGATGAATTCTCTCTTCCTAACATCAACATCATCATTGATTTAACAGATAGGCATGAGATTCTATCACTCATGGATGGTTTCTCAGGCTATAATCAAATCTTGATTGCCAAGGAAGATCAACAAAAAATTGCATTCAATTTTCCATGGGGAACATACTATTGGAACATGATGCCATTTGGGCTGAAGAATACAGGAGCAACCTATCAAAGGGAAATGACCCTCATCTTTCATGACATGATCCATAAAACATTCAAAGACTATGTGGATGATATTTTTTCCAAGTCAAAGAAAAGGAGTGAACACATAGAGGTATTGGGACCCATCTTCAACAGACTCGAAGAGTATAAGGTATGGCTAAACCTGAAAAATGTGTCTTTAGGGTTCAATCAGGGAAGCTTCTTGGTTATATCGTCTCACAAAGAGGGATATAAATTGATCCAGCAAAGGTAAAAGCCATCCTAGACATGGAACCACCACAAACATTGAAGTAGGTGAGAGGGTTACAAGGAAGATTACAGTCCATTAGAAGGTTCATAACATTATTATCAAATAAAATCCACCCTTTCTCGCATCTTCTCCATAAAGGAATAACTTATAAGTGGGATGAGAAGTGTGATAAATCTTTCCAGAAGATCAAGGACTAATTATTGGCACCTCCAGTGCTCATGTCATCAATACTAAACAAACCATTAATCCTATATATCTCATCAACATCTGTAGCACTAGGTGCTCTTCTAGCACAACATGATGAAAACGGCAAGGAAAGAGCCATCTATTACATCAGCAGGACCTTGGTAGGCTATGAAATGAACTATTGATCCATTGATAAAGCATGCTAAGTGGTGGTTTTTTCTTCACAAAAGTTCAAAAATTACATGCTATCACATCAAATCAAGCTTATTGCGAAAATTGACCCATTGAAATACTTGTTATCAAAAGCAACTCTCACGGGATGAATGACCAAATGGGTAATGATCTTTGAATGAATTTGACATAGAATATATGGATCTTAAGGTAATCAAAGGATAAGTGATCACAGACCAACTGGCGGAAGCACCTATCTATGCAGAGAACCCTTTGATATCTGAATTTCCTGATGAATCAATGTTCCTTGTCAATACAATAAATCAATGGAAAATATACTTTGATGGATCATTTACCCAACATGGATCAGGGTAGGGTATTCTTTTTATCACCCCTCAAGGTGATTGCATCCAAAATTCATACAGGTTGGTCACGTCCACAAAAGGATATAAAAGTCAAGGCAAATCCTAACTTGGGAATTGGACATTCTAGCAGGTGACTAGTATCTTCTTATGGTCATTCATTTACATTGTCAAACCAGGGAACGTATACTTGAAATGGAGCAGCACTGTATGTGCACTAAGAACCAGTTTCAGTCACGATTTACAAGAAATAAATGCGTGAAAGGAATTCTACTTATACTATAGGAATGTAATGCGAAGCCTTCTTAACTTAAGAATAACTTAATCAAAGCAGAAATCATGACAACTATGACTAAGAAACAAACTATGAACTGGCCTTATGCTGCAAGAACAAACACAGGGATGGATTCCTGATGCTGCAGGAACAATATAAGACTGAGTTTGCGCTGAAACTTTCAAGAACGAAATCTAACTTATGATCAATAGGAAATAAACAACTAACTACAGATACTCACTAAGTGGGCCCCCTTAGCAAGCATCAACCAGTTATGCAAGAATTGAACTCAAAACTTCATCAACTTTTATTCATAAACTTGGAACCATATACATTGTTCTGCTTATAGGAAAACTAACACAAAACACTGCTTCTTATTATCATACTAACTCTTACATACTATCTTGCTCACTTGCGCAGGAGGAACACTTATTTAAACTGGAAAAGAAAAACTAACTTAACAGAGAAAGACGTGGATAGAAATGTATCCTAGAACCGAGGAACAGACTTCTCATAAATGAAAGCATATCCGTTCAACATGATCCAGAGAGAATTTAGCATTCCACTCTTCCCAAATTAATGATCATTTATATTTCTTTCCAACAACCCGGTTAGAGAGTCTTCGCTGGAACAACTTCCTCGACGTCATGCAGGAAATGGATTTTATTGCAGTGCCGAGATCTGTTGCGCTTGACTCGTTCATGCTTCCTTCAACAACCTACGATACACAAGGCGACAAAAGCGAAAGAAAGCACGCATGGCAACAACACGATGCATTCATTAATCACATATTAAATCTATTTCATTATTCAAAAACCACATGCATTATACTAGTCATTCGAGAGGTCAAACAGGGTAATTAATAAGACACATATAGATGTTAAGATGTAGGAATATAGGAATGTATTGCTACAGGATACTACCCATTTTTAGATAAAAATTCTTTAATCAAAGAGTTAAAACATCCATTAGCAATAAGAGTAGGGATATTAAAAATACATCATAATACTCAAATTATGAGCATATTTTGAGCTCATCACAGGTTATCATTTCTATGTACTAACAACATTGCAGAATATGAAGCTCTAATCATAGCTCTAAGGATAGTAGTTCAATGGAAAATACAAGAGATTAAAGTCTATGGAGATTCATAGCTAGTCATCAATCAATTCAATGACGACTACGAAACCAAGGATGATAAACTCACTCCTTACAAGAAGATGGTAGGAAGCCTCAAGGACCTTTTCATTGATATAACTTTTGAGCAGATTCCTCGTATGAACAACTGAGCAACAAATGCTATGGTAACAATTGGATCACTGTTAGACATGCCACACAATGTCCTTCAATACAAATTCTTGGTAGAACAACTTCTTGTACCAAATTTTGAGATCCCTGAATCTAAATTTTTATGTGTCATTGGTGGTCCTTGATCCCCGTGGTATCATGATATATTCACTTACCTTGGCAGAGGAACCCTCCCCTTCGATATCACCTCCAACCTTAAGAAGACCTTTGTTAAAAAGGCATCCTAATTCATGATCCTAGGTGATACCTTATACTATCGAAGCATCGAGGGGACATTACTAAGATGTCTCAACCAAGAGGAAGCCTTGACCACCTTAACAAAAGTGCATGATGGCATATGTGGTTCCCATTCTAGTGGTATGAATTTAGCTAAGAAACTGTTGAGGACGGGGTATTACTGGCCAACCATGGAAAGAGAAGCACATCAGTATGTGTAGAAGTGTGTCCAATTTCAACAACATGGAGATCTTATTCATGCTCCAACATAGGAGTTACAACCCATGGTCACACCTTGGCCTCTCTTGTAATGGGGGCTTAACCTCATAGGAAAGATTACTCCAACCTCATTTAATGGAAATAAGTTCATCATAATGACCACTAAATACTTTACTAAGTGTGTTGAAGCCATTCCTATGACCTACATAATGGGGAAGGAAATTGCTAAGTTTATCTTGAATTACCTCATCTATTGTTATGGTGTTCTGCAAGCCCTTATCTCAGACAACAAAACACCCTTCAAGAATTAGGATGTGAAAGAGCTATGTCAAAGATTTAACATCCAACATCGATTCTCTACCCCGTATTACCCCCAAGGCAATGGTCAAGCTGAGACTACAAATAAGACCATTCTAAAAATCCTAAAGAAAATGGTCAATGAAGTTGGCCATGACTAGAATCTACAATTAAATCCCACCCTATGAGCCTATCGAACCAATATCTACATGCCTACAGGTGCAACCATGTTCTCCTTGGTCTATGGATTAGAAGCCATTCTTCCTATCGAGGTTGAGCTTCTTTCATTGTGAGTGTCACTACAAAACCTAATCACTAATGAAAAGTACATAGTATCTCAGCTAAATGAGCTAGAATTCTTGGATGAGCATCGTCTTGATGCCCTTAATCAGTTGCAAGTATACTAAAACTAACTAAAACATAGCTATAACTAGAAGATCAAGTGTCGTTCTTTCCAAATAGGGGATCTTGTCCTGAAGAAGAATTACAATTTTTTTCTAGATTAGGATAGTAAAAGAAAGTTTGAGCCTAACTGGTTAGGTCCCTTTGTCGTCACAACAAGCTATGGATAAGGAGCGTATCAATTTTCAATGCCTGAAAGTAAACCCTTGCAAGAATCAACCAATAGTCTACATCTTAAAAGGTTTTATGCCTAGGCTCGAAGGGTGTAAATTTGAAAATACAAAAAATGATCAAAATCCAAAAAAATGAGAAAAGGGATTGAAAACAGTAAAAAAAAACAGTCGTCCTCTAGTGAAAACCACTTCAGTGGTGCTTTGGGTAAGTACCTTGGTGAAAACCTAGCAAACAGGTACCTTGTGTAAATAAAGCACCTTCATCCACCTTAGGCTCTTTATCCTATCATTCTTTGCATTGCATTCATCCATCACATCATTCATCCAATTTATTCCATCACCCATCTGCGTTTGTGTCATAGCTTGATATTGTGAAATATCGTATCCCCTTTAGTACTACTTGGCATATTCCTAAGGTCAGCTTGTCCTGCCTGTATCAAGGTAGTTTATCACATCATCTTGGGGGCAATTCGTTATGGATCGGATCGAGTTCTTGTATATCTTAAGGTTATTGGAAATCTCATCAGAAAATCCAAAAACATTCAAAATCGTGTATAGCTAAAATCCAAAAACATTCAAAAAATTATAAAGTCAAAAATCAAAAACATCCAAAACACATCAAAATCCCTAAAAAGGTCAAAACATCAAAAATCCAAAAATAGTACTATGTCGAACTACATTGTCTTTGAGCTTGAACGTAGGCAAGGCCATCATTGATGTGCCCCCGAGACACCCTAGGTCAGTCCTTTAGGAGTTTGTCATAATAAACTAACATTCCATCAAATGTTCATATCTCATCATAAATATGTCAAGTCGATTGAACTACGTGGTCTCTCTGTGTATAACGTAGGCAAGGCTCATCTTCGATAAGCCCCTAAGGCCCCTAGGATAATCTTTTAGGTTAGATTCTTGGTTGAAAATCTCAAACAACCCCTAAACATTTAGAAAATTCATAAAACACAAAAACATTTGAAAATAGAAAACCCAAAAACATTGGAAAATCATAAAACCCTAAACAACCTCAAATAGTCGAAAACCAAAACATGTGCATAAACTTTCAAAAAGACCAAAAAAAACCTCAAAACATTTTCAAAATACCAAAAAAATTGAAATATTCCAAGAAAACTCAAAACCATCCATCCCATTTCACTTTCACCTGCAATAAACCTTCATCCATAATAAATCAAATGCCATCTTCAAACTTTGGTGAAACAAATAAAAAGCAAGTATCACAAGTCGTAAAGTGAGAACCTAAGTGTTAAAATCTAAAGTCTAAATCATAGATAAACGAGTCAGTGAAGTTTGTATCAACGACTTATCACACACCTCATCCTAATCAAAACATATGATAAACTATCCTAGGATGCATCCTTTCGACAATGGACATCAACATCAGAAATCACCTTAGCTAAGTTAAATTGGCAAGAGATATAGATAACACTGACTGTTTGTCTTTGATCTTTTCTTATGATTTATCTCAATGACCCATTCTGAGGACATCTCAATGATGTCTCAGAGATTTAGAGAGAAAGGAATTGGGAATCGATCATTATCTTTCATTTGTTGTGTTTGTGGGTATTCTTGTAAAATAATCTTGGTGCATACTTAGTTGTGTGTAAGGAAGTTGTTTGGAGTAGATTGTTGACTATTGCATATGCTTTGGTCTAATATATTCTAAACTACTAAACTACATTCTGACGAGGTTTCCATATGTCAAGGTGTGAACAAGAACTATCCTATCTATTTGAAAAGTCAAAGTCCATGTCACTAATCCTGGTTATTAATATCAGGATGCATTGTGTCTCTATGTTATATCAAAAATAAGGAATGACAGAAAATCCCAATCCCAAGATATGAGCAAATCATCATCATCTCTCATCACCATATCTAATAAAGTCTCAGTGGATCATGGACTTGTTGGAATTTTTGAATCAATCTTCACGATCACTGGTCGAATCATTCATTCTATTCTTCTATCTTCTTTCCATGCTAACCTAGTATCATGACAGTCAACAAAAACATCATCACGCATCCATCCTGCATCCACAAATCATCAGCATGCATACATCTCACATCATCATAGCATATCATAATAATAGAGAACATAATCCATTGCATCATATTTAAGTTTTTTCGAATAATGTAGATTTGTTATTCTAAGCATCTTAATACATTGCATTATCATTCATAAGTATCCATATCATGAACATTCATAACATCCATACTATAAGCATTATCCATATATTAATCTATATATATCCATATCCATACATACATCACAACATCAAAAACTGCATAGAAAAATACACAAAAAGAAATGCATCCATCCATGTATCATATCCATAGTTTACATACTTGAAATTAGAGAGTACTCGGCAAGCCCAAAAAAATTGACTTGGGAAAAACTTTGTAAATACTCAGAAAATGTGTGGATATTTATGTATGTGTATACTCAGGACTGCACTATGTACACATACATATCTATAAACATGCATAGGATGCCAAGTTTGCATAAATATACACACATAATCATATTTATACACACAAACATGCCAAGTTTGTGGGTTTTTTTTGAGCTATTGGTGATTACTTGATAATTTGGCAGGAGAAAATCCATCTGTATACTTGGCATGCAATTTTTTTGGAGATTACTCAGCTACTTGGAGAGTAATCGAAGAGTATGTAAACTATGATCATATCATTTGCATATCGTAACATATCATAGAAGGATACTGAAAGAGACAGTAGCACATCCATCAACATTACATCCATAATATAAACATAATCATAACACATAAGCATAACATCATATCATATCATATGCATCCTTACATTCATAAAGCATAAAATAAAAGCAAATCACATATCGAATCATCTAATCTCATATATATCAAAAAATGATTGTCATAGTACAATATCTAAATCGATGTGTATGAATATCATCAAAATGTACAATGTATAGGAGGCTATAAAAATGAGCCTATGAATGTATGTCTGTATAAATAATCAGGCTATACAACAAAAAAGTGTCTACAAAGTCTGAAGAGATCTATCCCTCGCTGACCCTGTCACCCTATCCAGGCTGATCTGGTTGTTGGACTGAGGTAGAAGCCTGTAATGAACTGGACCAATTTTTTTCAAATTTTACAATGAACAATCCAGTACAACAAGAACCCGTTAACGGTCAACTCAACTCATAACCAGCAATTAAAGAAAGACTCAACGCCAAGAATGTGCTTTCCGACCCAACTAGGGTAAGTAGCTACCATATGATGAAGTAACAGAAAGTAAATACAATGCTGAAAGACTCAACACCATGGATGTGCTTTCAAACCCCAGTAGGGCAAGTAGCGACCATCTGGCGGAGTAACAAAAGTAAATACAATGCTGAAAGAAAGCTCTACCGCTTATTCAGCGGGAGTGAATACAATGTAAGAAGTGCAAAGCTTCAATTCCCTTCTTGGCAGAATACCATCCAAGAACTTTAAGTGTGTAGTTCATTCACCCATCTCTGGCGGTAAACCGTCCAAAGATTATTAGGTTTGCTGCTCTAAAACTAAGTAATTGCAGAATATAAAAATGACTGAAATAGTACTACTATTAACAGCCTTACAATGCACAATCTGCAGATTACAAAGTGTTACAAACTGTTAAACCAAAGCAACAACTGATAGAATGTTGTTCCAACTTATTTGACTTCACAATATTGATAAAACAATGCTTGAACTGAACTTCTGGAAGTCTGATATAAAATCAGCAATTCTGGAAACACCAACCAGCAACACAGTAACCCACTAAAAAGCTCATCTCACTCAAAACCCAACCAAATCACTTAAAACCAGATGCAAACGAGAGCTAGAATGTTGACAATGAAAACCTAACTGAGAAACTACTGACAAACTATGATATTATTTTTTGGCACACTTCCCAAGACAACCCAAAATGGTATGGCCAAGGAGAAGGGCGATTTAGAGAAGATAAAATCATACACTCAATAATAAAATTTGGAACTCACCAAAGAGGGGCGCCCTAGGATGAGGAAGTCATTTGTAAAGTACCCAGAACCAACAAAAATTCATGCAAAGACTTATGAGCAGATTTCTACTTCAGCCAAACCCTAACCAGCAAATGCAAAACTGACAAAATCTTTGAAATCTTCGACCTTGATGATATGTCTGCTTGTCTGGATGAAAAGCAGTCTCTGAAGCCTTAGCTAGGTGCTATCTTTCAAGCACGAAACCAAGAGAAATGGCTAGGAGGTATGCATCCCTCGAAGTAACTCTGAAAGTATTTCAGCAGCATAACAATAAGGTAGACAAAAGATAACAAAATGAAGAGCAACTGCCTCCTTATATAGACCCTTTGAGAGAATCTCAAGAAACCTCTAGAAGGTGCGCCCCACTTTAAGACCTTTTTAGGTTTTTGACTTTGACTTGGCTGCTTCCTCAAAAGGACGTACCTTTTCTTTAGTGATAAAATCACTTTAAAATAAAACATATTCTTCTCCAAAGGTTGGCGTCCAATTTCTCTTAAGCAATTATTCACTTTAGAAATATTAAAATATTTCCCCAGACCACCCTCAAAGTCCCCCTTTTTAAAATAACTTAAAGTTATACAGCTAGGCCAAGGGGTTATAACGTTATAATATAACATTATTTTAATTAAAATACTTATCTCTCCAGAAAATGCATCAAAAGGCCAAAATAATATTACCAACTGAACTGCCAGAAGAGGAAAGCCTGCTGAGCTAATGCTGACTAGACCACTGCTAAAAATAGAATTTACTAAAAATAGTAAATTCAAGAAGTTGCTTGGAATGCAATGCATGCGACACCATTGTGAAGCTTTCTGAAAACCCAAAAAGAGTTCGCAATCCAAAATCCCAAACTTCAAGATGTAGCTGTCATAACTTACTAAAAATAGTAAGTTCGGAAAGGTTGCCTGAATTAGTTGCAAGTCATACCTCTGCGAAGCTCTCTGAAAACCCAGAAGGAAACCAGAATCCAAACATCCAAACTCCAACAATCAGAACCCTGAATCTTCAAGAGAACCCATCAAACAGCCGGAAACCCCAATTATGCCACTGACTTGCTGACAGCACACTGGGAATAGGCTACCAATCACTGAAAAGTGAAGTGCTAAAAATGGGGACATTACAGAAGCACTCGGCTACATTTGACTCTGATGCTAAAAATTGGGTTGTCGATGGCATGGAGGGATGTCTCTGTAGTACAAGGTCCACCAGTATGCCACCTCCTCCCTTGCCATCCTAAATAGTTGTACATACACCATCTGTCCAACCAGCCCCTAAGCCTGCTGAGATTGTTGTTGAGACATGGCCTCTAATTGTTGTCGTCAGTTGATCTCTTGTGCCAACTGTACATCTAAGGTCTACCTAAGCTAACGCTCGTGATCTCTCTCAACTATGAGTTCCAACACCTATTGTCGAGCCTGATCCCTCTCAATTGTGAGCACTATAACCTGCTGTCAATTCTGATCTCGCTCAACTATCATTGCCCGTAGCTATTGTTGCAACTGTTGTATTTGTACATCTCAGGGATCTAGCCCCAAAGGTGGTTGTTCTGCTGCTAGCTACTATACTAGTGGCAGTTGTACGAGAGGTTGTTGGTGGAGTGGAAGTGCATCGGGGACCTGTCCTCTCCCCTATCCTCTGCCCTAACCATCCAGTCCTTTGCCTTGCCCTCTGCCCTACCCATCCTACTGCTAGCCTCATCCTTTGCCTACTCCCCTCCCTCTTAGCCTCCCTCAAGGAGGTATGCCCACTGGATCTGTCAATCTGGAGGGGGGTACAAACCAAGCATCGTATGCAAGTGTTGTCTGAGCATCAACCTACCTCTGATCATAAGCCCATGGCCTAGCAACCAGTTGTCTAAATCCCTCGGTGACCTCATGGGGTGATATCATGTTCCCCTAAGTCACCTCTCGAGCTAATTTGGAAAAAATGGTCGTATACTGATTATCGGGCCTATCTTGTCTCTCGCCAAACTATCTAGCTACCCTATCTGACAAGTACCGCTCGATCATGGTATGCTCCCAATCCTGCATATATCGGGTTCGGTGAGAAAAGAAGAGATGTTGCACATCATCATACCAGGCCAACATCTTTAACCACCAATAGGCCAATACTAGGGTAAAGAATAAGAAATATTTCAACTTGGTCTAAGTGTCAATCTGGGGATCATAATCTTGTGAAAGGTATCGTGGCAGTTTGCACAAGGGTTGAGATTCGTGAGATGAGTGGTTATGAATGCAACTTATGAGAATAAATCTTCAGCAAATCAAACTAATTCTAGCAACAATAACTGTCACTTTTTGGTGACAGGATTTGTTCTCTTCTATTTAGGCGACATGAACTGTACAAAAATTATAGAAAATTTTGAAAACAAAAACTTAATTGAATTCATAAAATCATGAGCACAAGAATCAATTTAAATTATTTATGAATATAAACACACATAAATTACAGTGGTTAGAATATCAATTCAAAACGTTGTAGAACATAATCGAAAGCAACAAATACACACACAACATACCTTGCAGAAAATAAAATACATACATTCAATTGGCTGCTGAAGAGTGGGTGCCCTTCCTCCCAGTTAGCTGATTGAAGAAAGACACAAAATTTGTGTGATTAACTCAAATGATAATATTCAGGAAATGATATCAGTTCTTCATACATATTCCTCATTGTGACTACATTTATAATGTTTAAATACAAGCAGAATACATGCTCATGGTTTAAAGTCATATAGTCAGTTTTAGAAAAGTGAAATAGTTGTCATTCTTTCAAAACCGATTCCACACTAAGTAGACAAAATGACAAAATGAGAAGTTTGCGGGGACAATCTTCACGTGGATTTTCATTTGGCTAAGAAAGATTTGTATGGCCCGTGGTAAATCTTTCTTAGCATATTAAACTCATTTTATAAATATATGCTAACCACAACTTGATGACAAAAAATAACCATGATAAGTTGTGCAAATGATCCCCGTGATTATAACAGATCCAATAATATGGACAAAAAATGTTGAGGCATCTTAGTTGGCAGTTGAGTTGGCACGTTTATTGCAGCAGCTACGGTGGCATGCATATGGAGGCACGTACAAGTGATGTGTTGGAGAGATGATCACATTAATTTGTATTTGTAGTAGCTATTTTGTAGAAACATTGGAGTATTAACTTAGCATAATATATAGACCCTGTTGCAGCAACAAAAGCACAAAATAATTTGTTGAATAATTTATTGTCCAATGCTCACAATATAATAATTACTTTTCATTATTTTATCTCAAATCTATATTAAATACCTCTTATGTATTTTAATCATATACAACATAAATGGTATAATATGATAGGAAAATGGAATGCAAGAATGGGTATGAAGATGTATGAAATGGACTAAAACATGGCATAAAATAGGACATAATTGGCTCTCATTAGCCATGACCGCCATTGAAACACTATCATGTCATCAATCACTCTCCTCTAGTAGGGGATACCGAGTTGTCCTATATGTTGCAGAGTGATGGCCCCTCTGTACCTCTAAACAATTGGATCATCTGGCTCCACATCTGCCATGTGGATGATCAATCAAAGCACGACAATATGCTCCCATGCCATATGTGCAAGAGTGTAACTCTTGTACCAATAGCTCCTCAATCATAGTATACAAACTGGTGCATATCATGATAAAGGGAGGCCAACATCACTAGCCCCCATGCATATTGAGTCCGCTTGAAAATCATCTGGTGCCAAGCCAGCCCCCATCTAGGACTAAACCCTCTGCTCCGTTGGTCTAGGGCAACCAACCTTAAAATCACTGCATCAACTATCAATCTGAAATTTGGTGAATGCCCTCTATACATCTCAAGGTCAATCTATGAGTTGGCCAAGAGAACAGTGTCCTAACCAAGAACCTCATGGCAGGCATCATATCCCGCATCAGTATCATAGATCACCCGCTCTCCATGTATCGACAAACATAGTATCTGCCATACATCCTCTAATGTCACTGTCACCTCACTAGTGGGTAGGTGGAACGACAAGGTCTCACTATACCATGATTCGTATAGTGTTGTCATCATCACCAAATGGGTCCGCATGATGGGCATATATGCAATGTACCACACTCCAATCTCTCCCAAGTGATCCTGTCGAAGCTCAAATAAATCATCAAGAGTGGAAATTACAATAGTTCGGTGTTCATGAAACATCAAAGTCTAGATAACCTCCTACACCCACGAAGCGCACAACGTCAAATTTTGCTAAAATTGGCCAAGTTTGGAGTTTTTTGTCCCCAAAATGACAAAGGAATCGCCATTTACAAGGGTGTTTCCATAATTCAAATTCCAAACAGTGACGCTATATGCATCCAAAATCTAAATCGCGACTAGCGTTGCTATTTATAGGGGCATCACCATTTGAAATCTAAAACTCTAATTCTAAATTGCAAATCAAGGGTGTGTGTCGCTCATTACATCCATGTCACAATTTGAAATTTGGAAACCCTAATTTCAAATCACGAAGTGTGTTGCCATTCATAATGGCGTCACTAAAAATGAAAAAAGTGTTGCCAACACTCAAAATAGCGTTACAATATAGCGACGCCAACCTAGACCAAATTTCAAAGCCTAATAAATGCACTAAAAGGTCAAAATGCAATGAAAGTTTTAAATTGCGTACCATTGGTCCTATGCTTGGAGGCCTCTGGTACTCTCAAACCTGATCTAAAATGTGTCATGGGAGCACTCGTTGTGCCATTTCATCAAGAGGTCAAAGCTCAAAATGCAGCAATTCTATCAAGTGTGAATGCACAAATGACTTGAAAGTAACCCTTCCTCACCTATTTAAGACAAAAAAATTGGGTTTTTTGCCCTAATTTATAACAAAAGCTAGGGTTTTGACCTATTTTACCTATTTTCGACTTGTGCAGCCTATTTTGAACCCTTTTTTACATTTTTGAGGCTATTTTTGACATCTCGGGGCCTATTTTAGCACCTAAACCTATATTTAACCTTTGTCGAGAAATCAACCCAAAATTCAAAAATTTTGCTCGATTTCTCAAGGGGGCAAGGAACCAACCTATTCCTTCTACTGGGGCAACAGTGGGGCATCCAAAAAATTAGGGATTTTTTAATTTTTTGATTTGAGCAACAGTTTTAATCCGAAAAGCGTTAGTCTTTGAACGAATGTAACAGGTACCTCATTTTAAAGAGGGGAAAAATGTAGACACTTAAAACTATCCTGAATGATATCATGCACTTGAATCTAATATACTAATACCATTTCATCCTAAAACACATCCTCTTTTCGCTTAATTAATTAAATTAGCTTAGCTATTTAATTAATCGCATCATGTTCATCTATTAGCCTAATCAATCTAATTAGGTTAATTCCTACCCCTTTCATGCTAACCTTTCGTCCTATTAAATTGGATAAATCAAATTATCTACTTTTATCCCTAATTCCTCTTATTTAATAAAAATAACAATAATTTATTTAATTAAATATCATATCACCTTCCCCTTTTCATTAAATAAATAAATTATTTAATGAATATCCTAATTCCCCTAGTTTGCATAATTGAAACTTTATTTAATTATCAAATTACTAATTAAATCTAATTCTCCCACTTGCAAAGGAATATTCCTTAAAAATATTCTTACTTTGCACATTCCTCCAAAAAGGGAATATTCCCATGGAATATTCTTCCTTTTTTGTATAATTAAATTTGGTTTTAATTAACTAAATATCTAATTTTCCTCACCCATAAGAATATTCTTTGAGCATATTCTCTTTCTTCACTCATTTGAAAAAGGGAATATTCCTTTTTGTAACAAACTTTCAACAAAGCTTCTTGTGCAAGTTTTGAAAGTGTGTTTGTTTGGATGGATGTAAGCCCTTGATTAAAAATCATCTTGCATCCTCAACCCTCGATGGGAATCCATGATCCATTGATTAACTTTTTCAATCTTATCCCTTCATTTCTCATTTTTCCTCCTATAAATAGGTCACTATTTGGAGACAAATGGATCCATCTTTTAATAGTAAACTTATGATGTTAAAATCACTCTCATCTTGCACTCATATTTCATGTTTTAAAAAGAATTTTAGGTTATTTTACTTGCATTATTAGCTTAGAGCATCCATTAATGGCTTCCATGGTAACTTAGGTGCATCCATTTAGCATATTTTTAAACTAGGGTTTTAATCTTTCAAATATTGCATCCATTTAGAATAGCTTTGCATACACTCATATCAATCATCATAGCATTTATCATGTTAAAATAAGTTTTCATCATATTTTACAACACATCTTTTATCGGTTTCGTTGATTCTCTTTAATAGAATCAATCAAAGCAAGCTCATTATCCAAGGGAATGGGAAAGGTTTGTCATTTCACATCAATGTGACACCACTCCCCCAATAAGATAAGTTTCAATGGATTAGAATAGATGTTTATGGAGCTTTTGTACTTTAATATGTTAGTTTTCATGGCTTCTTAGCTTAGTTTACATTGAATGATCTTATTGAGACCGATGCATAGTGGCTTAAATATGCTTTGAATCATCATGAATCAAGTGTAGTTAGCCTATACTACGTTCATCAATCAGAATATATATATATGTATGTAATTATGGTAGTGTAAATGTATATATCTATATATACATATTAATATATGTATATATAATTATATAATTATTTGAATAGATGTTTATATATATTTGATTGGAAATTAATGCAATTAGTAAACATATGGATATATATATTATATTGTGTTATGCTTTAAAGTGCTTTGAAATAAACTTTAGCGCATTATAAAGCACTGCCATATATCTAGTGAATGGCTAAAGCTAAGTGTTGCATGCATATAGCGCATGGAGGAATAAGTCAAATGCATTTGAACAATGCATAAAGTATAAGCAAATGATGATTCATACATTGCAAACTTTGTCAAAAACCTACGCATAGAATAAGGCACACAAATATGAATGGTGGAGTCATATTTGTAGAGTTTGGAAATAGTAAGAAGTCTTTTGCTGCGCCACAATCCAACGCACAACTTTTGAGAGCATGAGACTTAGTCTTAACCATGAGCTGGTTGAGGTAGTTGACTTATATTGCAATAAGGAAACCTATAGGTTGCATTTCTAAGTTTAAATCATTGTTATCACCAAGATAAGAGCAACTCATCTTTAACAGAGAAGTTGGACTGTATATGTGTTTGCAATCTAGTGTTTTAAGCAGCCACATCTCTCTTCTTGAGCCTAATCTATGCATTTGGAATAGGAAGGTGGCGGGTTTAGTAGCTTAATTGTAGCATTAAGATGCTCATATTTTTGTATAAATAGGAGCATTCTCTCTACCTTTGGTTACACTTTTCCATTCTGATTTCTTTATTCGTTATTCTACTGTAGTTTTTTGTGCAAGTGTATTTTTAAGAGCCTTTGTGAGAAAGAAATTTGTTTTATGAATTTACAATTGTTGAGAGTTTTGTGAGAAGCTGGAGTTTGGAGATAGGATGATTTTAGAAGGAGTAGCAAGCAGGATTGTGGTGATTGAGCTTGGAAAGCAGTAATATCAGTTGGGCTATAATTCTACGCATGTTTATTTCTATTACTCTATTCTTTTAAGTTAAATGTTACTTGTTTAAGAATAGCTTTTTTTGGGAAAGGATGATTTTAAATTCTTTTGAAGTTGCTTTATTAACTTAGTTTATTTACTACTTTGGATAAGCTTGCATAGTTCTTTAAAGAGTCTTGTTTTGAAGAAACCTTGTTTATTTCTAATATATATATAGGGAATTTGAGTGGTTATGTTATTATGAAATATACTTAGTTTGTTAAGACTATATGTAAGTTGCATAAGTTGTGAGGTATGGAAATTAATATTACATTGAAGTGTTATCTCAATTTTTTTAGCTTATGATGTTGGGTAAACTTTTGTGGATAATGAGGGAATGATAGCATGATAGGCATGCCATCATTGATAGTGTTAGGGATCCAAATTTGCACCCTAATGCCAAGTTGTGAATGAACTTAGCAGGTTTGGATGTAACATGGGACTGCTTTCAGGTTGTGGGTGTCCTATTTTGAAAGAAAACCTCTGGACTATGGGTCGGCTTCCCCTTTTGATGTCACCTAACTACTAATTTACGAGATGTAGGGGTAAGAATTGCATGAAAGATGAACCTAGTACTGAAAATATCTAAGGTGATACACCAAAACAACTTGGACCTGATAACAGCCTAACACATTCAGATCAATATCATAAAATTTGATTTGCACAACTCACTTTCCAATGCAATTTACATAAATAATTTATAAGGAGGTCTATAAACAGTGCTTTTAAAAGGAAAACAGAGGTTTCACAACTAACAGTACTACTAAACAACACAGCTTATAACCTATAAACATACATTTTCTACTAAATAGATGCATAAACATGAGACAAGTTTGTAAGGAAAGATGAATTTTCACAAGACAAACTAATAAATCATTAATGGCATACTATGAAACATGAAGAGAGAAGATAAAATGCTCGATTCTATTGATTCAAAGTGCTTACTATATTACAAGTCCCTTTGAGTTACAATACTGCTCCATGAAAAATAGCTCCAAAAACCAACACAATCTCCCACTTGGAGATTGATTCTGGACGACACTGTTGCAATTACAGCTCCCACTAGAAATAAGGACCTTGGACCCTGCTGCTCTGTTATACTTGAATTCAACTTGAAGACCAACTGAAGCTGAAGAGGAGCTCAGCTTCTCCCTTATCACCGCCTTCATAAACATATCCGCTGGATTGACATCTGTATGTATCTTTTCCAACTTAACATGTCCATCCTCCAACACTGACCGAATGAAATGATATCTCAACTGGATGTGTTTTGTTTTAGAATGTAGAGCAAAATTCTTTGCAAGATGTATAGCACTTTGGCTATCTGTAAACAAGTAATTTCCAGCCTGTTGTTTTCCCAACTCATCCATGAAAAATTGCAGCCATATCATCTCCTTTGCCGCCTCTCTTGCAGCAACATACTCTGCCTCTGTGGTGGATAAAGCAACCACCTTCTGCAATCGAGAAATTCAGCTCACTGTTGTCCCACCAACTGTAAATACATAACCTGTGGTACTCCGCCTGGTATCTATATCCCCAGCCAAATCTAAGTCAACATAGCCTTTTAAATCAGTATTAAAGCCCCCAAAACATAGACAATTATTGGATGTACCTCTCAAGTACCTGAGAATCCATTTTATTGCATTCCAATGCTCAACTCCGGGATGACTCAAATACCTACTAACAACTCCTACAACATGTGCAATATCGGTCTTGTGCATACCATGGCATACATCAAACTACCTACAGCTGAAGCATATGGTACCTTGGACATTTTTTCTTCCTCCTCTTGTGTCTTTGGACACATATCCTTAGTCAATTTGACATGACTAGGCAAAGGTGTGCTGATAGCTTTTGCATTCTCCATATGAAATCTCTGCAACACCTTTTCAACATAATTAGCCTGAGATAAAAATAATTTTCTATTTTTCCTATCTCTACAAATTTTCATACCAAGGATTTGTTTTGCTGCCCCCAAATCCTTCATAGCAAAAGATTTTGCTAACTGTTGTTTTAGCTCACTTATGTGATCCATGTTAGACCTAGCTACAAGCATGTCATCAACATATAAACACAAAATAATGTAGATGTCATTATCCAACCTCTTAAAATAAACACAATGGTCAGAATTACACCGATTATAGCCTTGCTCAACCATAAAACTATCAAATTTTAAGTACCATTGCCGAGGTGCTTGCTTCAAGCCATATAAACTTTTCTTCAATCTGCACACTAGTTTCTCCTTACCTTTGACCTCAAATCCTTGTGGCTAATCCATATATATTTCCTCTTCCAAATCACCATGGAGAAAGGTTGTTTTAACATCAAGCTGTTCTAAATGCAAATCTTCAACAACCACAATACTTAAAACAATACTAATAGAAGTCATTTTAACAACAGGAGAAAAAATCTCATCAAAATCAACCCTTTTTCTGTGCAAATCCCTTTACAACTAATCTGGCTTTAAATCTCTTCTTACCTCCATCCTCCTCTTTCAGCCTATAAATTCATTTGTTTGGTAAAGCCTTTTTACCTGCAGGCAACTTGCATAATTCCCAAGTCTGTTTTTCAGCAAGGAGTCCATTTCTTCTTCCATTCCATGCTCCCCTGAACCTTGGTATCCACCCGCATAGCTTCATCATAATATTCGGTTCACCAAAGATCGTTAACAAAATAGTATACAAAGAGGGAGAGAATCTTTCCGAGGTCTACTTATCCTTGAAGATCGTCTAACAGGAGTTTGTGGTATTTGTTGTTGTTGTTGTTGCCCAGATGAGGAACCACTGAAACATCATTGTTTGGAATATCATCCAACACTGCATAATCATTTTCTTTCTTCTCATGTTGCAGCAACAGATCTTTGTACAACACTTTCTCATTGAATATGACATCCCTGCTTCTCACAATTTTTGATTTTCAAAATCCCAAAGCCTATAACCAAATTCATCAATGCCATATCCAACAAATACACATTTCTTTGATTTTGCATCAAGCTTGGTTCTATTTTCAGAATCTATATGTGCAAATGCTTCACAACCGAAGGTTTTGAGAAAAGAATAACTCACCTTCTTACCTTTCCATGCTTCCTCTAGAATACCACAACCCAAAGGATTAGAGGGACCTCTATTAATTAAATAAACAGCAGTGTTTACAGTCTTTGCCCACATTTTTAAAGGTAGGCTAGCATGCAATCTCATAGTCCGTGCATGCTCCATTATTGTTCTATTCATGCACTCAGCCACTCCATTTTCCTGTGGAGTCCTTGGAACCATTTTTTTCCTACGAATACCATTAGAGGAACAATAATCTTCAAACTCTTTACTGCAATACTCACCACCATTATCATATCTGAGACATTTTAACCTTTTACCTATCTCATTCTCAACCAAGCTTCTCCATTTTTAAATGTTTCAAATACATCAGATTTTGCCTAAGGAAATAAATCCATACCTTCCTAGTTGCATCATCAATGAATGTAACATAATACAGAGAGCCACCGAGAGAAGATACCTGAGCTGGTCCCCATACATCCATATGCACAAGCTTCAATTTCTCATCTTTCTTTTGCTTCCCATCCTTGAGAAAACTAACTCTCTTTTGTTTTCCATATACACAACTTTCACAGAAATCCATATTAACACATTTTAGACTTGGTAAAACATTATTTGAATGAAGTACTTTCATACCTTTTGCACTCATATGCCCAAGTCTATTATGCCATAGTGCTGATTCAGAGTCCACAGCAACTGTATGATCTTCTACCTGTTGAACTGCAACAACTGTTCCTGAACATTCACCTTTTTCTGTAACAATTAAAGTAGAAGGAATAGTATGACCTGTACAAAGATATAAGGTGCCTACTTTCACACCTTTTGCTACCACTAAGGCACCCTTTGTGACCCTCCATTTTTATCACTAAAAGTAACAACACAACCTTCCTCATCTAGTTGCCCTGCTGAAATTAAATTTCGGTTTAACTTTGGAACATGCCTTACCTCACGTAGTAGCCAATGATTCCCATTCTGCAACTTAATCTTGATTCTTCCCTTTCCAACAATCTGACAGGGTTCGTTATCTCCTAAATAAACCAGCCCAAAATCCCTTGGACATAATCAAGAAAATAACTTTATGGGGGGTAGCATGAAATGAAGCCCCTGAATCTAACACCCAAGAATCATCAGCATTATCAAGGGAAAGAATCAAAGCATCCTCATCATATTTATTACTTACCACATTTTCCTCTTTACATCCTTCCTTTTTGTCTCCTTTATTTTTCCGAGACCAGCAATCTTTCTTCAAATGACTTGGCTTACCACAGTACCAACAATCCCTCTTGTCTCTAGATTGGGACTTTCTATCCTTTGATTTTCCTCGTGACTTCCCATGATTTCCAGAATTGTTTCCTCTCTCCTTTGTTCTGCCCATGATTTCTGCATTCAAAACACTATCTGATGTGGATGTTCCACCTGAGCTTTTCCTATGAATTTCCTCGCTCAAAATAACACCAACATCATCAAACTTCAATGTATTTGAACCAGAAACAGAATTGCTAACAGCCATTACCAAGCTATTCCAACTTTCAAGCAAAGAACACAGAATCAAAAGAGCCCTAACTTCTTCATCAAAGTTTACTTTTACAGAAGTTAATTGACTGGTGACCATATTAAACTCATTTAAATGATCAGTAACTGACCCACCTTCTACCATTTTCATATTAAATAAACACTTCATAAGAAATATCTTATTCGAAGCGGAAGGCTTTTCATATAACTTCGCCAGGGTTTCCATCAACTCTTGAGTTGTCTTTGTTGTTGTAATATTGAACGCCACTAATTGTGCTAGGAACAAACGAATACTGCCAAGAGCCTTTCTATCCAAGATCTCCCAGTCCTCATCTGACATTGCTACGGGTTTCTTGGTTTTCCCTTCTAATGGCCGCCATAAATCCTTCTGATAGAGATAGTCCTCCATCTGCATCTTCCATAACTGATAGTTCTGCCCATTACACTTCTCAACCTTCTTACCCTCGTCTGCCATTGCTCCCACTCAACCGTGAGATCTTTCCTACAAATGATAATCGAAACACAACCAACTCTGATACCACTTGTTAAGGTTAGAAATGGCAGATATCTAACAATTAAATGTAGATCTATATAATAAACAGAGAAACTAAAACACACATAGAATAAATCATAACACAGAGAATTTAACGTGGTTCACCCAATCCGGGCTACATTCACCAAACCGCAGCCATCCAATACTTTTATTATCCAGTGTAAAACCTATTACAATCTTGTGAATAATCGTGTTTTTCCTCATACAGTAATCCCCATCCGAACCCCTTTTACCAAGCTTAGAAGCTTCTAGATTTTAGGGTTCTACAAAATCGGATTTTTCTTTGTTCATTAATTTTTCCCTTTTTCGGTGATCATGCGAAAAAGTAGGAAGAAAAATTTTCTCAGGGGTTGCCGCCCCTGAACCCCCACCCGGGGCCCAGCCCGGCCCCGGACCCCGGCAAGGATAGGGGCAAGGGTGTACAGTATACCATGGGCTATACAATATAGCATGATCAGTCACCACATACCAACAAGAACTCCCCCAAAATGTTCAAAATGAACATACTTAAGAAAAAACCCACCAAAAACCCCTCACACATGTCCATCTAGAAGGTTTTGGTCGAATGCAACAGAAAAGGCCAAAAAGAACCTTCTAGAAACCCTCCAAAATGTCCTCCACATAAAGAAAAGTTAAGCCAAGTCAATAGTCACACTAAAAATGTGATAAAAATGCCTCCAAACAGCCCCCTTTCCTCTAAAGTCGGTCAAAACAACCTCTCACACACCCCTCATGTCTACAAGTCATCATTGGTCTTCATGCAAGTATTGAACCACACTCTCCTCATGCAATATGTGTGTTTTGAAAACACAAGACTCCAAAAGGCATTAAAGATAATAACCTTGATTAAGTGATTCATAAAACATCACTTAATCAAGTCATTTTACATTTAAAAGCACAAAATAAGGCGCCCCACCATCAATATGTATTACATTTCATTTGCAAGTGAAAATGTCAAAGTGATTATCAAAATCACTTAAATGATATTTCAATGTTTTTGAAACAAAAGCAAAAGCAATAATGAAATGAAAAAAAAAATGCTTTTAAAAGCATTAATAAGGTCAAATAAGGCACATGGTTATCTCACCTCTTCTTCACTCTGCATTGTAAGGTTATATGTGGTCAACACCCTGATTTGCAAGGCAACATAAAAGCTCAAAAAAACACTTGGCCTACATGGCCGACCTCCATACTTCTTGGAAAGCATATTCCAAGTCACATGATGCATGGTCAAAAATCAAAGGCATATCATATGTAACCTGGCACACTCCATATGTTGTATTGTTTGAGGACTTGGCAATGTTTTGAAATAAGGGGAAAAAACCTTAAGGCATAAAATTCCTAAGTGAATAACACAAGTTTCGTCCCCCATTGGTATTAACACATGCTTTCAATTTTTAAAACATGGGAAGAAAATCCCATTGGCAACGAATAGGGTCAAACCCTAATCATCAAAACACGAAAACACTGGGAAAACACCATCATTTTGTCGTTGAACAATCTCGAAAATAGATGCTTCCATCATGGGGTTTGAGCAAACAAAAAAAAAATGGAGGTTTGACACTGGTTTTGTGGTGATTTTTTGAGGAAACCACCTCGAACAAAAGGTAAATGTTCATTTTGTTGCACAAAATCTCCATTTTCACATCATTTGGAAGCCATAAAAGAACCTACAGGTCGTGGCCATGGACATATTTCTGACCATATGTATCATTTGTCTCTTTCTGTTGTTATTTCACTTATTCATAGCCGTCATGAGAAACTCATGAAGCTCGAATGGAGGACTTTAAAATGCTCTGCAACATTTAATGAAAATGAGCCATTGAGCTCAGGTAAGCTTTTCTGATGAATCTTCACTTCTTTTTTGCAAACTAAGCTCAAACTTCGAGCTCCAGCTAGTAATATCATGCAAGACTTTAACGTTTCCTTTTATATTTGCAAAATATGACTAAACCCAGATGGTTTTTGTCGCCTTTGTGAAGAAACATAGATTTTTGGCCACGGCTAAGAAAAATGACTTGGGTTTTTTAATGCATTTTCTGTAGAATACTATTCATTAAATATGTTCTTTACCTCATTTTTCTGAACTCTCCTCCATGAAACCTCTCTTGTATTAGCTCTGTATTTCACAATTTCAGGATAAACGCAGATAGGTTTTTTGTAGCACCTATATTTTTGTATCTGCAATTTTTTTAAAAGAACCCAAGTGGGTTTCTTGGTTTCTTGAAGAAACTCAGATTTTGTTGTAGAAATACAAGTGGGTTTTGTAAATACACTCCTTTTCCCTTCAATTTATAGCAATGTTGTTTCACATTTTAAAACCCTGGGTGGGTCTTCCATATTTTGCAGAAAAAGAGGTGTACTTGACTACGACCTATAATAATGCATGAAATGGGTTTTCATTTGTCATTCCTATTCTTTTTTCACCATTATTGTTGCCTCTGCATTAGCTTCTCATGATAAACCCAGATGGGTCTTTTTAATTTGAAAGAAAACTTCAGATTTTGTTGCAAAATGATTCAATGCCATTGTATAGTGTGGGGATAATTGAAAGCTCCAATTTGTAGCAAAAAATGTGTTTTATGTGAGCATCTAAATTGGTTTTTGTAAATACACTTCTTTTCATGTAGAATGTCTTTGAAAACTGAAACCCCAAAGTGGGTTTGTCATTGTGAAGAAACTCCTGCATTTGACATTTAACCTCTAAGAGTACCATATTTTTTCCTTTTGATGATACCTCCTCATGTTACTAAATAGTCATGGTAACCCCTTTTGATGCCTCAAACACTTTGACAAAACACCACTATATGAAACTTTGGCACCATGATTGCCATTGTACATATCTAGCAAGGTGATTGTAATGTTTTCTAAGAGGGTAATGTTCATCTTCATCCTTGAAACATTGTTCTTGACATTCATGAAGTGGCTGCTTTCTTTTCACAAGATAATTGTCTTATCACACTGTATTCCATTGGTCATTTTTTTTCATGCATCAAGATCACTGTGACTGGATACTCCCTGAAACATAAAGCTTCTCAAGCTTCAATTCATATTCTCCCTTGATGAAAGGACTATATATATGCACCAAACTCTGCATTCTCGTGAAACACAATTATCATGCTTTTCAATATGTGAATTTTATGTTGCCAATTTACATCTGGCTCGTATGCAATCCTCCACAAGTTATCTCTCCAAACTTATGAAAAATGAAGACACACCTTATCACTGCTTAAGATTTACCCTATTGGTATATTACTCTTGTATAGATCATGGTGAGCTTTTGGTGGGACAAACAAAACAACCTTGAACTCAACATCACCTTCTGCACTTAAGTGGCTCTATGCCATGGGATTTTTCTCACTAAGACCCCTTGAAAGTGAATGGTAGAAGTTGGAAAATATTCATCAGTGACCTGCTTTGGATTCTGAAACAATACTACCTTGACATCATTTAGAAGCGCTCACTCATATGTTGTTTCCCCTATGCACATTACTCGGGACTTAAGTTCTTGGGACTATCCATTAGACTTTATAAACTCTTTTATTTCACAATCTCTGTTATCACATAGCAATTGTATCTTGATCACATCATATGAGGGTTCTAGTGTTGTCGTTGACTTCTTGTAATGGCATCTTCATAAAATATGATTGTCCTTTACCTTTGATTCTTGTCTTCCATGATGGTTGTCCTTCCAATCTTTAGGTTGTTAGAACTCCATGAAGGGATGCATTTTTTTTTACCTTTTAACTACTTTTATGCCACTATTAGTTATTTAGAGCCTTGAAGACCCATTGCTCATTGTCAAATCACTACTGTAGCAACATTATCCTTGGTGACTTGTATGTAATTTGTCTTTTATAGAAACTTGTGATACATGCCTTGCTATGACTGTTACATTTTGAATATAAAGGACAGTATTCATGTTCATTTAATGTGGTTGTCTATGCATCATAGCACTTGTACTTACGACTATCTTTAGGACTATAAATGTTCTAGGTTTGCATGCATTGAAACAACTTTTGAAAGGAACCCTTACATGTCAAATGTGCATTGTATCACCATTGTTTACTGTCATTGTCAATGACAATGACCTTACTCATTGTATTTATTTCTACAAATGCACCTATTAATAAGCATTAGCAATTCCATTTGCCTCCAATGATAAGAATTCTTTGGTTTATTCTTTTTTGTTTCTTGTAGCTTTTGCAAATGTGGGAGAGCACCATAACACAAGTCACTGGCAGATAATGACAACCCCATACTTGTTGGACCTTGTTGTCTTGTAGCATGCATTCTCATGACTATATTCAAATTGTCTCCTTGGCCTCAATACCCCTATAGCTTTATGTTTGACCATCACTTGAACAAGTTGCATAGGTCATAGGTTTTGCATGTTGTTGTCCTATGCACTTCAACTTCTCCATTTCTTGACATGTGGTTGCACCAATGGTTGTATTCAAATGCAAATGGTTGCTTCACTTGGGTATGATGGCATGCCCCTTGTTTTCTCATGGCTTACTGATTTTTCTTGGGCAATGCTTGATAGTTCCACATTTATTTCTCTGTTATTGTTAAGTTTTTATCATTTCATTGTTTCAAAACAACAGATTGTGCAACCAAAGGTGGCAATATTTCATGTCCATTAAAAGTTACACTTTGTAAGTTGTGAAACTTGACTGCTTCTCCATTTCCATCAATAAAGTTATTGTCAACTGCATATCACTTGTGGAGGTGATCCTTGGGTCTGAGCAACTCAAGAAAATGTAGATGAAAGTTGATCATTATGTGACACCAAATAGGGCAGTTGAAAAGTTTTACTACCCTTCCTTTCTTCTCCATTTGTAATGTAATCTCTTGTGACCATTTCTTGTTGGCCTTCAGTAAAGTCAAAAGAAATTTTGTCTTTGTTGTTGTCCTACGTGACATGAGAATACATGTTGTTGTCCCAACCTTCATGACTTCCATAACAATGCTTGTTGTCCCACATGAATTTGCTATCTGATCTCCACAACATTTGTTTACCTTTTGATCATGTGTAACACATAAAATGTCTCCCCACTTTGATCCTAGTGGGCAGACACATGTCCCCTATGTCGATGACCTAAAAGCTCACCGTCCTATGTGATGTGTGGTTGTCCAATAGGGTCAAGGTGAGAGGGACTTGACAATACTCTGGATTTCCCCCTCATTATTTAAGAGATGCATAATTAAACTTGATGCATCTATGATTGGACTTGATGCATCTCCAAAATCACTTACATATTTTTATAAAATGTATCAAGGGTCCACTTAAGAAGATTGAAAGACATATCCAACAAAATGTGTTGCATCCTTTGAATCTGAAAATGAAAGTTGATCAACTAGTGTGATTCCATATTTATTTAATGCATTGATAACAATTATATCTTTGATCAAGTTGCTCAATTTCCTATTTCTTTCAAAGCATGCTAAGCTCTACACTCATGGGAGCCACATTTACCCCACATGTTGTATTTAACTGAATCAAAATAGTAACCAAATTTGTCCTAAATCTGCACATGAAGCAAACAAGTTAAAAAAATAGATGCATATTTTGGATGTGTTTGATGACTTCGTTGTTTTCCAAGACATCCAAGGTTTGCATGCTTATTTAATGTACTTATGGATCAGTTTATATATGCATAGGTAGGTGTGTATGTAAGGTTGAGATCTTTCATTGCTTAGAGCCCTGCTCTAATATCATTGTTTTTCCAGATGCAGGAGCTAGGAGCACTATGGAGCTAGGAAGGACACAAGCAGCTTGGGGCAGCAACAACAGGGAAAGAGGGAAAATTCTCAACCAATCATTCTCAGGAAATGATTGGTCTCCATTCTTATATGTGCATTGTGTTTTACTTATTCATGTATAAATTGCTTCTTTATTTTCATTGAATAAGTAAAGTTAGTCCCTTTGCTTGTGAGGGACATGTACACTTCATGATTATCAATAAAAGATTACATTTGTATACATATGATTCTCTTTTCTCATTTGCTATAATTGCAACATTGGAATAAAACAAATGTAATTTGTTTCATTTGACAATCTTTTTCCATGCATATTAAACCTATCAGACTTATGGTTTATCTTTTAAATGTTTAAATGAACAACACAAAAGAATAAACACTAAACCTGATTTCAGCTAAAAGCTAAAAATTAGGTAATAGATAGGTTGAACCATGTTGATAATCTATACTTGATTGATTACTCATATCACCTTGAAGGTAGGAGAAAAGTTTGTTTCCCTGGGGTTAGGGTGTATACTTGATTGTTATATCAATATTCAACATTAGGATTGAAAAATGTATTTTTTAATTATGTTGTTTTCTTATTTCTTGATTAAGAGTCTATTCATATTCACACAATTCTAGAAGAGGACTTCTAGGTGCAGAAGCACAAACTTCTCTCATACTAATGTCCTCCAGATTATATACAAATGTAGTGAACATTGTAAACATGTGAATAATTATTTATGATCACTTGATTGTTGATTATACTCTTGAATGGAGTCATTTATTGTTGAGATTATACTTTTGATTAGAGTCATTTATTGTTAAGATTATACTTTTGGATGGAGTCATTTATTGTTGAGATTATACTTTTGATTAGAGTCGTTTATTGTTGAGATTATACTCTTGAATGGAGACATTTATTATTGAGATTATATTTTTGAGATAGAGTCATTTAATGTTATGACATTATGTTTACCGTGTGATTAATTTGGATATTCCTAGGGTTAAAATAATCCATGGGAAAGGGAGTAACCTTGTTGGTCATTAGTATGTGTGCATGTATAGTTAACTTGGTTATTCCCGAGTTAATGGAGTAACCTAGTTATACAGTTTGTTATGTCATCACCTTGGATAGAATATGTTTTATGATTATGAATGGTATATAACAAATCAAGCTAAGGGTGGGTGAACGGATGACCTACACTCAAAGTATTGGGTGCTGAATTCTTTGGCCAAAGTAGTGTAAGTAGCCACTATTTACACTGTCAGTTCACTACGATCCATGATTGCATTCTAGGTAGGGAAGTCATACATGTAGGTTGTAGCCAATGTATGGTAGCTCTAGATATATAGGACACAACACTATGCTCAAGAAGGCCAGGATTATGGGGTTACCAAACCAATCTTTGTCGAAGGGTAGGGCCATCTTACTAGTTAGGTAGATGTGCGGGGGACTACAGTAAGCAAGGAAAACTTTAGTGATGAATCTTTGCTAATTGGAAAATTTTAGATATCAGCCAAGTCGAAATTATCAAATTAATCGCACCCAACAGGGTGGCCAAATCACCTGAATTTTATGAATTATTGGTCTAATACATGTCCATTCGCCATCAATTTTTTTATGAGGCATATTTAACTAACACATTCGCCATAAAAAACTACGCGTTTCAAATGGATCAATTAATATTTTCACCTGGAATCCTAGAAGCATGTAATAAAATACCTACATATTCACCAATACAATTAAAACAACATTGTATCAAGACCCATTTTGCCAATTAAAATTTGCAAATAGTTGCTTGTGAAGACCCATTTCGCCAATTAAAATTTACAAATAGTTGCTTATGAGGATCTATTTCACCAATAACATTAAAAAATAATTACATTTGAGGACACATTTCGCTAATTGTCGTGACACCTCTATGCTAATCGTAGGGCCATAATCGCCTTAAAACATATCGTTGTACGTGGGATTCACCCAATTTTTAATATGCCATTTAAAAATCCCACGGAATTCACCAAATATGGATTGATATAAATATAATCAAAACTATCATTTATTCATACACATTTTTTTCATTTCTCAATTTGGAAGTTGGACTTCGAACCTTGAAGTTGATCTTAGGCAAGTTACAAAATTACAACATAGGAATTCCTGCATTAACTAATAGCAAGCCAGTGAAAACCTAAACTTAAAGGTGAGTGATCATTTCTTCATAGTGTTGTAAGATTTTTTTCTCTTTTCCATTCTTTCTTCAATCTTAAAGATGATATTGAGTAAGGAATGGGATCTATTAGTATCATGAATTATCTATATTCTTTGTCCTTAAACAAGAAAACATTTTTTACTAGCTTTTATTCGAAGTGAGAGATCAATATGTCGAGCAACAAGTGCAACAAGGGTAAGAATCCTCCGGGTGGTGAGGGATTGGGAGGCCATCAAAACACCCAAAACATAGAGGTACCATACAGTCTTACTTTGGAATTGGCAATGCTTTTGATCCATCAAATCAAGATGGAGCTACATCATCAAATTTTCCACCAAATATTAATGAAGAAAGAATTCACAATACCTCACCGCCACCGGAAGGTCAAGGTGAGATTGTCATTGAGTTAAATCAGTCAAATGAGGATGGAAATACTACAGAAGATGTTCCAAGGGATACCTTGGTTAGCCAGATTGAGATAATTGACTTGGATCAGGATGATGTTATTAGCAAGAAAAGAAAAGGCAAATCAAAAGTGGGGCATGAGTGGCAAATGACAAGGAATTTTCAGCTTGGTTGGTTGTCAAAGTACCCATTCATTGTACCAGTGGAGAAAGAAAACAAATATGAAACTGCAACAGAATGCATGTATATGATTTGTAGTTGGAAATATAAAAGAGAGAAGAAGTTGCAGCTATAGCTTGACACTATAGAAAAGCATACTGGTAAAGTTTATGGAAAATAAATCATAGACGGAAAGGAACAATCAATTGTACAATGGAAATAAAAGGAAGAACGTCTTCATGTTAAGTATGTCGCAAAATATGAAGAGCATAATCAAAGAATGGTGAAGCTTGCTGCATGTCGAGGTACAATTGAGGCTCAATTTGGAAAATAAATGGAAGGAGCAAATCTGTTAAAAAATGTTCAGATGAGTGTTTTTTTTCATATTTTGTCAAGATGGCATCCTATGACAGACTACCCAGAATATTCTAATTTATTATATTTTTTGGGTGTTCCTCACTTTCCTTGCTCGCATTGGTCTGTAAACACTGGATGGGAATGGGAAAATTGTCTTGCTACAGTGGAAAAGCAAGATTTAAAGGAGAAATTAAAAGAGTCTAACTTCATTACATTATCTTTAGATGAAGTTATTGTGGTAGATAATACTTCTTGGGTCTGTGTGCATGTGTATACTGTAAAAAAACATGTCTGCCAAGCTCATCTTCTTTGTGTTCATAAAATGAAGGACAGTTCAACATCGCAAAATCTATTTGAACTAGTCAAAAAATCTTTGAATGAAATTGCAGGTACGAATGACTTAACAATTGCCAAAAAGTTGGTGTGTGTAGGAGCTGATGGAGTTGCAGCGATGAAAGGTCATAGGAGCGGTGTTTACACAAAGTTACAAACTACTTATGCACCATACATGCTTGGAATTCACTACACGGCCCACATAATGAATTAAGCATTCAAAATTGTAAGCAAGTTTCCTATAGTATCAAAAGTTAAAAATCTAGTTTGCGAGCTCTACGCATACTTCTATCGAAGTCCCAAACATTTCACAGAATTTCAAAATTTTGCTGAGGGAATAACAACAGGAAACAAGCTTCTTAAGGATGTTGATACTAGATGGATCTCCCAGCATGGACCAACGCAATGAGTTCTTTCAGAATATCAATCCTTGATTGGAGTAATGTATGAGCATCGCAACACAGTAGACAAAGCTCATGACCTCTTATATAGGTTAAGCAATATAGAGACACTCTTGACTTTAGCTAGTCTTCTCCCCATGCTGGATGAAATGAACAATCTTGTGAAGAAATCCCAAGACAAAACTATGTATATTTATGATTATTCCAAACTATATAGGCATACATGCATGGCCCTCGATCATCTATATCTAGATCTAACTTCTGAAAGCCCAAATTATTTCATCTGGCAAAAAATTATTGATTTTAGTAAGCCTAACAATTATTTACATTTTAATGCAAGTGGGAACTTATGTATTTGTGTAAGTGGATTTGAGATAGAAATGTACCATTGTACGATAGCTAGGCGCTCTAGCAGAGAAGTACCTATTATAAAGGAATATTTTAATGACATTGTTAAATTTGTTAGTGATAATTTGAAGGAAATTGCAAAATGTATTTCCTAAGAGACTTATGATAGATTCCCTTGACAAGAAATACTTGAAGCCATGGGTATTGTGTATCCTCAATTTTGGGTAAACAAATATAGCCCAAAAGTTTTTCATGATAAAGTAAATATCTTGATCGATCACTTTTTGAAAAGTGTAACATACAATGAGTAGACAATAGAAGGAATTATAAATGTAGATAAGCTTAGACAACAATGTAAGAATTTTACAAGAAGTATGATGGACCAATTTCAATCCATGGGTATGGAGAAGTCTTGTGAATCGGGATCGATAACAAAGGTTTGGAAAAACTTAGGTCAGAGTGAAATATTGTGTGGTTCGATATCAAAATATTTCAAACTTGTTTATTTATGTCAAACAATGATATCGGGGTCGGTGGAGGATGAGAGAGTTTTTAGTTCATTAGCATTTTTGAAATCAAAGTTAAGAAATAAACTAGACAAGAATTTGGAAAATTTCTTGAGGATGAAAGGAACTATGTATAATGTCACAAAATTTTCCTTTTGAAAGGGCACTCACAATTTGGAGGTCCATATGTGAAAGAAGAGGGTTGTGCAACAATCCAATTCCAAATGCTGGTAATGGTGGTAGTGGCAGTGGCAAGGGGACAAATGACAATGACACAATGAATGTTGAATTTAAGACGCAAGCCAAAGAAAATGAAGACCAGACTCAGAATTAAGATGACACTTTTAGTTTATCTCAAGTTGAACATCAGTTTCAGGACCCTAACTCCATTTGGGAAATGGAATTGAGTTAGTAGCTTTTAGGTATTTATGCTACACTTCATGAATCAATTTCCATTGTTCCAAACTATAGTTGATGATATTTTATATTGTATTCCATGAAATTGTGAATCATTGCACTTCATGATATTTGATTTTATATTGCACTTCATGAATCATATTCCAAACTATAGTTGATGATATTTTATATTGTATTCCATGAAATTTTGATATTTTCTATTTTATATTATATTCCATGGTATTGAATTTGATATGTGATTCTACATCCTTTTTAAAGAACAACACTTATCATGCTACTTATAAATTCCTATTGCATTTTCATTCACACAATCTTTGATAAATAAGATAATCCTTGATCATATTATTCATAATTCATGAAACAAGTACATAGGAGAGAAATGGTTTTGAATTTGAACCATTTTGTATTCAATTGCTAGTATTGTTATCAAAATTACATATGCAGACTAACTGACTCAAAACCTAAGACAAAATGCTAAAATGTTCTATGTATTCCCTTTACAAAATTCTCTGTGATCAATACAAAACAACGAACCAATACTTCTGGCCTTGAATTCCTTCTTATAGAAATGAAGGAGCAAAACAAGCTCCGGGCCAGAAAGTACACATGTCCCTTCTCAATTGGACTGATACAAAATACATTCCATTTTCAATTATATTTGCATTTCCAAATGGAGGGAAATGTTACATGAGACGAAAACCATTTTCATTTGTCAATGGAGATTATATTTTTCCTTCCAAAATGCATCTTCAGGTTGATGTAGCAATATCCATGTGCTCCAAAATTGTATCCACATACACCAAACATAAAAGAGAGAAAAGCATAAAGTGTAGAAAAGAAGAAGAGGCAAAAGATCTTCCATGTCTGCATCCTTGTCACCAAATTTAAACTGGGGAGAAAACAATATTTTATCCATACTTTAGCAAAAGTCTAATCTGTACTATTTCCAGGCTATGCATTATATTTCTCCCATCTGTTACTCACCATATTTGCATACTTAAGACCCAAAATTATATTTCCCATTCCACACTACCACACTTATCATCAATTTCCATTACTAAGAGGAGACAACATTTCACAATACTTCAACATAGGCTTAATTTGTAAATTTTCCAAGCCATGTGTTGTAATCCTCCTAACCTGACCATTGTATATCCAACAACTTATGTACTTTTGTGTTATGTTGGTTGTAACTTGCATCAATTAGCACCCTGGCCTCTTTGACAAATGTGTCCATCCTCATCTCTATTTATGTCATATTATCTATGTTAAGATTCAACATAGAATAATCAACAACACTCAACATCATCTTAGAATGAGAAAGCAGTTATCCCAACTCTTGCTCCCATTTGGAAAACTCCTTTAATTCACCCTTATCATTAAATATCTTGGGCATAGTAAACCCTTCCTTTTCTCTGAACATTCTCAATTTATTCTAGAGTTGCATTCCCAACTTTCCATGAAAAGTTGTGATTTCATTTACTAAATCAATGGCCTTCAATAAATCAAGAATGTTGGTGGGAGCTTCAAGATCTTCCTGCATCTGAGGCATCATTTCTTTCAATGTTCCCGCCCTAGCACTCCACTTATTCCACTCAGTTTGGAATTCTTTCTGAACCCGCAAGCATTTCACATTTGCCTCGTGAATATTTTTATAAGCATCCTACACATTATTAGCTTTATTTAGCAATTTTGTTACTCCATGTTTTAGCACATCATCAAAAATATCATTAGCCACTTTGAATGTCTCCATTTTGGATTTCTTTGTGTTTTCTTTCTCTACTTGCACTTCCTGCCTCAAGCTTTGAATTCTCAGTGACAGGATTTCTCTATCTTGTGTTGAAAAATCTAAAGCATAACTTGTTGGAGAGGGAAAACCCCTATATGTACTGGAAGCATTGGCAAGTACCTTGTTGTGCTCCTCCATTAGTTTATTGTACTTATCCAACATATTTTTATAATTAGCTTCTATGAATTGGGTTGTGTCTACACTCAACATAGTAGCATGCATTGTCAACTGTGCAACTGCAGTAGTTGTCATTTCAGTAGCCCTTTTAATAACCACAGCTCCAATCTCTTTCTCTGCAGACTTTATAATTTTAGGCTTCCCAATATTTGGTTCCATAGACCAAACAACAAGTGTATGTAACTTAGGACTAAAGCTTGAGCCACAAACTTTGTTATCAAAAATCTCCTTAGAGATGGAGGCATATGGATCTTTACTGATTGCATCTAATGCAATGGATGATGACAGTTCCCATCCAGGCAATAGTAGAATCCCACTTCCTTTGACTAGGGCTCTTGCACCCTGTGGCGACATAGTAGCAATTTCCTACATTATTTTGCTTTCCTCCTCCTTCTCAGCTTCATCTTGCAAAGAAGGGTCAACCTTTCCCTTTGCCTCTTCTATTCTCTTTTTTATATCAGATCCTTTCAAATGGATAACAGAATCTTTGAATTCTTTTGTTTTAACAAAATCATCATCACACATGAAATTGTCACAAGCCTTTATCCTGACATCGTCATCCTTAGATTCATTATACTCCCATTTTACAATTCTGCTAGGAGGAACATCAATATTCAAAGCATCTTCTTTAAATGGAGATGGGAATATATGATCCACTTCCTCCTCCACTAGGATGTATTATGCAGATCCCTAAAGTGCATATCCTTCACCTCCTTGCTTTGTTTCAAAATAAGTCACCAATGGGCTGACTACAGGTTGTTTTCATGTCTCCTTAGCTTACACTTCAATGCATTGAGT
Source organism: Sequoia sempervirens (assembly GCA_007258455.2). Taxonomy (NCBI): domain Eukaryota; kingdom Viridiplantae; phylum Streptophyta; class Pinopsida; order Cupressales; family Cupressaceae; genus Sequoia; species Sequoia sempervirens. The sequence continues at coordinate 162,344,708 of VDFB02373365.1, forward strand.
AGAAGATTGAGCCAGTTGGCTCCTTATTTGTGCTTCATGATTTTGTCTAGCCACCATGGCCCTTATTTCAGCTTGACCTTTTCAAAGAAATTTTGTCTTCAAAATCTCCAAGCATCAATTTTTCTTGCACAAATTTTTCTTGTACCTTAGAGTAAAGACTAACATAGAAAGGATTTTCTTTTAACATCTTCTCCTCAATTGTACAAATTTTCTTCCATGTACTTTTTCTTTTTGCAACTTCCTCATCAGAAGACAGGTTTCTGATCACATCCTCTTGATAAAGGAATTGATGATGTATCCCTGATAATCCTCTGGCTATTCTCTCAGCAGTAATAATCCCTTCAGGGTCACAAAACCTTATAATATCTTTTTTCATTCTAAGATTGTTTAATACAGAGCCAAACCTCTCAGTTCCTTCCTTTGAAATGCAAGTGAAATAAGAAAAACCACAGTAAGGGTTTACCAGGGATGCCTTCCTTGATTTTCTAAAATGTGCCTTATCCATGGCATCAAGCTACCACATTATCTCCATGAAGGCTTGTCGGTCTGACATATATATTGGCAGCTTGTGGGGTGGCACTGGGAATCCATAAATTTTGATTGCAGTATAGTCATATTAGAGGTACCAATCCCCCCAATTGAATTTTTTTGCAGTGCCCTCCTCATACTCCAGAGGCCTCAATATTTCTTTCACACCTTTTGAGATTTTTTAAATAGGCTTTAGGCCCAACTGCTCCAGCAACAAAAACGTGAAAATATTGCAAAACATAGCATAATCAGATTGATTATAGTGCACATCCCAGATATGGGGCCACATTTGCACAGGCAACTCATTATCCATGTTATCCCTTTCTCTCAATTTCATGAATTTTCTAAACACCATTCTGCCTTTCCATGGCAGCATATGCATCAACAAAGAATAGTTTCTACATGACAATAGAGGGGTTGCATCTTTCAACTTAATCAAATCCTCATGAAAGTGTACCACAATATAGGAAGCATAATCCCAAACACTGTTTTGATACTTATTTTGAATATCAATTGCTAAAACCATCAAAGCAACATCCATCTTTATGTCAAAATTCTCGTGTAGGACCTAACACAATGCATAGTCTGTAATTTTGAAATAGTCCTCAAAATCATCACAATCAAATGGTTCTAACTCCAGAGGATTGAAAGGTACACCATTCTTCTTCAGATCACGTCTCATGTGCCTTGGCAAAACATTCTTTCTATATGCAAACCTATTTTTCTCATATTCATTATATAGTGCACAAAACTTAATGGATTCAGAAGCAGATGGATTCAAGTTAAAAACTTCCATTATTTGACTCCCTAAAATTTCCAACATAGGAAGAAAATCTGGAAACCTTTTGATTTTCTTATCAGTTGGATCATAGCACCTAGCCAATTCAAGCATAAGGTCCACCTCCATAAACACATTGGGGCACACCAATTTTCCAATGTCACAAGTCCATAACTAACAAGTGGGATAACTAGCAAACCTCCTCTTGAAAGCATATATAAACAGATCCCAACCACTCTGCAGTAGCACCACATCACCAATCCCGGTAGCCAAATCCTAAAAATGAGTTTTCAATGCGCCCTCACTAGTCTTTATCTTTCCAACTGGCTTAACCTCTGCAATCGAGTCCTTAGGGGCCTCTTCCATGAAATGAGGATAATCTTTCTTAACAACTCTCTTCTTTGTAGGTTTTTTAGGTGTGTCAGGCTTAGGCTTATCATCTTGAGGCTTAGACCTTTTAACAACTCTCTTCTTTGCAGGTTTTTTAGGCCATGTGTCAGGCTTAGGCTTATCATCTTAAGGCTTAGGCCTTTTAACAACTCTCTTCTTTGCAGGTTTTTTAAGGTGTGTGTTAGGCTTAGGCTTATCATCTTGAGGCTTAGGCCTTTTAACCCTTTTTTGGGTAGGTTTCCTCTGTGGTTTGGCGGAGAATTCATTGGGTTTGCTTATTGTTACAACTCAATAAAACTAGGGTTCCAAGATATCTATGAATTATAATTGTATTCTTTGAATTCACAAGGTTCAGACTTAATTTCAAACAAACTTCACTCCTTTACCCCCAAACCCTATGTATAATGACTACAATTCCCTTGCTAACTAGAGAGAAATAGCCCTAAATAACAAACCCTAGTTATCTACTCACTTTCTCAATTACCTAGTGCTACATATTACTCATAGAGGTGCAAAATTCAACTTACCTGGGAAAATTAACAGCTTGTTCTTCAAAATTTTCTTTGCCTAGAGCTCTGCCTTCTTCTCTTCACTTAACCAATTATTCAGCTCTCAAGGATTTCAATTATGGAAGAAAAGTGATCAACAACCCTCTTTATGACTCAGAATTGGAGTTTCTTCTCCATTAATGTCTGATGGATAGCTTGTGCGAGCGAACGGACAAGTTGTCGTTCAAGTTTAAACTCCAATCATTGATCTTCTTTGATTAAAAATATGATGTATGGTTCTCCTCAACTATCACTTTATGCTTTCCCAAGTGTGTTTTAAAACAATGATGATACCCTAGGGAGTTACCACATAGCCACCCACATGTTCATTAACCCTTTAGAACCCCATCACTCGTCACAGTAATGCTTTGAAATTAATTCCATACTTCGGCGATGAGTAACAACACCTTCGATGGAAGGAATATTCCTCATTATATTCTCCATCGCTTGTTGCCGAAGTGTTACAAAGATACACTTTCACTTTAGCGTAGAGAGAAACCCAACAATACAAAGATATAGCCTTAGTCCATCGCTTATCGCCGTAGTTGATTTGGAAATGAGAATGCTTTTGGCGACAAGCGAAACAAAAAATGGCACCAGATGTAGACATGTGGCAAGATCACAACCCACTATTCCTTACTTTCATATCGCCCATCACAATAATTGAAATAAACAACAAAAAATTTCTATGATGGAGCTATATAAAGGAGAAACTCATGTTCATCGCGCTTCGCTGAAGTGGAACCAAAGAACGAAAGATCTTCAACGATAAGCGAAATGAAAGGAAAAAAGCATATTTCTCATCGTCAAAATGAGAAATGGAAACCAAACACCTTTTGCAATGCGCGATACAAGAGAAAATCAAGGCTCATCGCTCATCGCGGTAATGAACCCAATGGGTTGAAGGATTTTGGCGATGAGCGATACAAGAACTTAAGTGGAAAAAATATGCATGTGCACAAAGTTTGTTTTAAAAGAGGGACCACCTAGGAAGAATGTAGGACCAGGGCTTAAAAAATTAAGAACGTTTTATGCAAAGGATGTAAAGGCCAAACAAGGCCGAATTATTAACCTTATAAAATAATTGAATCCCCAAACCAAAGTAATGAAGGAAATATGTGCAATGGGTAAATGGGGAACTCTAACCACAAGGGGCCAGTAACATAATGAACCCAAAGGCATAAGATATAACTGAGACAACTTGGAACTGGCCATAACAGGTCAATGGAGGATTAGACGAAAAGACAAGGGTTTAGACAAGGGGAAAATATACTAAGTAAAAACCCACCCCTAACATAAAACCCTAAACCCTATGTTTGTAATTCAGACCAAAAGCCACCAAAGTAAGGCATATTATATTAGTGGAACAAGAAATTTTTAGGGTTCCACCAGTGATTCATCACTCAAATAAATGCTTAATAATATATTAACAATAGTAGCATATACAACAATGAACATCAGCAATTGTTTAATGTGTATCTAGTAGTTGAAACCAATTTTTTTCTTCAAATGATAAAATAAATAATACAGACAATTGAACATCAACACATTACTGAATTTGAGTTTTTTTATTGATTTTCACATGAAGGAATACATAGAGGCATTGGTAATGAAAAATCTTCCTCAAAGAAAGCTCTGCATGGAGCTGAGTTGGAACTTGGAAACTCATATTATCAAATATCAAATCAGTGTATCACCTTTTCTAGCAACTTCCACTGTTCAGGCATTGGAATTGTCATTTGTTCTAACCGATGTTGTTTGACTTGAAGATTTGTTAACATTTCATGATTCGGATTGGAACATGTCTTGAATTCTTCAATCAATTTTGCATTCAAGGTTATTGGTGGTTTGATGGAAACCAAATAGTTCACCACATCTGGGTTCTGAGGAAACTGGTCCAAATCAATCTTCCATGCACCCTCTACCTTCTTTCTGAAATCATCCTTTCTAATGAATCACTCATTTATGTCAAAAGCCTCTAGCAAACCAAGCTCTGTGAAGTTCCTTACCTTTTCATCCAACTTCTTCATCTTGTTTGTAGTCGAATGCACATATTCCTTTATTTCACGCATTCTCAAACACTTTTGAATGATAGATGACATCATTGAGGTAGCAAGCCGTTTATTAATCCCTTTTGATTTCAAATCATTGTCACTGTCTTTGTAGACTGTTTGTTGAACTTGATTTGTAGATTTCTCTAATGCCAACACATTTTTGTTGTCCACTAAATATTTGTTGAGCTTCTTATAATGTAGTATGATAGCATCAATCAATTGAAACAATTCACACAAATGATCAATCCTCTACATTATTTCATCCCAAATCTTTTTTTTCATATGCCTCATTGTTTCTTTACAAAACGTAGATAACTTATTTTGACAAGAGTTAATTTTAGTTTTTGCTTCCATCAGCTCTGCCTCCAATCTTTCATTTATTTTTCTGTCTTTGTCCAATTTTTGTTCCCACTGTGCATTTCCTTTCCCAATGCTTTGTCTTAATTTTTCTGAAGTGGATTTTTCCTCACCATATTTCTTGTTGCTCTCATCTAACCTTTGCTTTAGTTCATTCAATTCTTTATCATTTTGTTTATCCTCTTTTTTTGTTGATGTGGAGGAAGATTTTTTATTCTTTTTTCCAATTCATTGCTCTTGTTATCCATTGCTTTCCTCTTTGCTTTCTCATTTGCTAGGTCTTCCTGTAACTTTTCTATTTGAGTCTATAACCTTTTTTTCTCTCTGTCTTGCTTTAGCAATGATGTATACACCAATTCATTGTTCTTCTTTGATACATTAATTTTGTCAATATTTTTGAGTCTAGAAAAATCCAATTGTAAACTGCTCACCTAGAATTTAGATCAATCCATCTGATTTGTTGGTTTATTTTGAACTATGGGAACAACAATTGTGTACTCCATGATTTATTTATTTGTGTGAAATTTGGGTAATACCATGGTTGTTGCAGGCTTTGAAGTTATCATAGACGCACTCTCAATCAGTTGCTTCTTTTCTTTTTTATACAAGTCTAATTTCTTTTTAAACTCTTCAATGTAATCAAAACCTGGGGACACAGGAACAATGGAATGCTTGAATGGCGAAAGAATAGGAGTACTTGTAGTTGCTAATGATGTCATAGCCACACTAACTGGCAGTGGGGGAGTGCCTGGAAATAACTCCTTTGTGGTGGATCCACTAGTAGTGTGACTTGGACCTGTCAAAATCCTTTGCATCTTTTGTATGCCTTGATCACCTGGTATTTGTGTGGTATCTTGTGTTGTTGTCCTCTTGTGTGTAATTTTTTGTTGTAGCACATGTTTACCACTACTAGTACTACTACCCATACCATCGCCACCAATGGTAGTTCCAGTTGCACTAGGCTCTCCACCATGGGCACGTCCTAGTTGTGATTGTATCTGACCATGAGGATGAGGATTTAAAGCTCTAACAAATTGAATTGTTTTGGCTATACTTGTATGCCCTTGGCCTTCATCTCTAAGGCCAAATTTATCAACTATTTTTCTATGCTTTACATATGTTACTGTCTAAGGGCCTTGTCCTTAGGACCCCAAAGGACCACCTTCATAACCCATTTTTTCGGCTATGGCTGCTCCTAAAGTATATGCTTCTTTTGTGGCCTCACTTAAACCAAGTTTTAAATTGACATAGCTTTATTCTTCCATACCATCATTAGATTCATCATCAGTTTCTTGATCTTCATAATCATTGGGATGCTCTATATTCCACAATTTTCTAAACTCGCTATCTTCTTCGTTATCTCCATAGTCTGCAAGAGCTCTTGGGTCACCTAGCTCCTTCCTCATAGACCAAAAGGCAGTAATTTTTTATCTTGAAAAAATTTTATCTATAACTTCCTTCTCTAGAGAATCTAGCATTTTTACTCTACTAGATGGTTTATCACTTTTTTCATAAAAATTTGTGTACATCCTAATTGACTTTTGGTGCAATGCCATAATTTCTACTAACAATTTTTCAAAAGAAATACCTTTCTCAACAACACTTTTCTCCATTGCTATTTTGACCTCATCCCAAGAATCATTCTTTCTCAAGTTTTCAAGCAAGGGTTTACTTTGATTTTGAATTCTACTTGCAGCATTCCTATTGGCCACAATCATTGATTTAATGGTGTCACATGGATCATACTGCCAGTGGTAGGCAGCATCAAAATAAATAAAAAATCAAAAGATCATGAGCCACCTTAAATGATTTTCTCTCGAATGCGAACCCTCCACATGAAAAAGGTAAAGAAGGAAATAAGGTCCTCTTCTGCTGATTGACAAAGTGTAGTTCGTCAGTACTATGCATCTACCTTACATATTCCAATGTAAAAACCCTTTATGTCACATGTATTGGAAGTTTGTATGGATCTACTCTCGATCCATAAAATATTAGCAAAGTATATTCTCCCATTAAGTACCAATCATCCAATTGTATTTCTTTTCCTAGTTGAATGCAATTTCTACATGACATAGGAAATCTAGGCATTGGAGTATTTGTAATTGTTTGATGCAATGGAGCCAAAAAGTAGTCTACAAAATTATCAAGTAGTTCCTTCGAGAATCATGCATCCTTATCTCAATGGTCTAATCATATACTATATCCATTTTCTTTTCCTAGGAATTACTATAGGGTTGAATCTGAAGCTTGTTGGTCTAAAACATTCCTCTAAATTTGAATAGAAAAAAATAACACAAGTACATTGTGAACCTAAATGTCTTGGTGGAACCTCCTTTAATCATTAAAAAAAAATTATGCATGGATTCTACAATGTGCTCAATAAAGTTATATTTGACATGTGGAACACCATAATGGATATTATATACCATTTCAAGGAGGCTTGCACCCACTTCCCAATTGCTATCCAGTCTGAGGCAAAATGCTAGCATGGAAATAGTATCCTGAACCCATGGTCTAAAAATATCAAAATCATAAGGAGGCTTATGATTACCTTTCAATTTGTTTCTAACTTGTATGTTATCCTTAACTATTTATTTATGAAAGAATTTTTCTCCCTTTCATCCCCTACTTCATAATCACTAGCAAGCTTTTCTAGGTCAATGTGGATATTTCCAAATTCTTCGGTTGTAAACCCCAATACTTTTCCAAGTTCTTCCGCATTTATGGATAACAATTCTTCTTTTCTATCTTTATTAACAATTTCTCTTTTGTTATCATCATAATTTTGGGCACAAACCATGATAAATTATGGGCAAGGGAAAACCTCATGTAACATCATACACCCTAATCCAATTACCCACGATGCACTACAACTATTAACTTGCATTAGCTTTGCAGCCTTATTTTTAGATGAAAATATAAGTTCTAAGGTATGCCTACCATAGATTTCAGGATCATATATATCATGGTATTCATCAGTGAAACCTGGGGTTTTAAGCAATTTTGCATAATGTATTTTTTTATCCAATTTTTCTCTAGTGGTACAGGTGGTAGAAATGCTTATACAATGTGAAATTGTGAATTCCCTCTTAGTCCTCCATAATTTTTCTTAATTCTTAAATCTCTCAACCCTAAACCCAAACTTCAATGTTTGACAAAATAAGATTTTAAGAAACAATGAAAATTGAAACGTAGTTGTAGGAATTTTGTCTTTCACTTACCCGGATTTTGATTCTTGAAATGATTAATACTGATAGGTGTGGATTGGCTTTGTTGGATGTGGAACCCAGAATCTCCCTGGTGCACTGGTATGAGCAATCTAAAATCTCCCCATGTGCTGACCCTCTCACTTAAAAATAAAATCACTTAGCACTTAGCAGTAGAAAGTTTGATTTTTTTTCGAACATTGAAACATTGAAACATCAATGTGTTGCTTCCGGACTACTGGCTTTAGTGGATGTGGAACCTAGAATCTCCCTAGTGCACTTCTATGAGCAATCTGAAATCTCCTCATGTGCTAACCCTCTCACTTAAAAATAAAATCACTTAGCTCACCTAGCAGTAGAAAGTTTGCTTTTTTTCGAATATTAAAGTGAATGAAACATTGAAACATCAACATGTTGCTTCCGGACTACACAATTAGTACATGACTATCTTGCATTGACAACAAATTCTAAATCGTTGATCTTTGTAAATCTAACGGTTATAGGGTGATTTTAAAGGTTTAAGTTCGCAAGCCTAGCGCTTTGTGCATTTCATTCTGGAATGCAACTACAACCATACATCAAATGTTCATCGAATGATTGAGTAATTTATGATATAAACAATAAACATGTGTTTTAAAGTTGTTTTAAACTTGAGTGCATTAGGATTGACATCAAGTCCAAGGGTTTGGTAACTTAACATTGCAAAGGACTTAATAAAATGAATAATGATACTGGGAACTGGGGGAGAAGGTCAACGAAAAATTAGAAATCAATAAAATTTCGGTAAACCCTAACAAGAGTGACAAATTTTAGTGTTTCTAATATTTTTTGTCAATTTGATGGCAAATTTATTTTTTCATTTGTATTGCTTTATGTTTTAAATCCGCATGCAATTATTTCATAAATAGATAATACTTAATTTCTTAAAGGAAAAAAAATGATTTGAATAGATCCATAGACACTGAACTCAGAAAATAATTCTTTACTATAAATGAATAACGAAGAATAACACAACTATTTATTTTATTACAATTGAATTACAATGTCACATTATTACATATCTTTTTAAAGATGAGTAGAGCATGCAAGCACCAAGCTCCTATTTTGTATAAATAACATATGTTACTTTATATAATACAAATACAAATGTAAGCGCCAAGCTTCTGCTGGACCGCTGGTGACAACGTAATACAAATGTCTCTCAAAAAATAAATGCATGGTGATGGGACTTGCCCGGTCAACCATGCGCTCTGAAAAAAAAATGCATGGAACTTGCATAGTCAACCATGTGCTCTGAAAATAAATGCATGAGACTTTCCCGAACAACCATGCACTCTCAAAATAAATGCATGGGGCTTTCCTGGTGAACCATGCTAGGGAAATGGGAGCTGTGAAGATACAAAATGTACTTATCCCCTTTGAGAACCAGAGTCATGCAAAAGATGGGGGGTAGTAAAGCTACTCCCATCTTTTGCATGCAGCTTCCATGCACTAGGATAGCACTTATCTCCATCAAAGCTCCTCATCCTGGTTCAAAACCTTCCTTAGAAGTCAGGTGAACCAAATCAACTTCTTTCCAATTCCACCCATTTTGAACTTGAAGGAAATTGGTCTTTAACTTTGTAACTACATAACTGGAGGTAGGAGAATTTAGAGTATCCCCAATAATACCACATCATCTTCTTCTTGAATCCTTATTAACCCTACAAAATGAAAACCCTTATGACAATTCAGAACATTGCACTCAATAGTAAAAAATGATTTTAGTTGTGCTCACTATCCCTATTTATGGGCTACCAGTGCCACTACTAGCTTGATCCTTGTTTACTTGTGAGTCATGTCACATGTGAGGTTGGGTATAATGATAATCATGATTCGTGCAAACCAAAAAACCAACTTAATCGATTTATGTAACTTAAGTCTTACATTTACAATTAAAATGTTTAATTTGATTGACGTTTGGCTACATGCAAACTGTACCTCAAGTTGACAAGCTGTTAAAATCGCTAGTGTCACTCAAAAGATATGAAATCATGTTACAAATATTGTTTCACTAGATCACTAGATTAATGGCATCATCATCTACGATTCTACAGTACATCATGTAATTTTCAATATAAAGTTATCCAATCAATCGCTTCAGATGTTCATATGGCATTAATTTGTGTCGTTTCCCGTAGTACCGCAACCACACTTTCTTCAAAAAGATTGAGAATTGAATAAATGAAAGGTAGAGTACTTTGAGGCATTAAAAAGAGAGAATTAAATGACTTGTTTTACCTTAATCATTATCAATGTCCACTAATAAGTCACAATAAATTTCGCTTACTTATGATCAGAACTATATGTTGATAATTACTATTAGTTTTAAAAGCCACATTTTTATATTGATCAAAGCAAAAAGGATTTACAAGACTGGAGCCGCGAAAAGTATTTTAATTTAAGTAACTAAAGATTGAAGTACATAGTACATAGCCAGCCTAGGCAAAAAGCCACTAACCATGAAAAAAAACCAGTCAAAAAATACATATTACAAGAACTATTATGTTGTACAATAAAATATACACATGTGACACGTCACACAATTCATTACTATTTTTTTTTATAACATTAGCTGAGGCCATCAACTGTGTGTTTGAGTAGAAGGTGAATCAAATTTAACAAAGTAACAGTAGAGAAGAAAAGCGAATCACCCAAAACCTTCCTCCAAAACTCCAGACTCTTTAATGATTCATTTTTCGTATCACATAGCAGACCCCATATCATATTAACCAGGGAAAGATCTTGTGTTGTAGAAGCATGCAATTCCACTTTCCAAAAGATTCCACCAATAGGTGCTAACCCACTTTCAAAATTGTAATGCTCCAATGCCAACTCCAACAAATAAATAGAGTAAATGAAAGGATGCAAATAACATATTTCCAATATCTTCACCAAATCTTTATCAAACAAAATGTCCATGCAGTTGGACAAGAAAGTCGAAGCTACCTCAAAATATAGAGCACGGGGGTTGTTCTAAAGCCATTCCCAACCCACAATTATTTTTATAGCATCCTCAACTTGCACACAAGGAATTGTAAAAACCATACCCATCTTTCATCTGTCGTATGCATCGTCGCTTCTTTTCTCCCAAAAATATTTGGGTAGCATGACACGCCATGAAGACTCCATATCATAGTTAAATTGAGAATAAAGAAGAAAGAAATCAAAACCAAATATATTATAAATGATATAAAGAACATCAAGTTGGAGAAGTATATATAGAAGTTAGAACGAAGAAAATGACATCAAATACTCAACACTTAACATTTAATTCACCACTTGATAAGTAGATGTGACAATATTATTTTGAAAAAATTGAGTCATGACTTTAAATTATTTAAAAAATATTAAAATGTCAACCATTGATTTTTGGAATCTAACGGTTCTAGTGTTATTCCGAAGGTTTGAATTCGCAAGTCTAGAGCTTCAAACATTTCCTTTCGGAATGCAACTACAATCATCCATCGAAAATTCATCGAACAGTCATGGTTATATTGATTTGCACTGACATCTAGCTACAAACATATGGAATATCCTTCACACATATTTCCTTCATTACTTTGGTCCAGGGATTCAATTATTTTATAAGGTTGATAATTCGGCTTTGTTTGGCCTTTACATCCTTTGTGTAAAATGTTCTTAAGTTTTTAAGCCCCGGTCCTACATTCTTCCTAGGCGGTCCCTCTTTTAAAACAAACTTTATGCACGTACATATTTCTGCCACTTAAGTTCTTGTATCGCTCATCGCCAAAATCCTTCAACCCATTGGGTTCATTACCATGATGAGCGATGAGCCTTGATTTTCTCTTGTATCGCGCATCACAAAAGGTGTTTGGTCTCCATGTCTCATTTCCACGATGAGCAATATGCTTGTTTCCTTTCATATCGCTTATCGCTGAAGATCTTTCATTCTTTGGTCCCACTTCAGTGAAGTGCAATGAACACGAGTTTCTCCTTTATATAGTGCCATTGTAGAAAATTTTCATTGTTTATTTCGCTTACTGTGATGAGCGATATGAAGGTAAGGAACAGTTGGCTATGATCTCGTCACATGTTCGCATCTAACGGTTCTAGTGTTATTCTAGAGGTTTCAATTTGCAAGTCTAGTGCTTCAAAGATTTACTTCTGGAATGCAACTACAACTATCCATCAAAAAATTCATCGAACGGTTGTGGGTTATATTAATTTGCGCTAACATCTAGCTTTAGACATAATAAATATGTTGACACTTGTCCCCATTTCAGACACTTTATGAAGGAATTTGAGTTTGTGGAAATTTTTTCCCAAAATAGAACAATATGCAATTGTAGCATTAATATTTTCACCAACCACGCTATGATTTTTTATTGGCATATCCATTTATTTTGCCACTGAATTTTTTTATTAGTTTGAGATTATGTTTAATTTTCCAATGTTTTTTCTTTTTCTTTTTTTGAATAGTGAAATGCAGGATAATCATGCAGTAATTTTATTAATAATAAGCATTGCAAGTACATTGAAAATAATATCCTTTACAGAGCACATACAAACTAAAAACTCCAGCAAGTTCTGTCTAAAAACCACTCCTTCCACCTTCTGACTAACAATCAACCTCCACACTAAAACTACGTTGCCAAAAACCTCAAACCAAATGTTGCCCAAAGACTCTCGTCCTTCATGTCACCAGGAAATACTTGCCCTTGATTGATTGTGCGTTCCAACACATCCAAAACTCCTATGTGAGTTGGTGAGCAGCCAAAAAACAATAAATTACATGTTGACCTTATACCTAGAACACAACCTAGCCCATAAGAATATCTAACTATATGAACCAACATTCAAATCATCTTACATTATAGCTACACATGTTGGAAATCTTAAAAAATTGAGTCACATTGGTTTTCCAACGATGAGACCACCCAGTTTGCTAGAGCATCCACTTCTTTATTACCACTTCAGAGGGTGTGTGAGAGTTTAAAATCCTCCAAAGAACTTAACTTCCTTATGGTTAATGAAATGAACTTATTAATCCGCCACAGCTGAGCATTACCATTTACAATTGCATTCACTATGATCTTAGAGTCCCCTTCCAGATGTAGCCTACATACCCAATTTTATTACCAAATCAACTGCAAGTAATGTTGCTTGAGCTTTCGCTTCATTATTTGTTCCATTTGGAAGCTTTTTAGCCCCCAAACCCACAACATTCCCCATGTTGTCCCTTAAGATGCATCCTGCTCCAGAGGGTTGGGGTTCCCTTTTGCTGCCCCATCAAAATTTTCCTTCATCCAACCTTGTTCTAGCTTTAATCATTCCACCACTTTTCACGCTTTTGGATCCATATTAGACTAGGCTCCATAACCTATTGGTAGTTTTAGCAATGGCCAGGATCTTTGGAGAATCTCATTTGACAAACTATATGGGTATTTTTTGGGCTTGCACCGATTTGCTGCCATGTTCACTACTGAAATTGCAAGCTCAATTTTGGTGAACAACCTCTCTAAACTTAACTCTTTGTCTTGAAATAGCCTTCGTTTACATTCTTTCCACAATTCCCATATAATCATTGAGGGGCACACCTTCCAAATGCTAGAGAAGGTTGATTTCCTGCAACAATCCTTCCATCCTTGAAACAATGCTAATAATGGCTTGAGAAGTCACAATTTAGCAGCATATAGTCCCTAGTTTCTTCACTTTGTTTATAGAGGGTGCAAAGAAATGGTCCCTTGAATCCTATTCTCATTAGACGTTCACCCATCAGGATATGCCCCCTAAGGGCCAACCAAGCAAAGGAGCCCGCTTTCGGAAGGTAGCATTTATCCCAACATAATCAATTAGGCCAGTCCTCCAATTTCCACGAATTCTCCAAAAACTTGTAACCCAACTTGACATTGTAACTTCCTCTTTTGGAACCACACCAAATCACCTTGTCATCACTTCCATAAATGGTAATATGTCTCCTTTGCAAAATGGATTGCAAAATGTCTTGTTGTTCTAAACTTAAGTTTAAATCAGCAACTGATTTCCACTCCCAAACCTCTTGACCATCGATCGTTTTTCTTTTCAAGAAATCTCTAACCTTCATACCCCACCTACCTTTTGTGATCCTCTTTATTTCTTCCATCTGCCCATCTCCTTTCAAGACTTCAAATCCCTCCCACGAGTCATCCCAGAAGTGTGCTTGTTCCCTAGAACCAATTTTTCAAGTCAGATGATCAGTAATTACCTCCCTACATGATATCATAAAATTCCATAATGCAGACCCTTTAGGAGGGTTTTGTATCCTTAAAATCCTTTCTTTTTCTGGGGTGTCAAGATACTTCTGTTGTAAAATTCGGGCCCACTTCTGATCTGATTTGGTATACATGTTCCAAATCAGCTTTGCACCCATTGCCTCATTCATTAGATTCCATTTTCTCAAGCCTACACTTCCAACATGTCTTGGGTTGCACACTTTATCCCAAGCAAGAAGTGGGATTTTATAATGATCTTGGCTACCATTCCACATAATTTTTTGCATTTGTTGCTCAATCAAAGATACTATTTTGGAGGGTAATTTTAAGCACATCATTGAAAAATTTGGGACCGCTAATATAATTGATTTAAAAGCATCAAAATTCTATTTGTTGAAGATAGCCAATGCCCTTTCCAACCTTCAATTTTCCCCAAATAGTAATCTACCAAGTGGTTCCAAAGATATGGTCTACAAGCTCCTTCAAAGAGAGGAGTGCCCAAGTATCTTCTGAAAAGTTTTCCAACTTTAATTCCTAATACTTTGCTTATTGCACGCTATTTTTTCGGGCTTGTATTGAAGAAAAATAAATCTGATTTGTGCTAATTTATTTTCTGACTTGATGCATCACAATATTTGTCCAATACTTTCTTTATAACATGATCCTCCCCTAGTGATGATTCTCCCATTAGAAGCGTATCATCAACAAACTGGTGGTGTGTAACTGCTTCAACACCCTGAGCCACCTTTATACCCTTCTATTTCCCATCATCCCACAATTTACTTATGGATCTACCTAGAACCTCTGCCATTATAATAAAAAGGAAAGGGGATGGTGGGTCACCTTGTCTTAAACCTCTTTTGGAGGAGAAGAAGCCTTGTGGGTTACCATTCACTAGCACCGAGTAATGAGGTGTCTCAATACAACTCTTAACCCATGCAATCCACTCCTAGCTAAAACCAAATTTTCCAAGCACACAAAGAAGGAAGGATCTATCTACTTGATCATATGCTTTTCTAATGTCTAACTTCACAAAAAACCTTTCTATTTTTTCCTTCTAAATTGAGTGAATTGCCTCCTATGCAATAATAATTCCTTCCACAATTGTTCTTTGCGGTACAAAACCACTTTGTTCTTCCAAAATGATTAAATGGAGAAACTACTTGAGTCTATTCACCATCACTTTAGAGACTACCTTGTAAATTGTATTACATAGGGAAATTGGGCGGAAGTCATCAAATGATTTAAACTCTTTCTTCTTTGGCACCAAAGCAATGTGCATTATTTAAATCCCTTAACATATAAGATTGTGCTCATGATTCCTCCACTAGCCCCAACAAATAAATGCTTATAATGTCCCAAAAGGCTTGATAAAAGCTAGCTGGAAAACCACCTAGGCCAGGGGCTTTATCCTGCCCCAATTGAAACACTATCTGATGAAATTCTTCCAAATATACCACCTTCATTAGAATTTGGTTGTGTTGGCCCATTATAATGTTGGGTATTACATTCAACAAGGCTTCACTATGCTCATTCCACAGAGCACCCTCAACATTTAAAAGATCTTGAAAAAAATTCTTAGCTTCCTTAATTATATCAGCTTGGTCTATGAGTACAACACCATCTCGCCCTTTGAGCTCATAAATTTTGTTTCTACTTCGTCTTACTTTAACTGAACTATGAAAAAACTTCATATTACGATCACCTTCTTTCAACCAGCACTCTCGATATTTTTTCCTCCAAAAGATTTCTTCTCGCAATAACACCTCAAAATATTGTTCATTCAAAATCCGTTCTCGATCAAAATCCACCTCACTCATTCCTTTAGCTAAAAAATGTTCATGTAGCTACTCTAGCTCATCCTCCAATCTCCACTTTTCATCAAAGATGTTCTTGAAATGTTGTTGATTCCATTAACGAAGCTTAACCTTTACAAATTGTAACTTTTTGAAGAAAATGAAAGCTTTATTACCCAGAACAATAGGAGCCTGATTCCACCATGCCTCCACCAATGATTTTAAACCTTCATCACACAGCCACATATTCTCAAACTTAAAGGGGCTTCTAGGAGATACTCCATCTTTTAGGATAGACAAAGTTAGTGGGTAGTGGTTCGATCCTAAGAAAGGTAAGATTTTTTATTCAAGTACCACCAAATGAACCTCCCATTTTCCAACTACAAAGAAACAGTCAAGTTTTTTAGCTATGTTTGTAAACCCCCTTCTTTGATTAGTCCATGTAAATTTCTCGTTCTTTGTGAAATTTTCCTGAAAGCTATTATGAATTACAAAGTTTTGAAAATCGACCTAGACTGCACTTTGACAGATGCTTCCACCCCATTTTTTTGAAGAATCTAAATTTGCATTGAAATCCCCACCAACAATCAACAATACATCTCCTAAATATTGAATAACCTCCAAGATTTGCAGCCACACTGCTCTTTTTTGGCCTGTCTCACTTGGTCCATACACATTAATGATAAAAACTGAAAGCTTGAATGCATGGCAGTTGACTTTAACTAGTTGTCAATATTTGTTTTGAGCCAAATCCTCTAAACTGAGCTTCCATGGGTCCCATAAAATACCTAATCCCCCTTAAGCACCTGAAGCTTCCACAAAACTTCCCTACCATCTACCCCATTTCTTCATGAGATTGAATGAACTTTCTCTATCCAATTTGGTTTCCTGGAGCAAAATTAAATCTAGTCGTGCCTAATCAAGGCCTCGCTTGATCAAATGCCTCTTGTCAGGGGCATTGCAGCCCCTAACATTCCAAGATAGTGCCTTAATTGTTGCTCGAGAAGGGCCAACCCCTTCTCGTATCTAAGTTTGCATTGACCTTTGGCGCTCCCAGCCAATTCAAGTTTGAGTCTATTTAGTTCCTACCCTTGTTGCTTTTTTCCCCCTATCTTAACTTTGTCTTCCACTACTTTACTCTACCTGGTTGTCCTATCCTCCAAGATACCTTCATCACTGTACCCATCTAAGCTTGATTCTTCATCAGAACCAACATTTATAGTTTCATCCTTTTCCATTGGATTTGGAGTCTCCAAGATATACTCATTACAGGTCACATAGCCCAACAATTCATTGTTTGTTGTAGAGACCCTTCTCATAATACCATTTTGGGGAGTAGCAATAATTTCACCCCCATTAGTTTGTATTGGATTTTCCCCTGTCTTAAAACCTTCCACAGATGCTACTGAATCCTGAATCTGGCTTTCCTTAACCTCAACAATGCCATCACCTTGTGCAGCCTGTAACACCTTTGAAAAAATGAGTTGACCATTACTTGTATCATCGCCTATATTATTTGCTAGGAAAACATTATCCAAGCCCATGTGTTTCTCTGAAGGGGAAGGGGAGATTGAGTTTTTAACAGGTGCTTTTTGATTCGGATCGCCTTCCACAAAGACTAAGCTTTCCTTATCACTCCCAACCACGCAAGGTTCCTTCAAAGTTGGAGAAGAAACAAGCTTATTTTCTACCTCTTTCTCCAACATCTTCTTAGGTGATTAAACCATAGCACTGGGTGTTATTGCTTTATGTGACTCAGAATTTTGAAGGTTCAAATGATTATTGTCCTCGGGCAGATTAATCATTTCCTTACTCTTGCCACTCTAAGGGCAGACCACACCAGTATGGTCCATTTTACCATAACTCACACAGGTATTCACATCAAGATCTAACTCAACCTTCTAACGCCATATACCCTCATTCGTTCGGATTTCCAATTCCTTTGGAAGGGGTGAAAAAGGCTTCCATTTAATGCACATTCTTATAAACAAACTGTTATCAACCTTAGACACCACCTGCTCGACTTTGACAAAGGAACCCATGCGACCACCAATCACTTTCAGAGTTTTTGTATCCTAATATTCCATCGATAAATTGGGCAAGTGAATCCACTAAGGGAGTTTGTCAACCTTTGCATTCAACGGGTTAAAGTTTGGTTCCCATTCCTTATGCAAACACCCATTCCATTCAGCACAAATGGTCCATTATTTAGAACCCAATGTTTTGACCGATCGCTATCACACACAACTAGAAAAAAGCCATTTGCTAGGGGAGAAATTTTTATCCTAGATGCCCAATGCACCACTGCATTCCATGATGTGATCCACTGATAGACAGCCCCCAGCGTATTTTACAAAAAAATCTCTCTCCCTGAATAACCGAACAACATCTACCCACTCTTGTCCGCCTATTTCAAAAGAAAGCACTTTGTCTGCTTTAATGGAAAAGCATACCTGGTTGTGTCGTGCCTCTGTCATTTTCTCCATAGGCTTCCATATTTTCTTTTCCATAAACTCAAGATTTCTCTTAGTATTACTTGAGATTAGTTTCCCATATCCCATTCTAGGAAAACAAGGGTGAGCATTAGGGTTTCTTGGTTGTGGTGGACCCCTCTTGTTTCGATGTAGATCTTCCCATTCCCATCCATCAAAATCACCATGAAAGCCTTCTTGAAAACCTCTTCCCTGCCTCTGTGGTGCCTGAAATGGCTTGTTCGACTACCATGGATCATACCTGTGATGGCCACCTCTCCTTGACATGGTCCCAAACCTAACCCTATTGGCCCTTGATCTTCTCATTGCCAATTTTTTTCTTATTCATTTGAAAATAGGTTTAATTCGTCAATGAAAATATTTTTTTGGTTTGAAAAAAGTTTTAATCGCCAACAATTTTTTGTTTTGTTTTGAAAATAGGTTTAATTTTCCAATGGAAATATTTTATTGGTTTGAAAAAAGGTTTTAATCGCCAATGAAAATATTTTATTGGTTTGAAAAAAATTACAATTCTCCAATTTTTTCCATAAACTTCTAGCGATTAGAAAAGATTCGCCAATTGAGATTTTTTTCTCGAAAAACGAAAAAAATTGCCAATAAAATTAATATTTTTATCGGGAAGTATACAAGATTCGCCAAGATTTTACACCTTCGCCAAGGGGGGCAGTTCTTAAAGTTATCCCTGAAAGTAAGTTTGTGGTTGGCAGAAAAGTGCTTGAGTGATGATCTCCCTCATACAGTTGGCGGCTAAGATTTGAGGATGTAGCACTAGTTTGGGGACACCTAGAATGTAGCGCCACTTAATGGGGACATCTAGGAGGTATGCATGAACATTGGGGACATCTAGATCATTGTATTTTGTTTGTATATCTATATCATTGAGCTCATGGAAGATATGTATGTAAACATGTATCTCTATTCTTATTGAGAAATTGTAAATGGGAAATGTTTTCGTGGAATTATGTAATGTGGATTCGTTAATTGGAAATTTGTAATGTTTCTTTGTAATGCAATGGGAAAGTTTGAAATGAGTTTATTTCAAATGTGCATATTGTTATTGATTTTGAAAAGAAAATTTTTATTTCTAAATGTTGGTATCTTAAACTATTCACTTATGGGTAAAACATAATAAAATTCAATGGGTAGAACAATTGGTGTGTTACATGGTAATTATTTTTATATATGGGCTCAGATTTCTTAGTATGAGTCGATGAAGATGCTTCTTCATACTTACTAATCAAATTCTAATAGTCACAAAGAGACATACATAAATGTATGAAGGATGTAAATTTAATTAATAAGAATCTCTCTTATGTCCTTTTGCAAGTTATCAATGAAAATTCTTTGGATATTTGCATCAGAAAGAGTTAGATTAACTTGTGATAATATCAATTGATAGTGGCTTATGAAATTTGTAACCTTTTCACCTTGTTTTTGTTTGCATCTCATTAAATCAATTATGTTGATCTTAGAGCCAATGTTGACTTGGAAATGGTTGAGGAAAGCATCAACAAGATCATTAAATGAGTGGATTGAGTTATTGGACAATGAACAAAACCATTCCAAGGCCATGTATTTCAATGACCTAGGGAAAATTTTAGCTAGGAGCTTATCCTCAAAAATAAAGTCACTACACATGGCGGTATATGTTGATATGTGGTTACTAGGGTCCCCTTTACCATTGTACTTGTCAAATCGGGTGATCTCTTATGCTTTGTGGCATTTGTTCTTTCGATATCTCAAGTGACAATGGGCTCCTTTTAATATATTGTGATGGTTTTTTGACTTGATTTTTGGTTCAAGTTTGGGATTTGTTGTTGGAGTGAGGTGAAATTTTGTAAAATTTGGTTTATGACAAGATCATTGCCTGACATGTTTTGGGAAGGGGTGAATATAGTGGAATGGTGTATGTGTTTGGTGGGCTACTATGTGAAGAGCCTGATTAATAGCTAGTTTTCTCTTGTTTAGTTCATATCTTTTAGACATTTTAAGCTACCTATTTCATATACATTCCTTAACTTCTACCTTTTTATATCCTTCATACAACCTAAACCAGATTTTGATGGATGGAAACATGATCATGATATATTGGTAATTGCATGGTTAAATGTGTGAATTTGCATGGAATGCAGTATGAATATTTGTTTAATTTATAGTTATTAGTAGTGTGTATATGTTATATGAATTAACTCCTTTCAGCCTAGAAGTTAGGGCCAGCATACTGTAACCTATAGCAATTG
This sequence comes from Sequoia sempervirens, assembly GCA_007258455.2. NCBI lineage: Eukaryota > Viridiplantae > Streptophyta > Pinopsida > Cupressales > Cupressaceae > Sequoia > Sequoia sempervirens. The sequence continues at coordinate 162,365,351 of VDFB02373365.1, forward strand.
GGAAGCTCAGCTCGTAGCCAAAGGATCACAAGTAGCAGGGGAGAGTCCAAATTGATGAACGCACAACAATTCTAGAATAAATGAAGGTGATCATTCACAAGGTCATATTGTGAATCACTGGGACAATAAATAAACACAATAGAGGAAGAAGGGTTCAATATCATTGGGCTCACGTGACAATTTGACTACATCTCTGTCAAAACCGTTTGAGCAAGAGTCTTGTTTAGATGCTTCTCTTCTATTGTTCTTTTTAATTAAAGTTTCTATTGCAAAGACTCGTTCACCTCCTATTTATGAGGAGAGTGGAAACTAGTATTTAGTTTTTTTTTTTCAATTTTTGTTTGGAGTCCTTATGCAAATAAATCTCCTCCCATGCCTCTATCTAGGGATTGATGGTTGATGAGTAAATCTAGTTGAAATTATAGTTAGAATTACAGTTGAAGTGTATTCTCAATTTTTATTCTTTAGTGATACAATTGTTAAGTTTACTATTGCAATGAATATGAATTTATGAATGAGAAATCTATTAGAGATTCGTTTTATATCATGAGTGTTTAGTTTTCAATACAATAAAGATGTTTTTAGTCTATATAGCTATGACTAGTTTTTTTTTCTTTTTTTTAGATTGCAGGAATCGGTTGAGTATTTGTCCCCTATAAACTATAGTGCACTTGGTAAACTTTTTTTCACATGACTGGTGACGCTGGCTTGACACGCCCTTCGGTACCACAGGGATGGTGGCGAGACTAGACCTCATGACCTCTTGCCTGCAATAGGATGCTTTAGCCAATCAGGTTAGGCCCACTGCCCCTAGAGCTATGATTAGTTGATTCAATAGCTTGTATTTGGTTTATCTCGTGGGTACAATAGCTTGAGCAAGGGCCACTCAAGGTACTATCTATCGGCTTCAATTTTGTTGTTATAATAGATGTTTTATGTTGCATTCATTTTGAAATAGATTCATGGTTGTATGCATGTTGCGACATTAATTTGAGTCAAGCCTTGGGGCAGTTAAATAGTTGAGTTGTGAAGAGTTAATAGTTAGTGGTATAGTTTATTGTAGAGCTTACTTTAGTAGTTAACTAGTTATAATACTAAGCTGAGAGTACCCATAGCATGGGTGCCAAATTAAGCTATTTACTCTATTTTGCAGTTTAAGATTTATTCTTTTTCAAGTATTTCTCATTTTCATGCACATGTGTAAACCACCTATACTTGAATATATAAGCAGTGTAGAATCTACGGATGCACATATAGTGCCAACATAGTCAAAAGTTTACGTAGCCCTAGTTAATAATTAAATAGATCCTTACGAGGGTTTAGTGAACTGTCTAGCTAGGAACCACCTCTAAATTGTGTGTCTAACACCAAGTTGAATAAGCATTAGTTGGGCCTTACATTTTTGGCGCCATTGCTAGGGATGGTGCTACATTCAATATTATTTTGTGTTATTTCAAAGCTTTCATAGTTTAGTGTTTTGTTTCTTGCATTAGGATAATTAGGTTTTAATCCATCAATACCAGAATGCTTTACTAAAATTGTATAGGAGTCATTGACAGAAGAAGTCACAACTATTATATGCGGAGGTAGCGAGATGCTTTGGGAAGATTTCTCCCCTCAACACATAAAGCTACAGAGGATATTGGTGATCAAAGTGAATAGAGTGAGGGTATTCCTAAAGAATAACTTTCCCCAACACCAAAATCCACTACAGATATAGAGGTGACCTTCCAAACCATGGGTGATGCAGCAGTGGATGACCCACCAAAGCATGTAACCTTTAAGTTCCCCATTACCAACCAGGAGAGAGAAACTACCTTGATGAATATACCTCCTTCAATATTTCTTGTCTTCTATGGGTTGGTCACTAAGAACCCAAATACCTTATTGTTTGAGTTTGAGTTTGAGAAGGTATTATTACACAACAAATGCACATAGGCTTAAACTATTTCCAACAACACTGAAGGATGTCGCTCTAAGATGGTTCATGGGTTTAGGAAGAGATGTTGTTCCTAATTGGGATTCCATGACTCGACAAAGTTCTTGGAGAAGTACTCAGACTACTATAGAGGAATTGATAGAAAGAGAGATGGCATCTTTCGGATGTCACAAAAGGAGGATGAATCTTTGGAAGACTACATGGAAAGGTTCTAGTTTTGCCTTAAGAAATCCCACCAAAATAGACTCTCTGATGAGTCTTTAAAGCTAATATTCTTGAGGGGGATTAATGAGGATTCTATGGGTGCACTTAACCTCATTAAGGTAGGAGATATTTATCAAGCACCATTTGAGGATATTTGCAAGGCATGCAGGAATTATTCAAGGTCTTTCACAAAGAAGGTTAGAGGAGATAAGATATTCTCCATCAATAAATCATCCAATGGAGTATCTAGAGTTGAATTACGTAATCTTTTGTCTAACATGAAGGAGGATATTATTATCCATTTAGCTACACAATTGGATGCTTTGCATATAAAGAAAAAGCAAGAACAAGCAGAGGTAGCCCTTGCAGAATATTGCCCGCATTGTAGACAAAACAAAGCTAATTGCAAATGCAAAAGAGTGGCAAGTATTTCTAAGGACAGACAAGGGAAACCAAAATCTTATGCACTCAAAGATGAAGATGAATAAGTGTTCTACATTGCTCAGAGAAAACCATCACATACAAGACAAGGTATTCCTTCAAACCCTTTGAATTACATGTCATTTCCTAGTAGCAATTTAAATTTCTCTAGTTGGAACCCTCGACCCTAGGAAAATCCACAAAACCAATGGAAAAATCTTCAACCAAATTGGAACCAACAACAACAAAACTTCCAAGGACCTAACTACAATTCTCAATGGCCATCTCAAAAAAACCAATGGCACCCTCAGTGGCAAAGAGGCCAACAATGGCAAAACCAAAACATGAATTACCAACAGTCATAACAACCCTTGCAACTACAATAGCAAGCCATTATGCCAAACCCAAAAAATCTATCACTACAACCACCTAGAGAACCTCGGCTACTAGCCCAACCTACACCTAACCCAAATAACAGTCCTGTTCGGCAAGCCCATAATTACGAAGCTATTTAATACCCTACTTATGGGGTAGAGGTGAGCGATGTCCATCTCAGATTAGGGAAAACATTAGCTGGGCCCTCATCCCCTCAAATCACTAATTTGGTTGATGAGGAACCCCTAGTAGAGACCTTGAACAATCCACCTAAGGAGCCTTTGTCAAATCAGGTTAACCAAACCAATTCAAGTCCAAAATTTCCTAAGAGATTAGATGCTCAAAGGCATCAAACACAAGCTAAAACTAATCTGTTAGGTCAACTTAAAGATTTTTGCATCAAAATTCCCCTCATTCAAGCCATCAAGAAGGTTCCTATTTATAAAAAAATTGTGAGAGAACTTTTCCTTAAAAATCTAGGAAGGAAGATAAAATATCTTCAAACTATTCATGTCTTAGAACAACTTGCAAACATTATGTTGGGAAATGTGACTATCCCCAAGTATGTCGATCCTAGGAGTCTCGTAGTGGATGTAAAGATAAATGGCACTCACATTAAAAAAACCTTGCTTGACTTGGGAGCAACTATTAATGTGATTACTAAGGAATCAACGTAACTATTACAATTAATAAATCTTAGACCTACCCCCAATGTCCTAAAGTTGGTAGATAGGTCAACAGTTAAACCTGAGGGAATCATTGAGATCTTGGTCATAAGGCTAGATTTGTGGGACTACCCTGCAAATTTCATGGTAAATTACAACCAAAAACTAATCTTACATGTTATCCTCTCATTTTAGGAAGACCATGGTTGGCAACAACAAATGCATTTATAGGTTGCAGGTCTAGGAATATGATTATCTCTATTGGAAATGTGACTAAGAAATTAGTCCTCTATCCACCAGCTCAACCACATATAGATCTCAAACAAACCATTTGGCCTACCCTAGATGAAGAAGACCAGTATTCCTTGCAAACCTTCATGAATATAGAATGTAGTCCCTTGTTAAAAAACCAGGATGAGGATGAATTAATAGCAAACATCATACAAAATAATTGTGGTAGGGACCCGCAACAATAGGACTGCTTGACATGTTTGCAAGATCCTCTATAAAATGTTATCCTTACCAGTTCATCTGAGTCAATATCTCAACTTTTTCATACTTTACTACCACAAAAATGTGTCGTAGACATAGTAGGACTTGACCTCTCATCAGTTTAAACAACATCCAAGACTTTGGAAATTATTCCTGGTAAAATGTTGAATGTTAACAGTGAATTAACTATTGCACAACAAACCTCCTTGACCACTATGGTGGAGGCACACACAACAGCCTTTGCATGGGATTATGATGACATGAAGGGGATTGACCAAGCCTTGTGTATGCACAAGATATACATCAATGATGGTTTCAAACCCATAAGGAAATTCCAAAGGAGGATGAAACATGCACTTAGAGATATAGTTAAAATAGAATTATAAAAATTGCTTGGTGCAGGTTTCATCTATCCTATTTCTGACAATCAATGGGTGTCACCTCTAGTCATTGTACCAAAGAAAGTAGGAAAGTGGAGAGTGTGTGTGGATTATAGAGAATTGAATGTTGCAACTAGGAAGGACCACTTTCCACTACCATTTACTAACCAAGTACTTGATTCATTAGCAAGAAAAAAGTACTATTTTTTAAATGGATTCAGTGGCTATAACCATGTTAAGATAGCCCTAGAGGACTAGGATAAGACAAATTTAATATGCCCTTGGGGAACATATGCTTATTATGTCCTACCATTTGGGTTATGTAATGCTCCAGCCACTTTCCAAAGGCAGTGTTGTGTATCTTCTCATATTTTGCACATAATTTCATGGAAGTCTACATGGATGATTTCATAACTTATGGGCATACATATGATGAAGCGAATGGGTCCTAGTGCAGGGGTCCAAAATATAATTTTTCACTCCTTAGATCCTAGATCTAAGCTTCTGATTTCTCTAGGTTTGACTATTGGAAAGCCATAAATAAAATGTGTAGGTGACTTTTTGTAGCTTGACAACAATGATGACAACTTTGAAAACTTTGCAAAAATTCTCTTTTGATCAATCTTCAGTCCTTCTTCATCTATAAAGTTGCACTACAAAGAGAGAAGGATTTTTTTTGGGGTGAATAGGGGTTTGCCTTGGTCAAACCTCAATTTGGTAATTAAACCTTGATGATAAAACAATCATAAATGGAAGGAATTGATGAATGAACAATGCTATATCACAACTCACCAACCACTTAATGGCTGTCCTTAGAGGAATGAAGTCTATCACATCACTCTAAGGTCTGGATCTTGCATGAATTGGCTTGATTGATTGATGCTTGAATGCTTGAAACCTACATCACAATGTTAGCTCCAAAACATGACATGATGATATGATCTTGATTGTTGTTGTAGATGACTGATAAATCTACTCTTCAATTCTCTTAACAATAATATTTGCTCTTATGAAAGTTGCCTCTAGCTTGTTAGCTTTAAATTGATAAAATAATTGTATTTATAGGTGTTTATCTAATTTCTCAGAAATTAGATTCCAAAATCCAACATTTGAAACTTGAATTTGAATCATTAAAATGCCACAAAAATCATATTTAAAATTGGGTCATGGCACTTAAGGAGGACCCATTCACCCTTGGGTGAATGGGCCCTAGGACCTAAGTCTAGGACATAGAATTTTCAAGGTATTTTATTACTGTTGGCAACTGTTTAATACAAATTTCCCTTTCAGAAAATGAGAATAATAAGGCTTTGGAATGCATAATTTAGGTAATTAGAAGCTTAATTAAGTCCAATTAATTAAGGGGATGCAAACATAGTGTGAAAATGTAAAGAAGTACATTTTCCTACACTACATTTAGCCCCCCACTTTAGTGAAAGTATGAGCTCACGCTCAAACTCACACTAAAGTAGACAAATAAGTCAAGAGAGGTCTAAGTGTACAATTATTGGAAAGATAAGATAAGAAGGATCAAGGAGGATGATCAAGCCCCCGAGATCTAAGATCCCATGGAAAACCAATGAAGGCACAAAGAGACACACACATATGTATAATATGAAGTAGCAAGACAAGATACACAAACATACAATGTTAAAATTAATACAAAGAGTAAAAAAAGGGGTGGATCAAGCTTCGACTTTTTGTCCAAAAGGTATGGATGAAGCCTCATCTATTTGTCTAAAACAAAATTAGAAACACACACTAGGTCTACAAGGTGTGAACTCATAACAACAAGTGGCAAATGGAAAATTCATGCTAAGTCTATAGGCTTCCATACGTCAAACATACCAAAAGTTATACTCCCTGATAACTTTGATAAGGCTAAGATGTGAACACTAGAAAACAAGTCATTAGGACATGAGAAGTGTATCTCTCAAGCATGGAATCCATCATGTTCCACCATAGGCTTTAATCAAAATGTCAATGGCAATAATAAAATAATTCCAATGTAAAGGTCACACTTCTTAGGAGATGTATGCTATCATCACTAAGAAGGGAATAGGAAAATAATGAGCGGGGGATGTATATGGCCCCCACTTAAAATGACAACATACTTTCTATGTTGGTATTTTAAGTAGAAATATGGGAAGAGGGGATCCTTGAAAAGAATGCACACCTCAAAAACTAGTTATCCTTGCCCCCCAAGCATAGAGACAAAGACAACCATCGAGTACTATCATGTTGCTGCCAAGATAAATATGGTTGCACTTAAGATTGTACCACCATGAAGGAAAATGAGCAAAACACATGAAGCTACCAATGCCACATAGTGATGAGCAACATGATAGGATGAAAATTATTATCAATTAGAGGAAATAGGTGAATCAACACAAGGAAGAGCACCATAATCCTTAAGATGTTGAATTTTATTAATCGATGATATACACAAAATGAACTTTTGTTGTAGAATTTCTTTCATGTTCTTGGAGGGAGAGATATCAAGTGAGCTTGGAGAAGCTTCGACAGGGTACCCTCTTGATCAATGGTAAAAGATGTTGATTTCTTTTGTGACATAGCTATTTCTTGCTTAGTACAAGGTTTCATACATACACAAGACACTCTAAGTTTAGATTATGAGATTTTGTACTCTCCCTTAAAGGAAGGTGTAAAATCTAATGAACCCCAATCATCACTAAGACATGTGTTTGAAGATGAAGCAATATTTGTGTAATGTCGTAAAATTGCACCCCTTAAAATTTCACATACATTCTTTCATTTGCTTTGGTGTCCACTCCCTTAGAACTTGTGTAGGCTCATTTTAGCCCTTACATTAGCCTTTTTCCCTTCTTAGGATGCTCAAGACCCCTTTTTAACAACTACCCTCGCGCGCTAGCTTTGTGTCTAGACACTAGCATGTCGTGCAGACGTCTGTGTGTTGCGCTAGTGCCCTATGAAATTTCAACGTTCAAATGACTTTTGTCGAGCATGTTTGCCACTTGTCAACAAGTTTTTTCGGTGGTAATGACCTAGGAGCCTTGTAACCACTCGAGAAACTTCTTTTTCCTCCTATTATCTCTTTATATGCTATCTTTCCAATTCATTTGGGCTTCTAGCTTCTCTCTATCTTCTTGGCTCCTCTCTTTTACCTCTTTAATCTCTTGCTTGCACAAATCACTTGCTAGTTACAACAACTTCAAGCACTCTTAAGCTCATACAATGTTCTTTGCAACTCTCTTGGCTCTCGCATCCCTCTCTTTCATCCTTTCTCTCTTCGGATTCCTTAAGCCTTGCAGTTGATATCTCCCTTGTCTTGTGCTTGTGAGCATCTTAGGATTTCACACATCCCCTATCCATTGCATATTTACTTTGTGATACAGGTTCTCCTCGAGTGAGGATTTATTTTATCATCTGTACTTTGTGATATGGGTTCCTCGAGAGGGAATTGCTTTTATCACTCTTTCATTCACTTCATTTCTATCTATCATCTCTCTCTATCTATCTGGTTGTCCGTGGAGGTGGGAAAACCAAAATGGGGGTTTGACTGAGGCAAACCCCTATATAGACCCAACATTTTCCCCCAAATCTTATGTATGTAGGTATTGAAGATGTTCATTTGTTGGAGGCTCCATTACTTGGGTTTTTGTGAGCTTCTTCTATCTCTCATCCTCTTCTACTTTATCATTTACTTTACTTTATTTCAATTCTATCGTATTTTGTTATTTTCTTATACTCTGGAAGTTCTTAGTAATTAGATCGCTAGTAGTCACTTTGTTGTTTTTTGTGACAAACTTGTTTGCTCGTTTGTACGCTAGCACGCCGCACTGCTGTTCTTTGGCCGAGAGCTCATTAGTTTGTCCAGAAAACCTTTGTAATTTTCTCTTTCTAATTCTAGAACTCTTGTGTTGTTCCTTGAGGTAGTTTAGGGCAATTCGCCCCTTGGGAATCTCTTGAGAATAAAGAGACTCATGAGTAGAAAATCCCCCTTCTCTACATTTTGGTGAACCTGACGTGAACACCCCTTGTATAAAAAAAGAAAGAAAAATCAAAGAGTTATCCTTCCACAAAAAAAAAATTGAGGCGCTGCCCCGAACCCCATTCCTTATCGTCAAGGTAGAAGTAATGTGTCGGCCTTTGGCTAGCTTGTTTATCTGTTATATATTATCTTTAGCTTACTATATTCAAAATGAGTTTAATATCCTCTTTTGTTAGTTTAGTATCTAATTTTATTCAAAGTGTTAATGATGTTTCATTTCATGCATATGATGGTGACTTGGTTTTACCCATGTCACTTAGTATCTTTGATCCTTCTCATGAAATTCCTCTTGCTTCGGAGAACATTTTGTTGCAAGAAGGTGAAATCATTTATACTTTTCTTAACATTACTCTACCTTCCATTCATTCCAATGCACTCTCTTCTAGATATGATGCATTAGTGAAAGATGAATCTTGTCTCTATTCCAATGCACTCTCTTCTAGAGATGATGCATTAGCGAATGATGAAACTCCTTCCACATTTTATCCTCCCTGGATCGATGTTGAGAATATTTCTTTGAATAATTATCCCAGTAGTTGTGATGATTTTGTAAATGTAATCTATGTCTCTACTACCCCTCAAAGGCCTAAGAGATCGGTCATTTATCTGACTCCGGCTAGTCCTTCTCCTAAAAGGATTTGTTCTATTGGTGGTGTCCCATTTGATAGTGATTTTCTTGATCTTTCAATGGCTCCCTCTTACGGAGTGGTAGCCCATACTTATAAGAATATAATGAATAAACAACCAAGCCTTCTTCAAGATCCTAAGCGTATGACTAAAGCACCCAGTGATTATGATCTTTTTGAGCAAATTCGAGTTACTTTGACTAAGATCTCATTGTGGGACTTGCTTCAATCTGCTCCGGTCGATTGTGGGATCTTCTGTTGACATTCGTGGGTTCGATAATGTCGGTCGACAAGCCCTAGGCATGATAGTCTTGCCTTTGAGGTTGGGACCCATTACTATACCCACCCTTGTATATGTTATGTCAAAAAAGTTACCATATAATCTTCTTTGTTGGTAGACAGTGGATTGATGCTATGGGTGCAGTCTCGTCTACCCTGCATATATCTATTAAGTTCACTTGTAACAATTGAGTAGTCATAGTCAAGGTTGATCCTTAGGCTATGCACTTATGTGAGATGGCAGTTGTTGGTCAAGTTTTGATTGTTCCTACTCTTATTCCCTTAGTGTCTTCCAATGTGTCGATGTTTACTCCAATAGTACCAAATACAAAGGATACTCTTGAGATAGATGTCCCTGAAGAAGATCCTTCTGAAGCAAGAAATCTTAAGTCTGCTCCTTCTACCTCTTCTCAAAATAATGCATGTCTTGGTGATAATTGGGGTTCTTTAGACTTTACGAAATCCTTCATTAGAGAAAATAAAGTCGCCCCGATCCACTTAGAAATTTTGATAACATCATCCACACCCACTATCAAAGATGATTATTATTCTATAACACAGGATAATGTGAGAGATCGTTGTAATGTCCTTAATGATAATCCTCCTCCTTCGAGGAAGATGATCACACTTCTATTAAAAAGGTTAATGCTAGTAGTCCTATCAAGAAGGTTGATGGTGATCCCATAGAGGAGTATAATCCACATTGCTAGAATAATACTCTCTATGTAGATCCTACTCAAGATTTCCATAAACACGCTATGGTCTTGGGTGCCTCACAATAGTGGTTTACAATTCAAGTGAGGAAGGAAACTCACAAAAAATGATCCCAAAGCAAAAAAAGTGATTTTGGGGGTTTGTACGAACCTACTGGTTCGACCGAACGCATTAGGGGTTTGCTCGAACTAGTCTTCAAGCGAACCCCTTTAAATTTTGGTCGTAAAAACAAAAATGAATAGCAATGTGGGTTCGAAATAATCTCATTGAAGAGGTTCACTCAACCATGGTTCGGGCCTGAACCCTAAATTCGAAAGTAAACCTCTTGGGTTCGCTTCTAACAACTCCTTGCCCTCATCCCTCCTCGGTGACACAAAAATTTATATTTTTACGCTCGCAGCTCTCAAAGTTGAGGATGAAATGGAGAAGTCTTCATAAACCCTTCTGGAATTAGATAGTCCTCGGAACGAGCTATCCAATGAATATAATTTTTATATGTTTTGATTTTATTATGTATTTGTTTTTTTAGTTTTATTAAACATAGGTTATTCACCGAAAATAAAGGTCTATGTTCTATTACATGAAAAATAGTATATTATCAAAAAAAAATTCTAAAAATATGAGTGCACCAGATATTGAAGTCCTTGATCCAACAAAAAATAATTTGAATTTCAATATATACAAAAAAAAGCGTTATAATGGGTTGCCTATGTCCTAATTATAATTGGTTTGAATTCGCTTAATTAAAGAAAAATATTCAATTGAAAACTATCTAACCAAGTGGAAGCACTAGATATCAGAGTTACAAATCTAAATTTGAAAGAATTAGAATTTTATCCTTCTCATGGAAAAAAGTTATGCTATACCTGTGCGTCACTTTAAAAAAAATGTTGTTTTTTTGAAAAACCAGCTTTTGTGAGATGGAAAAGATGTGCAATCTAATTCTAAAATTTTGAAAAATATTTTTATAATCTATAGACAAAATGTGACAAGACTTTAGTTTGCATCATTTTCAAATTCTTCACGGTTTAATCGCTATAGGTGCCCGAATGTGAAGATTGAGTTAAAAAAAAAATCAATGTCCAATTTGGCCAAAAATTGTAAACCACTATTGTGGGACCACCCCCGACTTTAAGCTTGTCTCTAAATATGGCTATGAGCGTAAAGGTTGTGGGTGTAACGAACAAGGCATTCAAGTCCCTATAGAATGTCTTCCTTGTAAGCATAATTTGGGGCTTGGTTCCTCAAATGAACAATCTAAACAAAAACCATGGTTGAATGGCGACATGATTTCCACTCAACTTCGTTCTCTTGGATTGATTCATCCTCCATTGTCTTCTATCTTCGTGTCTTCTTCTTCTTGTGAAAATTCAAACTTTTCTCCACAAGAGAAATGGTTGCTTCCTACTCTTCACTCTTTATTAGAGCAAGAGTGTATTTTGTCGAGGCTTCTAAAATCCCACTTGATTAATCTTCCTTCTCCTACACGTAAGAAATTTCATAAGCATGATAAAGAAAAACATCCTTTCTATGCATACCATCAAGTGCTTGGCCATTCCACTAGTAAATGTAAGGCCTTGAAGGATAAAATACAACAACTTCGTGATTTTGGTGCCATCACTCATTCATTTGCTGATGCACCTGCCTCTTCTTCAAAAAACAAGTGTTTCAAGGCCTACCTCTATCCTGTATATTCTAAGTATCTTGCATGGTTCTCCTCCCCTATGTGTTGGGGGCAGTGATAACTTGTTATGGATATGTGCATCCTTCTAAGGACCCCCTCTCTTCTCTCTATATTTTAATTGGAGCATCCCCTTGAGTGGACCCTTGTTGTCTTGAAGGGTTCCTGAGGGACCCCCTTTGAAAGTTTTTATCTCAAATGGATTCCATGGCATCTAGCTTGGGGGTAGCCCGCCTAGACCTATCTTTTTTGTGACTATCCTAATACGTAACTTGTAGTAGCCACAGGTTCTTCTGATTAGTCTTGATCTGTGGGACCGAGAACCTATAGAGCTCCTTTGCATCAAGCTTTCCTCACATGTTTAGTCTATGATTTAACATGTTGCTTTGTAGGTGCGCCTGTGAAGCCGCTTTCCAGTCTGACTCTGCGGAGTCCCCTACATTGGGCTTCCTTCATGAGAGAGTACTTGGGGGAATGCCTTCTTTGTAGGTTTGAGGGCCTATGAAGTGCTTGCATCCTGGGATTTGTTCACCATTGGTCTGCAGGCCTCTGGTGCAATTTGTTCAACTTTGTAGGAGAGAGTATCTACAGATCCTTTTGTTCACCTTTCGTAGGTCTATGGATTTGTGACACATTTGTTTAACTCTCCTTGGGTCTGAGGACCTATGGAGTCAACTCTCTTGGAATTTTCATTCCTTTCTAGCTTCTTCATCTCTCTCTTAAATTCTCTTTCTTCTCAATTATGTATATCGGATTGAAGATCAACATCTTCATCCTGAGTATATGCTCTTTCTCTCTTCGATATTGGTTGCTTCCATGACTTTTGGGTGCATTATTCTCTTGAAGCGATTGGTCCTTCTCTTCATTTAAGAATTATTCTATGTGTTATTTCTTAATTTGGGGATGATACATAGTATTGAGACAATCTTTTACATCGATGTCTCTTTCACTTTGTTGACTCAAATCCTTTAGTTTGTTGTGTGTTTGTGTGTGTGTGTTTGTATACGTTCTAACCCTATGGTGTAATGGCTTTTTATGTTCTAACATTGTTGTCTTGTGTAGGTCTTTCTTGTCTAATGCATTTGTTTTGTAGGTCTTCAGCCTGGGGGCATGCTTCCTTGGTTAGAAAAGTTGTCCGCTTCCTCTACAATATCCTTTTGGTATCATGATGTTATTTATGTTTAGTAGATTTCCTTTAGCGTGCATATTAGTATAGATTCATATGCCCACTAAAGTGGGGGAAAAATTTAATGTCGTAAAATTGCACCCCTTCCAATTTCACATACATTCTTGCATCTTCTTTGGTGTCAACTCCCTTAGAACTTGTGTAGGCTCATTATAGCCCTTGCACTAGCCTTTTTCCCTTCTCAGGATGCTCAAGACCCCTTTTCAACAGCTACCCTCGCATGTCATCTTTGCTTCAAAACCTGGTGCTTTTCTCGTTCTCGTCATTTTGTAGCATGATGTGTTTGGACACTAATTTACCGCACGGGCGTCCATGTGCTGCTCTAGCGTCCTGTGACATTTCAACATTCAAACGACCACTGACGAGCATGTTTTCCACTTGTTAGCAAGTTTTATTGATGGTAACAGCTCAGGATGCCTTGTAATTTCCTGTGAAACTTCTTTTTCCTCCTATTCTCTCTTTATATGTTATCTTTCCAATTCATTTGGGCTTCTAGCTTCTCTCTATCTTCTTGGATCCTCTCTTTTCCCTTTTTACTCTCTTGCACAAATCACTTGCTAGTTACAACAACTTCAAGCACTCTTAAGCTCATATAGTGTTCTTTGTAGCTCTCTTGGCTCTCGCAACCCTCTCTTTCATCCTTGCTCTCTTTAGCTTCCCTAAACCTTGCAGCTGATATCTCCCTTTTCTTGTGCTTGTGAGAATCTTAGGATTTCACACATCCCCTATCCATTGAATATTTAATTTATGATATGGATTCTCCTCCTCGAGCGGGGATTGCTTTTATCACCTATACTTTGTGATATGGGTTCCTCGAGCGGGGATTGCTTTTATCATTCTTGCATTCATTTATATCTACCATCTCTCTCTATCTATCTAGCTATCCGTGGAGGTGGGAACACCAAAACGAGGGTTTGACTAAGGAAAACCCCTATACAGACCCAACATTTTCCCCCAGATCTTATGTATGTAGGCATTGAAGACATTCATTTGCTAGAGGCTCCATTAATTGGGTTTTTGTGAGCTTCTTATATCTCTCATCCTCTTCTATTTTATCATCTACTTTACTTTATTTTAGTTCTATCGTATTTTGTTATTTTCCTGTACTTTGGAAGTTCTCAGTAATTCGATCGCTATTAGTCACTTTGTTGTTTTATGTGACAAACTTGCTTTCTGGTCCATACGAGACACCAATGCGCCTATGGGACTCTAGTGTGTCGTGCTATCGTTTGTATGTTGACTTTGTTGTTTTCTATAACAAACTTGCTTTCTGGTCCATACGAGACGCTAGTGCGCCTATGGGACACCAGCACGTCGCGTTGTCGTTTGTATGTCGTGCTATCATCCTTTGGCCGAGAGCTCGTCAGTTTGTCTAGAAAACCTTTATAATTTGCTCTTTTTGATTCTAGAACTCTCACATTGTTCCTTGAGGTACTTTAGGGCAGTTCGCCCCTTGGGAATCTCTTGAGAATAAAGATACTCATGAGTAGTGAATCCCCCTTCTCTACAATTTGTCCTAGGAGTGTTTTGTGTGATGACATTGATATTGAGTGAAGGTTTCTTTGATGTGTTTGTTTCTTTCAATGGACAATAACCAAGAACTTTTTTTTGTTCTTGCGGGGTAGGCTCTATAGGGACACAAATACCTTGTTCTTTAACACCACATCCTTTTCCATTATAGCCAAGTTGTTTCAAAATATCATAACCTCTTTCATAAAGTTTTGCCATTTTTTTTTGGATTTGGTGGTTTATCATGATCACACTCATCGTACGTGGATGTGTAATTATTGTTTTCCTCTTCTTTGCTAAAATTTATGGGCTCACATGGTTTTGATGACTCATCTTGTGTTGATATTATGTCACATTCTTTCTCTTTTCCTGATTTGTGTGTAACCTTATATTCTCCCATGAATGTAGGTGTAAAATCCAATGATTCTAAATCACCATCCAATAGTTTCATGATTGATGAAAAACACTTCTCTTTTTCTTCTTGTATCGGTTCCACTTTTGTAGTTGGTGTCAATGTTGTAAGAGGATTTTTTAGTCTTGTTTCAGTTTGCAAATAATTTTCTAATTGTAGGTCAACTTTTATTGTGGGAGCCTTGTTGTTGTAAGTGTACTTCACTAGACGATGTAACGTTGAAGGCACCACATTCATTCCATGAATCCATGGCCTATCCAAGAGAAGATTATATGAGAGTTCATTGGGCATGACATGGATAGGAGTTTACAATGTAACCTTACCAACTCTAATAGGTAATGTTATCACACCAAGCAATTGTTTTCCCATATTATCAAATCCATGTATAGATAAAGAGTCTAGTTGAATTTTTCTTTGTCCACTCCAATCGTATCTAAAAGGATTACATTACAATTATTGATCGCCAAACCATTATCAATGAGAGTGTGTCTTATGCCATTTTTGTTAATGACAACCATTATCATCAAACCATCATTTTGTTTTTGCACTTCTAATGGAGGTAACTCATCTCGATGAAAAGTAATGTCCAAATTAGGTGAATTCATATTCTCAATGATAACTACCACATCATTTGGTTACGCATTAGGAGGAATGATAAATTGTTGCAAAATTTTTTAAAGCATGCCATGGTAAAGGGGCGATGCTTGAATCAAATTTTAAAGGGAGATCTTAGCAAGAGTGTTATGTATTTGTTCCACAAGATCATACTCCTTTTCACTATGTGAGGGTAAATGAGGGGCACTAGGTAAAATGGGTTGAGGAAGTGGTATCGATGTAGGGATGGTTTGCAGTTGCCTATTGTTCCTTGTGTTATATGTATGAGCAACAATATTATAACTTGGTTGTTGTGAAACATTGTTACTAATGAGTTGCCTTGTGAAATTCAAGATAGCTCCTAGAGGTTTTGGTTGGTGTTGAGGTGGTCCTATGATAAGAAGTGGCTTAGGAGGTCCAATAACTAAAGGACTCTTAGGAGTTTCAAAAGGAATCTTAGGTGGCCCAATGATTAGGGGAATCTCGAGAGGTCCAAAATAAATTTTTGGAGGTCCTATAATCAAGGGAGATCTAATGGATACTTGTGTGTTCATAACCTCAACAGATGTAACTTCTTGTTGATGAATTTCACATGAGGGAGAATATAAGGTGACCTTAGCATGTTCATATAAGCAGGCCTTCTTATCATCTTTATGTCCAACAATATCCTCCCAAATAGGAGAGGTTTTAGGAGAGAAGTAAGCAATATTCTCATGATGCTCAATGGTTGAATCTTCTAGCACCAAGACACCTTCATCACAAGTAGGAGAGGTGTTGGGAAAAGAACAACTAGGATTTTCATGATTGTCAGTGCTTGCATCCTCCTCTATCAAATCATTCTCACAAATGGGAGAAATATTGGGAGATGAATGAAGACTAGGCAAAGTGATGTTAAGAAATGTGTCAATGATCTCATCCTTTTGTGCCATAATATCTTCCCAAGTGGGAGAAGTAGGGGGAGAGGGACAAAAAAGATTGTCATGATGCTCAATAAATGGATCTTCTGACACCAAAATACCTTCGTCACAAGTAGGAGATGTATCAAGAGAAGAACAACTATGATTATCATGATTGTCTATGTTTGCATCCTCTTGTATCAAAACATCCTCGCAAATAGTAGAGATATTAGGGGATGAGTGAAGGATAGGTAAGGTTATATTAAGGAATGTGTCAACAGTTTCATTCTTTTGCACTAAGATATTCTCATAACTAAGAAAGATATTGAAATAATGACTAACATGCTTGTTAATGACCTCTTTTCTTTTCTTGACATATTTGAAAAGGAAAAACACTAACATTTAGAATTTAGAGTTTGTGCCAAAAATGAAAAGTAATCTATCCAACTTATGCAATGCTTCAGAAATATAAACAATTATCCTACATATATGATGATTTTCAATACTGAAATGCAATAATTTTTTTAAAAATTTGTAACACATCAAGCAAAATAATACTTTTCTAGCACATGGAATAACAATTTTCCAAAATTTCAAAATAGACTTTTAGAAGTTGGAATATATTGATAATACAGAGACAAAATAGTGTGCAAAAGTTGTTTAAGACACCTGTATAAGGATAGGTTCACCCAAGGGTGAATGGGTCCTTATACAAGATCCTGGAAAGTGAGAATTTGAATTTTTAGGTTGATTTTTCATATTCTTTTTCTAGTTTCAAACAAGTTAAGCAATGACTATTTTTCCAGGTTTTGATGATTAAATGTAAATGCAATATGATGGGAAAAAAAACAAAATGACAACTTTTGAAATACAATTTTTATGGATTTTCTAATGTAAATGACTGGAAGACACCCTTATATAGACTACTATGTGAAATATATGCAAAATGTACGCAAGATTTTTTATTTTTGTGATTTTAAATGATGCAAAATACAATTTTGAAACCCTAAATGAGATGCAAAACAAATTAATGCATATCCTAGATCTAAGGTGCAAAGCCTATATCTAGGGTTTAAAGGATTGCCAATTTCAAAAAGTTTATAGTGTAGGAATGTCAGGTTCACCAAAATGAAACATAGAAAAATGTAAGTGTAGTGTTTAATATGAAATGATTAAAAGGTGTGTGATCTATGCACTTATAATTTTCCTAGTTTTAATAGAAAAGGAGATCTCCCAAGGATAGGATTAACTTTCAACCTTGAGGTGATTCAAACCTATTAGGAAGGTTTGATGTTTTCTTATGATAGGAATGACTGATTGATTGTTTTGAAAGATAAATTTAAATGCATTAACAAACTCAATTGTATGAACTAATACTTGAAATGTAGAATATTATGATAGTAGAAATGGAAGCAGTAATTTGTAGGCAGATCTGAGAAGGGAAAAGTGATGTGCACCTAGCCTAAAAAGTAGGTTCTGAGTTCTATAGTAGGATATATTTTCCCTAGGGTGAATGCGTCCTAGTGCAGGAGTTCAAAATATGATTTTGCAGTCCTCAAATATCGGATCTAAGCTTCTAGTTTCTCCAGGTTTGACTATCGAAAAGCAGAAAGTTAAATATGTAGGTGAGTTTCTGTAGTTTGACAACAATGATGACAACTCTGATAACTTTGCAAAATTGATCTTTTGATCAATCTTTAATCCTTCTTCACCTATAAATATGCACATACAAAGAGAGAAGAAAAATGTTTGTTTTTGGGTGAATAGGGGTTTGCCTTGGTCAAACCCCTGTTTGGTAATTAAACCTTGATGATAAAACACTGATAAATAGAAGGAATTGATGAATGAACAATGTTATGTCACAACTAACCCTGGACCTAGACCTGATGCTTGAATGCTTTACAATGACATGACATGAATATGCATAAACTTTGACATGATGTCATGATCTTGATTGTTATTGTAGATGACTGATAAATCTACTCTTCAATGCTCTTGAAAACAATATTTGCTCTTTTGAAAGTTGCCTCTAGCTTGTTAGCTTTGAATTGATAAAATAACTATGTATTTATAGGTGTTTATCTAATTTTCCAAAAATTAGATACCAAAATCTAACATTTAAAACTTGAATTTGAATCATTAAAATGCCACCAAAAATATATTTTAAATTGGTTCTTGGCACTTAAGGAGGGCCCATTCACCGGTGAATGGGTCACAGGACCTAAGTCTAGGACACACAATTTTCAAGGTGTTTTAATTATTGTTGGCAATTGTTTAATATAGGTTTCCATTTTGGAAAATGGGAATAATAAGGCTTTAAAATGCACAATTTAGGTAATTAGAAGCTTAATTAAGTCCAATTAATTAAGGGGATACAAAAAATAGTGTGGAAATGTAAAAGAGTACATTTTCATACACTAGAACTGGTTTAGACCTTTTAGCATCACCACAAGCTATGGATTAGGAGTATATCAGTTGGTGACACCTAAAGGGGATCCATTGTAGGAACATATCAACAATAGTCATCTCAAGTGGTTTTATGCCTAGCCCACGAGGGGTGTCTTATTCCAAAAAATCAAATAATAGAAAAATTTAAAAAAGGATAAAATAGTAAAGAGAAAAATCGTCCTCTAGTGAAAACCACTTCGGTGGCACTTTGGGCAAGTACCTTAGTGAATGAAAACATGGAAAATAGGAGCCTTGTGTAAATAAGCATCATCTTCCATCTATCAAATGCTCTTTCTCCTATCATTCAACCATCCATAATAAATATTCATCCATGCATTTGTCCATCCATCTTCTGTCCATCCATCTTCATCCCTATCATGGCTTGGTGTTCAATGAGTATCTATCACTACCAGTACTACTTAGCATTATTCTAAGGTCGGTTTGTCCTACCTATAACAAAGTAGTCTAACACATGACTAGGGGCATCCTCCTACACCTCGTCATCAACATGGATTCTTGTACATCACCTAAGTCATTCAAAATCCCCAAAAACATTCAAATAACATCAAAATCCCTAAACATTTAAAAATGTTTGAAAACTTCAAAAACATCCAAAATATGTAAAATATCAAAAACAAACTCGAAAAACATCAAAAGAACAAAAATAGCCTCAAAAATTTCTTAAAAAGTCAAAAACATTTGAAAATATTACAAAAACAAAATCCATCCATCCCATCTCGCCCATCTCACTCCATTCGTAGTAAATTGTCATCTAGAATAGATTTATCATTATCCTCACCTTTGACAAAACAAATAGAAGCAAGTACAACACTTGTTGGAACATAGAATTTCATGCGAGATCGTAAGTATTGATCATTGTCAAACATGTCAGATAACCTTCATATCAACAACCTAAACATTACAACAATCAACATCTAATGAATGTCTTAATGGATATATCTTTCCTACAATAGACATCATTTCAGATCTCAAGTAAAATAACTCTTTGGCAAGAGGTATGATGGCATTGATATTTTTCATTTTAATTTTTTCTTTTGGTTTAATCTTTGTCTCATTTACATCGCTCACTTGAAACTATCTTGATCTTCAATATCTCAGTGTGTCTAGAGAGGTACGTAATGGGGCATAGTCATTTGATTTTTTTTGTTGTGCTTGTTGGGTGTTCTTGTACTACGACCTTGACGAATACTTGCCTTGTGTGTACAGGGATAATCTCAAGTAATACAATGGATTTTACATATCAGGTTCTCCATACCTTTTGTGTATTGTTCTTACTTTGATAGCTTCATTCTCTCACATGATACAATAAGGTTTTCGTATGTTAGGTATGAACAAGGATACTCCTATTTGTTTGGAGAGTCAAAGTCCATCCAATAGATATAATCCCATCTTGGTTCTTCATACCTTGGTGCATTATGTCTACTTGCTATATCAAAATAAGGATTGGTCTACATTATTTAGCATAACCTAAAAAGCAAAGCAAAATCATCTATCCTATCTCATCACATATCTAATAAAATGTCAAAATAATCATGGATTTATTGGTATCCTGATCAACATCGTCATTAAATCTCATCATCTCATCCATCCTATTCTACTTCTATCCTATTATAATCATCCATTATTCTATCCCTATCATACTAACATTTCTATCCAAGTATGATGACATAACAAAAATATATATGCATTTCATTCTGCATCCACAAACTATCAATATGCATATCATATCATCAATCTTGCATGATAATCATCATATATCATAAATAAAGAAGAATACCATGACCGTATCATCATATCATAACATGCATCCTACATCCACCAATCATTAGCATACATCATAACCATATAATCACATCATAAATCATGAAACATTAGTGTATCCACAATCAAAGCATAACATCATAAGATATCATAGAAATCATAAGCATACATCGTAACACCATATCGTAGCTTCCACAAAAAGGATCATCTGGTACATCGAGTGTGTGACATAATAATGTACATAAAAAATATGTATATACATGAGGCTCTCAAAAGCTAATGAATGTATATATATACATACATATATATGTATATGTATATGTATATATATACATATACATATACATATATATGTATGTATATGGATGTATATATATATATATCAATGATCTACACATCAAAGAATCATTTGTACAACATTGAGCTAACCAGGGCTCCCTCGCTCCTATCTATCAAGAGAAGGCCGAGGAGGTGGTAGACCCATAATTTGTTGTTGCTACTCATCATGTCCCAAAGACCCATGTGGTTGCCCACCCTATCTTGGTAACACCTATTGAGAGGGATTCCCTACTGATCCACCATTTGATCAACCTGACTCTTGGTAGAGAATCCTAGCTATTGACTCTCTTTGGATACAATTGCTTGGTACAGAGTCTTGTAATATGTGGCCTTTTGAATAAGAGACCACATGTCCTAGGTACATATGCTATGATACAAAGATCATGGATACCTATTCAATCTTGAGTCATGTCCTCCTAGCATGATTTGCATCTCTCTCAGATATAAGCTGAGTAACCTATGCCTCTACCTACTGACGGTGAGTGATCTCTACGTCTCGCTCTATGACTCTTTGATCTCTCTTAGTACATACCCGGTCTTGATCTTTGGTACACTGTCTCACTTTGCAAGGGCCTAATCCCTCTCTGCAGTCATTTGAATGAGTTGAGTTGTGACTCCATCTTGCTCCAATCTATAGTCATCCCGCTTCTTGTGAGCTTGATCCCTCTCAGATAAAGCAAGTGCCAATCTAACATCTTGATGTACAACCTGTTGTTGAATCTATTGACCAACCTACTATTGATCACCATCTCTCTAAGCCTTTTCTACTACTCTCTGTCTCATCTACCTCTCTCGACTCAGATATGCCTCTCTCCTCCTCTTGGTGCCACCTATGACTACAACCTTACCGTTAGGATGAGTGAATTTGAGTGGTCATCTCTGAACCCACTGGGCATCCTAATCTAGTGTAGTCCCGAGATCATTAGGACCTCCTACCCATCCCCATGCTAGGGGAGCTAGCTGTGCAAACTCTTTCAAGGCAACTTGAGGTGCTGCCACACCACCCCACTCAGGGATCTCTCAAACTGTCTTGACATAGATGGTATGGTAATCATTTGAAGGTACCACTCATCTCTCTCCAAACTACTTAAGCACCCCTCTCCAAAATGTGAGGTGTATTCCCAACAAGCCAATGAGTCTGTAAAAAATATGCAAGATGCAGATGATCATTTGTCAATGTCTCACAATGCAACCATGGCTTCCAAATAAACTCAGTCATATCATCAAAGATCCCCCTCCAAAAATGCAACTCTCCTAAGTGTCTAAGTGTAAGCATAAGGCATATCTATATATGAATGGGTCTCTGACCTCTCTCTAACTCTCCAATCGACCGAGTCACTACTATGTGCTCCCATGCCTAGAAGTGGAGTAGAGTCACACCCATAGATAATCTGATAGCTAATCTATAACAAACCTGGTGTATATCATGATATAAATGTGAGAGGATACAAGGTCCCCACACATAGGTAATGCCCTCAACCACCATACCCTCAATCATGTAGCCCCATCCAACAAAAAACCCTCATGATCACTAGTCTGACATGATGGGTCCCTTAATTAATCCTGCTAAAGTCAAGACAATTTCATCAACCTCTCCATAGTAGGGTCTCAAATCAAGCTGTCCATTTACAATGCCTAGCTCATCATCACCAACTAGTCTCTCTAGGGATGTGCCTCGATCCATGTCATAGATAACCCACACACCCTCAATCGAAACCCTAAGGATTCACCAGATATCCTCCAATGTAACAACAAACTCTTTTGTTAGAAGGTGGAAAGTAGTGGTATCCAATCGCCATTGCTCCACAAGTGCAGCCATCATAGCCCCATGTGCCCTAATCTCAGGCATGTATGCAATATAGTAAAGACCAATAGATGCAATAAACTCAATCTCCAGCTCGCCCAAGAGCGCCATCCAATCCAAGATCCTCAATCTTTGCTCCCTAGAGTAGATAGGATGAAGTATCACTTGCAAGCATAGTGCTCATGATGTCAAGTTGCCATTTTTTGATAAAAAACCTAAGTCTTTTGAGCAAAAGAACAAACATGTTACTTTTTTCAAACACGGTAAAGCATGGCAATCAGATGTAGACCAATTTTCAAACGTGTCAAACCCCTAAATACATCTGTGAACACATTTACAAATGCGCCACTTTATCCACGCTAGGGTAATGCAAAAGCGATATGACATCACAAAGGCAACATGATATGCCAAAGGCAACATTTTACGATTATAGATGTGCCATATTGGGTTATAAAGGCATCGATCCGTGGATCAATACATTTATATTCCTATCTTTGCTAAGAATTTGAAAGCTTAAACCTACATGCAAGTGAAAATTAACATGGTACATACTGGTGGGCCCACTCCTGTTGGCCTTTGAAATTATAAAATCTTGTTTGTGCGATGTGCTGCACGAGGTACAAGCACCATATAAAGAAGGTGTCTAAAAGGACTAGATGATCAAATCTTTAAGAACTCATAAAGCAAAGTGTGCAAATGAGGATATTTTGAGCTCAAATGGATATATATGACCCCCAAACCCTAGGGATTTTCCCTTAGTCACCTTGTTAGCCTATTTTTTCAACCTTGGTTATCGACCTTAGTTAGTACCTGGGCTTCCTAGGACCTTATTTTTCATCCTCTTTTCAATAGAACTACTCCCATCATCATGTCGCGGTCTCAATCCAAATTTTTTTTTTTCTAGTCGATCTCTCGAGGGGGCAACACACCATCATTCCTTCATTCACTGAGGCACAATGGGGCATCCAAGAATTTTAAATTTTTTCCAAGCAACATCAAGTCTTTGAAACAACATAACATGTACATTGCTTCAAAGAGGGGTAAAATGTAGACACCTAAAACTATCCTAAACATATCATACATCTCGATTTCACATTTTAAACATTGTTTTCCTCATTCTCACCAATTTTCTCCATTTAATTAAATAATTTTTTATTATTTGATTAAATTCACCATTTTCCTCTATTAATTGAATAGTTGACATTATTTGGTTAATTCATCATTTTTCATCATTTCTTACTAATTTCCCCCTTTGATTAAATAATTTTGAATTATTTAATTAAATTCAATTTTCTTCCTTCCATCATGATTAAATCATTTTTATTATTTAATTAAATCTAATTTTTCCTCTATCCCACATGATCAAATAATTTTCAATTATTTAATTAAAAATCCTAATTTCTTCTCATCCTTACAATTAAATAATTTTTATAATTATTTAATTCCTTGTTTCCTCCACTTGCACAAAGAATATTCCTTTTTAAAAAGAGAATATTCCCTTTTCAAAATATTTTATCCCTCCAAAATACTAAATGTCATATTCCCTCCAAAAAGAATATTCCATAATTCAAATTTAAATTCAAATTGAAATTTGAATAGATATTTTTCCTCCAAAATATCTTTAACCAGATTTCCATGAAAATAGGGATATTTTGGGCTCTCAAGCAATTTCATCCATTGATCTTCTCTGATCTCCTTGATTTCCTCTCACCCGTCGATTTTGAGACTCAATCCTGACCGTTGATCTAATATCTACAAATCTATAAAAAAGCCTTCATCTTCATCAAATTCATTCACAATTTTCATGTGATATTCACAATCTTCATGAGCTTGATCAATTCATTGTTTTGAGCTAATTGTGAGTCATAATTCATCAATCTTGAGCTTTGTAAGATGGGAAAATGCTTAATAGAGCAATCCACATTCATTTGGAGCATAATCTCCCAATGGGATTGAAGGTTTGCACATTATTGTAGATTCAATTGCTTTGAATTGTGTCTTAATATTTTTTTAAAAATATTTTTGATATTGCTAACCAATTTCATTGAGTATGGGCTAATGTGATCTTTCTTCAATAGGTTTTTAGTGTTTCTTACATTAATTGCTTGGTTTATGCCTTTTGCATCTAACCCATATTTTCCACTACAACAATAATAAATATAAGACCTGACTCTGCATCTTCATCTCTAATAAACGTAGATTTATCATTGATGTTTAAAACTCATGTGTATTAGAAACATTATTAATTGAATCATCACAGAGTAAGGATCTATCAACCACACTATGCAAAGGATGGGATAAATAATGCCCATTACTTAAGAAATTATAACTAAAGCATCATTAATTGACCATGAAGCAATGGATAGAGACAAGGTACCATTATGAATCACATGAGGATCACAAATTCATGTGAACATATAAAAGGTGTAAGATGTAGACGCACGTGATCATCATATATAAGTGAAGGTGAAACACTTTTATCCATCAAATACATATCATTACTATCCTTAAGAAATGATGAATCAAGAGATGAACATGTAGGATAATCCATATATATAAGAGGGGAACTATCATGAGACGTAAAAATAATATCCTCACTAAGTATAATAACATCATATGAAACAAGATCCCTAGATTATCCATTGGAGGCTAGGACTATATTATAGTCATCATTTGTCATGTAATTAGTATAAGTGATAAGGTATGAACATTTATCCCTGTATTAAAACCAAATTACCCCTTTTTAACCACTTACCACCATCCATATACCTTGTCATGCTAAATCCAATAAGATTATGTTATAAATCTATTGCAATCTTAGTTAAGTATTAATATATGGATACTCATTGCTCTTTTTGTATTAGTGACAATTTTAATGCTAATGGTCATGTGTCAAAAGATGTACTTTTGCAAATATAAGACATTTACAAGGAGAGGAATTTTGGAGTGCCACATCCATAGAGCTCAAGAATCCTTGAAGCATCTCCAAAACCATCATAGAATAGGTATCAAGACATAATAACTCGACCAAAATAACCCTAGACAGAATAACCAACCAAAATAACCCAAGGACAAAATAACCCAGTCATAATAACCCATGGACAAAATAACCCGTGGTCAAAATAACCCATGGACAAAATAACCCATGGTCATTTTAGATCAAGCTAGTAAACTAGAAATGACATAAAATAAATTATAAATATGGTTGTGAGGCACCATAGAGGCTATTTAGGTCATTTTTAGATCATATATCCATTATATACCCCTAAAATATCCTTAAAACACCTTTAATATGCTTAAATAACCTATAAAATGGTAAATAATTATAAAAATAAAGGCAATTTCGTGGGAATAAGTTGATTAAGAGTTATTATGAAAAGATATAAATGAAAAGGCATTAAGAAGATATATAAAGTGGTAGAATTAAGAGAAGTAAAGAAAGGAAAAAGGGGAGAAGAAGTAAGAGTGTGTAGAGTGATAAGAAGAGGAGAAATCCAAATTCATAAAAGAAGATATTTTGTAATATATTTTTTTGAACATTATTTTAAATTTTCCTAGGGTTTTCTAAAAGAGTGTACAAAAAATCAATATACTTTTTAGGGAACCAACACATTCTTCATAATTTTTAATATATACAATGCCTCTTCAGTTTTTAACAAGTCAAAAAAACAAGAATTTACTTATTGTAGATGGTTACACATTTTTGTTTCATCGACAAGGCATCAATAAAGACATGGCGCGGCTCTCGACTCATTTACAACAAAGAAATCACTCCTTCTGTTCTAATAACTCAAGATTCAACTTCAGATGTCGAGGATGCACAAAGGATTTAGTGAATTGCTTCAAGCATTGCACAACTTAGTCTGTAAATTCATCAAAGCAGTGAAAAAAGAATAGAGTCTCCAAGAGAATAGAATAGAGAAATATATGGTTGGATACACTGGGCAACCAAGTAGGAAAAAATACCGTGAACTCAAAGAAAGACTAAAAATATTGGTTGATGGTTATGACAACCATAACATTTTGGATTATATAAGAGGCATCGCTCATAATTTGACACTTTAATTGAAAATTTGAATAATAAAGTTTTTTTAGCAACATACATGTAATTTATAAATTTTCTTTTCCTTCTCCATATTCTTATGGGGATATTTTGTCCATGGGTTATTCTGACCACAAGTTATTTTGGCTTGGGTTATTATGACCTGCTATTTTGTCCCCGGTTATTGTGACCTAAGACTCGGTCTAATTTTTTACCGAGTTATTATGTCTCAGAACTTCATAGAATAGGTATGTATGAAAGGAATTCTAGAGATAGATGTCTCCTATTTTTCTTGAAGCTAAGAGTGCCACTAAACTGCTAGCTATTCGAAAATTAAGACTCCCATTTCATGATAGTTATCTCAAGTAGTTAAAATACTTTTTAGTTAATTTATCTCTTACTTTTATTTATGAAATTCATGTAACAAACTTATAATGACATAAAGACATGTTGCCATGATGCCATAATCTAGGAAATACATTGTAGTTTATATATATGTATCTTTCTATTAATTAGAAAAAAACATTTTTAGCATTTGATATCTTCTATTTTTGAGATGCAAGTAATAGAAAACATCTTTTTTAGTAAAAATATTGTTGCGAGAAGTACAATTGCATGTTGTTAATGACTTTTTGAGTGGAGAAATTCAAACCTTTATTGACCTGACCACTCAACTAATGATTTGGAGTGCATAGTAGATATAAATATTTTAGTTTTCATTAAGATTATGTTTGTATAGCTTGTGTTCATATTCTTTATAACTTGCAGGTGTAATATGTTTAATATTAGTTGTGTTATTTCCATCATCTATGTTATCCAAGGTATTTGTTATGCTCTTTTATAAGCCCGTGTTTATGTAAAGGGTTGTGTATTTTGTAGCTCTAAAATCAACCATTTTTTCATGTTGTGTTGAATTTTTTTAGAAATATAAATCTATTGAAATATTTTCCTTAGAAACTGTAGCATCGTAAATTGTCACCCTTGACAATTTTCACACTATGTTTTGCTCCCGGCCCCTAAGTTATTGGATCTAATTGAACACTTAATTTTCTAAATTATGCATTCCATGGACCATTTTAAATAATTATTGACAAATTGCAAGCACAAAACAAATGCCTTCATTAATACTTTGCCCCTGACTCCTTAATTTATGAAAGTTAGATCTAGGACACTAGCGCTGAGGGCGCCTATGTCCCCCTATTTTGGCTCCAAATTCAAATATATCGATGTTGGCACTTTATTATTTGAAATTCAAATATTTAAAGTCGGCCATTGGGATTTAATTTTTATGAAATAAGAATAATAACATATAAATACATAATTATTGCATCATTTAAAAATTAACAAGGAAAATCTAGCAAGAACAAGTGATTATTGGAGAAATTATTATCAAGCAAGTCAAGAGCAACCATTAAAGGATTTATTGCAACAATTCAAGATCCAAACATCATGTCAAGTGTATGTGAGTGTGTGTTCATGTTCATGTTCTCATATTGTTTGTGAGATCTAATCCTTCAAGCAATTCAAGCAATTCAAGCAAGCAAGATCCATGCCTTGAGGAGATGTTTATGACTTCAGTCCTTCAAGGAAGCCATTGAAGGGTGGTAGAGTTGCAACACTTTATGGATTCATCATTCCTTCCTATCCTTTATACTTTTATCATCGACATTGCCATTATGGAAGTGGAAACACTAACACGGGGTTTGACTAAGGCAAGCCCCTAAATGACACAACCTTTCTTCTCCCTTTGAATGTGCAAGTTTCAAGTTTGAAGAAGAGTGGAAGAAGTTTGAGGATCAATTATTCATTGTTTCAATCGAAACCTTACACCTTGACAACTCATGAAAACTCACTTACAAAAAGATTTGATAGTGATGTGATAAATTTGAAGATCTAAAAATCGAAAGCTCCGATCTGACTCTCGAGGACTGCAAAAACATATCTGAATTTGGTCAACAAGGATAGTGGTGCCCTCGGAGGAAACGTCTCACAAAATTAGGCTCAAATTTATAAAACAAGTGCATAGTGTCCTACTCAATCCATTTCTGAAGTCCGAATTTCTCTGTGACATCTCAGATTTGTTGTTTTGCATGAGAATAGTCATTTGCATCACTAGGCTAGTTAAATCATTGCATTTCAATCCTACATTCATTCCAAGTTTGGTCAAGGGTAGGTTGACTCACCTTTCAAGTTGTAAATCAGTCATACCTTGTCCAAATCCATCAAACCCCCTCTACCTCAAATTCTACATGTAATGTTTAGGAAAAGTGCCTAAACCCTAGTGTCAAATCCTAGGGTTTCACTTTTTCTATGTTTCAAAAATATAAGTCTTGTTTAACAAGCTATTTTCTAGCTCCACACTTGTAGACAAATAAAAAAAATAGAATAGTTTGGATTTTATTATCAATAATTCAGTAGTTAAATAAAATTTATTATGTTGTAGCAAAGTTTTGATTAACTTCCTTGTTTCTCTAGGTTACATTCCTTATGCTTTTGTAGATTAGAGTTTAAAAATGCTTTCTAGTTTTGCTTTTCAACATAATCATTCTCCAATTTGATAAAATGTAACATAGATTAGATATCTTAAATCCTTCCGCAAACAACCTTGGACACCACCTTGATCAAGATGATAATTAATTAATTAAAGTACGAGAATTGATAATAACTCATCAGTAATCATCATTAATTATGTAGATATTGAAGTAAAGTCATCTAAGATGGAAGGAAAAGTACTAACAAGGTTAGTGAAAGAAGAGAAACTAGAGAAGCATGCAACCAACTCATTCATGGAATACACAACATCATCTATATGAAATTGGATGCATCCTAAAGGATCAAAGAATAAGAGTTAATGAAGGGTAAAAACACCTTATAGTCCTTAATATATGCATGAAGCTAGTCCAACACAGAGGCTTATGGGGATCTATAATGAAATATACATTAATCAATTAAAATGGATGAAAGGAGTGATAAACTAGAGCCAAACCCTAGGCAAAGTGAAATCAAAGCAATGGTGCTCTTAAAAAAAATATTGTAGGTTTGAAATGAAAGATAACTACTACTAGAAGCATCATAAATGAAGCACCGAAATAGAAGGAAAAACCTCAAGGTCAAACCCCAAGGTTGTAGGATTGGTTGGGTTCACCAAAATATAGAAATAGAAATATACCTTAAAAAATATATAGGGCTAAATAATTAACTTTATTTCAAACTCTAAATAAATAAGAGTTTAGCTTAATTAATTGAACAAATTAATGCCAATTGAGTTAGTATATAAACATGTAGTAAATTATAATGAGAGTCAATTAGGGTTTGCATATGTTGGATGTGAACCCACCTGATTACACATTGCAACATACGACATTGTAACATTGTAACTAAACTAAATCATGAGATCGGATTTGTGACCAAAAGAGTTAGATGATTGAATCTTGAGAATGCTACGAGCATGGGGCATACTTAAACAATGATCTTGTCTTGCAAAAATCGTGATCTTGTCTAAAATCTATGATCTTGCTAAGAGTTAAATTTTATCTTTAGTACTTGCATAAAGTATTTGCCTAGTATTATTTGAAGCAAGGAAAATAACAATGATATTAACATTAAAAAGTTTGCTAAGCTAAAGTGTGGAAGTATGCAAACTTTCCTCTTACACCTTGATCATGCTCTATGACTAAATTAACAAGAAAAATTAAAAAAATTGTGAAATTGAATGTCAAATATTAATAAAATTAGAAAAAATATTTCTTATTAAATATAAAAAATATATATGCATGTAAATACAAAACTCAAAACCTTTTAAAACAGAGTTAAAAACAAAATCAAAAACATGTATATAAATTAATGAATTCTAAGATAACCCTTTTGAAAATATAAACATATATAAAAAAAACCACCTTTAAAAATACAAACAATATGTGAACAAAAATAGTGTAGAACAAATCGGAAAAAATAGATGTCATATGCTTTTAGCCTTGAAAAAGTATTTGCACTATCCTGCAAATTAGTGGCACTTCATTCTTTGTCTTTAAGGAAATGCTCATTCACTCGTTAAACCCAAATACTTATTTTTCATGGGGGTTCCCACCTGTCTGTTGCAGAGGAGTGCCCATCAAAGTGATTTGAACAGTAGTCCTTTTAACGAAAGCAATGTTCGCCTTTCCGCCTAGAACTTCTCCATAAGCTTTTAGTATAAAGAAGTGGCCATACTTTAGCGGTGGAGAGAAAACACCCCCACTATTCGACGCCAACAGTTAAAACCCATTGGATTTCAGTTTCGTATTTTTTAATTAAAAAATTCCAGCAGTATTCCACCTGGCTTGGAACTCTCTCTGTCTCATTTATCGTTCTTATCTCGACCACAAAATGCAAATCATTGAGAGGAAAAACCCAACTACTTGAACGATTTCTCGAACGAGCCATGAAAAATTCTGCCCTTTATTTTATAATTCTTAGTTTCTGTAAAATCTTCACACTCCGAGTCACCATTGTTTCCTAGCAGACTTAGTTAGAAGATGATTCCATATAAGTCTCTCGGCATATCAAAACATTCAGTCAATTGCTGTCTGACATCATTCATCACCCCAATTGTCAGTGAATGAAGTACAGGAGGAAAAGTTGTAGACAAGAGTTAAAAGTTACAAAAACATTATACGTATATTGTGTTTGGGCAGGGCGGGGGCATTGTTATTATTGTTCGGGGGATGGATGCAGCAAGGCGGGGGTCGAGAATGGTGATTGATCCGAAAGTCCGTCAGGTGGGGTTCGTAACCCCAGGGGGCAACGAAGCGCAGCCAAAGCCTCCCCCGGCAGCGGATGCAGCAGCAACCGAGGCGGCGGCGGCGGCCAATTCACCATCGCCTGTAATGATTCCGCCACCGCGCCACGCACCCGACAACATTGTCACCCGAGCGGTGCCCATGCCCGTGCCGGTTTCGGCGATGGGTGGCCACCCGGAGACAACGATGCCCATGGGGAGTTATAATCCTGGGGATTCTGTCCTTGGCACGTCGCCCTCCAGCAGGAACGGTACGGAGCGTGGTTACATAACTCTTTCTTCCGAGGACATGAATGAAGACCGCATTTCACCTCGCTGGATTGTCACGGATTCGAACCCTAGTCACAGGATGCCGCATGGAGTGGCGTCTGTGCCTAGCGGCTCCATGGAGCATGCCACCATACGGCCATCCGCCGCTTCAGGGACCTTTGCTGCCGCTACCAGCCTTCCTCCGATCGCCACCATACCGCCCCCAGAAAAATTAGCAGGTACCCCTCTCAACCATATCATTTATTTCATTTGTTTTTTCAAATGACAAAACCCTTTGAGTTACTACGCAGGCTATCTAACCTTTTACATTTCAAATTAAAATGCACATATTCTTCAGAGATAATTGATCCCGCCTCATCTTTAACATGCTTTCAACAATAGGTCATTATTTCATGTAATACAGAAAATGTGTACATCGGGAGACGTTCTCCTACCCGTTCTGGATTTTCCTTGTGACTATGAGCTAGCAATAGGGCTGGAATGACTAGAATAAGGACTGAAAATTTGGTGCTGCATGCATTGAATTTAACCGTCTCGGATTGTTTGTATCTTAATTTAATTAATGTTAATGAATGACTAGAATCAGGATAATAAGGTTTTTCGCCTTTCAACAATGTTAAAGAATGCCTAGAATTGTGTCTGAAAAGGATTTTTGCTTTGTAAATTATGGGTAAGGTTTCGTATGATGTTCATGTGAATTTATGCTTGGGCTGCATTCTGAAGATTTGCAAACATGCATGACACAATGTTTTTAATTACACTACTGAATTGTTTTATTTCCAAATAATGTTAAAAAATGGCTAGTCATAGTTGAGGAGAAAGGAGGTTTTGAATTATAGTGCTTAAATATCTGGTTTTTATTGTTTTTGAATAATGCCAAATAATGGATAAAATTAGGGCTAAGAGGGGCGGAGCCAGTATATACTTACAATATTTGCATTGTCTATATAATTTTAGCAATGTTTAATAATGGGTAGAATTAGGGCTGAGAAAATCCTGAATGTTTGGGTTCAGGAGGAGAAGATGATTCAAAGCAAAAGCCTCTGAAGGAGAGGACTTCAAAAGCTGAGAGACGAGCACTTCAAGAAGCTCAGAGGGCAGCAAAAGCTGCTACAAAGGTGACAGGTACTTCATGCTATTCCTATAAAATCTGCAGGGTTTAAATTTTTTTTATTCGAAGTCATGGAAATTCTGGTGTGTACAATGGAAGTCACATCCAATGCTCACATCCATAGTTCAAAGACTTGCCCTCAACAAAAACTCAGATTGGGGACTTGGCAAAGACTCGTTGAATTTTCCAAACATTAAAACATAAGTTGTAAAATAGTCTTAAAAAAATGCATAAACTGAATTAGAGAGCTCATAAATGGTTTGTCCTTCATTTGTAGATTAAAAAACTATTTCAGTAAACATCATAGTGTCATATGTCTTATGATATATCAATTGAATAAAAATTCCATATTCAATTTCAACAAATTTATTCCCCGGCTAATGCTTCTGAGTGGATGTATGGGTGCCCTTGAACTGGATGATAATGATCCCTAAGGAACAATGTCATCCTCAGCCTCAGCAATATCACGTGTATCCAATCAAGCCCCTATTGATATCTTGTCTCCTGCTTCCTCATTTGCTGCTAAGTCTGCTGCCACCCTCCTCAATTCAGTGATCTCATCAACAGAAAACATGGCCCCACATCCTCATCAATCAAATTTGAATATGAAATGACGTCATCTATGTTAATCACCTCACATGTTTCTTGCCCCTCCACTGTTTTAGCACACAGACAAATGTTGTACCTCACAAAAACAAGGTCATTTAAGTGCTTTTGAGTCAACATGTTCTTCTTCATGTAAATGATTTCAAATGTGCTCTAATTGTGCTCACACCTAAAATTGTTACAAGATTGGGACAAAATGCTGATGGTGAGGCATTCAAGATTAGGTGTTTTTTGGTTAAAATTCAGACCATGGTATGCAAATTCAACCTAAGAAATTGACCTAAATTGTTTAAGTTAAATTTCAATCAAAACTGGTGTTGCAGAGTACTTTAATCTACACACACACGTTGCTGAAAGTACAAAAAAACAACGAATACAATTTAAATCAGAATTATTTGCAGTTTGAAAAATAAAATTTTATTATTCTGAATGTTCTGTTACACAAAAGTGGGCACCCAGGGTTAATAGAAAAACCTCAAACTTGGGCACACCAAAGCAGGAAAAAAAGTGCTTTGAATTAGAGTCTATTCTTGTTTTATTTGTTACATAGAAACTCACTTAAAATCTGACAAAACAAAACTCTAATGCACTAGAATAAAACAAATAACAGAATCAAAGTAGCCTAAATAAGCGCCCAGAATTAGAAAAAGTAATACTAAATATGAGTGCCTATTTCAAGCAGCTTTAACACCAAAAATAGGCCAGATTTCAGTGCCCAACAGAAAAAGACAACTCACTATAAAAATTGGATGAATTCTTGCTAAATTTCCATGCCGAGGAACAACAGTTTAGCTACACAACAATCTAACACTCCCTCTTTGTAAGGACTCCTTCAACCTCATCTCTTTCAATATTTCAAACTTCCCTTTTGACTAGAGCAACCTTCTCATTTGAGGGTACATATTAAAGGACGACTGCTCTCTTTTGAACTTTGTCTTTGAGAAAGTGATAACAAATATCTATATGTTTGGAGCAATTATGAATTTGATGAAACTTTGATTGTCATAGTATATTATTATTGGCTCCAAACATTTGATCAATAATTTCTGCAATCAACTTGTGAAGTCAGATAGGCTCACAACTACCAGAAGAGGCTGGTATGTAGTTTGCCTTGGCTGAACTTAATGCTAGTACTGCCCGTTTCTTGCTGAACCAAGATATCATACTTGATCCCAAGCAGAAACAAAACTCTGAAGTGCTCTTACTAGTACTAGCATCACTTGCCTAGTCTGAATTCAGAAAGCCATGCAACGTTAACTGTTTGTCTCCAACATACTTCCTATGATGAATCGTGGCCTTGAAATATTGGAGCACATATTTTGCAGCAGTGTAATGAACTTGCAAATGATTGATGTAATGTATTCACTGCAAAGAAAATATCATGTCTAGTATTTACCAAGTACGTTGTAATGGAACAACTTGCACAATAGGAAAATATAATAGGAAATATGTTGGAAATACTTAATAATAATATGCAATTTCGAGGGGGCAACCTCCTAAACCATTTTGAGGGGTTTACCTCCAATAGTCTTCAATAAGAACACAATACTCAATATGATCATAATGACTAACCTCTACCTCCTATATATACCATATTTATGCTATGGATGCCATCTGGGCCAACTTAGTTA
Source organism: Sequoia sempervirens (assembly GCA_007258455.2). Lineage (NCBI taxonomy): Eukaryota > Viridiplantae > Streptophyta > Pinopsida > Cupressales > Cupressaceae > Sequoia > Sequoia sempervirens. Next base: position 162,400,566 of record VDFB02373365.1, read on the forward strand.
CCTAAATAAGACTATATTAATTATTATATAACTTAATTAAGAGTTCAAAGAAGCCGCAAGCAGACACACATAACCCTATGCACCTATAGAATTAAGGGCATAGAATACATGAGCAGATCATCTACATACATGACTAAAACGAGCAGATCAGATTTATCAAGTAATAAAGAGTAGAACTTGCAAATGGTGGAGCCCAAATCTAACTTATCATTTGTGGGCACTAAGCATGAGGTGCTTGCCTCAGCTCATACACAGCCTTTTGCAACTTGCATACATGGGTTTTTTTGTCTATGCATCGCAAAGCTTCTAGGCTGATTTATAT